>CM029534.1:21796859-22540668 GCA_017141395.1 Laodelphax striatellus
ATTATTGTTAAATAAATAACAGATGCATAATATTAATGAGAAATTCCATACTAAATCATAGACTACAATTTACAAATTTTAAATAAAATCAACACCATACTTATAAACTCAGTGGTTGAATAGTGAAATATTTCTGTTGTAAATTATTCAACTCAACTGCGTTATATACTGTACTTGCTTTTTATTTAATTCCAATTTCATCTTTATGTTGTGATGAGCGTAGCTCAATCTCAGGCCACTTGCGTAAATCGGTTGTGATAAAACTCCTCCTAGGCTACTCGGCCGATTTCAATGGAATTTGGCTCGGACATGCATATCAACGGGGGGAAGGTTGTAGAATAATTCAATTTGAAATCAATGGTACCATGGAGCAATAATCAATGAAAAGAATAAGGACATAAAATCGGGGTCAAATTGGAGTCATATCAGAACAACTGGAATTTTCGATTTGGGAAAAGCTCAAAGTAGCTACACCTTTAAACGCTAGATCGAGCTGAGAGTCGCACAGAAAGATACAGTATGATACGGAAAGATGAAACTGAAAGATAAAGAGAGATAAAAGGGAGGAAGAAGATGAGGAGGAGGAGAAAAAGAAGAAGAAGAAGACTGGTCGAATTGACGGCATATAAATCGCTGCAGACAAACGCTCAACATTTGCAATAGCAGCATGAATTGCATTCTTAGTAAAAATGCCTTTTGTTTCTATTTGTAGAAAACATGGTATTATGTCGAAAAAAGTTTAAAGAAAGAGGATATATCAGAAAAGAATCTTACCTGAGATAGAAACTTATTTCATTCATAAAATTGCTAGTGACAACAATCGAGAACAATTGTTGTCATATTTTGTTATAAATAGTAGATTATTTATATAATGAATAAAGATATAGAATGAATAAAAATTTTCAATTTCAGATGCATTACAGAATGCTATAAAGCATTTATCCAAAGCTGAATCGTTCGATTCTGAACTAAAGGAAATAGATCAGACAAAGTAAGTTTTTCTTCATCTTTCTATCCATCTTATCCACAATTTCATAAAAGTTAAACGATACAAAAAAGTATTTATTTACTGTTATCTTAATGTGCATTAGAGCTATACATTTCTTCCTGCTAATCTTATTTTTGTGATGACAGTAATTTTCTTGCCTGACTCAAAGCACATGACATTTTATCTGAAAAAGCTACAGATTGTAATCTTAATTTTGTGTAGATCAATTTAGATCTAATGATAGTAATCAATTTTTTTAATTCATCTCAAAATCAATGAGTAATTTTCCTTTATTGTTGATAAATTATTGTTGAAATGATAATTTATCTATAATTATCTTTTATTCATAATTTTCGTTGTTGATCAATCTGATTTTTCAGAGATCAATTTGGTGGAATATCGATTTATTGCGAGAAAATCGATATCAATATTTCAAATAAATCACAAAATGACTTTCTTCGAAGATAATTTATCAAATTATTTGTTGATCTAATTTCTCTAATTCCTTCATATGGAAATAATTCATGATATAGTTCAGACTTTCTCCAAGTTTGCTTTAGAAACTCTTATGCTATTCAGAAATCTACTATGAAATAATAAATCATTGCAATAACAAGTTTTTGAGTAACTTCAAATTTCGAAACCGTTCATGCTTTAAAGTTATGTTATCTTGGAAATTTGACTCATTATATTATCAATCTGGTACTTCAGATGCACCAAATTTGTTATTATTATTTTTTATTTTGTCATGTGAAACTGTATAATTTGAGCATACAGTGTATCACATGTCAATTAAATAATTAAACTACATCTAGTTTTCCCAGTCCTGAGATCACAGCAATTTAAAGAAAAACAGAAACGTTATTTTAATACTGAATAACTCCACCCACGCACGTTGCGCGTATCTTGTCATGGCCCAAGACAAGCCCAACAAAGCCGTGGAGACCAGGGGGTGGTGCCGGATTTACAATTTTCAAATTTATCCAGCAAAACGCCCTGATAGAGCACTGTATTCAAAGTCTATGCAGCAATAATGAGTCATCTCATTTCGCTGTAACTCTTCGCATGACTGAGAGTACAACTAAGTATTTCTGAAATATATAGATATTATCTTCAACTAATAAAGGGCTCTAAACTAAAATATTTAAGGAGAGAAGAATCTCAACCATTCACAGTTGAAAGTAGCTAATAACAAATGTTAATTTGAGTCGGTTTGATACAAAATTGGCCCTAATCATGATAAAGAGATGATGATTGTTACCGAAAATCGTAGTCTCATTAACTTGGTTCTATTGAATTGTAATTTGTTTGAATTGTTGACTTTAGTTGAAGACTCTTTGAGTGGAAAAATTAATTTGGAAACAAGTTGTAGCATTCTCTTTATTGAATATGCGGACAAGCTTCAATCAGTGTATCTTTCAAAGGCACCGCCATAAATCCGCGATAATTTTTTGTGCTGCGGACTCCTTACCTTTTTAACGCTTTTTATGATGGTATAATTGTTGAAGCAAACACGAATACATTTATCTAAATGATCTGTATTTAAATACTATTTTCTTCTAACATTGATTGCTGTTTCAGTCTTCTCAGAATTGAGGATAGTTGTACGACAAGTTGGTTCATTATGGAAAAGACCCTTGTGTGTTCTTCACAATATGCAAGGTAAGATTTCAATTCAGTATGTGTAAATGGTCTAGGAATAAAATGGTCAGTTTATCGTCGTGACAACCTTCCAAGTCCTTCTTAGAGTGATGTATTATTCCAAGAAGAATTATTTCACAAAAAATTTTGCGTAACTTATATTATTATCTACGACTTATTTGATTGTTCTTATGCACGGTATAGATCATTTTTGACAATATATATTCGAATTGAATATTATTATGGAACAACTCCATCCCTGGAATAAATCGTATTTATGTATTGTCAAGTATAGAAAAGATTTTAAATTATTTTTGCTTTTCGAACTATAATATTTTAGTAAACTACTTCTAGACCTACATTTTAGTAAACTACTTAGCATTTAGACGTCTCTGCCTAAACTAAACCCATTCCTTGACACTTCTCAGTTCGCACTCTTTATCACCAAGCCTTAAAATGAAAAGTAGTTTATATCCAATGATCTGAGAGAGTATTGCTGAAGGAGTTTGCTTTCCGTACAATTTTATATGTCTCAAACCCCTTCTAAACTGTAGTATTTTTCTCGCAGAAAAATGTTTCAAATCCAATGACTAAGAGAAAAACTTGGAGGTTTGTAGTTTCATGTCAAAATAATAGGTACTTGCCAGAAAACTGACAGAATCCCTGGTTTTCTCACAGAATAACGTTGTTTCTAGGCACAAAGTTCTGTGGACAGGTGCAAGTGAATTATACCGAGTTTTGGTCAGCTGCATATAGAACTAGAAGAGCTGACAAGCATATTGGAGATGTCAACAGAAGTTATTCAGCACATTACCGTGCCTAGCTAACTGCTTACACTCAGCAAGTCTTCTACTGCAGGACTCTCTGATGGCTGTGACATCCAGTGATAGCGTATTCATTAACCGAACATGACTGTAAAAATTTATTCAGACTGTGTGATATTGTCGTCCAAATATTTTTATTTGTGCTATTATATTTTATTTGTTTTATCTGTTCAAATACAAAATGCAAAGTGTTAAAGGCAATGAATATACTGTTTAGACCAAAAAATTAGGAAATGACATTGCATTGATCTTTGGAAAGCTGGATTTCGATTTGAAGATAGCATTGAAAAAAGAGTAATCTGAGTTTGCACATTCGTGTTTTGGACGTGTTTGCCGTCGGTCCTTATTAATTTTTTGTTTATATTCTTGTGTTTTTATCTATTTGAATATGTAATTTTATCATTCATCATTATCCCAGAGTTAAAGTATCATCAATCTCAATGAGATCCATGAACGCCGTCAAAACGAGAACTTTTCATCTATAATTTTCTGATTTTTTTTGAAACTGTAATAATTTAATCTTATTTTTTTTTAATTTTAGTAGTATATATTACTCACCAGTTCTATCCATCTTTTCAAGAAATTATTAATGAGCTTTTATTAAGTTTTTTAAATATTCAAGGTAGTACTGCTTCTTCCCTTTAATCAGCGAATAAAGTGGAACATGTGGAATTGTTTAAATGCATATGTAGGAAACTATCAGATCTATTTATTGTTCTACAATAAAATTTAATAATGAAGCAGATGATTTATTGTTGATTGTTTCCATAAATCAATTTGATGTAAAACTAAACACGATTAACAATTTGATAAATATTTTTTTTTGAGAAAATTTATTTCTAGACTTTAATTTGTGACACGAATAAGAATTGAAATAGATTAGTATTCTACTTTATTAATACAGTATTATTAATAATTTTGAAATATTCTTTTCAATAATACTATTACGCGGATATTGACTATAGTGCAATATCCTCACGTGGGAAAATGAAATATTGATTGTCATTAAATTTTAATATTCCCAACCTGTTTGTCTTAGGTCTTTGAAGTTACATAATTAATAATTAATTTTTATCTGTAATCATCATACAAAATTATTGTTTCTTTATTGTGATAAGATTTATCTTAGAGCTGAAGAGTAAGTTTTATCATACATTTAAAGAATTATAGAAATCAGTCTTACTAGTGCTAAAGCTCACTCTAATGATCTAGATATTCTCTTTATTTCTTTCCTTTTTAGATGATAACGAGTGATAGCTAGAATACAACACAAATAATAAAAACCGCAATAAAGCAGAGTTTTAGAAACCTCCAAAGCAACTGCATAATAGCTGTATTGGCTAGTGAGTTTGTTTTCTGGTGCAAAATTTTTTAATGTTGTAATTTAAATTCAAAGAATTTAAATTTTTAATAATTTGATGAATTTTCAGTCTGAAACTTTCATATTATTTGCTGCAATACCAAAATTTCTCAAGGTTTCTTGTTTCGAGGAAAAAATTGTGACTTTGATAAAGATATGGATCATCATAACCTAAATTTTGGACTTTTTTCTAAATTTGAAGAGGGACAGTTTTGGGCTTAAGCCTGTTGAACCTTTCATTAAGTATGATGTGTACATTACTGAATAAATAATAATTTTCATGGCTTATTCTTGGGAATACATTTGTGGAACTTATAAATATGATTGCTGTACCATACATAGGCCTATACATCAATTTCTACTTAAATATATATATCAATCAAACTTAAATCCAAGAAATGCCTTTTTATCTATCAAGCTTTAAAAGATGAAAAACATTTGTAGGTTTTTACTTTATAGAACATCCATTGCTGATAAATAACGCATATGTTTTCATGATTTTCATTGGGTCACTTATCGATCAAATAAAGGGACTCAAGACCGTATAGTTTAACTTTACATATTATTATCAGGCCTAAACTCGACTATTAACATCCACCAAAAATAACTGGAATCGAAAATGCCACTAGCTTGAACATTGGATATAGTTCCTTTGAAATTGAGATAGATTCTATTTTCGGATTGAAACTTGGGCCAATAATTGGCAGTTAGACGACGAAATGGCTTCTTTACTTTTCTTCTGAAGGGAGACATATATTTTTCAGATTATTGCTCCTCATTAGTTTCTTATTTAACCGAAACTTCAATCAAACCATGAAGATACCGCAAAGTAGACACATGTCGTTTCAACACTAATAGATAATTAAATAACTATTTTATTCAGTAAATAAGATTGTTTCCAAAAATCTTTTGGATGTTAAAAGGAATCTTCCCATTTTGGGGTTTCCACTAAATTCAAGTGTATTTTTCTCGAAGCTATATTTCAGATATTAGGCTCTTGACTCTTTGATACTTTCGATTGTTCTGAATTGATAACAGTTGTTGATTACGGTACATTTCAAATTGATTACTCTCGTTCCATCTGGTATTTCACTGGATACTGTCTATTTTCGTTGAAAGGTGAGAATGATAACGAATTTTCCATTACCAATAAATTTGCATAATTAATTATAGACATAATAAATTCATAATTAGTTACTATTTAATATTCATATTATATTTTCTTAATTAATTTCATAATTAATTCTTAATTACTTCTACTACTGTATTTTTTAAAATAAATACATAAATATATTTCTATGAAAGTCATTCAATATGATATAAATTGACAATATTAATTTATCACGATGATTAAATTGAATTAATAAATAATAAGCCCAATTTATTTATTTGTTAAGTTCTATCCTCAATTCTACGAGTATAATAATACTTTCACACTGTTGTTTAACACCGGTCGGTTCTGTATATTTTTCAGTGTATGTTCTATTTTTGTTAACTATCATAGTTATACTATATGATCATTGGACAACTTTTTATGCAACATTCAACTTATGGTTCAATCTTCTCGCTAAGTAACGTTACCGTACTCACAATTTTGCTAATATTATTGGACCAGTCGATTTTTACTTGTTTCACTGATATGATAACAGGTCCAGTTCGGTGGTTCACGGCAGTATAATGCGCAGGAGTGGTGGGGGACGGTTAAGCAAGAGCAAATAAGCCAATCAGCTGATCTGAAGGCCAATCAGCCAAGCTCAGCCGTCGAGCGAGCGGAGTGAGCAGTAGCGGTTCGCAGTTTGCACACTGTTGTCATTGCTGCGTCAAAGTCGATTATCGAAAAAACCATGAGTAGTGAAACGCGTGATTGTCGACGAGTAAAAGTGTTCTATACTGGAGGTACAATTGGAATGTTAAGAAATGAACAAGGAGGTAAGAATCGTATCTGGATACCTTAGAATAAATTAATGTGTTTTAGCATACAGCAACAGTAGTCCTACTCAGTAATTGCTGATAAAATAGGCTACTGTACATAAATACACGTGTCACGTGTAAACATTAGCATGTTATTTCAACTCAAGAGTTTTATAAGAAAAAAATCTTAATTGTGCTGGATCTCAGCAACCAGTGCTGGAACTTACAAGTTTCCAAATTTTTCTATAGTGGTTCTATCCATTTCCAGCTTCGGCTACACACATATCAGTAGCTGTGGGATTCTTGGTTCAATTAATAAATAAATAATTGATGAATTAATTGTCTATTTGATAACCAAATCCTATATTCTTAAATGGAATTAAATATCTCCTCTTATTACTTACAGTATAAGATGTTATGATGTTATATTAATACCATTATACTCATATATATTAAATATATAAATAAATTAATGTATTGGAATTAATATAATATACAGTAACAAAACAGAGATATTTCAATTGCATATGTGTGAATATTATTCTGAAATTTATCAGTTCATGAGGGTGTCCCCAAAAAAGTAATCCATTAGGCCTATACTACTTATTATGTGTGAAAATGTGAATTTCTTCTAATCCTTATATTTTTTCCTTATTAATACTCTCTGGTTGGTTATTTAGGTATGTAAATTATTGAATCTCATATGAAATTTCCAGCGATAAATCCACTGATCATATTATTCTGTTCATTATATCAATAACCATCAATGAAGTTCTAATGAGACTTCTAACTGGTTTCATTGGATCTATCATGCAAATTTTACATGATATACAGTTATTTTCATGCTTGATAATATAAATAATAATAATAATAATATAGGCTAATAATAGAAAAGACAATATGGTATGGTGAATTACGGGAAAATTGACTTTTTCTAAAATATTCTTGTTGGCTCTAGCTTGTGGAATACCGTAGGTGGAATACCATAGGAATACCAATGGTGGAATACCTATATGGTGGTATCATTATTTTTTTTAAATACCTACCTACCTATTCAAAGAGTTTATACCCAGTACTGTTAAAAAACCATAAGTAGTAAATAAAACCATAGTAGTAAAAATGTGTTAGAGTATTATTTTGTACAATAACACGCTGTAAAACTAAGACAAAGTTACATAATTAATAATGCTATATGCTATTATCGTTATCGTAAAATTTTCGCATAAACACGGTCATTAATTTTATCAAGTAAATAAATGAAAATAATACCTACATGTATGAATCTATAATAAATTAATTATCGTATTTAATCATTTAGAGTTTAGACGATCCTATATCACTCTTGTGGTGTGAGCATAATATGATTTTCGTGAGCGTTCTGATTTTCGTCCAACTTGATAAAAATTTAAGTAGAAAAATAAGGATACGTTCTCAATAATTAGTTCTCCATCTTATTTGAAGTGAAAATGTGAAAGAAAAACCGAAAGCTGATTGCATTGTTGATATCACATTAATAGTAGGCCTGATAATGCAGGCCTAAAAATATATATTAGTTAATAGTACAGAAATACCATATGAACTATTCTTCATATTCCGGAGCTCATTCAGAAACTACTTATTGATTAAATGCTGCCAAATTCTATCATCTTGGGAATCGGAAAGTTATAAAGACATGAACGTAACAAACCCTATAACATGATTTTAGCAACTCAAAAGCATAAAAAGCAGTCTATTTTAATTTGGTTACAGTGTACACTGTACAGTAAACACTAATGAAGATTTACGCGAATTTTGTCTATAATAATAATATAGATTAATCTATACCGGTAGTCTATAATAATAATAATTTCAGTTTTAGTTTTTTTCCTTATATGTCTATTAACATTAGAAAAAACTGTTGTTGAAGATATCAGTCACTACCTCATATTAGTCAATAATATAATATTAATGGTAGATTAATTTGTTTTCTCTCATATCATACGCATTGGAGAAAAACTGTTGTATTTGCCAAAATGATTTGATACACCTTTTCATAATTCCAGCGCTTACTCCAGTGCCGAATGAGTTTGAAAAAGAAAAACTAAAATGCACGATGAGGAGTTTAGGAAACTTTTTGGCGATTCAGAAAATATTAGTATTACCGTAAATATCACATCATTACATTCAGTATTCTATGTTATCACTGGAAAGAAAATGTGAGAAACTTTCACCTCTTTATAGTCCTAATTGAACGATTTTTCAAGTCGTGACTAATGGATTTGATTTCATAGTAGTTTTAAAATGACTTGGCAACATTCAGGTTCAGATTCACTATATCTGCGTATTCTTTTGACGCTGTCGAGTAATATATCAATAGTTCTCTTATTGGTTATTACAATTTTATTAAAATGATTAGGTTGGATTTGTTGGTATACATTTCTCAATTTTCAAAAAGAAATAAAATATTTCTTATTAATATCGTGATATGAAAAATCCTCAAAGCGTGTTCACATGGAGAAGTATGTTTATTGAAACAGCCTACGTGATGTTGAAAATGTGTTCAAAATATGTTTCAGAGAAGTCCAAGGAATGAAAAGGATAACTTATTCATTTCATGAATATGAGTCGTTGCTGGATTCAAGCAATATGACAATGGAGGACTGGGCCCAGATAGCAAATGATGTTCATGTAAGTAGAACCCGAATTGGTTTGGAGTATTGCCATTCATTCATAATAATCATTATGTTTTCATAAACCACCGTAGTTTTGATAGTGGGCTATAACTGAGTATAATACCGGTTATCATTTTGTAAATGGCAGGAATAGCCTACAAAACATGTTTGTAATTCTGATTTGAATTTGAAAAGTAATTTTTATCCGATGTAAGGTAGTAATTATTTATTTCCATGTATGCCTACAGAATTCATCGTTTCATGCTTAGTAATTCTGAAAATGTATCACTTCATCACATATTGACCACCGAGTGGCAGAAGAGTAAGAAAGCAGCCAATAGCATTCTTCTACTCCACTTGTCATTTGAGTTTTGAATTTATAGAACTATAGGTAAATTCTATTTAATTATTATTTCGAAGTAGTTTACTTTTTTCAGCAAATATATGAGATTTACTATGGATTAGTAATATTTCTAGATAACGTAATATAATGAAGAGCAGTATATAAACAGTGGAATGAGAGGCAGAATATCATGAGAAAGAGTAATGTTCTTGGCGATCCTGTTTCGAGCTCAACATATAAATTTCATGAAATTACCTCCAAATTTTTATTACTTTTTCAGCAAGTATATGAGATGTACGATGGATATGTAATTCTTCATGGAACTGATACTCTTCCTTACACAGCGTCCGCTTTGTCATTCATGTGCGAGCACTTGGGGAAAACAATCATCATTACAGGATCAATGGTGAGAATAAATGCACAAAATGAATTTCTCGTCTTATTATTTCAATATGGCTGAATCATTCAGTAGAATCAAAACTCTTATGATATTAAAACTAAATTATTGTGCAGTAACTTCAGACCTTCAAACCTGCAAATTGAGAAGAAACCAATCTGAAGAGCAAACTTATTAGTTGAATTAAAGTAGTAGGCTTGCAGTACATATAATTTGAAAAATTGTCAGGATCTCATCGGATTAAATGGATGATTAAGTAATTAATAAAACTAATAATTATGTAATACAGCTGAACTCGTATTTGTATATCTTACCAATTGTCCTCTTTTGTATTCAAAAATGTCATCCCCAAATGCCCCTTCTTCAAATATTTGTCAATTTTCCAAAAGTCTTTAATTTCTCTCATATAATAAAATGTGATTTTCAAATATTCATATCACTTTGAAAAATATCTGGTAAAAATATTGTGATGGAAATTGAAATCTAATATACCATTTTTAGTGGATAATAAATATTAATCATGCTGAAAGTTGTCGAAAATTTAGTCTCAGTTCAAAGAGATTTGCGTAAGGCAGAGTCGCTATCAACGGACCATCGAGATCATCTTTGTAGAACCTATATTGTAGCATCTTCAAAACATCGATTTTATACATTATTGGCACTGGATCAGAATGGATGTCATGTTTTGATAGGTTAGGTCATTAATTTACTAATTAAATTATAATTTTCTTACATTTTAATATATTATATTAACCTTAAAATAATTAATCATCTAAATCTTCAGCTAATTATAAAAGTAAACTCTTTTTATTATAGATTAATGAATTACATCGATATATATGGTGCGATTTACATCAAGAAGTCAACATTAGTAGATGGAGTTTGCTATCCTTGTTCAGCACAAGGCAGTGTTGCTGATGTCTCTATCCTATTCGCACTTTTTGTGCATAGTTGCCGCACAGTCCCAACAAACAAGTTTGGTGCAGCTCTCTTTCTCTCTCAATGAAACTTGGCATCAATGCTCCTCATATAAACAACGCTGACTTCTTGACATGAATCGCACTATAGTGTCCAAAAATTTCACATGTTTTGAACTATGAACTAGACACATCAAATTTTGATAAGCTAATCCATCGTCTAGCTAAACTGTAAGCATTTAAGCTAAACGAGCGAACGATCGTCTAGCTTATCTAATAATTTAGATCATGTTGTTTGTATTCAAAATGTATTTATTTTGCACACAAAAGTCTATAAACATAATATATATTGTTAAAAATTGATACTATGTAACTAGCGTTACAGTATACAAACAGTACGGTATCATTTAATTACAAAGAAGTAGCCCAAAAATAATAAGAATAAGCAAATTGAAATGCGCATGGTGATTTTTTCTCAATACTACTTACTACTTATCCGGCGTTATGTGAGCTCTGGCCTCCTTTACAACACGCCTCCATTCGTCTCTGTTCTTCTCTAATTTTTTTCTCAATAAAATTTCCAATTATATTGTGCATTATTATTCTGTATGGTTTTCTATAATAGATCATATTAATTTTCAATAATGATCTCACATTTCAATCATGCATGAATAATACAAACATTTTTTTACTAACTTAGATGAAAATTTATAAAAATCTTTATTTTATTTTCCTATTATAAAAATATTAGATAATTCTTATGAGCTGTGATAATTGATGCGTCCATATTGCAGATCCCCATCTTTGATGTCAGAAGCGATGGAATCGATAACTTTTTGTCGGCCCTTATCCTGGCCGGAAATTATATTATTCCCGAGGTCTCGGTATATTTCAACTACAGGCTGTACAGAGGAAATCGTACAGTCAAAGTGAGCTCCAGCAGATTCGATGCGTTCGACTCACCCAATTTCCCCCCATTAGCCACTGTTGGTCACAAAATTGAAGGTGAATTCTGAATTTAGTATTACACAGCATGCTTATATTTTCTCAAGAGTGCGAAAAATTGTACAAAACACCGTCATTCAAGTATTGAAAAAGTTTCAAATTATCACTGAACTTCAACTAGTACTGTAAGGTAGATTTCAAAACAAAAGCCAAAACAAAGATCTCACTAAAGCCGTATTTTCCATCCAATAAAAAATGGAAGAGCTTCAAAGTTTAACAAATTGCTTCAAATATTAGTCAAGCCTTTGAAAGTATTGTTAAATTGCTAATTGTCGTATGTAATGTCAATAATTTGCTTGGTTGGATTTGTTTCTCAATTATTATAATCTAGTATTTCATTAAACTGTGAATTTAGTGAAATTGTTGATTTGGAGTTGAGTTTACTCAATTCAGTGAAATTTCAATTTCTCTCCTGCCGTTATCAACGTTCTAAATATGTTTATTAAGTTCATATATTGATATTCTAAATTATTTCAGTTTCTAAACTCTACAAACTTCATTTTTAAAGGCTCATTGCTCTTGAATATATATTCATAATAATTGTAAATTTATTAACAATAATGTCACTTATGCTATGAAATGCATTATTTGCAGTTGCTTATAGAGATCTACAGGCCGTGCTCCATAGAAATTCAGTCCAATCAAATTTGAACAGCCATGTCGGTCTTCGAATATTTCCTAGCATTCCCTGCAACTGTAAGTTGATTACCTGATAAAAATATTCCACTTGAAATTACAGGCAGGTTGCAGTCAATTACAGATTGATCTCCAAACAATCATTATATAATATTCCTATTCAATAAGAATTTATCTATATAATTATCTTGACCGTTATTATATTGAATTTTGAGTGCTGAAGGAAATATGACTTCCACCAACTCAATAGGCTCAATTTGATGTCGTTCTTTTTCAACTGCATGTACGAGAACCTACATGATTTGAGCATTGAGGCATTATTGATATCGCCATTAATATTAGGCATTATGAAATTTTACTCTTATTCAATGAAATCGTTTCTGCAACCACCAATGAAGGCGTAGTGCTGCAAACGTATGGTGCTGGTAATGTGCCTAGCAACAGGACAGATCTGATCGACGTATTTCGTGAAGCCACCAAGAGAGGATCATCATAATCAACTGCACTCAGTGCTCTAAAGGAGCTGTATCTGACATTTATGAAACCGGAAAGTAAGTTACTGACAGAATTTTTTATTATATGACAATAATGTTGCTCTATAATCACTAAATCATTTATCACAGAGGGATTTATACAGGTAAGATTTGATTCTCTAAAATGGTATTAAATTTTCATAATTCTTAGAATAAAATAATCTTCATGATTGTCTACTTCATTTTAAAACACTGAATTATTTAAGCTATAGGGTTTCAGATTGATATGAGATTTAAAGAAGTACCAAAGAGCTATTTGATTTGAAGAAGTAAGAAAGATCTGTTAATTGATTTTCAGACCCTTTACGATGTGAATGTGACTCCTGGATGTGATATGACTCCCGAAGCAGCACTGACTAAACTTGCCTATGTTCTCTCCAAAGACGAATGGGATGCGGAAACGAAACGTGTTGTGAGTTTCATCATATATCAATTTCAATTAGTCAAACAACGTTTTTTAAACAACGAATTCTCCATTTGAATTGAAAATTGAGTTGTTTTTTGAATAAATTATTTTCGAAAATATTTTTTCCAATTTGATATTTTGAGAAACTGACTATTTTATTAGTTAGACAATATTACCTTCAAGCATGTATGCTCAAAATTGCATGATTTTATTTGCAACCAATTGTGAGATGATCTATCCCAAAAATTTCAATTTAGACGCATCTCACAAAGTAGTGAACAAAACTTCTTTCTAAACTTTATTTTATTTTTGATAGCTTGATAGTATTGAGTTAAGACTTTCAAAAAATATCACCACGAAAAAGTTTCATATGCTGATGCACAGCTTTAACGCGTTGTTGTCGACATGGAGCCTGATTTACTAAAAAGAGTTTGAGAATTGGACCTTCAAATTACGCCATGTAATCTTGCCTCCCGCAGTGGTCAGGCGCCTGATTTCATATCCATGATTTAACATCCATGACAGATGAAATGGAATTTTCTAATAAAACCTATTTTTTGGCTGCTGTGAACAGTAATAGGTGCTTTGTTTCAACGTTTAATTTATAAAAAAAAACTAGTAGGTCACCCGTGCTTCGCTACGAGGTCTCAGAAATCCCGTTGAGGTTGAGGATATTTGTGTGAAATATCTAATCAAGCGTGCACGTTGTTAGAGGGAATTTTGAAAATATTTAAAACTTCGAGACAAACAAAAACCGCTATATCAATTTTGCATTCCAACCCGAAAAAATGAACATGATTAGGCTTGTTCGATGGATGGAAATTTTCGTCCAAGTTAAATGAGATAACTGATTTTTGGCACTATATTTTCATCATCCTAGATCATACTTTCAACATATGGTATTAATATCACAAAGCCTCTAATAAGTTTGAAAAAATCATATGATTTTGATCTCAACATTACCTTATCAATGCTTAGAGCTGAATTTCAAATCCTTTAAAACTATCCTTGAAATATGTAAATAGGCCTATTCTTGCACGTTGGTGGGGATACCAGTTCAAAAGCATATGATTGATTTGATCTCATGATGCCAATTTGAAATGATAATGGAAATGAATCGTCTGTTTAAAACTTTCATTATAATAATGTTTTAGAACATGCGATATGTTAATTTATTATTCTAAATATATTCTGATCGATAAGTATAGATCCTTGGTATACAGACAATCTTTGTTAGCTTTTTGTCGAGTATTTAGGCGTGATGGACCAACAGACAGACAGACACCATTTTATTTTTATTGTATACCTAGATATTATAAATTTGGTTCAACCACCTCTAAAAATCAACCTTCATAACATAATTTTTTCTCGCCAATTGTAATTAGGTGGCTAATTATCCAGGTGGCTTATCACGGTCAAATACCAAGATTTGACCATGATAATACAAAGAACTACTAGATTTTGACCACAGACATCCACTTCCGTCTTTCGAAGGAAACGTTAAGCCGTCAGACCCGGTTGCCTGAAAAGTAGTAGGCATCTCTCATCATCACAACACCCTCACAAAAATATAAATAATAGTTATTTTCAGATGATGAAGAGCAACATCAGAGGAGAACTGACTGGCGAGAAGCCGCCGCAGTTGCAAGAATGGGATCTAATTGACTCGGTGGCCAGGACACTTCATCTCTCTTCGCAAGATGTTGAGCAACTCGATTCTATTCTGTTTCCGTCCATGCTTTGTTCGGCTGTTCAAAACTCAGACATCAACAAGCTGACAGAGCTCAAGGGATATGTACGTCTCTCAAAATATTCAATATTTTAAAATTATGATTCAGTTCATTTCCTAGTTTTTAATCAATTGCTTTTTACAATCGAGTGTTTTTGAACTAGCCTATCTTTATCTATCTATCGAGCTTTTACTATCTTTTATAAACTAAAAATTAGCTTCCAAAGAAGAAATTAGAAGCTAAGTAGGCTATTATACTGTATAACCAAATTAAATAGGAGATCGACTTAATATCTCAATAATTTTTTTTTTGTTTACACAAAAGCGTCCTACTTGCTTACATTAAAATAATATTATTCTTAAAGCAAGTAGTCATTATATTATGTTTTAATAAACACTATTAATGCACCTATTTTACAGATCACCTAGGTAGGTTTATACTTGTTTTATTATTGTTGATATTATATACTTGTATAATCAAGCAATTTTTCACCTTGATATTTGATAATAATATTTTGTTACATTCTAATATTGTTGTATTTATCTTGTTTGTTGATCAGAATTCAGAATAAAACAATTTGAATATGAATATGAAAAAATATAAAAGGAAGTTGCAACATTGTAACCATAAGTACAACCTGCAACTTAAAAATAATTCCAGTATTGGAATTGGAGTTCTAGCAAAAATAATACGGATTAAAATGATAAAATCCACTATAAAGCTAAAATGAGCACCGTGTGTCATCCACACAGTATTTTTTTTGATTATTTTTTTATTGATCTATCTATGACTTCTATATGTAGAGGTTGATTCCTTTCTCTTGAAGCTGATTTTCTATGAATTTATGAAAATATAAATTAGACTTTGCTTAATTCATAATTTTTAAAATGTTTATCCTAAGTTTATTAGGCTACAATTTTTTTCTAGGGTGCAAATATGTGTGCGACGAATTCTGATCTAAGAACGCCACTACACATAGCAAGTGCCCTTGGAAATCTGGAGATTGTAAGATATTTACTAGTAAATGGAGCTTCTATTCACGAGCGGGATAGGTTTGTATGCTTTCAATCTATATAATACCATATAAATCTACATAATACCAACATAAATATTGATATTTCTACCAATATTGGGTGCTCCTGTTTGTATAAATATAATAATTATTATTTATTGTTCAGTTGTAAGCAGATACATCTAACAATTTATCCTCGTATAGAGAGGGAATATCTGCAGAACAATATAGCAGGCTATTTCTCTGAAAAGTTTGTTGGTTGGATAAAATTTGTATCCATCTTTCATAACATCTATTTAATTATTGGTAGGCTTGACTAAATATTTTGTCAAGTATCTGTTGGCTATTTTATCTGTGGTTGTAATGTACGAGTTATACTGCTGTAATAATGTAATATGATGTAATAATACTGGTTTGGATAATATAAAAGAATTATTGGGAACGTATCATGATGAGCATGTATTTCAATCGAATCAGATCTTATATTATTGAAAGGTTTGAACTAAAAAAGCATTCAATTTTCTTAAAAACAGTTTTCATACTTTTTGTCGATGGTGATTGTAAAATCGGCTCTATACAGTTTATTTTTCCAGGCGTATAAGATTCCGCAATAGCTTGGAAGTAGTGAAGCTTAATACGGTGTCTGCAGTAACTATTATAAGAATATTGATATAGTTTCGTGATAATTATAGTAATTATCAATTTGTGGTGTTTATAATTTCTACCAATATTGGGTGCTCTGTTTTTATGAATAATATATTATTATTATTATTATTATATTATTATTATTATTATTATTTTGTTGAAAATAGTTTCCATTCCAAGTATTTATCATTGCATTTAATTATTTTGATGTATGAATTAGACTATTTGTCCTTCCAGAAATGAAATCACTCCTCTCCTAGATGCAATTCAAGGTGAACATGAAGAAGTAATAAAGGTGCTAAGGCAGTGTGGGGCACATCTCACTCTCAGCCTAAAAGAAATCGGAGACAGACTATGCAGGTGATCTTATTGGCCAATTTCCGGTTTTAACAATATTGAATTACTAACACTGATAACACTGTATATCTTTTAATATTTTGGGAACATTATTTCAAAAGTATTTGGTATGAAAATTCAACAAATGCTTTGCTTTGCAATCAGGAAGTTACATTTTTTGATTAGGAATTATCATGATGATAAATTCTTGAAAACGATTAATATTTTTTCATTCTAAACTGATTTTTCACTTAGCAGTCTGATTTTTTATTATCATCTTATCATCAATTAATCTAAGAATTTATTCTCTTTTATTTAAAAATAAATTATTAATTACTAAGGAGCGCCTTTCGAACTTGTCTATTTTCGACAGTGGAGGCGCTTCAGTGGCTGTGATCGTTGATTGGAGGTGGTGTATTTTGTCATCGCACTTAAATAATTATATATATGAATAATAATTGTGATAAACCGTATTAGTACAAGAAATTCATACTTTTTTAAGTTTCCATGATTCTAAATAATACTGTGAAGACCTTAACCATCTTGGGCTTTGAAAAATTTGAGACTCAAAAAGTTTCTAATTTGTAATATTGTAAAAGTTCAATAAACCGATACAACGGAATATCCAAGGACCCGATATCGTAGTGTTCAGAAAAAACAAGACAGTTCTTCTCCAGAATTACTCAAGTAGTAAACATAGCAGTAATTTTCTGCAATTGACAGAAACGTTGTAAGGTTTGGATTAATTTCATGAAATTCGAAATCGCACTTTTTTATAAGAAGCAATTCTAAAAAATAATAAACATAATGAATAATTTCAAGTCAATAATGGATTTATTTTAATAAAAAATGTACGGATAATTGATTAAAACTTGAAATTTGTTAGCAAAAAAATCGACCTCCCCTCGTAGGAATCGAACCGCGGTCTCGTGCGTGGTAGTCGCGAGTCTTAGCACTGAGCTATCTCAGCCTTGATAGGAACTGGTTCACACTGAATACTCCAATGTCTTAACATACTTCTCTGTAACATGTATTTGAAATTACAGTACCTAATTTTTTTGCTTGTAACTTTTCTTAAATTCAACCCTCAATGTTCAATATCAATAGGCTTCTAACTAGATCTATGAAGATATACAGAGTGGTCCAAAAAAAATTAATTCACTGTTTAAAAGTCTAATAATGAATTATGTCTTGTAAAAAAATATTCCAGCAAAATTGTTTTTCAATATATATAAAAGAAAAATGCAATTAATATTTAATTATATTTATTTATATATATATTTTTTACTTTTCAGTGCTGCAAGTTACGGACAAGTAAAAAGGCTCAAGTCATACAAACTAGCTGGAGCCAATTTGTCGCAAGTCGACGTTTCGGGAAGAACCGCTCTACACACGGTAAGCAAATAATATGAAATATTTTTTGTTACTAAAACCATTGTAGGGGGAGTTTATAGTTCAAAAACTGCGTTACATTAGAAACCAAAATACTGTATTTTCAAAACACCTAAAAATGATGTATATTACATTGCATCATATTTACAATGTTTAATGAAATCAATATCACTTCCTGGTGGTTCGGATTTCACATTATCTATATTATTATACATTATCATAGTCTGGATTCTAAGCAGAAATATTTTGTAATCTCACGAATAAAGCAAATAATCTAATCTAATCAACATCCCTCTCATCAACTAATCTAATCTAATCAACCACTCACAAGTCCAGGGCTCATGTAATAGGTATTAATTATCATAATTAGAAAAAAATCAGTTTCAGAGTAGGTCTAATAATAATATAACTCGATAGGTTCAAGTCTTTTATAATCAATTTAATCACTTTAATGTAAATGTTGTAAAAGGTAGGTTGGTTCGAGTTAACTTTTCTTCATTTTTTCCTTCTGATACAATGATACTATTACTAAGACAATATATTGTCAGTCACTGTTTGCTCAAAGTGCTGCATTGAAATTATTTTGCTTGAATAAATATACTGTATTAATATATGAATTTATACAAGTAAAATATTTATAATTCCATAATATTTGCTGTTTTCAGGCGATTATGTGTAACCAGATAGAAGCTGTGAATTACCTTATACTGTCGGGAGTGAATACTACCACGAAAGACAAACTAGGATTCTCTCCAATTGAATTAGCTAAGCATATGCAGTTGGAGCCGATTGTTGAAATGCTTTCTTCCAATCAAGATGGACAACAAGGATTGCCAAGCACAGTCTCAAGAACGAGTAACGGCACAAATGGTCATTCTTGATGATAAACAAGTTTTCCATCAATAACATGACAATTAAGAAAAGTTATTAGAATAGGAGAAAGGTACAGTGTGATTTTTAGAATTGTAAGATTGCTCCTCAAATAATATATTGTGTAAGTTTTTTAAGCAGAACCGAAGTCAATGAACATTATAATCTCATTTATAACCCTCAAATAAGTTACAGAATTGATTCAAGTAACTAATACAAAGAGTTTGAGGCTAATAGCTCAAAGGGATCTACCCGATAACTTCTATTTTATTTTTCAAAAATAGTTTATGAGCATCTATCCATGAAATATTTTTCAACTATTAAATACAACTATACGGTACATATATTCATATGATTGTCCACAAAAATTCTCTCAATTTTTCAACTACCGGTACCCTAGACGATAAAACACATATTGAATAGATTCCATTTTGTGTTAGGTTCATTTCTAGGTTACTGTTGAATGATTGTTACTGTTAAATAAATAGCCTGTATTTTCAAAATAAATAATTTTTTACATGTTCGACTCTTATTAATAAAATCCTTTATTTGAATAAGAAAGTTTTGTGTTTTTCACTGTAAAAAGAATGACAAAAATTCAGATTCTCCTAACTTCGCATCCTCATTCCAACTGCAAATACTTCTCAAATGACTAAATTTATCAAATTATATTTGAACTATCCTAAACAAATAAGAAATAATAATACATTACAAGCTTCTTCTATATATCGTGGACTATCTACGAGTTGTTTCTACATGTTGTATCTGTCTGGTATACATATAGGCTATTGTATAAAAATTATAATCAGATCTCAGAATTATCAATATAGATTGATAAATATGAAAAGGTGCTTTTTTAACATACTTTACTTCTAAAAAATTAAAGCAGGCAAAGGAATCTTCCTTTTGCCGGTGTTTTGCCACGAATTAATTCATGGGAGGTGTTTCAAATAATGTTTTACATAATAATTGAATAATAAATTTTCATTTTGTAATTTAAATTTAAGTATGTGCAATTTTATTTCCCAATTTAAATTTAGGTATGCAAATCTATTATCATTTTTTTTACTTTATCACTGTATTGTGGATTATTTTTCAAATGTTTGTTGAATGGCAAATGACAAAATAACTTAAGTAATGTCACGTTCATTATCAGGATAAAAACTTAAAACAGATCAACTCAAGCACTTGATTATAATTTTACACATTGGAATTTAATTATAAATGTTCAACACATATAAAATTGGGCTTATCAGCGTCAAAAATGATGTGTTAAGCGTTCATTTACTTAATCTGAAATTTACGCAGTAAAACAACTAGTATTTCTCCTCTCTCTCAGGCTTGTGCCCGCATGAGGACAGGACAATCTTGGAAATAATAATAATTCTGTTATTATTATTGTTCTTTCTGTATTTCTTTCTTATGGAGTAATGAAATACTCAGTAGTCATGTAAAGTGACAGGAGACTAGGAATAAAATCGTGCACAAGATAATTACTCAACTCATCATCATGGGTCAGAGCACACGAAATAATTCAACGAAGTATGACAGACTCAGTATGTGAAGGTGTTGAGTTCATTCTCATCATTGTAATCTTTCTCAAGTGAGTACATAGGACTACGGGTAACAGATGTAGCCTACATATTTGTGTCAGTATTTTGGGATTCAAGTCTTCTGTTACCTTTATTATCTCTTCTTTTCAAGTCAAGTGTAGATGAATTACTTCATTCACATTCGTTAGGACTACCGAAGTATTTTTAGTGTTATACGTATAATAATATATACTTGTGAGTGACAGGTAGGGAAAATATTGCTTCAAGAAATTAATTTTCAAGTTCCCCAAAATTTTCTGAAAAAAAAATTCACGGCAAGGCTACGGTACGATAATAATATCTTAAGTGTTATTCATATGAGTGATATTGATAATATTGCTTCAATAACTTCAGTCTCACAGTCTTAAATTATAAGGAATTTAAAGACTATTCAGGAATATTCAAAAAATTGATTTACCAATGTGAATCAACAGTAAAGATTTAAAAATATATATATGTTCAAACTTCCCGTTTCTTCTAGATAAATCGCAATCATTATCATTATCACAACGCATGTAATATATCTACAATATCTACATATCTTTTATATCTTTGAATATTATTGAGTTTATACCTAGTTTGTAAGATTCATAAAATACTGTAATTACTTATGTTTGTTGCTACCGTAGGCTATAGAATCGAAGCAGTAATATTTTATTATTCGCTTGATTAAAGTAATTAATCTAATCATCATCCTTTCCTTGAAATATACGCACAAACAAAGAACTTATGTAGGCATCACCACAGCAAAAACCTTCTTACTGTAGGCTATACATAAGTGTATTCAACATTGAATTTTTACATAACATTTTTCAGATCCCATTCATGCATTAGAGATGTATAATCTCAACGTATTACTGCTAATATTCATCCTATATTTAGCATGGTTTGAGACATATGTGATAGGAGAATGGATTGAAATACCTGCTATATCATCCACCTATGAGGACTCTAATTCCAAAATAAACAACAGACCGCAATACAATAAAACTTATGTTTTTGAAAGGATCGTTCTGAAACAATCTCCTACAAGAGGAATGGAGGAGACATTTAGACACACGACTATGCCACCATCAAGATTATTAATTAAAAATAATTATCATTCGTCGGAAGATTCATCAGAACTGTCGCAGCGAACACAAATACTATCCTCTACTTTACCACCAACAAAAATATCATCTTTTACTGAAGCGCCGCCTCAAATATTACCCTCTACTACTCCGTCTCCTCAAATATCATCTACTACTCCACCCCCTGAAATTTCGTCCCCTACTTCAACACGACCCCCTCCACCAACGAGGAAAACTGATAACAGGCCTGTAGAAGAGAATGCCAGCTTGAGTTTCACAGGAATTCCTGGCTTACTGTTCACTACAAGAATGAAAGATATCATTATGGGCGTGCATAAAACCCTCAGCAGACAGCCCAGTCACACAATCACAGGAAAATTGAAGTATTTGGAGCAGATAAAGAACCATCTACTAAAAAATATCTGTGAGTAAGCATCTTAATAAATTTATTATTAGTATTATTATTATTGCCGTATAGGTTAGGTAGGATTAACCACTAGTGGCCACCACGATGTCCATTAGTTGTTCCACTTCTCCATATACGATAACAGAATGTTTTTCTAATATTTATTTTAATGAGTATATTAAATTAAATTTCGTATCTACTCAATTTTCATACATCGCTGAAGGCTTATAATTAAATGCCATAAAGGGCATAAAATTATATAGCAGGATTCTTTTAAATTGTCAGAAAACAGCTGATTGATGTACGCTCGTTTACTAACGTTAAATCAGCTGTTTTCTGACAAGTTAAAAGAATCATGCTATAAGTAGTGCCTTAGAGCTTATGTTTATTTTGATAAGTATTTTAAATGAAACATTTTGTAATTTCTCAATTTATTAATAAATCGCTGAAAGCTTATAATTTTGCCCTAGGGCATAGAAGCTATATTATTCAAATAAAGTGTTTGGGACAGATAAAGAACCAAATGTTTGAAAATGCTTGTAAAAAGCCTCTCCTTCATGCCATAATTATTTCGAATAACACATTATTTTAAATTTTATAACGTATTCTATTTTAAGTATTTCTCAAGGTTCACAAAAGTCCTCCTATGTACAGCTCAAGACCGCATGCACTTCCTTTAACAAAACGTAGTTTCAACTTGGTTTAAACTTCAAATCTAGGGTTTAAACTCGGTTTAAAATAAAATCTAGATTAAAAAATTGATCTGCAGAACTTAAACGAAGATGGTGCATACGGCCCTCAGATTACTAAATCATCTATGGACTACACAAGACAACATATAATTTTGATATTTTCTAAATATCGCAGGGGAAAGAAGTAGGTTCCTGTGGAGAGGTAATTCCATAGACCGGCGAAGTGATTCTCGCTCGATGAGCTACTTTCCTTCAGGCGGAGGTGAAGGCCCCTTAATCACCATAGCTCTGCTCACTTTTGCAGTTTTCTTGATAAAAATAGTGCAGGTAAGTTATTCTCAATATTTAACTTTATATTTATTATTATAATAAATTTATTTTTTATTCAATATTCAACTCCTGTATGTGAATCCACATTTAATAAACTGAAACCTTGAATAACAAGTGATAATCTGATTCAAAAAGAGAGACCGTTGAAATTGTTCTACTTCCCGATCTGCTGTCATTTTTCTGTGTAAGGTATTCTGCAGTATTTGTGAATGAAGATTTCATTTGAGCTTGAGATTTCACTTTCAATGAATTATCAAAACTAAAGATAGTAGTATGTAGATACCCACAATGATTGAACTACCTATCATTCCTAATATTATTTAGAAGTCAACTTTTTAATTTTTTAAAAATTTTACTTTTTAAGTAAATTGTGAACGTAATTATAGAAGAGATATTTTAAGGATTGAATTTGAGAACGTAATTGTAGATGAGAGTTTTTAAAAATGGAAAATTTTCAAACTTGTCAACAGCAATTCATTCAAGGACTACAGGGAGCTGCTGCAGCTGCCAACCCAGTTCAAATGCCTGCAGCCCAAGGAGGAAGAGTAAAACGATGGTCGGATGATAGATTTCAGGAGGCAACAAGAATGCTTCACTACATGGAACGCTACAAGGTAAACCCACGTTTTTTAGAAGAAGTTGGTAGGGAGCAAGGGTAAATAGAAATCAAGGTAGGATGATGCGCAATTGCAAGATTCATTCGTGTCGCGTCACTGGAGATTATTCCATTTTAATATCTTTTATATGTTAATTTCAGCAATTTTATACGTATTTTTCTTAAAAACTTCATAGTTTTCAAGCAACCACGGCCTCACCTGGGCTTCATTGTATATTTATCTTCAACTATTAGTAGTTCCAATACTATTAAGACAGCTAATTATTTCAGAGCATTCGATCATTCAATGGCATGCATATCTGATTAGAAGTAGAATTCTCTATTTGTTATTTTCCGATAAGTCAAGTCCATTCGTGGTTAACAGACATGTCAGAATCGAATGGTTGACAAGGAAAACGATGACTTCAATATTAACCTGATAGAAAGAAAATATTGTAATAAGAAAGCCATTTTTAAGATACAAAAATAAATTCAATAATGACACGACTAACTACCCAAGATGATAAACATTATCGGCCGATTGCACAAAAGTCTATTATATAATAATTAAGGAAGCGGTTGGCCTAGTGGTAACTCAGTGTCTTCATCTAATCGCTCAGATTAAATGGAGAAACGTACTCCATTCATTTCCGTTATATGGATGACCGCTTGAGGCCTTCTCAATATAAAAATAATCTTATGAATTATTTTTGAAAATCAAAAAACTGCTTCCACCTGGTTCAGAACCCACGTAAATCAGTAGGTTCATTCACCTCTCAATATCATCATTTCCAATACCCATACAAAAGCCTATACCATTTGTGGGCATCACTACAGCAAAAAAAAAACTGAAGCCTTAAAATTATGTCATCTGAAGCAACCAATGTAACAAAATACCTGTCAAGCTCAAAAATATGTCAACAAATAACGTCCTTGAACAAAAAATAATATCAATTGATAATTTTTTCGTGCAATTGGCTGTATATTCAATTTGAAGTATTCAAATGTATCAAGTAGGCTATTTTAAAACTATTGATAGCAATAAATATAAAATAATTTATATCTGATTAATATCTTTGTTCTTTGTTCAATTAATTCTGTATTATCTTTCCAGTTTCACAGTGAATTATGAGATGTCTGAAATTTGAGTCATATTGGAAGTGAACGCCTTTTAATACTGAAACAACAACAGAAACTTTCAAGGAGGAAGTTGGGACCCAGAACTTTACGGATAGGGAGAAATTTGTCTTATGAATGCAAATATACTACTGCAACTCATCCGCGTGGTTTCATTGAAGTTGACCAGCTATCATTCATTAATTTACTGACAATATAAATTACAATGTTCGAATTAACAACAAGCAAAACAGAGGTATCAAACTACCTACTTAAGACTGTGGTGTTATAATTTGTATTATAAAATGCTAACGATAGGTTGCACGAAAATCCAATACAATTAAACCGCCGTAAAATGATTTCATCTAACAACGGAACCAATGCAACGAGAACCAATGAATGAATCTGACGGGTTGGGGGTCTTCGCTGTTTTGAACTAATGTTCAGAATAGTGAAGTACCCGTTCCCAATCTGACCTTTTAATGAAATGACGACATTTTACAGTGGTTAAATTCAATTGGGTCTCGTGCAACTGGCCGAAGAAGTTTTGAAGTCAACATATTACGGTTAAGCAGGCATATAATGTATCTATGAGGTTTGATCACTATTATTAGATATTATAAGTGAAAGATAAATGGATGGAAATTACGAGATTTAGGAATCTTGGGGAATTTTGAGTGGAACGCATGTGAAAAATATGAAACCAGCATGTCATTAAGAGTATAATATTTATAGAAAATATAATCATTAATTTGTTCGATTTTGAATCGAGAGAGCTAAACTTTCTGAATATCTTTCAACATTATTAACGATACAAAACAATGATTTACATCACAATTATATAAAACTCTAAAGAAATTCAATAACTATTTTACAGTAATGAATACACACTTTTAAAACTTATTAGAATGATTGAAACAAGAAAGAGATGGTAAGAAACCTTCAAATTAAGATTTGGCACTTACGTGGTGAGTTTAATTCAAATTTGTTGATATCAGAACGAATTAATAAGGAGAAATTGCAAATTATGATTTAGATAACAGGACATTACCAAAAATTGGGGATTAAATGTAAAAGAAAGATAGATTACTCATATGACAATGATATTATAAATAAATAAAAAGAAAGTTAGAATATACATATATATGATTTTGGTGACATAGTGACTTCTTCTAGTCATTGTAAGAGTAACGACCAGCATTCGGTGATTTGTAACATCACGTCAATCAGTTCACAATCACAACATCATGCATAGTGATGATAATATTCTAATTCATGATATAATTATCTTAATTGAATTACATTAACTTGAGTCACGATTAGTTAATCAGAATTGAAAATATTCGTTAGGTAACTGAGATTTTGTTTTACTCAGAAAAAATAGACATTAGTATATTAATATTCAGTAACATAAAACTGAAACTATGGTAGACACCACTATGCCAGGAAATGAAAAAGTTCGATTTGACCAAATGAGAGGCAAACCAGGTAGTCACCGAACAGGTCAAGTTATTCCTCACGAACTATACTTGATGTCAGAAATATAAAAATGACACTAGGATACTGTTAAACAGTTTCCAGGGGAAATAGACCAGTATTTATAATGCCATCGAGCAGAAAAAATATACCAATGGCTTGTAGCTATTTATACATTTGACATTAGATATTTATATATTTTACGGTAATGAGAGTATTCACCTTGTAAAAATTCTCACCAAACTTGCGATTAATTGTCTCAAACGCTATGATGCTGGTTTGACAACAGATGAGATCACCTGCAAATAGTATTTATGGTCATCGGCTTTGGCTGTAGCCAGCACACCATCAGAATTGGCGACGGGCGTATCTTTCGCGTAGCTGTAGAAGTTTCCATACATATCAGTCAGCTTTCCTCCCATTGCATGGAGTACTGCCTCAGGCGCGCAGGTGTCCCATCTCTTTGTTCCTGGCGTGGGATACATGTAGGCATTCGCTTTGCCTTCAAGCAGTAGCAGAACCTGCAAAAGTGATTGGTTTTGGTGCTTTTTCTCAAATAATGCATCAAGGAATACTACAGTTTTTATGGTTCGTTTCTCAATAGATTCTGAACCACTGAATCAGACTAACCATATTTTTACAAAAGGCACCACATATGAGGCCAGGAGAAAAACTTCTTCAGGTTAAATGAGGGAAGTATTTTTGGACCTATATTTTTTCTTTAATTTATTCATTCATTGATAAAAACACACAAAATCTAAGTATGATTTGGGAGAGAAAAACAGGCTCATACAAATATTCATAATAATATTGTATCCTACATTTTGTTGAGATCAGTTAATTTTTCAATACCAAAAAACCGATTAAAAGCATTTTGTTTGTGACGCAAGAAAAATAATTGCCAGTTCATTTTGCCGACTGATTTTGTAACATTACGGGGTAAATTCTCATTGAGGACTCCACAGGGCCGGCCTTATTGCGATCGTACTCGTGTCCGTCTGCCTGTCAGTACGCACGATATCTAACGAACGGAAGTTCGCACACTTTTTAAATTTGGAATATCTTTAAGGTTAGATTTCAAGTCAGTTTGAGATTATTTTTTTCAGCTCGAGACGATTTTTCTCTATAAGTTGATCTGAAATCTAACCTCAAATAGAAGTTCGGCTATGAACAATCGATAATAATGATAACTCAAATCTGGATTCTTCCAAGTATTGGTTTACTCAAGATAATGTTTGTAAAAGTATCTATCATTTAATATTATTTATTGAAATTACTACTGAATTGTGATTGTGTACAGACGTTACTAAGTGTAGAACGTTAATTTATTATTCATTATTATTCGGTAATTAAGGTATCTAATTATTATGTATTTAGGTTGTATCAATACTTTATTTTGTTTCATTATTTCAAAAATGTTTGTTTTTTATTTTATACATCTGTAATAATTGCTGTAAATTCATAATAGTTTTCCCAATATTATTTTTTTTAGAACTCGTGGCTGAGAAACGGGCAGTAGGGACTCTCTTTTGCACGCCAAAATGTTTGTTTTATGATATTATTGTTTTGTATCATTTGTTCAATTTGGCAATAAAACATTTATTTATTTATTTATTTTATTAAAATGATAAAATCCAATATGGCTAGCTTCTCCTATTGCTCTGCATGTGTTACTCACGTATAATCAGATTCATTTAATTTGACACGCATTGATAGATGGAGCATATGACGTTGCTGATGAACGTAGCATATGGCAAAGAAATAATATCTCTCTATCTATCTAATTCCAAGCGTCAAATTGAATGGATCTGATTATACGATTCTTTCGTTAGGAACGTTCATAAATACGGCTCTGGTCTCTTATCCTCAATAACAATCTTGACTCATTCACTAATTCCTACAACTTGTTGTCGTACACCGGAGCAATAAGCAATATGCAACTAGCAACATAATTATGGATCATATGATTGTCTACTCTATATAAATAAATAGTTCAATGCACACCGAAACAGCTGCTTTAGGTGTGCATTGGACTATTTGTTTCTATAGAATAGACGATCATATGATCCAAATGTTGCTTATTGCTCCGGTGTACGAGCTGCCTAAGTGTTCTCATGATTCAACTTCACCCACAGCAATTCTTTTTGTTATTAAAAGCGTCAATAAAAGATTTTCTACCCATCTATTACTATCCTTCTAGTCAGGTTTCGAGGAGTAGTATTATTGATATTTTACTTCATGAATAGGGCACTAATAATGCAGTGGACTTACTTTATGTCCGGCTCCGCCTACTTTGAGCACCTGGTCTGGATTCATGGCATCGACGGCCGCCTGTACGGTGGGCGTGAGGTGTGATCGTGTCGTAGTTATGATTCGCTTGCCATCCGGGACATGGGCCGGTGAAGCCGCCCACCCGGCTCCCACTATTCCCCACAACGTCCGTCCAAGCTTTTCACTGTCACCGCTGCTGTAGAAGGGCTGATGTATCACTCCACCCACAGCCCTGTTCCTCACAGCGATACCTATCAGTATGGTTACATGGTCCAAAAAACCTGCAAAAATCAATTATTCACAAATTAGAGCGTGATCTGATAGATAGATAGATAGATAGATGATTAGATTAGATTAGATGATTAGATAGATAGATAGATAGATAGATAGATAGATAGATAGATAGATAGATTAGATAGATAGATAGATAGAAACTTTATTCGCCATAAAAACAAAAAATATATACAATTTGTAATAAAAATGCATTATAAATAATGTTACAAGAAAACATTATAAGAATACAACATAATTATGACAAATTTTTTGGGCTTAGAGAGAATAATTTCCGTCTGCGCACAGGGGTATCATTACAGAAGTAATAATAATAAGAGGATTCTAGAACTATCTTACAAAATGAAAATGAGAGAAAGAAACATTGATAAATAACTAATGAGAAATGACAATGTTATAAGTAATGAAAAACCGGAAAATCATTCTTCATTATGACGTAACAAAACACTCTTTACAATTAAGTTAGGAGTGGTCCGTAGCCGAGGGCGATAAGCGCCGGTCTGATAATCCAAAGGTTCCAAAATCGAATACAGTTGACGGAACGGATTTTGACAAAAACGACTACTCCCGTCTTTCGGAGGAGACGAAAAGCTGTCGGTCCCGACTGCCTAAAAACAGTCGTCATCTCTCATCATCACCCCTCTCATTACCCATGCACAAGCCTAGAGCTCACGTGGGCATCACCCTCAGCCAAAAAAAGAAGTAAAATTTTGCAAATTATCAACTATATTTCGAATTACAGTTAAGTAAAATTTTGCAAATTATCAACTATACTTCAAACTAAAATCGAAGACAAAATTAATTTACTCAACATTCAGACAGAATCCAAGACATTTGAAAAAATACATCTGTGCAACCGGGACTTATACGATGTTTATATAAAAATGTTTGTAGGTTTTATTCGAAATATTTGGGGATATTTCTGTTTTGAGAGTGGATTAAAATCAATTCTAGGATATTCAAACTATCGTTTAACAGTTAACATTGACAATTTAATGTGATGGTACAGCACCAAAAAACGGGAAATTTTGAAATAGCACTAACAAGGGTAAGGAAAATTAACTTTCTAAGTTTAAGAGTGAAAACATGAAGAAAGATACTAGCCATTAACTGTTCTATAACAGTAAACTTGCCATTAACGAATGAATTTCAATTCTTGAAGACAATATCCTATATATGGTGACCCTTCGAACGTATGTATTTGTGGAAGTGTACTATGATATTTCGCATTTGAGGTGAAGTCATTTCCATACCAGAGGTTATGTTAACACTTGGATATTGAGAATCATCATCATTTCCACAAACGACTGGTGCACAGCCACAATGTTACAGTTTGGAGTTGGGTGTGTTTGTTCAACACAAGGAATGATTGGATCTAAAGGATACTGTCTTTGAAAATTGAAGTTACTTTGATAGAACACTTAATGGCAAGAGTTTCTCTTTATATTTTTAACATTATAAGTTGAAAGTTGATTCTTCTTATCTTCGTTAGTGTAATTTCTGAATTTCACGTTTTTTCACCACTGTATAATAGCGACCTATTATATAGTCGATGTTGAAAGTTAGGGGATCTTTCTTTATTACGTGACTTCCAAGTTTTATTAAACAACCCACTCATCTTTTATTGGTTCAGAAAAATAAAAGTCAAATACGAAAAATAAAAAATTGTATATTGTTTTTATGGTAAATTAATTATTTTTATAACTTAATTCAATGAAAAATAAATGATAAGTTACAGTTTTATGAACATTCAAAGCTAAAATTGATTGAAAAGTTTGTTTTAAATAAAGAAATTGGAAGAGGAATACTTAATTTGTATAACTAGAATTTCTAAAAGTTAGCATCCAGGAGAACTAAGTGTCACTGATGGAACTAAAGCTCAGACACAGTTTACTTTAAGGGTATGTTTGTTAAAAAAATTGTTGATACTGTAATTATGTACTTTGTAATGCCAGTAAAATGGTATTTGTATCTTGTAACACCCAAAAATCTTCAAAACTTGTTTTTGATTTCAAAATGTTTCACCTACCTTGAGTGTATTCAGCTGTGCCATCTAACGGATCAACCCAAACTACAATCTGAAATGGAATAATTATTATTAATTCGGAGATAACCCCAATTAAATTTTTTTCTAAACTCAATATAACTGGTAAATTATAACATAATTTCATTATAAGTTGAAGAGGAGTTCAAATTTAGAAGTGCCTTCTTTCAAAGTTTATTAAGGTAACGTCAAAATAAAATTGCCTTTCAAGTCAAGTTGAGGTCAAAAACTCATGAAAAAACACCTCCTCTATATTAAGTTTCATAAAATTAAAAATGGAATAATTAAAAAAACTATTTTTCAACAATAATAATTTTAGTACAGTACTTACATCAGATTCGGTAGCACTTTGGTATTCCTCGGGGCAGTCCAGCTTGAGAACATGCTCGTCACTTTCTGTGACAATCCAATCAGCTGGCACTTCGCAAGAATCAGTCTCTTCCTCTCCGATTATTGTCACGCCTGGAAATTGTTTCGATATAGAAGCGAGAATACAGCGCTGCGCAGACCGATCACCTTCTGTTTGCAAATCATTTTTCCCCTGCAAAACGAAAAGTTAAGCTTAAAGATGGTATGAATTTGAATTGTTAGTGTAAATTTTAAGAGGAAAAGTTATGGGCAGAAGTCTGTTGAACTCTCCTTTGTAAAAAATATGATTGATTGATTTTCCCATTTCAAATGATTGATTTTATAATTGCAAATTGTAACTATTATGAATGGTTTGTTTTGGAAGTAACCTATGCTTGAATCTTCTGTCTAAATAAATTGATTTGATTTGATAGATTGATTTACAAACATTCAAGACCGCTCTCGGATGGGTGACCGACACAAAAATACACAAAAAAATGTGCAATGAGGCGATGTGGAACCTACCCGTAAGGGTCTCCTCACCAATAAAAGCCATACGATGGAAAAAAATTGATTTACAAAACATGAAAAATGTGAACTAACAATAATCCAAACGTTGCTCTCAAACATTCTGATGATATCCGCAATAGCGAACACAGACAACAGAAGAAATAGCTGGAGGAAATTCGATGATCGTTACTAAAAAAATTTATTTCAACATCCACTTTCGCTGTAAACTTAGCAAGTTGGTGACGGTCAAGTATGACGTATAAACTTCCAAATTTGGTTGCGTTCTAGAGAGTCCAATGCCGAATGAGTAAATTGCACAACTGATAAATTTTACTCAATTACAAATAATTAATAACGCGGGTTATTCAATTAATTTATCACAAATAAAACAGTATAAATTATATCTCACACATAAAAGTATAAACTATAAGGCAGAATCCAATATAACATTCATTTTCATAAGCAATGAGATAAAATCACATGATTGGCAATAAGTAATTCTGACTCAACTATTCAAAATATTGTTTAGTTTATACAGTAAATGACAGAAGAACGTTACAGTAAACATAAATTAAAAATATCCTTAGTAAGTCAAAATATTGAAAAAAGAGATTATCTTGTAGGATTATATTGGATGCTTTCTTCATTACATTTGAAAATCACATCATCAGTTCAATAACACAAAAGCCATGCAATCAATTAGGCCTATAGTTAAAAAGTAGAAAGTAAATTAGATGGTAATGATTAAAATCGTAATGAGCCCACAATGTAATGTGCAAGATGTGTTATGTGAGTGCTGAATAAAAAGACTCGAAGTTGTCAAAACCAAGTATTTTAAAACAACGAGATATCGGTTTCGGAGAAACTCAGAGTTTAACAAAGATTGTGAGAGACAGAGATAATGGGGGAACAACCGAAACCGGTATCTCGTTTTTTTATTAAATATGTGGTTTTGACAACTTCAAGTCTTTTTATTCAGTATGGATAACTACCACAATGTCACCTTCACTACTACACAGAATGTTATGTGAGTTTAGAATATTCAGGTATGTTCGGTTATAGATTCATAAGATTTTACTAATGAAGTAGCTAAATTTAAGAATGATCGATATTTGTTCAAGTGAATGATTACCACATGAGTTATAGACTTGTACAGTTCATGAGAATTAGCTTGACCTATGGCTTTTGGGTAAAATAGAAACTTTTCGACCTGTATTTGGTAATTTTTAGGACAAACTCAATCAGCTTGAACAACAGAATTAGAATGAATAATCGTAGATGGTGAATGGTAATTCACGAGATACCTTTAATTGGATTGAGAACATTGAAATCATGATTGATTGATTATAATTGAGATTTTGTTGTATTCATAAAAGTTTTAAATTATGTTACTGGAACATACAAAGTTTTAAATTATGTTACTGTTCAGTAACATAATTTAAAACTGTAGCAGACATCAGTTCTTGGTTGGAATGTAAGAGCACAATTTCAATTTGGAATAGCAAACGAAAAATAAACTCGCTCAACGGCATACAATCAATTATTATTTACTGTGATGATAGCTCACCTGAAAAGGAATAAGTATGCGTGAGGCAAAACGTATCTGTAAGCGACTCAGCATTACAGTCACAAAGCTGGGAAGAGAGTTCGTTTGCTTCAGCAAGAATGAATATGAAAGAAGTCATGACAATTTATTAGAAATTCAGAAATCTTAATCGTAACCACAATGAATGATTACATATCACAGTTGATTGGATGAACTATTCGAAATCTGTGTTAACAATAGTATTGATGCTATGAATTTATTTTGAAAATTAGGAAAAAAGCTGATAAGGAAGATATCCTAGCTCGTTCTATAAAGTTATAACACTAATGTCGCATTTACACGGCTGTTTTTTTAAGTTTACGCCCTGAAGACTCCAGTTATGGAGTATAAGACAAGTCAGGTTATTAGATGAAAATTGATAATTTACAATGGACTGTCCATTCAACAGCTTGCCAGTAGGCCTACTAATGCCTGGAATTTTTAGGTTTGTGAACGCTCTTTATTCTAATAGGGTAAGTAGTATTGCAAGAGGCATTATTTTATTATAGGCTAATTGGAATTAATTATTATAAACGAGTCAACTGGCATATTTGTACGAATTAATTAATGATTTACAAGTATAGGCTGAATGCCAATATTATTATATTAGCATAATGCCACTTATACAATTTACAAGAACAAAATAAGGATCCCATACCTAAAAAATTTATAAATTAAGCACTGGCAAGCTGTCGACCGCTAGACCGTCCACCACTGGGAACGTGTAAACGTCAGTGTATTACATGAAAATGAATTATACAGAATAGTGAGTGGAAACTCAACTCTTGTCTAATCATTTATAGCTACAATATTGTAGCTAAGTTAGTTCAGCCTCGTCCCAGAAATGCGAAAAAGTGGTTTGAAACTCTCTAAGTATTCTTCATGAGCTGTACTACATTAATAATTTATTTAATCACTGTCAATATCATAAAAAGTTCAGTGGTTTTGTAAAAATATGAAATCCAAGTATTGCTTCATTGGATTTATTTATTTAATGGATTAAAGGGTTTTGGTTTCACTGTAGGAAAATAAACGACTGATAGAAAACACATACGTATAGTGTATGAAATCCCCCAAAACCACTGAGAAAAAATGACAATATTCACCTTGTCTATGATTCCTAAGTCGCCTTTATTCATCACATCTCGTACAATCTTTCCGGCTTTATTAGCTGCTGCTATCGATGATGCAACGATACGAATGAATAGTGGAGCACTTTGAGCCATTTATTTTCTGATTTTTAATCCTAGAAAACAGAAAACACGTTATATTGCTCTACAAATCTCATTTTTTTCGATTTGTAGAATAACTTGTCTGGTCTTTGATTCAAATTCATTTAATGTAATAAGTGACCGACTAATTCAAATGTTACGATGGATCTAATGAGCTACAATAAATGAAAATACCGGTACTATTTCAATGAATTTGAATGACAAGGATTGCTGAAGATGTCGATCTCAAATTTATTTGCAATATTTTACAAGATTAAGCATTAGAAGAATATTGCAAAACTTCCTTGATTTTTATTTAGAAGTGACTTATTTTGAATGAACGACGCCAATAAAATGAAACCATTAACACAGGATCATTAATAATCTTAGAGATCGATTATAAAAGACCTTGAGATTGAAGAGGTTTGCCTTGCTATTGAATAATAGGCCTATTAATGTTGAAAATCAGATCTCTTCTAGAAAAGTACGTTTTAGATAGAGGAGGAAAATATTTTAATCTAGACTCAACATCTTCACTATGAAGTCATGATTTAATAACACTGCAAAGGAACTTCCCAATTTGAGAACAGGAAGTATAATATTAGAGCTTTTATCCAAGTATTTTTTTGATGTAACTTATTATTTGGTCTTATTCTTGTTTGTGTTAATTTCTTTTGTGTTATGAGAGCTATAATAGGATTTAATTCCTGGTGCCCTCAACTATGTATTTTTTCAAATAAATAAATAAATAACAGCTTATCACTCATGATAGCATGTTATTAGACTAGAGAAGATCTAGTTCGCTCATATTATACATAGAATTCAATCTATTCTATAATAATGCTAAGGCAGTGTTTGTACGCGAAAGCATAAGGCAAAGCAGACTCAGACTACAGAGCTAATAAGCCACTTGGCAGACGCAGATGTCTACACAGTGGTGAGCATCCTTGCCAGTGTCAGAATAGAATGCAAATTATCAATCAATCTATGAAATTTGATGATAAATTAAAGAGGTAAGTTTGTGAAGAGACAAATTACAGTGGATTAAACTATAGTGAAACTAAAAAATATTTAGCATAATAAACATGGAGTAACGGTGGTGTAAAAGCATGGATTTTGATGTGCACTTTCCTAACATAATTTAATTCACATGATTGGCAACTTGACAGTCGAAAAATAAGACTTTTACAACAAACCTGAACTAACCCTAATTGATCAGGATGCGATTACACTTTACAGTGAATGCCAGTTGCTAGCGAAAGTAACCACACGCACTTTACATGCACTGTTATAATGCCTCAAAAAATGATGTGTGTCTAGTAGTAGGTATGAGGGTTCCTTTCACTCGCCTCGTACCAACTGGCATCGATCCAATGGACCACACCTGATAAATTGTCAGACTATTTCACTTGTATTAATAGACAGTGAGTGAAACTAATGTTATTAAGTATAGTGAAGGCCTATGTACATTTTTTTCCTGTTTTACTTTTAAAGGACTTGCAAATTTTTTAAAATAGGTCCTTGTCTCAATAAGAGACGAAACAAATTTACAATGTGAGTTTTATTGAACTGGGGCCTGTTTCCAAAAAAATTAGAGGACAATACTTTTTTGCTGAAGTCAAATTTGCGGTTACAATCTATTCAGCATGTTATTCTGATCAATAAAATATCAAGATTAGCTGTCGATCATCAGTAGTTTTAAAATAAATAAAGTTCAAAGTTCACAAATATGATAAATTATGTTTGGCAGTATCAATTACAAATCTACATGGTTTGAAGTGTCAATTAGGTTGATTTGGAGCTAATTTTACTGTGAATAGAATAGTTTTGAGGTGTGTAATGCTAATGCCCATCAAAGAAAGAGAGGTTAGTAACTTTAAATAATTTTTTATTAATTAATGACTAGTGAGCGACGGCTAATCTTGATGGTTTTGTGTTTAGAATAACATGCTGAATCGATTGCAACCGGAAATTTGACTCCAGCAAGGTGGGCCAATAAAGTAGCCTTTAGCCAATTAGGGAAAGTGAAAAAACTATTTTCATGACATTTATATGGTATTTAGAGACGTTTATAGCCCTATATAGATTGGAAATCAAACCGTGAGGATCAAAATACATTTTAATGTTGATAGCTATGATTAACCGGTATTATTTGAGAAAATAATCTTAGTTTGCATTAGAATGAGTATCTTACTTAACATACCGTACTGAATGGAGAGAAGTTTGATCTGATCTAACCTGTAAGATGCCGGAAGCTCTACAGTCTCTACACCAATACGAAATTGATTGAGCTAGCAATAATAAGTAATTGTTAAAACTTATTGAACAATGAATTTCATTAAACTTTTTACGTACCTGTAGACACTAAGTAATAAAAATCAACAAGAAATGGTAAGCAAGGTCACACAACCTGTCCGAACCAAATTTTCTTTTCAGTTTTGTTTGTTTTCTTCTCCAGGAAACAAGGAAGGACGATCGTCGGCAGACAGCAATACACCAGCTGTTTCTCAAGGTCATACCACAGGCAACAGAGGAGCAGTTAAAAGAGCAGCCATTAAGGGGAGTAAGGGGACTCCTGACCAGATCCAACTCTTTGAAGTCTCAAAATAAGCGAATTTCTTTGAAGTGAACAAAAGAGTAGCTGTTTCAGTTCTAGCCTGATTCTCAAAATTTAAAAGAGTTTTGAAAAGAAAAAAAAAAGCCAAGAATTTTGGTTTGAGAGGGAGAAGTACCTATGGACTAACAGTGACAGTAAAGAGAAATGAGTAACTTATTATCTACAGAAATAAGTCATCACAAATGGGGTTGAGCATGGCCTTCTTTAGTTTTAGGTCTAAAGGTCAATTCCCACATTGACGACAACGACACGACGACGACATTCTCATTTCGTTCTGCGCATGCGTCACCAGCCCATGCTCTGATTGGTCCATGTCTATCTTTGTTTACAAATGAAAGCTCTCAAGTCTCAAAATTGCAGTACCGGTATGACTTGAAAGGGTTTGTATTAAAATTTTATTTACTGATTATTATATTTATATTGTCGTACTAATATTATTAATATTAATTGACAACTCATTCCGAACATGAACATTCAAACTTCCTACCTAGTCACTTTTAACCTAGAAACGGCTGGTCAGAACGAAATGAGAATGTCGTCGTCGTGTCGTTGTCGTCAATGTGGGAATTGACCTTTAAGTAGCCTTCTATGTCTAAAGTTGGCCATGGGTTGAGGCTTCTCGTAGTAATTTTTAGAAATTTCAAGGACGTTGAGCAATTGAATTTTATTGGTTTGTAATTTTTAGCAATGAAAGTATTGATTTTTTCAATGCCGTAACACACTTTTGATCTATATGAAAGCCTCTTTGATTAATATTTAAATGTATGCTAGCTCTATTTTTCATTTAAATGAAATTAATACAGAAACATCAAGTAGCATTTGAGAAGGCCACTTGAAAATGAAAGGAAAATAGTTTCAGTTAATAGAAGATTGATAGGCCGTGCCATCTACCTCCAAATTTGAAGGTCTCCCAAAAATGAAATTTGAGTTCTCTTCTTATCAAATCTCTGAGGCATAAGTAACACCAGGGGCCTGTTACATAAAAATTTGAAGTAGTATGAGACAATAGAATGGTAATAGTGTAGCACACACAATCGCAATGCACACAATGGCATAAAAAATAGCATGTGAGAATTTATTAGACTAGTTGTGACTGTGGTAGAACCAAACCTCAACGGCAAACTTCAACAGAATGCAATAGCACGAAGTTTTGTGGGGATGAACAAGAAGTAGTTGAGGTTTAGCACCAGCTTTTGGGGCATGCATTGAGACACTGGATATAGGTAGGGACTATAAATTATCCTGTAGATACTGTAATTGATGCTCCCAAAGGAGTAAAGTGTATGTACTTTCTTTTTTAGGCCTCAAGTCAAGGTTCAAGGAGAAATCTCTGATAACTAAACCTGTACGATACATCGCTTATCTTGTAAAAGACAGTAATATGCGATCATACAGATTGCACTCAGCCATACGATAAATAAAAATTCGAATTAGTCAAGTGTGTCATATCTTTTTCCTGTGTGACAGAACTAATAATTTTTATGAAACAAGCAATTTCTAATGAAACTGGGGCTTTCATAACACAGGAGCAAGACGGTCACTTGCTAGATGTATGAATTAAGTGCAAAGTAAGTTACGCGGTCCTATTCATGTCTAGTGTGTACTCAGCCTTGTATGAGAGCACTTGTAAACTTTTATGAAACATGCCTCTAGTGTAAGCTAGCTCATAAAAAATATGGCTTCAGTATGAAATGGTCTAGTGTACAAGTTAATCACTAATATAAAAAATTATGTTAAAATGTTTTATTCATAACAAATGAGCATAAAAATAGTTAATGGTGTATACAAATAATAAAATATATCTACTCACTAAATATCTCCTGCACATAACAATATATATTATATAATTACAGTATGTATATTAACAGTGGGAATCCTTCCTTTTGTTTTATTGTTCATTTTTCATGCATTAGTCTTGATTTCTGGTGATGAAGACAAGATTATTGTGCTCTCGGATAGATTGAACAGGCCATTTTCGTCATCTGTACAATCATCTTCAGTCTTCTTATCCAAGTCTTTTTCTTCTGTCTGTTCATCCTCACTACAGAATAACTGTTTGAGGCGATTTTGTAACATGCCATAGACTAGATCCTGATTGTGCTGAAAATGATAGAAAATACAAAAATCAATCAAATAAATATTATGAATGTAAAATTAATTATTTGTCTAAAAAATAAATTTTATTTACATAAATGATAAATTATCCACATAATTGAACATTTTTTCTTGATCTACACGTTGAACACTTTTTCTTGTAAAAAAATAAAATCCTGAAGAAATTTCAATAATCTCTGTTTTTTATCTATCTTCCTAACGACGAGTTGATATTATCCGAGAAAAATGAACACCTTTTCTGTAAACGTTGACTTATGTTACTGAATCTATCAATTTCTCATAATTGTATCATAAAAAAGGGCATTTTACTGTGAATACTCGTTTATCGCTGTCTTTGGTTTATAATCTCCCTCAGCTAGACCTGCCATCCTGGGAGGATATTTAGGCGGGAGACTTCACTCCTTAAGTGGGGTGGAGGTTCTTCTGGAAGAACGTAATAAAGAGGGAGGGGGGAGATGGAATTGTTGAAATCTTTCTCAAATTGATAAATTAACAACTGAATCACAAACTGATCTTTTCTTTAATGGAACCAAAACATGAGTGAAACAGAAATAACAAAATAACAAACTTCAAACTTCTTACATACATAATTTAAATCAACAGCTGACCATTGAAAATAATTCTAATAGGAATATCTCCCGAATAGGAGTGGTGGAGTAAGGAATAACTCCAGAAAAGTGTGGATGAGGGTTTCCGGGGGTTCTCCGAAATTTTTGAGAATTACGCGTGTAAAAACATAGTTTTAAGTGTTTCTGAAGCTGAAAAGTTGCCGCTGTGTTGCAGGAGAGGACGTCAAAAAGCGGGACATTCCCGCATAATACGGGAGAGTTGGAACTCCTTGACGGTCCTGGATTGTGGACTACCTCCTCCCTCTCACTTCTTTGATCAACGTTGCTTCTGTCATTCGATAACTCTACACACAACTTCCTAACATTGTGCTGATTCAAAGCCCCATAAACGGCCTCACTTGTCTGTAAGTTTCGACAGATCCGTGCAAGACCGCGATTTGAAGAAAACATTTCTAACTACAAGATAGTGCTGTAAACTGTCAGCACAGATCGCCTTGAGGAGGAGAAATTCAAAGGTCTTCAATTTTTGGTAAAACTGATAGATAAGAGAGAAAAAGTGAACATTTTGCCAACTAACCTGCATGACATGAAGACCTCCAAGAGTCAAAACGATCAGCTCTTTCATTCCATCTCCAGTTACATCTAAATAAAGAAGAGACTGAATTGGATGCTCCAAGCTTCTCCTACTTTTGAGCAGCCACTTCTCATTTTCGTATTTGTACATTAATAATTCCTGCAATTCATTAACAAAGTACTGTATTTACAATCAATCAGAATAATTGGAATTCATTATTCGTGAAAAGATTTCGATAAGTTTTTGCAAGTAGAGTCATGTCAAACGGGTAGATAAGTTAATTGAGAAAGCTTGAGCCTGAAATTACTTCTTGAATTGGAATCCTTCAACAGTATTCTCAAAAACAAGTACAGTAAATACATTAAATGAAATTTCAAATTTTGAAAGTATAAAGTTGAATGATAAATGGACAATACTCCTCACCTAGAAATGGGTCAAAGTGTGAGGAGGGAAGTTTACAGAATAGTACGTATTACATAATAAACATCTTTCTGGGAAATAAAGAGTGAGGATAAAATGCATTTATAAATGTAATAAGATTTACTAATTGGTTAATTGTACTGTTTTACAATTGTAGACTCTACAAAACCTCTGAGGTTTTTGTAAGAACAGGAAATAGGAAAACCGAAAACTATTTAGAAGCAGGTAGAAAAAACAAAAAGCTAAGCTACCCAACTAATTCTTCGCAGTTCATATGTGCAATGCTGAGCATCCACACCCTCAATCTTGAAGACAGCAATGCGAATATGGGTACCTAGTTAATATTAAGTTTAGTAGGAATGATATCTTCCTTGGGATGATTTAGTAATTGTACAGGAAAATCACATAGTGATCAATGTATTGATTGCACCACGAATTATTTTTTAAAAAGCACTTCAAAATTGGGAAAGGTTTCTAGTGTTGTTAGAGATATTTATTTATTAAAATTAATTCTTGGAGCAATAAATTGATCACTGTATGTTATTTCCATGTATAGTACCTTGAAGATCCTTGGGTAGATATAATGGTATGTAATAACAATATAGTTGTCTAGAAAAAATTACCTGAGCATAAGTTCCAATAATTACTTCCACTTCTCCATCCATATCTACATCAGCCAAGCACGAACAGAGAACTGAATCATATTTATCACTAGATTCCAAGTAAAATCGACGATTGAGTCCCTGGTTGACAATATCCCTGAAAGATGATGAGAGCAGCATTATATTTTTCCATTTTTGGAAATGAATACCGTAGTGAATTATTGTAATCTTTATAGTCTCAAAGATGTTACTTATGTGTTTTGCACTCTTACTCTTATTCTAATAAGTAAGAAAATAAGTACGGACTTAAGTGTGCATGTTGTAGCTTCATCCGCCATAACTTCAAAAAGCACTGAGTATCAGTTTCTTATGATGTGCTGAAGTTGCCGTTGGATGCTAGTACCTTGTTTACACGTTGCCGATTGGACAGTTGACTAGCATATTCCAATGGCAATGTGTGAACGATACTAGCCTAATTTGAGGTGCCAGTCATTTGCGAAAACCCACGTTCAAATCAATGGTTCACAGTCGACTGACATATGCCATTTGCAACGACATTACAAACTAGAGTTAAATTATTTAAAAAGCCAACAGTACCTAGTAAATTGGTTGGAAATGCTGAAATGATATTAAATTAGGGACTATAAGGATTAATTAATTAATAATTACATAAATACTGCTGATAGTTGAAGAGTGCTCGAAACCACTAAATTCATTGCCATTTCATCTTTGGTCTCCCGTTTCCTATGTTCATCTGAAACAGATACAATAAATTCAGAATAAGTGTAAATTATGCTGGAAAAGAGCAAATGAAAAATCATTCTTTATTAATTTCCTAATGGGATATTTCATTTCATACTCCAAACCTTACAGAAGAGATTCTATTGAATATTAACAAGGGAAAGAAGAGCTTTACAAAATGGACATAGCTATGCCTGTTTGTGCAACTAGAGCAAAAAGCGAATAATTCCTGCATCGAGAAAAACATTTTTTTCACGAGCCGGAGGCGAGTGGAATAGTGTCTCGCAGGAACAATAATTTCCGCACAAATTATACATTGAATTTTTCCTACAGTAATATGGAAGTGAACTAAAAAGACAAAAAGGAACAATATAATTTCGAAAAAACTCACATAACCTACGCTTCGAGTCAATGCATTCTTCGGGTAACTGTAGGAAAAGGAGTAGGCTATATTTTATGAGTGGGATCGCATCGGTGAAGCTGCATCAATTACAAGAAACACGACTCAAGTTTTGGGATGGGAATAAGATTAAATCATTTTTTCCATGTAACTAATTTACAAAGTTTGACTTCGATAATACAAATCATATACATCACAATAATATCCTATAAATGGATACAATCTATAAATTATTTCATACCTGCGCCTCTTTTTCTTTGTTTCTTACTTTCTGTGATAATGCACCAACATTTGAAATTGCCTAACCACTTTCTTTTACTACACGTTTTCGTCTGTATGTTGTAAAACAATATTTTTAAGAAATGATGTGCAATAATCAAGAAATATCACATGCAATATGATTAAGGGGATTCAAGTAGAGAATCAAGACAAACTTGTGAAATTAGATTATATAAAAGCATTTCCTGGGAAATTATATGCAAGAAAATCTTTCTTAATCGAAGCAAATTGGTTAATTTTCTTTCAAACACCAGAACAAATAAAGGTTCACATATTTGAATTTGAAGGAAGTAGCAAAAGGTGAGATCTCATTAACATATGACTATGAAATGAGGAATTGAGGGTGATATCGTTGCTTCTTTTAGCCATTGGCATAATTATGTGTTCTCTAATTCAAGTCTAATGCCAAGATGCTATTTAGAAATTGTAAGTTTCAATGGTATTCATCTTTGAATGAATACTTACCTGAGATCAAATTCAAAGTCGGCGAGTTCACATAATTGTTGAGGTTGAACAGCTGAACTCTAGATACAGAGCCTTCAAACTGTTTAGCATGGCAAGAAAGTATTATGTTTTTCACTGTATCCACCACACTTATCTGCATGTGACCACATTCACAACCAATGGCAGTGACTCTTCTGAAAATAAAAAAATAAAAACGTCATCATAAAGAGTGCTTCAAGAAATAGTGATTTCAGTACCACCATCATACTTCTTGTAGAACTTTTAGCTTGTATTCTACAAGATAAGACAAACAAAAAGTGTTTTTGGAGAAGAATTATTTATTATCGAAATGAAGTTCGCAACAGTAACTCTCAAAAAACAGAGAATTTATTCATTTTAAATTCAAAAGCTGAAATAGAAAATACATTGATATCAAGTTCTTTGCATGTTTACAAATGAAGAGTCACACTTGAATAAATCGCGCTGTTTTCTCGACTCAAAATAAAAACACAAATAAAGTGATACAATACTCTTGAATGATTCTAGTGAGAAAATACTTATTGAACCCAAATTAATCATAATATTACCGGTACTCAGAGAATCAGTTTTGGACTGAGCCTGTTGGTTCTTTCCCACACCATATTACGATGATATTTGTCTGTATTAATAGATGAACTGAATTGAATATCTATTAATGTATTGAATTATGAGTGGAGAATTTGTAACTTACCTCTCCTGGTCATGCGTATAGACAATATCCATCCATATAACAATGCTTGGTAATGAGCTCAATTCAGGAAAGTATTCATCCACATCTAGCTCTATATAAGAGTGATTGATTCGGTCTTCTTGAAAAATGTGTACTTTGATGTCACTTCCTGACAACAGCCAAACTGTCTTGAAGCAAATAAACAAATTTACTTTGAAAAATAAGATTTGAAAAGATGCTTTAGGTTTTTGACATAACAAAAATTCAAAATAGAAATATAAAAAATATATATTTTTGAAAGTCGCCTATGACAAAAAATACATTATTAAAAATCACAAATCCTATAATTTACCGAAACGAATTTATTGTATTAATTATATTAATAAACGAAATTACTCATTACAAAATGCCTGTAAGTTGTTGATATGATAATAATGTTAACAGTTGTCAACTGCACAGTTCCTAATAGACTAATAGTACATAATTCAGGCATTTTTTCAAATGCCTTTTATTTTTATTTTTTCAATGAATATTTCAAACAGATATTAGCCTAAGTTATGAATAAACAATGCCGATTAACGGTTTCATGTTTTATTAACCGATGAAAAAATATTAATAAAGGCCTAGTCCTAAGCCACTACACAGATCAATAATTGGTAAGGGCTTAAAAACTTCATCAAAAATATTAGATCTATTTGCTTCTCACATAGTAGTTGTTGGATAGGAAAATGTTTTCAACCATTTATTAATATTGTTTTCTTGCTTGAATCATTGTTAAATCACTGTGCATATGAAAAAGCTGTACTGCAGATAGTATAAATCTTGATTCTGCCTCTCTTCCTACGTTATACCAATTCTATTATTGGCTATGAATAAACGTTTAATCCATTAGGTACCTATCATTTAATTTTGAATAAATGACGATGGATTTTTCCTTATTGAGTCATAGGTTTGGCTCATGTAAAAATATCCAAAATGAGGAGGGCCTAACTCGATATTGAAATTTGAATTATTCATTTTAAGTAGAAGTATATTTTTAATGTTTGTAAATTATTTGTTTTTTGGTTTGGTAATAAATCTCTTTTTTAATTTATTTTAAATAAGTAAATAATGCAAATATTTTTCTTCTTACCTCTCTTCTGGGATCGGAATCATCAAATTGTCGAAGAACTTGTGAATGGTACAGTTGATATGGTACAAAATTTAAATCGATTGAAAGGCAATTTTGTGCAACACTCTCGATGTTCAGTTCCGGGTTTAGATCTAAATCTTGTTCTGAATATATATTTAAATAAGTTTCATTGTTGTGTTCAGGGTTGGGCTGAAACAAAAATAGTATAACTCAACAACTTAAAACATCATAGAATACTCTCCAACAGTTGCTGGAACGTTTTTTTTTTTTTTTAATAATTCTGATTGCATTCAACTAAATGTCAACTTTAGAGAAATTCTTACCAATACCCTATCCTAAATCAAGGAGTAACACTATAATCAAAATAAGAGAAAAATATTATTGATGACGGTCAGAGAAAAATCAAGTTTGTACTCATTCTACAAAAAGTTTTTGATGTAAATATCCATTATAATGTTATTCAATTGATGAGTATGCTACTGTTCTCAAAATATTCAACTTTATTGAAATGAGAGTAACTTATTGAAAAAAGAGAAATGAAGTAAAGGTGGAATCACCTTAGTAGGTGACTCCTCATTGGAATAGGGACTTTGTTTCCTTACCTTAATAATAGTAATTCCAATAAAAAAATCATCACAGACAGTAGATTTGTTGAAAACATCCAGAGATATTATCTCCGCACCATCTGCAACAGAATCAAGATTGTTAAGTAGAATAGGCTACGCTTTCTAAAAAGAAAACTGTAAGTTCTGCTCTCATCTTCAATGGCTTATATAATGAAAAATGAAAATATTATAAATGAAATGTATGAAATAATTTAGAACTCAATTATAAAACAACGGCTTCTTAGTTGTAGGCTATTAAATGTGGATCCAAATGATTAGAAGTCTTACTTGGTATATAAGTAAATAGAATCTCTCGAATAATAGGTTTAAGACATCCGTCCCGATGATCATCATATTCTAGAAGAAATAGTTTCCTTTTGAGAGACGCAAACAACACTTTATTATCACCATTTGTTTGGGTTATCTTGGAAAGAGTGTAAATATTTCCTTGAGTTGGCAATAAAAAGTAGTGAGCATCTCGAATATTGTCCATAGCAAGATTACAGTGATTTCAGTTATGTAATAGAAAACAATAATTAAAAGCACATGTTCCACAAATACGTTGGAAAATACACATTATAAGTTAAATAATCTGGTAACAAAACAATCAAACTTAAAGGTTATGATAACGTTGCAAACACTTCAAAATTGTTCTGTTTTAAGCGCGATCGCACAATTGAACCGATAATTAATGATAAAATCATATCACACAAATGATGACACTTTCCTTTTTTTGGCATATCACAAAAAAAGGATTATCTCGCTGTTCTGTTGACAAAATATTCCCAGCACTACGCCGTTGGCGTTCACGTTCAGTCTGCACTCTTCAGAAAAGAAAATCAGCTGATCGTGCCTTGATCACATGTTGTCCTTTTGAGCGGGATTCTGAACATATTCAAATCTTGGCTATTATACGCATCTTTGAAATCAAGGAGGATAATTCCTTGTTTGGAATGTTTTGAATTTTGAACACCTTCAATCTGATGAGTCAAAAAGCCTTCTGAGTTGGAATATATTGTTAATGACTTAATTTAAACTTCAGTAATTTAATTTATGATCTCCTTTGTTCTGTTTGACCAATTGACTGCTAAATAAAATCTTACCATTCGTTTAAATAATTGTTAGTACCTACCATAGAAAATTATTATTGCTATGTTCGTCGAGTGGTGATGATAGATTTCATAAATTAATATCGACTTTCACCATTTTACTTACGACCCAATTTTTTTGTGAACACATCAAGTGAATCTACAGTAACAGAAAGTTGCCGGGTTTGTTGCTATGGGAACAAACGTGAATAATAAACTCAAATAACACTGAATCTAGGATACTACTAGAGCTGGATGGTGGTCGCACTTTCATGATTGTTGATCATATTAATTTTTGTACTAGGCAAGTATAGCATGTCCTAGAATAGATCCTAGGAAATTCACATGCCTATATAGATTTATTGCAAGACTTTGATAATAGATTTTATTTAGTATTACCAAAGACGATAGGAAACTATTAGTATTCTAATAATTGTCTTTGGTATTACTCTCTCTGATATTGCAGTAATTGGAATAAATCACATTTTTATGTTAGAAATATTAATAACCTGTCTCCAATGTGAAATATATTGAATAATTGTAATATAATCAATAATCAAATATTAATCATACTGCATACTCAATATTCAATCATTCAATGTTGAGAGCATTAAGTTATGCAGAGAAGACAGATAAAACACGAATAAAATTCATAATTAATTCATGATGAATAACATGGATTTATTGTAATTTATACATAATAATTTTATTTAAAAAACAATGAGTTAACGGTGGGCCACCTGTAGAATAATTCAGTTATCAATCTCTCAAAACATTAATTTTGATTATTGTACATAATTTAAGTTCAGGTAATAACTTTTGGGAGAATTTAATTCAAATAATGCTGATTTTTAAAATAAATTGCGCTTTATTCAATAATAAGTTATACAAATGTGGTACCACCTCTGTATCTTATTTTGTAACATGTCTCTATCAAAAATGCTTTTTTTAGAGTAGCAGCTGTTAACTTTGGATAAAGTGTATAATATTATGTACAAATAATACCACAGCCCCCTTTAAATTACTGTAGTTTAAAGGGGGCTGTGATAATACTAATACAGATCCATTGAACTTGGTATGTGAGTACTGCAGCAAGAGGACACGGTACCGTAACTGAGAATTGTGTATTAACAGAGACGGTACCTACACTTTATATGCAATATACTTACATTGCAACACAGTATTGAAGGTTGCCTTTATTAGTTCTGACAATATAATTTTACCCAAGTAGGTAGCATCCAAAGTTTAACGATCTCAAGTCTCAAGCGATGACCGTCTTTAAAAAGTTATAGAAAACCTACAAAAACAGGCCACAAGAAATTTAAGAATAATATTATCAAATTTATTACTTTTCTTTCTAGCTGACAAGATTCATGACTAGTTCCAGAATATGGTGAAGAAAGGAAAAGCTAGCAGTAAAAAGAAACAGCAAAAAGAGGATAAAGATACAATACCAGAGGTCGACAAAGAGTTCTATGAGTTACAAATTCAGGATCTTAATCAAAAACTTTCCAGGTAAAAGTTTTATTAGTAGCCTAATGATGATAATTTCTTACAAAGCCACACACCTTTTCATTAAATTTACTAACCAAATTCGTTTATTAACAACTTTAGACCCTTACAAGGTGGTATAAAGTACTCTGGTAATAACAGAGTTTGAGCTTAATATATCAATCTGGAGGTAGCACAAGCTAAGGCTGCTAGCAGGATTAGTGTTCCGTCTAATTTCGTAAGGTTGGTAATAAAGTGAGGATAAAATATTTTTTTCTAATACAGTATGTAGCAAGGTATGTAGAGTTCCATGGTCTGTATGTAGGTCTGTATGTATGTAGGTCTCTACAAACCTTGGTATGTAGTACCAAAAACATTAAGTTGGAAATAAAGTGAGGATTGAATTTTTTTTTCAAGAACAGTATGCTATTAGAAAAAAAAGAAAAATAGTCGGAACCCAGCTTTTTCAATCAGTGCTACCTCCAGATGGATAATTTAGCTCAGTGGGCCACAGTCTAATAAATACATTTAATTAGACTGTGGTATGGCTCCAAACATTGCCGAAAGTTTGTATTTATCATTAAAAATGAGAGAGCTCTCATCACAGTGGAAAGAACATATGTATGCAAAGAGAAATCAATAAATCTTCTATGATGATCAGATTTGACAATTTCTGACTTAATTTCCAAAATTTTAAAATCGATAGAGGTTTTTATTTCTGAAATATTGTTATCTTATAGTGCATTGTAAATCGATATTCTTGAGTAATGAGCATAGAGAATTAGTTGAAATATTTAAACAGTTATTGATAGTAAATAGCTGGGTGAACTTGTTTACAAAGTAGACAAGATTGTTTGCAATTTGAAATTAAAATTTCATTGTTCCTTGAGTAATTTTTGATATGAGTCGAGTAAGTGAGAGAAGAAATACAGAAAAATCAGAAAAGTTGCGCTTGGAGGAAGTTGATAGAGAGTTCTATGAAGCTCAAAATCGTGATCTAACACAAAAGTTGGAAAGGTAAAATTTTAGAATATTGTAAACTTTCATCAGTAGATTTTTAGAACTTTGTTCTTTATTTGTCATAATATTATTTACTGATTAACAGTTGAGTTTAATAATTTGTTCCTTACATTTTTGAACAGCAATATAAAACTCTGAAGCAGAATAATTCTTCAATTTTTATTATATTGTAAATACTCCTACGCTATTTTCAGACTTAAAGCTCATTGTACAGAAGTTGAGGAAGAATATGAAGAAACAAAAAGAGCACTACAAAAACTTGAAGAGGATTCGTCCGATATTATTGCATATCTCAAAAGAACACTACAAGAAAAAGCTGATGAAATCGGAGAATTACAGGAGAGACTTACGGCTCTCCAACAAGTAAGTCTTTAATACACTACTTACACAATCAGCAGCATACACAAGCAAAAACTACAAGATTCTATGGTTCATGCAGAATACTTTGCATTTGTTATGGACCATTATACAGATAGGCCATTTTAAAGGGCATATTATACGAGGCGGCATTCACAACTTTAGATGGGGTACTCGAATTGTTCTCGCCAATTTTTCTGCGGATGCGTCAATAACCTCGGACCAATCACAAAGCACTGGGGTAATGCTCAAACGCTATAAAATGGCCCTACAGTTTATGGTTAAAATTTTGCAGTAAAATTGAATTGAAGCTTACCATAGAGGAACATAAGCATGTTATGATGGTTTTCATTGTTCTTGGATTTCTTGCGAATGAAAAAGACAGATAAACTGCCAACTATTGTATGAATTTCATCAATATATTCCAGCTTACCCATTTCATACATCATACCCAGCAAAAAAAAATATGGTAAATAAATTAATGTATTGAACCTTACAGAACCTAAACCATATCACTTATTTCAGGCACGAGATACTGAGAAAGCAATGTTCCTGGAGAGGATTAGAAATATGGAGAACGACTTCAAAACTATGCATGAACAGTTGACATCAGAAATAAAACTTTTGAGTAAGTGCTGAATTAAAAAAATATTTATAGTGAAATAAGTACGACATTTATGACACAATTTCTAATTTTTACAACTCTGGAAATTAGTCAGTTATAATGAGGAAATAATAAATGGTAATTGTAACACAAAAATAGGTAGGAGCCTGAAAACAAATTTATAGAAGAAGCCAAGATAGCAGGGCATTTTGTGATACAAGTTTTCATTTTCACATAGTAAAAACTGAAAATTATTCAGTTATGATAAGAAAATAATATATATGGTACCGTAGTTGTAATACAAAAAAGAGAATCTGTATACAAATGTTTAGAAAAATTCACGATAGTATCTCAAGGCAAAGTTCAAGAAAGTGTGGACTTTAGGTAAATTTCGAATATAATGGTTTGTGAGTTGGTTAATTTTAAAATAGAACAACCGGTTTCGGATGACTTGTATTACTGTGTTCAAATCAATAATAGTTGATTAAATTATTAAAATAACACAAAGATTTTGTCTATTCTAAAACTTTATTTATGGTTAATTTATTATGGAAAAGTTCTACAATCTCAATAGTGACTCTTTGGAATTTTTGATTCAATAATCTTCTATATTCTGTGTAAGGGTCCAGGCTAATAAATGTGTGATTACAGACGGAAAGTTGAATTCATTAGAGGAGTTCCGCAGTCAAAGAGAAGAGTTGATGAACAAATTTCTTACCCAAGAAGAAGCAATGGAAGAACAAGAGAAACGCCACAAACAAACGCTGTATGAGGTGGAGCGCAAGTTCATAATTGCCAAAGATGAGTGAGTAAGACAAGGAGAAGAAAAATTGAAGCCTAATTATTCATTCTCAATAAGACAGTCGAGAAGATGAAGTACTTAGGGCCGCTTTCCCCAACGCTGCTTAAGGAAAAGTATAGAAAAAAAATTGTGCGTCAGCTGTTATTACTTAAGCAGCGTTGGGGAAAGCGGCCCTTAGTACGTTACTATTCAAATATCGTATAAATACAGTACCGTACTCTATGGAGAGTGAACATTCGTAAATTGAGATATTCGTAGCCTATGGTATCAAAATCTTTCTGGCAAATTACAACGATGCTTTTCCAATTCAATTATTATTAGGTTTCAAACAAGACACCTATCTTCTAGTCTCTATCCTAGATCTTGGATTTTTCGATTTCAGATAGCTTCTTTAATGTAGAATGACTGATGAGGAGCAACTGCTATCTGACTGCAGTCGCAAATCCAGCGTTGCCAGATACCATTGGCTGGAGGGTTAGATTACCCGAAAAACAGCCAATGGTATCTGGCAACGCTGGGTTTGCGACTGCAGTAAGATAGCAATTGCTCTGTGGGCGCTGGGCTCAAGTGTAAGAGAGAGCCGAATGGGGTCGGGTGACTCGCTTAACCGCTGAATTGCTAAACCTCATAAAAAATGGGGTGCCAACCAATTTCACCGCCTGTAACGTTTAACAGTTTAACCAATTGCTCGAAGCCACAGCCATCTTGGTGAGATAGTTGGATGAACTTGTAATTTATAGCAGGATTCTTTTAACTTGTCAGAAAACAGCTGATTCAACGTTAGTGAACGAGCGTACATCAATCAGCTGTTCATGACAATTTAAACTAATCCTGCTATATGTAAGTTGGCAAGGCTCAGCAAGTCTGCGCGCCAAGAGCAAGAGCAGACTTCTAGGTTAGGTTGTTGTCAGTAGTTGGCTATGACAAGGTCAATGTTACTGTCGATATCTATGTTCAAAATGTCTATGTCTAAATGAATAAACAAATTAAAACATGTTAAACACCTACAAAATCTCATAGGAAAATCTTGTTTTTTTTTATTTGTGCTTCGCAACGGAGCTTTACAAAACAGATCTAGCCTATATTGAATTCTCCACTACTGATTTTATCAAAGATTCAATTGAATTCTTTTCTTGATTAGCCCTTTGAAATGTTGATATTATGTTGAAACTGAATATCAATATTGTCTCTGAGTATCAATATTGTTCTCAAATACTCCTGTTATATGTTGAGTAACTCTAAAATAATACAATTAATCACAAAATATGTCAGAAATATCCTTGAATTGGAATAAAATCAAATTTATTCATCACTCAATCATTCTAACCTTACTTTCTATGAATTCCATTAGCCGAATCGACGATGTGGTTAAAACCGACAAACATCGTAGTCGATCAATACGTGTCACCTTTGGGTTAAGCAATTCAGGGGTTAAGCAAGTACGCGTCCCCGCCGAATGAGCCTTAACTTTGCCTCCAAGACAAAAAAAAAAAAAATGAGGCAGTAATTCTATCCTATCTTAAAGTATCAGCTGCTACCTCAAATTCAATCATTGTAACTACATCAGTTCTCTATTACAATATTAAGAACATATTACAATGTATTATAAACACTAAATTAACTTAAAAAGCAAGATACTCACAAATGATGTGTTAATGTACATTTCGCGGTGCTGTGCCGCATCGTCAGAACACGTGTACAAACAGGTGAACCGGAATGAGGTTATGGGAAGGAAGTAGGTGGGTGTTTATGGGAGAGGGAGTGGGAGATTAGAGGGCGGGAAGTTTGAAATTTCGAGGATTTTATCAAAGAGTGGGTGAGATTTGAAATGAATTTGGTCGTTGAGGATGTTGTGGGGTTGTGATTTGTGATGTTTATAGATGACTACACGTTCATTTTCAATCAGATTTAAAGAACATATTAGAGCCATCACCCACCCCAAATCACATTCCACATTTGCAGACCACATCATCTCCACCAATCACTCATATTCAAACATAGATTCCACCCTTGAAATCCTCCACCTCTCACAAAAAAACAACCGAACCCACACTCTAGAACAATTTGAAATCTATAAACATCACAAATCACAACCCCACAACATCCTCAACGACCAAATTCATTTCAAATCTCACCCACTCTTTGATAAAATCCTCGAAATTTCAAACTTCCCGCCCTCTAATCTCCCACTCCCTCTCCCATAAACACCCACCTACTTCCTTCCCATAACCTCATTCCGGTTCACCTGTTTGTACACGTGTTCTGACGATGCGGCACAGCACCGCGAAATGTACATTAACACATCATTTGTGAGTATCTTGCTTTTTAAGTTAATTTAGTGTTTATAATTTACTAAAGTGAGAAAAGAATGGATCCACAACAACCGATATTACAATGATTATTTTTGTCAAATGTTTTTCATTCAACTTATATTATTCTTCTTGGATGAGTGTTTCTCGTAAGTGGATTATTGGCTCCTTATTGTTATTACTGTATTACTTTATTGTGTATTATTTTGATTCTTCTTGTGAATTATTCTTCTTTTAGATTAAAAAAAGACATGGAAAGCAAACTGCTGCAATTGTCGCTTGATTTCCAAAATGCAACTCAAATGAGAATAGCAGCAACAACTCAGAGGGTGATCCGAGAGAATGTAGCCGTGAACAATGAGGTAAGACTTTATAATTTAGATACCTAGGTCTAAAATTCAATCAAAATTGAGTTTAAATGAGTACAATCAATTTTTAAAAAATTTACTTATAAGCAAAAAATACAATAATTGTTATTATTCAAACTTAAATTTGGAGAAAAACAAAACAATAAAAATATTTGCAAATATAACTACTTTAAAATAAACATACCTACCTATGCTATACATTAAAAATCAATCTTGCCTTGAATCAACAAAATTCTGCAAAGTGACTCTTGAGGTAGGTAGAGGTGATATTGTTCATATTTCTAATAATACCGATTTGTTCAATATTTTAGCAATAAGTTATTTCGCGGGCACATTATTAAATGTACGGTAGCCGGGAACATGTTATTTCAAACAGTCAATATGTGCTTCTAGTCCGATATTTTCAAATACATTTTTCTTCTGAAACTAAGCGAAGTAGGAGGAAACATTTGATTCAAATTACAGATATATAAGAAAGTCATTGCAATAATAATTCCGAGAATAGTGAGAAAAAATCATCAAAGCTACTTGACACAGGAATATAATAATGATTAAAATGACATGATTATGTATTTGATCTTTAATTTTCGATTTCAGTTAGCATCTCTGATGGAATCCTGGCGGAAATTGACTGATGAAGTTACTGTGCTCAAAGATAAAGACAAACTAATGCGTTTGGAAATCGAATTGCAACAAGAAGAAAAACTCCAAATATTAAAGAAAAATAAGATACAAGAGAAGGTGAGTAGTGTGATACTAATGTTACTAGAATTCTACTATTACATTAAAAAACGTTTGGCGCATTCCTTTCTATACTGTGCTTCCACCACAGCGAGATTTGATAAGAAATCTAGAGGATAATCACACTGATAACAAGTCTGTTGCAATGATACTGTTTTACAAAAAGATTCATAACTGAGCAAGCAAGCGGCGCTTTGTGCTGTACGGGGTAAACTCGTTTTCAATAATAAAAATAATTAAAAGCATGAACTGAGATCGATACTATACTTTGAAATAAGTAAAGTATGGAATATTGCGAAAGAATGTATTGTAGACAGAGAAATACAAATTAATGAAAAAACAACAAGATATTGTCAATTATCACTGTGTCAGAAGTTAAATACAAATTACTAGTAGATAAGTAAGGAGAAATAATTTTAATGAGCAGTACTTTAAATTCTGTTGGATACACATCCAAAGTGATAATTGCAATTTTGTTCTCAGAAGAAATTAGAGCATGATTAATATTATTAATTCAAGTTTGTATTGAATTACCCATTAATTTTTTATGAAAACTTGAATTTAACCATTCATAGTATGAGCAACCACTGAAAAACCTGTGGATTTGGCAGGACCTTCAAATGTATTCAAATTGTGAATAGAAATAAATGAAAGAATTTAAATCGACTAAAATATAAATATCGGACGTACAATATATCATATTTCCAATGTCTATGTACAATAATAATTATAGATGCTTGGAGAAAATATCAATGTTAAAAAATAGTCAATATAGGTTCTCTTTCGCTTAGATAATGATCTTCACTAAAAATATTCTGTAGGTGATTCAAAAAATGACTCATCAATATGAAGACTTGGAATCAAAGCACGAAAAAATGATGGAATTTCAAGAAAGATGTGAAACTTTGGAGGCTCAACTACAAGAAACTCAGGTAAATAGAAAAATTATTCAAGTGCAATAATAGGGAGTGGAATAATACTTGAGATTTTATAATACGTTATTAAGATTGGATATTGATTCTATCAATTCAATAATATAAAATTTTGGACATTGAAAAGCATTGGAAAATTCAATTTGAATCTATTGTAGAACTGGTTTACGAGCCAGTTCACAGAATAAACTCATCACTATTCCAGAAAATTGTGAATTAAAAATTGGCTGTTTATGGTAAGGTTGATGATGATGGTAAGGAAAGTTTATAAGAATTCATTCACTATGATGCAGTCATGTTAATATTGTATAGTGGATGAGTACATTTTACTTCTTCAGAGGAAAACTTTCAACGTTATAAAAAGCTATGCCTAGTTGTAATAGCAATAATTCATTTTAAATTCAGTCTGTTTCATAAATTTTAAAAATCCTTCAATGCAGGACTAAAGCGATCGTACACTAGACGTTCAAGTGTTCACTAGACTCCCATTGCCTGGTACACCGTGCTTTTGATGTATTGTGTGTGTGTCAACCTTTTTACAGTCAAAATTCTATGAAAATAAAATGAAATTCTATTCTCGAACTCTCAATGAAACAGGCCCCAGGTGCAAAATCATACAAGTACAAAAGTTTGATTTCAATGATACAAGTACAAAAATTTGATTGCTATTTTCAGCTATCAATGGAGAAAGAAAAAGAGAAATCAGATAAAACAGCGGAAATGCTGAAAGAAATGAAATATGAACAAGTAGCGTACAATAAGAAACTGCAAGATGCGTATACAGAAACTGATCGTTTGTTTGGTATCTTGAGGTCAGCTGCCAAAGCAGTGATGGAAGCAATAATTGTGAGTATCATCAATAGATTGGATTTTTTCATCCAATAAAAAGTGTTTTACTGAGTGTTATGAATAAATCCTTTTTGTAATCCTTTTTCTATCACCATCATCTTGGTTACTTTTAGTACTAGCTTTCAGGTTAGGCTAGGCGTACACCGGTTAGACAAGACAAGACGAGATTAGTCACGTTTAATCACAGTAATTCACATAGTTGCTTATGAAGCAGCACACACTGATGCAATGACTAATCGGTATGACGTGTTGCTTCAAAATCAACTATGTGAAGTACTGTGACCAAACGTGACTATTCTCGTCTTGACTAACCGGTGTACGTCCAGCCTAAGATTGGTCGTTTCTCTCTCACTATGATCACATGAAATAAATCATTATTTCTTTTCTCTGAAAATGACTTCTAAACCACCTTAAACATAGCCTTGCTTTTGAGAGTTCCTGGAATATTTTGAACGATTATATTCTTAAGTACAATAAATTAGACAGTTTTTTTTTGCATTTAAATAGATTTACACAGATTGTTGATTTTTACTCATGTGTGCAGTACTAGAATCTTAAGTTCAAGTCTCATTTTCTGTTATATTTGAGTCTATCTTGGCTTTTTAGGTTGAACAAGCACCTACAGAAGATGAAGCATTCAATCTAAGTAAACGACAAACGCTTTTGTCTGCGCTTCTTGAAATGTTCAATAAAGCAGGAATGCCCTTTTTAGGAAGGATTTCAGGACTGGAACCATCAATTTTGTAAGTACCAAAATGCTTTAGAATTTTGTAATAGCTAAAGATACGAACTATTCATTGAAAGTTATTACAGTTTTCATGATAAACAATAGATCTATTTTGCACCTATTATTGACTTAATGTTCACCCTATATTGAAATGAAATGTAAATGTCCTTTATTAGCCGGATTAAGGACTAGAGAATCCTCTCTTCCACTCAATTTACCGCAAATATAGCGCTTAAAATATTCACAAAACCTGACTTTGCATTACATGTAAATATTCTGTAAAGATATGTTTAATCTAAACATGTTTTTAATTTCATATATACTTTCATAAACAATTGAAATGGAAGTAAAAAAATCAAGACTCCTAATTTGGTCATAATTCTATCATAAAGCAAGCCATTGAAGGCTTATTCCGATAGAATATTCTTTTTTCAATATTTTCGGCTGGTAATTCTTCTAGCAAATTAATATTTATTATTCTATACATAAGTGAACACAGTAATGGAGCATAATTTATGCAGAGTAGATAACAAAATAGGGCGAGGGAGTGAAACAATTAAATTATCAGAAAATCATCTCAAATTCAAATAAACACTGGACCCGATCAACAAGGACAAATAAAAAGAATCAAGACTATTCAGTAATAATTTGTCACTATTTACCTACGAAGCGACAGTAATAAATTAATTTAAATCCACCAATTATTTCGCAGCTCTATATCAGTGACTGACGACGACCTGACAAGACAGATCTATGAAATGGGGAATCTTGGAATCATAGGTCGCAGAGAGGAGTCAATCAGTTTGGACTCTGGACCAGCATCGCTAACAGACTTCAAACATCTCGACTTTCAAAAACCTGACGGACAAAAATCACCAACTACGTCGGAAACATCTCAGAAGTCGAATCAGGCTTGATTTGAATAAGATGGTGTGAGATTTAATCCAAAAATATTCAAAAAATTGTAGTGTTTCAGTAGTCATGTTTTAAATACTTACTGCATACTGTATAGGATAAAATCTACATTTATTCAAACCGACACAGGCTTAATACGAATAAGTTTGGAGGGTTATTTATTCCAATGTTAATCAAATTGTGGTGTTGTAATGGCAGTAGTAATGTTTCAAATATTTGTGATATATATGTGTACTTGATATTTCTTTACTTGATATTATTCACTTGAATACTTGATATTTGTACACCATCAAGATATCTGGATTCATCTTACCTTTGTCAAGCTCAAAAAAATGTCGATTTGATAAAACGGATTGTTTCAATGACTTCAATGTTTTTTAGCAATAAAATTTATTAACATAAAAATAATCTTATCTTTTAATTCTTCTTGCTGGTATATTTTTTCAACTCTGCCTCCTCATCCATTTTGTATCCCTTTTTGAAATATGTCTTGCCGACCTTTTTATGGATCCTGTGGAATTTAAAATTTGAAGAATAAGAATTGTACATGAAAAATAAGATATACTGATATACATATATTGATTCCGTTACTGTAGCCTACTTGTATAATAACAATGTAATAAGTTATAACAACAAAATGGAGGAATGTATAGAATCACTAACCTTCCAGTCCTAATTCTAGGTTCCATGATGTTTCGTTTTTGCAAACTGACGCATCTATCAGCCAATAAGCATCCCTTCGGAGCTAACTTTCTCAAGTTAGAGTTTTTCAATTCTATTCTCGGTTTCACTTCGACAATAGGCTCTTTAAATTTGATAGAACCCAACACTTTGGTTTTCAATGGCTTTGACGCCTTCTTTTTCAATCGCTTCTCTTTTGCAGCTGCGCTCTTCTGTTCCTTCTCAGCTATTTCTTTTTCGAAGAATCTCAATCTGAAAATTAATATAGATATGGATTTTAGAAAAGATTGAATGAAACGATTCTTAGAAAGTTGATTAAAACTACATTAAACATTAAACTACATCATCATAAATGAAACCTTTCTACTTGGATGACAAGAGTAACATTAATTGTTGAATAACATTGTATGACATCATTAAACTTATAATAAAGTGACACGATCATCATTATTATTCGCGCTCATGAATAGCAACTATAATCTTGTTTCATTCTCGTCATTGATTGAAGCGTAAAACCACCAGCTATTTGTGAATTTATTGAGAAAAAACCTGTCCCTAGGAATCTTCAAGACAAAAGAATGCCAGATAATAAACACAAATGCTTTGTTTACAAGTTGTCAGTCGATTAAAGCTAGTCGACTGGTACAAAAGCTGAGGCCGCACTGCTGGGTTGTTACCTGGATGATAGGTGGTTTATCTACACCTCATATAGAATCCAAAACAATAGAACATGTAGAAAATTATAATGGCCTTCTTGATAAACCATATCAACCAACAACCATACACCAATTATTCATTTGCAGTGGGACCGACGGTTTATTGTTATTCCAGAAATTTTAGGTTTCAGACCGTTTATTTATTCTTAGAAACGGTATTTCAAGTGACATGGAAGTAATATAAATTAAACTTATTCTTATAAATTATTATCTGAAATAAGTCGGCTGGCAACAGAAAATTTTTCAGTCGATTCACTTCTAAGAATTATTTCTTAGCCGCCTGCAAAGGCGATTGCAATATCGTATTGCTTCGATGTTCGAGATTAGTTGAAATTGGATATAAAACACATTGGCGACAATATTGCTTATTGCATGTTGATAGTTGCTTTTTGCTCCGGTGTGCAAGTCACCTTATTATGAGACGGTAACAGAGTTATATGTTTGAAAGAAATAGGAGATAGCTATGAGTTTAATGAAAAAAAAAACATAAGAAAACATGAATTGAAAAAAGATTTTATGGAAGGGGAAAGTGTCCCAGAGGGCACAGTTTTATTTGATAACTCAGAAAAGTGAGGAGCGCTCGGTCCCTCTGTTTTAGTACCTCTGTAGTTCAGTACCCTTCTAGATTTGTAGCTGATATAGCCAACAAACTGTATCATTCACAAATGAAACACAATGAATTCACAATTTATTAAAGTATTTAGGCCCAAATATTAAATCACTTTAAAAATATGCAATGAGCTCAAATACCAGATCAATAATCTTACCTATACAGATCTGAAATTTTCTTCTTTTCTACTTTCAGTTCTCGTTTTTCAATTTCTTCTTTTCTGATTTGTTTCGCTCGCTTTTTCTTCTTCAACGGTTTTATTTTCAATTTGGCTGGAGGATTGACAGCTTTGTACTCGGTTCCATCATCTTCTTCAGGCTCCTTCTTTTTCGCTTCCTCAAGTCCAGATGACATTTCTGCTATCCAATCAGCCTGTAATAGATATGAAGTAATAATTATCATTACAATAATAATTATCACGTATATCATTTGAAGTACTTTCCTAAATACAACAATGTATGTATTCATCACTCAGTACTTCTACAATTCCTATAGAACTTCAATTTGATATTTTGGCTATTTTTGATTCGGAGCTTTAATATTATCTTTTAGAATATTCGAAATTTGTCTAGTGTTTCATTTTGGATTGAAAATTGTTTTTTTTTCTTGTGAAAAGTGTCACATAACTTGCATTAGGATATTTGGAATGCTTTCATAAATTGGAAAAGGAACACTTTTGCGAGTAAGCCTGTTGGGCCATCCATAGTATCAATAATTGTACATTGCTGAATAAATAAATAAAAACACTGAAAAGATAACTATATTTTAGTCATATTGGATAATGAAACATTCCATTTCCAACTATTATTTTATTATCATTAAAGCTTTTTTTTGCAACAGGATTATTAAAAAATTACGTATTTCAAAACGATTGTCAATTACTCACTTCTCTTTTCTGTGCACTAATTTTGGTCAAGCTAGCTGTCAGCCTGTTCAGTCGTTTTTCCTCATCTCTCAATTTCTTTCTTTGCTCTGAGGCCTTCTTTTGCAGTTCAGTGTGGGCGCGCCTTGTAGGGTTGTAGGATAATCCAGGGTGCGGAGCCTCAATGCTGGGCAGAGCGGATGGTCTCATATGAGTCAGCTTGGGAACTTTCACATCCAGCTGACCAGTATTTGTCAGAAAATGCCTGGTAGTATCCTCTTCCAACCATTCACCTACATCTTGAATAATACAGAGATCATGGATCAAGACAAACTCGTTTACATTGTAATATTATTTCGAATACCAAATTAATAATAGCAGAGGTTAATTTCAAATGAACAGCGTTTTCAATGATATTTCTAAATTCAGCCAAATTAAACTACTCCATAGAGACCAAAACTAGAGGATTTGGCGATTGAGGCGCTCCGAATGTTGAAATAAGTAGTATTGGTGACCAATGTCAGCATACGGATGATAGCAACAATAGCCTACAGGATTTAAAGATAGAATTCAACAAGATTTATTAAATATAATTAATATAATGTTACTATAATATATTATTTAGTGGTTCTCAAGCGTTTTCATATTTGTATTAATCAGATTGAAAGAATTTTATTAGCATATTGGTTATCTTCCCACAAGCTTTTAGATTTAGGTCGCATTCATCGTTTCTCTCTCACTCTTATATAGTCATTTATCTCAAACTCTTGTTTATCTTGAAGCGAATTGATAGAGGATAAAGTTGAAAAGTTCTTTTCTTCTCTCTCTCTCTCATAATGACTACTTGAATTATATGAAACATTATAGCCTTGCTTACAAGAGTTCCTGGAATATTTTGGATGATTATTGTAAATAAAATTGTTTGAAAGACAGACATTCTCGTATTTGAATAGATTATGATGTGGTAGCTATCAGGGGATCAACGATTGTTGCCTTTTTTCTCACGTGAGCGTTAGTATATCGAGTATTGTACCCTACGAAAATAAATCCTGTCTTCTTGCGGTAAATGAAAGTTGGAATGATCATGATATTCAAGTACGGTACATCGTTGAATGGCATCGTTGTAGTACCTAGTATGAAATTTCAATCTAAAATTTTTGTACAGCATATCTGATAGGAGAATTATAAAACTGTTAGTTTTCGATTATGAAAGCTTTTTCGAACGAAAAGAGAATCCGGTATTATCTGACAGGATATATAACAGGATAATAAAATATATATGTTGAACCTTATATAAATTGAATGTACAGATAATAAAAGATGGAACACGAATAAATGACAACTCACCAACTTCCTTCTTTTGCCAAGCATTTTTCTTGAAAATTCTAGCTTCTGCCAACTGTTTTTTACGTTTCAATTTAGCTATCCTATGCTTCCTAGCCGGCACTTTTTTCTCGACTTCATTCTCTTTACGTTTCCTTTCAATATCTTTCTGAATGACAGACTGCCGTTTTTCTTTAGTTCTCAATATATTTCTGCAAAAAAAAAAATAGTTTATTAGAAATTGAGACAATATAAGCTCAATTTTTATAATGTGTCATCATAGATCAAATGGGGATTATTAAATGAATGAGGAAGGATGTGATACATTTCTATAACTAGTTTAAAGTACAGAAACTGAATAATAACAGAGTGAAAAGGTTCATAACAGTGTGTTTAAGATTTTTTATTCCCGCCACCGCCATACTTTTGCCAAATTTTCAAATTCTGATATAGATTACATGCAAACGAGAACTCATTCACTTATTTTTCACACTTATTATGAGAGAAAAAACATAAAAAATAGCTTCTCTAACATTGAAAACAGTCTCTTCACTCTTGGTAATGTTTTAAAAGTATAAAATGATAAAAACTAACAATGGTAAATGCAAATTTTAGGTGAGAAATGAATCACTTGACATAACGTATGATTTGCATATCATTTCAATGCAGATCTAATGGAAATTGGCAAAAAGTATGGTGGATTTGTCCGAGCTAATAAATCAAAAGTGTGACATCGAATGGCCACCCTGTGATTACACAGTCTCTGTAGTTTCAAGTACCCGTATGTAAAAAAACAACTTTACCAGCGTCCCCTTTGATTTTGTATTGAGAAATTTTCATCATAAACAAGCTGCGTTCACATCAGTTCGGGAAACCATTACCAGTTCCGGAAACCATGTAAACAGTATATCAGGGGAGGAGGGGCGGAATTATGACCTTTTCCAGACAATTTTCATTTGATGATTGGTTTTAGGTATTGCTGATTTTACACATTCAATACTACTTTTATTTAGTGACAAAAATAAAATTACAGTACAGTTATATTTTCAGAAGTAAAATACTTGCAAATGAGATATGAGAAGGAAGAAAAGTTGGGACCCACCTTTTAGAAATGGGATCTTCAACTTTAGATGTATTCTCCAAGCTTTGGAAACATCTTGGAGGCTGTTGAGCTCTCTTCTTCTTTTCTCTGGCACTAAAATAAATTATCTTTTCGCTCTTCTTTTCCTTTGATTTATCTTCTGCATCTTTATCAATGACAAATAATTTATCATCGTGTTTTTCGGCGAGAGGACCCCTAGAAACAACAAGTAAGATGAAAAAATCTACTTTAAAAAAAAAATAATAATTTTATTATTGGAGGCAACAGGTAGAAACCAATTTTGCCTTCTCCAGTACAATTTACAACACAATATTGAATATGAAAAGACAAGAGAAATTCAATGAATAACAAAATGTGAATAAATAAATTCATCAATAAGAATGATAGAAGTAGAAAAGTCATGATATGGTATTAATAATAAAAAAAAGAATATGTTAACATTCAGTAAAATCAAAAATGTGTAGCCTACTCTACTATTGTATACATATTATGATGCCCGCACAAAGCAACATGACAAATTCCCTAACGTAATTCTAATGTATGGTAGGCCTATGATGAAAGCGTTCACAACTTCAATGTAAGTTAGCCATTGAGCCTCAGTAAAACCGACGTAATGAATTCTACATAATTTCTTTATCTAGTGTGGTACACAACGCTCTTTAGATGTCTCCATAGAAAGAAGTTGCATAATGAGAGGTCTGGAGACTGTGGAGGCCAAGCGACGTTAGCGTTCCTTTAAATTATGCGCTCCCCAAACAAACGTCTCAATGCAGCCATTGAAAAAAGTGATTAGTGAAAAGTGGGTTCAGACTACATGTAGGGCAGAATATTAAGACTTGGGGAACAAAGCCTTTTAATTGGCCAGGAAGAAATTTATTGAGTAGCCTACCTATCCTATCTTCACAATAGGCTATTATTTGGGATTATCTTACAAAGATCAATAAAGGATAAATCTATTCAAGATTGAGCACGTTAAACTCTTTTTATAAAAATATAAAATAGCTCACTCTACAGTTGAATGTTTCCCTACAATTTACGGTCACTGCGAGCGAAGGAAGTAATTCGTAGGTGTAAAAATTGGATTTTAATTATACAATCTAATAAACGAATGAGAAATGGGGTTTCAGTATTTGCTAGGATTACATCATAAGTAGGCATAAGGTAGGATATTCAAATTACATTCAACTTATTTCAAGTTACAAAACTTGAAATAAAACAGATAGGCCTAGGCCTACTCACATGTAATTTGTAATTTTTACATTAAACTTACCCAAGCCTTTCCTCATGTAATTTGTCTTCATAGAAGTTTTCCACGTCTGTTATATCAGTGAATCTCCATGCCTTCTTCGTTTTCTTGGAAAACTTTGTTTTCTTTTTAACAGGACCCATGACTCTGTGGTATTATTGTGGGAATAAGTGTTGTGTAGTTTAAAATTGTTCAACCACTAATTCGAGGTATTATCACTTGAAAAATATTATCAAAAGAAAACAACAAACAACGCATGCAGTAAACTTCAGAAAAGGTTAGTTTGTGAAAGACCCTAACCTCAAACAGAACCAAGGCCATGATTGGACAGCGAAGAATCCTCAACGCACTATCAAGCAGGTTGTGGTATTTTGTGCCACTTTTTTCAAACTTCCATGTTTGACGAGTAGAGATGGTGAGGCCGAGTAGTTTTTGGAATTTAAATTTTTAACGTTTCAGAGCGATGAGAATTTTGAAAATAAATAAAATAAGTAAAGATTGAGTCTCTAGTAATTTACTTTCATTGATTTGGTATATTCTATCAGGTTAGCATCGCATGAGAAAAACTTAATTCCCATTCGGTGTTTCCTTACCGGTACCTTTGCAAATTCAAACCACAACTCAACATCTTTGACATGACAAATTTGGTCTCAATATTGGAAAAATCTACCCCACAAAATAGGAAATACCTTTACTAAAAATGTATTTTTCCATTCAGAGCAATACAAACAACAAAAAATTGCATACCGGTACACATTACAATAATATTTAGTAATATAGCATCCGCAAAAAAATTCTGAGTGCAAATGCGAAACTTGCTGATAGGCTCTTCAGCAGTTGGGGAAAACGCTTGCTTAAATAATGTCAATTACTATTGTAGACTAATATATATATAGTCTACAACTCAAACTTCTTCAGGTAATTATATATAATTATGTTATTTTTATTTATTTATTCATATGTTTTCACAATAATGAGGACTGGGTGTTCATTTTAGAATGAGACTTATTATAAATACATGTTGGTGTTCATTCAACAGTCCTTAATTTGACTTAATAAATTCAAATGTTTCCAAATTTGTAATTTGCTTCTACGGTAGACAACTTAAATTGAAGTGAATGTCCACAAAACGATAATGATTTTACTGGGGTAATAGTAATAGTTGCTGCTGTTGCAATAATTGTGTAGTATTTTAGTCAGTTCTCAATTCTTTAATTTTTTCATGACATTGTTTTTCATACATAAATTTCTACTTCAAACCATTCTTGAAAAAAAAACAATTATTACAAAAGAAAGGAGTTGATTGGCAAACTATAATGAAAAATTCAGTTTTTGATGCAGCAGCATTCACCTAAAGTAGGTATTCAGATTTATAGACTAAAAATGGTATTATTTTTACAATATTGAATAGGTACTGAATACATAAGATGAATTAAATGGGTACCACACTTAATTTGATTGTTGACTTCAATCATTATCAGTGTTAACAAGTTTTCTCAGAATTAACATGTAGGGAAATTAACAAGTGGAGAAACTAAAAATCAAAATCAAATCCTGCACTGTACTTTAGTGGGCTTAGCTAGTTTTAAATTTCACATTTTAAGGAATAATTTTATTTGTCAAAATAAAACAACAATAATTTTAGATCTCTTCATATAATCAAAATTGGTTTAATACAGAAAACATATAATACATATTTATATCAAATTCAATATACTATTTACAAATATGCCAAAAGGTCTGGCTACTGGTCTTTTTAAAGCTCCAAAGAAGTGTTTTCATAATTTTATCAATTAATTACTCAGTAATAATTCTCTTTACTAGCTACTACGTCAGCATACAGATATAATATATTCAACACTAGTCTGTCACCTTGCCTGTTTCAAGAACATTGATTGAATCAATTAGCTTGCGAGAGGTTCGCTATAATTCGAATCCAAGTGAAGAACCTGCCTTAGCATAAACAAGGCCATACATCACCATGTTTTTAGAATCTATTGTCGTCCGTTTGTAAAACATGCCACAGTAAATAGAAACGGGCGACAGTACAAGAAAGCACTTATACAAGTATTATATTCCAAAGTATTTAGAAACATGTTTCTTGTCGCTTGTTTGCAAACGTAAGCTTAAAAGGGTTCTGAATAAGGGCTTCTATTGATTCAATGAATCGAAAGGTTTTGTCAACCCAACAAGAACGAATTTTATGCCGTGATAATAGGCATTGCCAGTTTAATAGAAACATGTTTTTCCTTGGGATGCACAATGATAATTTGTTTCAATTCATGAAACCTCTTGTCCAGTCACGGCCAGCTAATTAAATCACCTTAATTGGAGGAATGATTTAACTTTTAAGCAACAGCTGAAGCTCAATATTGACTTTTCCTATTCTCCGAATGAGGCTCAAGCTAGATGTATAGCTTATGCAGCGTTGGGGAAAGCGGGCCTTAGACTATTAAACCGTAGATCAAGGCTTACTTCTAAAACATGTCACATAACAAAACGACTCAGGAGAAAATATGAGCCAAGAACTGGCATGACGCAACACTTCTACATGTAGAAAATCAGAGAAGAAGTTCTTCCAAATATTCTTCGAACTCTTCATCTCGTGAAGGTTCTTCCAGGTCGGCAGGCTTCTGCTTCCAAATGCTAACTCCCTCAAAATCATTTTCCTCACAGTTATCAGCATTTGTTGGTTCATCTGATGGTTTTTGATTCCCTTCCGTTTCACGTTCATTACATGGTGGCTTCTCATGTTGCTTATCTTTGCTGGATTTCAACCTCTTCAGTTTTTTCCTTTTTACTTCTTTTCTCTTAGTTCTGTAGTTCAGTTTCTCTGAGCAGTCTGGACACAAACCTGTCAAACAAATAATAATTATATATATATATATTTTTTTATTGCTAAATAAACAACTACAAAAATTATTTATTCAGTTCAATAGGACAGAGGAAAGACAATGCAACTAGCTGGCTCACCGGCCCATAGAATTTTCAACGAAGTCAAACAGTGGTTTGAAAGAAATATACTCTGCTTCATTGAGGAAAAGACCCAGTAGCTGTCCTGTGGTCTTCAAAGCCATACAGATTATGCTTATCCATCTGAGGTCAAACTCCTGGGATTTGTCATCGATTCAAACTTAACATGGGCGGGCCACATTGATGTTGTTTGCACCAGGCTGGCACTGTGATCTATTTGCTGCGCAGACTGAGGACCCTCCTCAGTGGAGGACATATGGTTATGATTTATTTTTCTCTCTTCCACACTCATGATCTGTATGGACTCCCACTGTGGGGACATGCAGCGGGTTGCAAGAGTGTGCTAAAGCTCCCGAAGAAGCTGTTTGAGTGACCACCTCTGCTGGACATCGTAATCACTGCAAACCTATCTTTGCAAGTCTGGATATCGTCAGTCTTTAAACAGTATACACAGTCCTGTCTGCTGCATGTCAAGGATGCTTAGGAAAGTCATGTTCTAAGGTTCATGCATATGGAACATGCATAATGGAGACACATTATTGACATCCCACGTTGCAGAACAAGCAAGAAGGACTCTTTCCCCATCTTTGCTCTGTGCCTGTTTAAGGACCTGCCTGAGAAGGTTAGGAATCTACAGGGACGTTTTTTAAGGCCAAAGTTACCGTCTTGCTGAAGAATAATCTATTTTACTTGATATATGAGTATTTTGATGCTCACAGGGACAATATAGTATGACCTGCCATCTTAATATTGATGCCATCTATCCAGTTCACTGGTCATAGATGTAGAAGGAGGAAATAAGGAATAAATTAAATTATTGAATTGAGAGATAGATGAGTTTATTAAAGACAAATATCATATTATAATCATTATTGATGGAATAAAAGTGGTTTTGATAAACTAATATTGATAAATTTGAGTAACCTAGTAGATAACTGAAGTAATTGAAGATTGATTGGCAATACCATTCTTTTAACTAAGCTGTGTTCAAGTAAATAAAATCTTGTAATAGTAGGATATCCCAATGCTGATTAGTTACTTTGTTTTAAGACTTCAGTCTTGCCATCAAGAGAGAATTAGTAATTTAGAGAAATGATAATATGAAATATCCTATACTAAGTCTGATTGTGTAAATTGGAAGAGGATCAGCCTTGGGCATAAGCCTTCAATCTCCTTTGCAAATGATTGAATAAATGAATGATGAATGAATATAAAATTCTACTTACGTAATTTGACTAAAGCATTTTTCTTCTCTCCATGTTCAATGTAACCGAAATTCACTTCCCATGACCTCAAAGTATCTTTATTGGTGCATTTTTTCTCACCACATACAAACTGGCCTTTCCCTGAAATCAATTCGGGCTCAGTTTGCCATCTCATAGCAACCTGAAAAACAATTAAAACTTTGGTTTTATATATTTTTTGAAAATATTAGGCTGCACCAAGCAAAATCAATTTTTATCCAGTATCAGTACTATGCTAATTAAATGGCATCATCTGATTCAAAATAGTTCATCCCGGTTGGTGCAACCCACCTATTATTAGTTCTCTAGTAATAGAAATAAATAATTCAATAGATTTGATGCCGATGAACTTCCATTTATAGTGGTGTTCTGTATAAGGTGAATGATATTGGTGTAGAATAAGTTTGCTGAAAGTGTCAACCAGCTAATTGCTTTTCAGAGAACTCTCCATAAGAGTAAAATAAATGAGTAAATGAGCAGTGCATGATGAAGGAAATAATCCTCAGTTATATTGGTGAACTCACACTCAGTCAAGAAATGAAGAAGACAAATTTTCGGTATTCATGTAAAGCTTCGACTAACGATTCCAATGATACAAAAATAAAATTTAATTAAAAAAAGTACAAGTTCTAGTTTGTGTCTATTCTTTGTTATTGAAATGAAAATAATCTTTGTATCTATCAATTCCACAAATTTACATACAATGGATAAAATAATTAAATATAAGTATACCTTATTTTCTTTGTACAAACTCAAGTCACAGATGCAGTACTCCTTGAAAAGTTTGTCATAATACTTCTTGGCAAGTCGTTTCTCCCAAGAGTTTGGTTCAGAATCGTCATCCCACAGGAAACAATGGTTTTCTCGAATAACATCTATATCGCGTTTGTCTCTCGAACTGGAAAACATTTAAGAACTATGTGAAACGAATTTCTCATTTCCAGGAATCATATTGAACATTGAATATCAATTAATAATTATGTTATTGCTATACATGTATATTATAACAATAACAATCATCAGTTGAGAAGTGTAGATGCATGCCCAAAATTAGAAAAATCTTGAAAATTTGGAATAAATGAACCGAATAAGTTCAACTATATTTTTAATTCCAGCAGTGTTGCTAAACATTATTATAATTAATTATATCATCCATTGATGATAATTAATATACTTGATATACTGTAACAATAATGATAAGTAAAGTGAAAAGTGTATCTTGGGTTTAACATGTAAGCCCACAATTAGAAGAAACTCAATTTTCTAACTGCCACTCAAGCGGTCACCGTTAAAACGTGAGTAGTAGGTAACGTCTCTTAAGATGGAATTCCAAAGCAAAGACTGTAACGGCTACAGCCGCGTAGCTTGTAAGACTATGACTCATACTGCTTTGCATGCATTTAAAAAAATATATAAATAAAATAAAATTGAATTGCATGCAGTATGAGTCATAGTCGTAAGGCTACAGCCGCTCCAGCCGTCACTTCCAGGAATTCAATCTTTATATTATTTTCTGAGCGATTGGATACTGGGCTACTAACCGCTTCCCAAATATGCAGCCCTTGAACGTACGGAGTGGGCTACTATACTCCGACTACTGACAAAAGAACCTCCAGAATAAGAACTCTACTGCGCAGAGAGAGCGCACGTTATGCAGTTTATCTCACTCGCTCACTAAAGTAGCGGTACTATGTGATACTGTATCACTTCAGTAATACAATGCGCGAAGGTTCTTTTGTCTGTTGTTCCATTATAGGAATGCAGTTGTATTTATTAAATAACTAAAAATTATATTATAGATAGTATACGAATTCTGCTTTGTTAATAAGGTATTGATATTAATTCTAAATTATTGGAGTTTTGTTGATTGTGAGAAAAAAACTCTGACACTAGTATTCTGATATTGAGTTCAATAATCTCTTCTAGCCTGCTACAGGCACACTACTACTAGGCTTGGGTTGGCTTCACTTTGCTTACTCGCATAGTATATCTATATACCATACTATATATAGATATACTATGCAAGAAAGCGAAGCCAAGCCTAGTAGTTAGTTGTGTGGTCATGCCCTTATAGAATTCATTTCTAGTTGGGTGATTGAAACGAGTAGGGCCCTTATACAGTCCCTAATGGTAGGTGGTGCATAAAATACATGACGGATGTTGCAAAATATTGTTAGATACAAGAGCTGCAATACCGGCTTGCAAAACTGGCATCAACTTTGTTGCCCATTGTCTTACTTTATTGATCATTTCTAGCCCTAGGGACTGATGCCCTGATCGAGAGATTCTGAAGTGAATATACGTAATATTGCAGTAGGCCTACTGGCACTACTGCTTTGACACTAGAAAACATAGGTAATTGCTGAAGAACTGATTTTCTCACATGTGATCCTCTCCTGATATTTTAATAATATAATGTGTCTAGGACTCTAGGTACCTAATCAAAAGATACTCACGTATTTCGTTTTAGAAGTTCAGAGTTTCCTTTACGCTGAAGAACATATACATTTATGAGTCTTTTATGTTGCTCGTAAGGGGTCATATACATTAATTGATTTGAATATCTCGACATTTTCAAGGGTAAAACTAGCAATTCATCATATTAAATAAACTATACAACACTATTTTTATTGTGGACGATGAACATCACCATCATAAGACTCCATCACTCAAAGTTAGAAATAATTCTAGGTTAGAAATCAGGAAAACAACACAGCACGCTCCACCTATTGGAGAATTCGCAAACTACTGCACCATCTTCCAAAGAGCGCCAAAGATAAAGGAATTAAGATATTCCTTTTTCTGTAAAGCGCATATAATTGAAACTATATAATTATTCTAATCTTGCAAAAATAAATTATAAGAAGGAAAATGTTACATATTATTTGATAACTGTAATCTCTTTCAAATTGAGAAATTATACTGAATGCTACCTTCTGACTGTAGTTTTTGGCAGAGTAATTTGAACATATTTATGTACCGGTATAGACGAGTAGCCGCCAAACACTAGCGCTCAAGTGAGAGACAGAGGAACAACTTGTCGGGATTGAAGATGGGTTAACATTGAATCAAATGTATAGCAGGATCCAATTCAACTTGTCAGAAATCAGCTGTTTCAAAGAGCAATATCACAATACTTAACCTACAAATGCTGAATCTCGCAGATTATTGAAAAGGTCTTTTAGAAAGTTATTCTTTGAAAGGTCTTCTTTAAAAAGGTCTTTTGAAGACTTTAAAGGTCTTTAAGACTTTCAAGCCTTTCGATTATTGTGTCGAAATCACTGTTTAATTATTACTGGATCAGCTGACTTATGACAAGTTAATTGCATCCTGCTATAAAAATGTCTGTTTTCAAACCCATCGTATTTGATAAATATTCAGCCAAAATATTCCAGTAACTTATAAAATCAAAGCTAGGATGTTTAAGAACACTTCAGTTGCATTTTTAAGAGAGAAAAAACAAAGATAATTTTAATTTGACCCTCTTTCCAAAAGCATTCCTTTCCAAATAAGAGTAAGATAGGTACTGATATAAAATATAATATTGAACGTGAATAGATGAAATATAGCAAATATAAGATGTAAATATAATAATGTGATTGAATTAAATATTATTTGTGTAAAATAGTTGATGTCTCTGGAATAATAATGTCTTTTTTACTCCTGACATTGATTGTTGCACATATAATATTGAACGTAAATAGACGAAGTATGGAAAATATAAGATATAAATATAATGTTTCAATTGAATTAAATATTATTTGTGTGAAATAATTTATGTCTCTGGAATAATAATGTTTATTATACAAACCATACTGATGGTTACACATAGCGGGAAGTTCAAACTTCAAAAACCTAACCTAGCAAGAAGAGTCTAGCAACAAGATGACGAAAATTCTGATAAAAGTACTTTAATCCTACTGATACATTCATTAAAACACCTTGAAACCACTAAATAATAGATAGCAATAACGTATTGATGATACATTAATGATTTAATTGAATTCTATCCTAAAATCGTGTTTTGTTCATATCTTACAATGTTAAAATCCCGACAAGTTGTTCACTCTCTCTCACCTAGAGCGCGCTGATCCGGTCTAGGAGCTACTCCTCTATAGTTTTTATTTTTGACACAACAAAAGGAATAAATTAAAAATTAATCTATTGAGTAACGTTTTTCATAGACTAATATAAACCTGTAAATGGTATAAGATTGGCATGAAATATCTAAAGAATAACTCCTTTACACTTAAACTCTGTTTTAGAACTTTATAATATTGCTATCTAGGTCAATAAACCTAGAGAATGTCTTCTCTGTTGTCCGTTGTCCGACCATTCATGCTACATGGGATAATATGCCTATGATAAAGAGGGTATAAAAGATAAAAGGTGTGTGAAATTTCAACACCCTATAGTAATAGAGGTTGTTCAAGGGGCCCGAACATATGGTTTAACATGAGTTCTAGAGTTCAGGATAAAGATTGCGGAGCTCGATATTATATTTGCAATGACTTCCATCTGTTTGTGCTGTCTTTTGAAGCCACTTTTTCAAAATAAAATAGTCTTGAATAGTGCATTAGGTCTCATTAATTTGTAGGTTTAGGTCAACTTGTATGGAAAAATTTCTTAATTTGGCGGGTGGCGAATGAATGTTTAATGTTTCCATGGTAACAAATGATGTTATACCATTTTGTAAGTATTCACCTTGAACGAAAAATCAAACATGTTCGATGTTGAATTGAGTGTTATGTTTTTGCTTGTTCTCACTATTTCAATTGCAATTCAGTGAGTCGGATTGAGTTTACAAAAGTCAACTGGATAGTGATCGTGTTCTTTCGTTTGTCAGTTTTTTCCACAGCTCGCGCTTATTGTGTTACGGTAGGTACTAAAAGTGATGACACTCCTCCAATACCTAGGATAGTAGCCTACTAATCTAATTTCTCTATTAACAATTCTCTATCTATTTAGCTACAACTTCTATAGGCGGCAAATGTGAAGATGTGCTCGTATGAAGACGCATGCAGTTACGACCCAGAATCAGCTGAGAAATTCGAGGATAGATTTCTCCGTTTAGAAGACGAAGACGGTGCCAATGGCATCGAGTATGATTGTACGTTTATTGTTGGCGATGAAAAGATTGTTTTCAAAGGACACAAATTACTGTTTTCTGCGGCGAGTAAAGTTTTCAAAGCTACATTCTACGGCAACCTCAAAGCAGCTGAAGTCGCGGTGGATTTGCACCCGGAAGCATTTCAAGGTCTGAAACAATTCATTTATACAGGCAGGATTGATTTTAAATCTGCAATGCACGCGCTGTTAGTTTACAAAGCTGCTCGAAAATTTAGTGTCCCTGCACTTGGAAAACAATGCATTAGTTATATTGAAGAAAACAAAATCCATCCAGCTGAAGTATTGAAATTCTATGAGCATTGCAGACTCTTTGAATTCCCAGAATTCGAGCAACTATGTTGCAATATTATCCAAGATGAGACTTATGAGGTGGTTGAGAGCGAATATTTCAATTCAGCAAAAACCGAATCAATAGAGGTTTTTCTGAAATTGGAATCTCTAAGATTTAAATCCGAAATCCAGGTTTTTGAGAATTTTGAAAGATGGGCTATTGCAGAAGCTGTACGCAAGGAAATTAGAACTGAAGATATGAGTTCACACTTCAACAGTCTGATTAAGCACATAAAATTTCTCACTATAAGTTTTGAAGAATTTGTTTCGAAGGTCTCGGATTCTCCGTTGCTTTCTGATAAAGAAAAACTTGCTGTCGCTTGTAATTTAATGAAATCTGACTCGAAACCAATGCCTGAAAATCTCTCTTCGGAGAAGGCGCATCGCAAATTCATTACCGGTACCGACACCGGTTTTAGACGTTATGTAGTCGGTATTCACATACCGACTAAAATAAATAAATATTATCAATACAGCACTTTTTTTAAACTTCTTATCGAAGGTGGTACAGAATCGAATGAATCAATACAAGAAGTTTTTACTCGTCCAAAGCGCATCAATCACCCAAAAGCTTCTTTTTGCATCAGCTACACTGACGAAGTTAATGGTTACATTTGCTTCAAAGCTGAGTTAGAGAATTTGAGTCTTACTGACACTCACAGACAAAATGGACTAATAATAACATTGGAATCAAAATTTCAAGCTCCAACTGAGGAGAGCTGTGGTGATTTAATTGTTGAGTCTATCGTTGACATCAACCCGCAGAGGAATGAAGAAGCATGCCTGATTGCAAAAATTCCCAAAGAACTAATGATGAAGATTCGCAGATGTCGTTTTGATTCGGATGTATTTAAGGGTTTGATTATTAAGGGTTCCTTCAACTTGTTTTTCTCCTCATAATATGCACTCGTGTAATATAATGTGCAATTTTTACCATGTGTGTTACTATTATTTTTTAGAGGAGAGTTCGAGAACATGAGATCTAAGCTTGTGCGAAGTAATCGGGAAGGGTAAATGGCAGATGAATAATTTTATGTCTGATTTTTTGGTTAGCCCTTGTCCTCCGAAACATTGTAAAAGCAAAAGAAAAGTAGCTATTCTTTTAAAATATTACTCTTCAACGTTTTAGATGTTAAATGAAACATGAGCTTTTTCCTGGTGACTGTGTTTAAATGACTAGTTAATTGATCAGTTTTGAATTGTAGGCCTACCTAAGTTTTGGTAAAGTTTTTCTTATAGTTTTGGTTGTTAAGTCAATATCCATTAATAAAATGATATATTAAATTTATTCAAGTTTTCACTTTTGAATCTAGAGGTCAAGTTTTACGTTAACAAGCGAAAAAGGAACCTGAACAGTTTAAATTGGTCAAGTTTCAGTCCTTACTTGATACAAGAAAAACAATTTAAACGCTACTTGAGTTGCACTTGGACATACTATATTTTAATAGTTTTCAACTAGGCTTTCACTTTCCAAGAGTTACTTGAACCTTAGGGTGATAATATTGATAATCAAACCAATTGATTCATGAAAGACAAAATTAATAAGGAATGATTAGGATGATGGCCAATGAATAGGTACAATAGAAAACTTATCCAATTATACTTTATTACTCCATTCACACGGATACAAACAATTATTTGTTGGTTCCACTGATGAATAATAAACTTGTTTATACAATTTTGAACTAAGGTATCATACTTTACACATTATGTACACCTAATCAGTCTTTATACAAATAAAATTATTCGAACATAACTCTATTCAAGTTCAAGGTATACAACCATGATCTCAACAAACGATTAAACAGTTTCACGATGTGCTCTCTTATTTTTTATATGACTTCGAAATGTTGTCTTGGAATTTTTGAACTGATAATTATTTAAATACCGTACTTAAAATATTGTCACAATAAAATCCATGCGATTGAACAATATAATGATGAAACTGTAATCTAAAAAGATGAGTTTCACCTATAATGTCATAATGTTACCTATAATGTCACATATTATGTTATAATTCATAACCGATATGCAGTAAAAATAATAAATAGCCTATAGAGCTCGAGTGAGAATTCATTATTTTAATTCGAATTATTAAAGAAACATATTTGTACTGCATTTACAGAAAAATCTGTAGAATAATGAATATTCTACTGGACCGTTTCAAAACTCACTGAACTAAACAAAATGTTTAGATACTTACTGGTGCCACACATTGATAATGTTTTATTATGTTATTGTTATTATTACTATTATTGAAAATAACATAAATCAACAATAAAATAAACGCAAAGTAAAGATTCAAGAGTCAGTTTTGCCCGTATAAAAGACAGTTTCGGGCACACAAAAATGGAAATGTATCACCAGTATATTATAAATAATCATTTCTCTCAGTAGCAAATTCTACAAAGTTCTAAATGTTATCTAGTGCTGACTATACGTTTCCAAATTTCATGTAGAAAACATTCTCTTGCATTTTTATAAAATATCAGTATAAAATGTGAAAAAACTAATCTAAAATTCCATTTAAAAAAGTTAAATTCGTTTATTGTCAAACATTTTTGCTAATCCCATTGTTCGTAAATAACTGAATCATTTTGGAAACAATTATTACTCATTACCTACTATAGCATCTTTTCATTGAAAATGACACATGTAGAATATTATTCTTGGATAAATTTCTAAATGAGAATAACATTCACTTATTTCATAGTTTACATTATGATAATTTCGAAAGATTAAAATGCTTATAGTTGCAAGAATACCGTACTCATTTTAGAGCAATAAAACAGCACTCTTTTCTTCGGGACAATCATGAAATTTATGATATTCATTTTTCTAAATTTTTTAGACATAAAATAGTGATATTGAATAAGTTACATTCTGAAAAGTCTCGTTGATATGAAAACTTCAATTGCATTATTTGGAATCCACTCAAACTGATTTCTTGATAAGAAATTTTATATCAATATATAGGCCTATGCACCTACAGTATAAAACGTCCTTCCCAACTTCATAATTGATAGAAAATTCATCGCAATTTACAGCATATTAACAAGATATTATCTCCTAAATGAGATTCGATATTCGTTATAAAATATTTCCTTAGTTATGTGATGCACCAATATCAAATATTGGAATATTTTTCAATTCCAAGCAGTACAGAACAATGGTAACTATGCAATCTATAATACAATTTTACATGAATGTATTACACTAATGATACCTCAAGATTACTTGGCTAAAAGTTAAAATATGTCAGACCCCTTCGAACATAAAAAACCATGTTTTCCGAAAACCCCCACAAATATCTCAGCAACTAATAAAGTACCATAGCTTATCATAGTTTAACATAATGTAGCAACTGGTTTCAATAATGTTTCAGCAAAAGCATGCCTTAATAATTAAGCAACCACAACGTTACAAGTATATTCAACTTCGATAGCGGTTCAAAGGGGTTTGGTTTGATAGATGTTATTCTGATGATATTCTACAATTTGCCTATTATAGTTCAGACGTGGAATAATAGAGAAAAGATTCACTCCGACCTATTTGCAACATTATGAAGTGATAAAGTATTTTTCATTAAATTCTAATATCTACAATTAAACAGACAATTGAATTGTGAATAATAACATAGTACCGTACAACATAAAATACTAATTTGACTAGTTGCGAACAGTTCCTATCTGAAGATAATTTTACAAAAACCTTCCTAACAGAATTCTTCACCTTTACTTGAAGAGTGAAAGTATGTACAGAAATGTGAAGGAAAATAGTATTTTACAGGGTATAAGAAAACATCAAAGATTAGAATTAAAGCTGTCTATTGTTTTATTACAAAATTTCCAGTTGGAATTGAAAGCTTTCGATTGATGTGACTTTAAAAAACATACTTCCAATAAGATGAAAATAATATTATATGAATGAATCAGCCACTTTTCTATTGTAACCGTAGGCTCTTATATATAACTATATTCACATGATTCATAAGCTAAGTTAGTTATAAAATATACATTCAGTTTAAAAATTCTACCAGGCATAGTAGAGAATGTAGATATTTGTATTTTAATATTTATAACGATTTCAGTTCATAATAAATTATTTAGGCATTATATTTTTTTCGAAAAACTATTGATTAGCCTAATATGGATATTGTAATATATCAGTATTTTCTTTCAAATATAGGAGGTTTTCACACTATTCAATGCAAAAGAAAGAAGTGTTTTATCTTTCACACGGCAATTATTGCAATTCCATTCATATGAACATCATTCTTACCGTATTCAAAAAGGATCTATTGATTACGTTATACGTCTCAATTAATGTATTTTCTGAGAAGACATTGAATACAGTGATATGTTATGAGATAGGGAGATTAACATACAGGTGAAGAATTGAAATTATTTGCATACAGTCATGGGTTGTTTGACTTAGCCTACAATATTCAAAATCAGACTCGTCGTATTCGCGGTCCACGGCAACATTGGATGTTCGTTAAATCAGAATATTCTTAGTTCACGTTAATTATGATGCATAATTCCCAATATCACATACAGTAGGTACCTATCTGTTGTAAGTAAATCAACCAAAACTCCTCAAAGCTCTCAAAAATAGAATTCTACTAATGCTGCTCTGATACTGAGATCAATAATGCTTCCGTTCTTTTAAGCGATATGTGTAACATTTGATATTATTAATAAAGTTTAATACTGTAACACCTTTATTGATAATTTCATTACGGTCGTAATCTCATTACGATAATTTCAAACCATCTTACTCGATGGTTTAGCCATCAAACAGCCTTTTTACGGCAGTTGCTTAAGTCATACAACATTAATGTCGTAATGTCATACATCATTATGTATTGGTATGAACTACTTGACATGATATATAATGTTGTATCACTCATCCTCTGTTGAATATACTACGCGTTCTAGGATGTAGACTAGCAAAGAATGAACGCGTGATTAGAAGTGATTCAAACCTTGGCTACACAATAATATTATGGGGATCTTGACATGCTTCATCTACGTGTGAGGCATACATGAATCAGAATCGCCACTGGAGGCCAGAGAGAAGTTAGCCGAGTCTCGTTCGGTTTTGTGCTTGACTAGGTTCATGATCTGCGGAAACGAATGGTGCTCGCCGACAGCGCCGTTCATGACTGCGGCGGCCGCCTTGTGGCCTGGGAACGGCATGCGCTTGGTGTAGGGATTGGCCGGGTTGAAGAGACGCACTCCGTTGTGGTGTGTCGGGATGGTTGTGTGCTGCCGCGGGAACGAGTGACACGAGTTGGTGGCAGTGGCATTGGTCGCAACGACTGACGGCGGCGGCACGACCGTCGTCACGGGCAGCGGCATGGTGGAGCAGTGCGGATAGGCGGCGCCGATGTTTTGCGTTGTCGGATAGTGCGGCAGTGTCGCCGACTGCTGCGGCCGGTCGGTGAATGACGTCATCCGCATGTTGGTAGACCTGCCAAACACCTGTTGCTGTCCTCCCACTGCGACCGCCGCCATTGCGACTCCCCCCTCCACCTGGCCCTGAGAACAATACGATTTGTATCGCATCTGCATCATCATGTTATGTCGCCGTTGCAGGGTGGCCGTGCCAGTCTCCTCTGCCTCTGCTATGCTCGCTGCGTTCATCATCTACATTCACATAACATGTTTCGGTCAATATTTTCATGTTTCACACGTATAATACTTTGAAAAGCGAGCATCACCACCAACACCGGTTGAAAAATGAAAAGTGAAAAAAATAAATAAATAAAAAATATATAGAAAACGTAATATTAGTGATATAATCCATTTATGATTATTAGAGCCCGGATGTTCAGGCATTTATAATACTTGAAATAGGCAGGCAAAAAGGCACTAAAAAACACAAAAGTAGGCACTTTAAAATCGAAAAAAGGCATAGTGTAGTCTTATTCCTATTATAGGAATCCTATACAGTTATATGAAAAAAATAATACAAGAAACATGAGAAACTTATATTCCACTGGTTGCACATGATTAATGTATTTCTTGAAGTTTTTTGACTCTGAATTTTGTTTTATTTCTGAAAGAATATTTTTCAGTATGAAGAAAGACCTTTCTACATCAACTGTTGTTACTGATGCATATCTGAAGCACACTATCGTATTTGAACAGAAGCTAGATTCAATAAAAGGGTCACCTTCAAATAATAATATGTTCAATATTAGCTTTATTCTTGCAAAACTTTCGTCTGAAAAAATTAATTATGTTAATTCATGGATTTTTAAATATTTCAAATAAAAAAATTGGTAATCTTGTAGGCAAAACATATAAAATAGGATGAAATAAGCAATTGATAGTGAAATAGGCACTAACACCCAGAAAAGGCAGAATAAGCAAAATTAAGGCATTTTGCCTAACATCCGGGCTCTAATGATTATTATAATCTATCTATTGATGTTGGAAGGAAATGAGATATCGCAACTATTCAATTGATTTTAAATCATAATAATTAATTGAACGAAATTCCTAATTGATAATGCTATATAATACTCTGAAGACTTCCGCTACTGCGAATATATTGACATAGCATAGGGCACTTGCCCGGCAAAAAAGAGGTGCTGGGTTCGATTCACGCCAAGGCAAATTTTTTTTTGTACAGCAGCATTCATCGAATTTTCTTACTAGCTATTATTCTGTTGTCAATATTCGCAGTAGCAGAAGTCTTCAGAGTATTATATGGCATTATTAATTGGGAATATCGTTCAATTAATTATCTATTGATGTATTTTATTTCTCAAAACATTACAAATACAAGAAATTTGAAAAAAATACACAGAGAGAATTAACTGAAGATTATGAAAATTGTTGAAAACAGAGGAAATTAATTCTAATTACAATTATACATAGTAGAAAATAAGGAACTAGTTCCCCAAAAAAGCAAGCTCGAGTTTGGGGAAGGAGCAGCAGAAAACTTTGAGCTAGACGAATAGCAACAAAAACTATATCTTTTTAGGATATACATACCTTCAATTCATGATTATTATTACTGCTTATTTCAATTACTGTAGTGACATTTTGTTAGTTGAGATAACGGTGGCTACAGTACTTGCTAAGTCAGTTTGTTCAGCTAGTATATAAGCCAGACATCCTATTATATTAAGCGAGCAATTTCTGTTTATATTAATTAATATCGGGGGACCGAGCTCTGCTCGGGAGTATAAAGGCACAGGAATGGAATTTTCAGTGGTAATCACTGGTTACTATCATTAGTAACTGATTAATCATCATGAGTAATATCATAGCCCCTAAAATAATTACTAAAATAATTTAAAGAGGGCTATGGTAATATGTGACTGTCACAGGCAAATATTTGAAATTTAACAGCCGACTGAAAATTCAGCTGGTTGGTGAAAATTCATTGGTGAATTGGTAACTTTTGACTTTCGTGAAACGGGCTCCTGGTAGTAGAAACATGTGCTTGCCCAACTGCTGGTCTCTATTCTGGTGTAAATATATTTCAATATTGGCAATTATTTCACAGAGCACCGTCTACTAGATGTTCATCAAAACCAAGTTAACTAATAAAAAAAGTAATAGAATAATTGCAAGAATATTACCTGTCGCCTCCTTATTACTACAGTGTCCTCCTCAGCCACTTCATTGATAACGGGAGGACTCTTCAAGCCATTTGGAAAGTGCTGCTGAGGCCTGTAAGGAGCATAGATCGGCTCTGGTGGATTGCTATTCATCATCCGAATCTGACCGAAATGAACAATATCTTGCTGCTGTGGAGGCTGAACACCTCGCTGTAGGGAAAAGCTTCTCCATTGAGGCTGAATCTGTGAATAAAATTGATATGAATGATACACTATCATATTATTATTATTATCAGCCTATCATCGTTTGGGTTTAATTGGGGGAGAGACATTTATATTTTATGGGTTGTTCCATCACACCGCGTACAACCCAATTTCCCCTCAATGGAGAACATGATGAACCAGTGAATATTCATTATTTTAATGAAGTTTGATATTTCTTAGTGTAATTATTAGTAGATTTGCATTTCAGATCTCATTTACAATTATTATTGATAGTAATAATAATTACTCGTGTTTCGGAGGACACGCTAAGCCGTCGGTCCCGGCTGCCTACAAAACAGTAGTTAAGTCACGTCAGAGACCCTGAACTGATCAAGAGTGACCTGAAAACTCTGACACCAGACCTGAGCCAGCCAGGTTACACGGAATTATTATTATTATTGATAGTAAATATTTTCATATAGATATATGGGTGACAACAGTGATGGTTCGTTTAAAAATTAATAAAAAATAACTTATAAGTATATAGTGAGAGTTTTATTTATTCAATTTTCTTTTTTAAAAATAATTTCATGTAGGATCATGAAGGATCTCTTCTCTGATAAACGCCACACCCAAGCATAAATAGACTTACTATTTGAAGTTTTGATAGTCAATTTATATGATAATCAATATGTAGCCTATCATTTATAGTAGAAGGAAAACAGCCCTACTTTATTATCAGCATTGGTGGCAAGATCATCAACACTAGTCGACCTCCTCTGCGCCGATTCACGACTGGAACTGGAGTGGACGCCGCTGGATGTCTCACTGTTGTCAGGTGGCGAGCCTCCTGACGCCTCTGTACTCACTGAGTCCGATCTGGGAGTCAGCTCTTCCTGAGGCATTCCTGAGTCAGCTCGTCTCAAACACCGCGGAGTTGCCTGCAGTGAACAACAAATGGATAATAAATAAAAACAAATAGATCATAAATGAAACAAATAGATACCGTAATAAATAAAACAAATAGATAATAAATAAGGAAGGAGTTATGAGATAGAACGAATGCAGCTTCCTGCGAGGATTTTAAGAACCTGTGCATCTTAGTCATTAGTAGTATACGCCTGTCGAAAGTTGTTGGTGCTTAATTTCTAGATTTTTAGATACAGAAATGACCCTCATTCATTATTTTAAATTGTACCTACTACCATACTGTATACAGAGTGTCCCACCAAGGTTGTATCAGCCGTTAACCATAGATTTTACATGACATTTCCAACAAAAATGTCCAGTAAACTTTTTTCCTATCGATCTTTTTCGAGGTATTTTTCAATATTTCAATTTGCATACTTACTGCCATTAAATACTCAATAACTCGAGAACCACTCATTAAATTTTAATTCTGATGCCATTTTTGAAAAAAGCATAAAATTCCACATTGATTTGATGTATTATTCATGTAAAAATCGATCATTGTGCGTTCTCTGTTAGCGGTCAAAGCTCAAAAAAAGTGATTTTTTTAATAAGGTCCAAAAGTTCAAATGCAAGTTTCTCGAAAACTACCCAAGGTTCGATAGTGTTTTTGTAACGTAAGTGACTTCCTTTTTCTTCCATCTTTTAGATGAGACCAAATTCAGGCGACTAGCTTGATTATACCTGAGTCATAATTTGCGATTGAGGCCCGCTTTCCCCAACGCTGCTTAAGCAACAGATGAAGCTCAATATTTTTATATAGTTTTCCTATTCTCCGAATGAGGCTTAAGTTAGATGTATAGCTTAAGCAGCGTTGGGAAAAGCGGCACTAAATGTGATATTTTGAGTAAAAATGGGACTAATCTTATTAGATGTGAATTTGAATGTAAAATTTTAAAATTCTTTAGTGAGTAAAAAAGAGCATTAAAGCGATCTGATCTTATGTAAATAAGGCTGAGGAATGCAATAGAACTAGTTAAAAGTTTCTATCTGCAGTGGTTCTTGAAATATTTGCCAAAATATGGCATTATTTCTTGAGCTTACAATCGATATATCTCGAAAACGAAGGTCTCCATACTTTTTTACTTACTGGACATTTTTTGTTGTCATGTAGAATCTATCGTTAGCGGCTGATACAACCTTGGTGAGACAGTCTGTATAATACAGTATTAATAACAATACATTCATTTTATTTAAAAATAATGCAAACTAGTCGACTAGCGCTAGTCGAATGGCAACATGTAAACAAGGCATAATACTTTACATGAAAACATGCTTCTACTTGACAGCTATAATTATTTTGTTGGATTTATTCAGAGAAAAAACATAAGTATTGCTGCAGAACAATATTAATAATGCATCCATAAGTTTCTTCAAAAATGAATGTCAAAAGTATATTTTATTAACAATTATATTCATACAAAATAATAATAAAAATCTACACAAGCTCAACATCACGATTCATTGAAATATTCAATAAAAGTTCTCATTTATTATACTACAGATACCATCTTCACTAAACACTCTGAACATGCAATACATTTTTATACATCTCAAAATTAAATCTAATATACGGTAGCCTACAGAATATTATTATTCTATAAAGTATTCCTCATGACTCAAGTTTTGTCATAAATAATGAAAGTTGTATTCATATGAAAAAAAATCACCCACACATCACTCACTCACAGATATAAAGAAACTAGTTTTGAAGTTTATTTTCTATATTGATCCTGTCATCAAGGAAATGGGATTTGATATTGGTGAACCTATTAATAAGCACAGGTAGTTTACCTACCTATTATCAAATCTACGTAATTTTATAAAATCTAGATACTGAAAGTGGTAATTCAGGTATCCAAATGCTAATTGAACATTCTTATAAACAGGTGAATCTCATCGGAAAATACACCAAGAGAATATAAAAAAGGGATACGAAAAAATATACTATAAAATCACAAGGAAATAGAAACCAGGGTTCTATTTTAAAGAAAGAATTTTATCATAAAGTCTTGGCACTTAGCACATAATTTTACGGCGGTAAAATTCAATTGGATTGTCGTGTAATCAGCCCAATGAGTTTTTCGAAACCGTACAAAGAATGAAGGTTGGAAATACAATGATGTAATTTTGATCAAACATGCAAACTGAAAAGAGAAGAGCAAGAAGGATTACCAACAATATCACCTTGAAACAAAGATAGCATATGATATCATAGAGGAGAAACATATAGGAGGAACCGTATTATCTTGAAACATTTAGAACCAAAATAATAAACATAGCAAAAAGTATATGAATGAACGGTTTGACCATGTTTTATTCAAATATAGGAGCTTTGCACGATATATACAGGGTGTTTCAGAACTCCCTACCAATATTCTAGGGCATTGTTCCTGGGTGAAAACCATATCTAAATATCATATTTAAATTGTCCGGAAGTCCTTAGTTACTCACACAGCTGCCATTTTGTTTTTTTCACTTATTATTTTTTCTCTCAATAATGGTATAACATATGAAATTGAAACTTTGCACCAACATTCATGACAACTAGACAAAGCTGCAAAAAAATTATGACAATTTTTCAAATCCATAAAACAAAATGGCAGTCCTTCAAAATTTTCTTGAATAACTCGAAAACCGTTGATATTACGAAAATTTTACAAGAATAACTTGTTTTAGTAAATTTAATTACAAATCGATTAAAACCTTATTTGTCAATATTGACTGAGTTATGGCAGTTTTAGTGATAGGTGACCGCTGGAGGTTAGTTGCACTCCTTTTTAATGTCTTTAAAATTCACACAAAATACTCTAAAATCGCTCACAAATAACATGCAAAGCAGACAGAGACTGTTGCATTGTTGTGGCAGACTTTAGCCGCATGCCCAGGATGCACTGCAACTAGCCTCCAGCGGTCACCTATCACTAAAGCTGCCATATCTCAGTCAATATTGGTCCAATCTCAACAAATAAGGTTTTAATCGATTTGTAATTAAATTTACTAAAAAAAGTTATTCTTGTAAAATTTTCGTAATATCAACGGTTTCCGAGTTATTCAAGAAACAACATTTTGAATGGCCGCCATTTTGTTTTATGAATTTGTAAAATTTTCATAATTTTTTGAGCTTTGTGTCCCAGTTGCCATAAATGTTGGTGCAAAGTTTCAATTCCATGTTTTCACCGTTATATAGAGAGAAAAAAGTGAAAAAAACAAATGAGCAGCTGTGTAACTAAGGAGGGAGTAACTTCTGGAGGACAATTTAAATAATGATTTAGATATGGTTTTTACCAGAAACAATGCCCTAGTGTAGGAGTCTGAAACACCCTGTATATTGAAGAAGACGGAAGTGTCACGAGCTTAATTTGGCTAAATACAAATTATGTGTATTAGATGTCACTGATGTCATTTGATGTTTAATCCTTTTTCACGGAAATAAATTGAATAGATCTGTTAAATGTTCTGTCTAATCAGATTGACTCACTACTAAATTATTTTAGAATATGACGGTACTTTAGGTAAGTCGGGATAAATTTCTTGTCACTAATCTCGTTCTGTATCTTAATCATTATCAGTTTTTCAAGATGGATTGTACAAATTTCTTAAAATGTGTTGAAAGTTTCGGTACGGTACATTTCACTACATCTACCGTCTTCTTTTAGCTAGATAACGAGGAAGCACTGCAACGTGAAACTATTATAGAAAAAAATAAAGAAGACAAAATGTCAAGCTCTGATGAAAACATGCAAATGGGAAAGAGAAGAACAAGCATTTAGTAGAAACATGAAATGTTGGAGCAAGGCACAAGCATGATCGTGTGAAGCTGTCTTACTGGAGGGTCAATGCTGACTGCTCCGGGCTGGTGGACGGTTGGGGCCTGAGGAGGCGGAGGAGGTGGTGGGAGAGGAGAAGGAGGAGGAGAAGGGGGAGGAGGCAGATCGTCCCTGTCGTGAGGTTCGGGAGTGAGCAGTGGACTGGGATCCTCGTAGTCGCGACTAGCTCCTCCGGGAATTAGCAGGTCCCGGTTAGTGCTAGCGTAGGTGACATTGCCCATCTGTACACACTCCAACAACTGCGCCATGCAACACACCACCACACACGCTCGATGAGTGAATAAGAAACTGCATACGATGTAAGGTTGAATAAGCTCCATGAAGTGAAAAAGCTATAAGAAGTCAGATCACCAGTACAGGAAAAATTAGCATTTTTTTATAGAATTACCAATGCCTTGTTCAGCGGCCAGCTCATTTTTGTTTTGCAAAGGGTGATGCCCACATGAGCTCTAGGCTTGTGCGTGGGTAATGAGAGGGGTGATGATGAGAGATGACGACTACTTTTCAGGCAGTCGAGAGGGGCCGTTTTGTTTTCAAAACCGTTCTGTCAACTGGGATTGATCTCAGAACTTTTGGATTATCAAACCGTTATTTTGTCTCTTAAATTTTTTACCATGCCATTGAGACCTGGACTTAATATACCAGCACTCCATGAACAAAAATTAAGAATTGGTGATCCCTGAAGCTACATTATCATCAAATTAAAAAAGCCTATTTTCAACCAATCATTTATCTGGAAAATATTCCAGTACGGTAACTCTTTTGAGTAAGGATTTTATATCTTTGATTATCTTCTTCGTCACTATCATAGAAAAGAAATAATTATCCAAGTTTCTTCTAGAGGTACGACAGATTGAGAGAAGAACGACAAATCTAACTTGAAATCAAATCAAATAAGAAAAACGACAAATCTAAAAACTTGTGGGACGATACCGTCGATATGTTGATGAAACATTTTCAATTTAATTAATCAAATCATCAGGTAATAAAAGCGTTTCAAATGCCAGTTTGGCCTCTTTTGATGCACTTATCACTTGCAATATGTGTATGCGCAAGGTTCCCCAAGGTAATCCAAGTTTCAAGGTTAAATAAGCTCAAAAAGGAGTGAAAAAAGCCGAAGAGTGACTTGAAAGATGTGGGAATAAAGAAAGCTCTTTATTGAATTTGCGTTCAATCAATAAATCATTCATTTCAGACTCAACCATCATTAGATAATAGGAATTACTGAAAAAATCTGAAGGAAATATTGGAAAATGAAGTTAGATTCGCTCTATATATTTGTTAGTCTAGTTATAGGGAGAATATTTTAAAGCACACAACACACACCAGTCAAATTCCATGTTATTGGTTAGAATGTGAGCGATAATCGTTGTTATATTATTCTAAAGTTTGTAGAAAATTCTTAATTCCGATCGCAATACCGTAATTCTACTGAATAAATTTGAATTTGAATTATTTAACAACCCAATAAAATAACTATAGAGAACAATGATTGTAGAGTCACTTTTTTGAAGGAGATCATGAATAATTTCCCAGTAGTTGAAATAAATTATAAAAAAAAGTAATGCAATGCACTTCCCAAACAGTGATTGCATTGTTATTTCTAATGAAGTTGAAAAAATAATTCAATCTATGTAACAAACTTTCACTTTTTTAAAGCATATACTTCAAGTCGGATGGAGACTTCTGTAGAATATTATTAAACAACAAATTTGTTATGCTGTGAGTGCCAATGATAATACATAATATTCGTTTAATAATTTTCATAAGAAGCCAAAGCCGTTTAATCAGTTTTTAATTAGGTAATCCACTTTTGCATTCATTGGAAAAACCTTACAATTTGAAGTTCATCAATCCTACAGAATGGCAAATATGCCCACAACTTTAAATTAGTCATAATATGTACAATTAAACACTATAATTGAAATATACGCTGGTGCTTTTGTGTAGAAAAGGTTTTGAGCTGGAAGAAAATACAGTATTATCAACACTGGAACAACCCAAATTCAGGTATTCTAATAGATTTAATAAATTTTCGTAAAAATGATGAACGTTCAATATCTTTTATGCCGCACCCATACACACTCGCCCGAGCGACTCGCCTCGGCACTCGCGCGAGCAATGATGGTGTGGATGGTGTATTTTGTGCACGCTCGCTTCGCCACTACTTGTCTCCTTTGATCTCGCTCACCATCCGCAAAAAATGGAGCGAAGGCAAGTGAAGCTGAGCGGAGGCGAGCGTCCCATCCACACACTCGCGTTCGCCTTCGCTCGCCTCCGCTCGGTGAGTGTGTGGATGCGGCATTATAGGAGTAACCATCGAGTAGCAGAATGAGATCTTCAACGTGTTGGCTTATCTCACCAACATCATTTTTTTATTTATTTATCTATTTGTGTGAGTAGTGAGAGCATTTATAAATGGAGCTGTAACTTGAAAGAATCGAAGAGATTATTATTCTGTACAAACCTTATTGTCCTCGGAAGCGGTATCGTCACTATGATCAACACCAGCGGTAAGCAGTGGTAACTCTCTCAGTCTGGCATAATCACCGTCATCTTCATCATCACGCTCCAGCTTCCTAAGATAATACACAATCAATTCAAAAGTTCCAAAAATGTTACATTGAGGAGGAGTCTCCTATTAAGGAGAAATGAGTGTCACAGTTAATTCATTCAACCATTTGTACACCAGGTGTTTCATGAAGATGAATGATAAAATACAGTTCTAAATAAAATATAGTGATATTAAAATACAGAAAAAACACGAACACACAACAGAGGTGAATATTACGGCATGTTTTTTTTCCATAGGATTCGTTCAAATTTTTATGAAAGAGGACCCAGATTGTTGAAATTACCATTTGTAGGGCTAATGGTAAGGGCTAGTAAGGCTAGTAAGGCCATTTGTAGGGCTAGAACTAAAGTTTTTTCTTATTTATGACACATTGTTCATTAATGCTCATTAATCGTAAAGATTTTTTTGTATTTTTTTTTGAAAATATTTACAGTATCAACAGTTTGTAATATTCCAATCAGTCGACTTTACAACGTGTGGGCCGATATTTTCCATTCAATCCAATAAGAAATGACGGTCTACACAAAGTACAGTATGCATGCATACTGGGCAACGTATATCCGCACTTTAATACTCTGATACAATAATGATATGATGATATTATAATGATTCTGAAATTTTGAGAAAATTCATGCTATGTAAAGAAGCACTCACTTTGAAGATGGATCGAAAGTGACTTTGTGCTTGGTTTGCGTCGGCTTTTTTATCCAATCAATGCGTGTTGATGTGGAAGAGTCCGGTGAGTTCTTGGGAGATCGCGGTTTCGGCCTCAACCAATAGATCTGTTCATCGTCTTTCTCCAACCAATCCCTTGAGTTACTTCTCTGATCCCCTAAAAATAATAGAAAGCAATAATTTTACAACAACCACAGAATTTGTTTTAGCTCGAGTTATTCAAAAAATCAACTAAGAATCTCTAAGGCTAGGTGTACACCGGTTAGTCAAGACAAGACAAGACGAGATTAGTCAGGTTTAGTCACAGTAATTCACATAGTTGCTTATGAAGCAGCACACACAGATGCAATGACTAATCGGTGTGTGTTGCTTCATAAGCAACTAGCAACTCTGTAACTGTGACTAAACGTGGCTAATCTCGTCTTGTCTTGTCTTGACCACTAACCGGTGTACGCCTAGATAATCGTTTGATTCAAATAATACTTTTAAGAAAAATCTAATCAAATAAATACAACTTGGGCATGTTTAATAAAAAATGAGAATTCCTACAATACAGGGAAAAGTACTGTAAAATGATTGTACACTAGATTCAAAAAGTTCAATGCATAGTACGTCATCCTATTCATTTATAGTAGTGCTTGTCCACCTGTTTTATAGGACTTCTCAATTTCTATGAAACAATTCCCAGTGCTTCTTAGCTATGTGAGTTTAGAGTTCTTTTAAGCTTCGCAGTTGTATGGTTTATGATAATTCATTTATCCCTCACGGTATTAAATATTTTTGAGCAAAAACCTGTTGTCTAATCACTCCATTTCCACCATCAGAATCATTGTAAAATATAAATGAATTGGATTTATGTACCGATCTCTTATAAAAATGCACAATATACATGTGACTAGCCTTAATATCTTTGGAGTGAACCCAAGTAAGTTAGTTCTTCCTACTTTAGATGCCAATTCCTCATACAATACATAATTATTTTAAAGATGATAGATCACAAAAAATGAGAAGATTATTGAATACATTTTAAAATTAAATATCTGTTCATTATAGATGTATAATTAATAACCAGAGGTATAATTAATTGGTCGAATGTATGAAAGTCACCTGTTTTTCCTCGTTTGTCAGCAATTGATTTCTGTATGACAGTCATGATTGCCTTTTTGGGCGACGTTTCGGAAACGGTGTACGTGCGCCCGTTGCCGACAATGAGCAGCGGCGCAGCTGCGTCAGTAGACGACAGCAAGTCGACTTCAGTCACCAGTCGAATCGATCTGGCTGATCTGACCGCCGCTCGGCCCACCGTCACTCTCAGCTTGAAAATCTGCAAGATTATTCATCAAAATTCAGCACACATTCCTTTAAAATCTATCCGAAAAAATTTACAAATTTGTTGTGAGGTGAAAGTCAATTCAAACTCATACAAAACTATACCCAATAGAGATTTAGAATCTCTTCACATGAAATTATTATAATAACTTTATTTAAATATGGAAATAATACAGCAATTGGATAATATAAAATGATCTCCAATATTGTAGTCAATCATTCGCTTTGAATTTGAATTTCATTACAATTTGAACTTTACAAGAGCGTACATTTTCATCAAACAAACGGAATGGATAATATTGAGGTAGAATGGATAAGTATGATGTGAACCAACTGAATCATCCTCGTAGTACTAAGTTTAGGGGATTTTCATACCCAATACATAGGCTTAGTCTACTGGAGAGTGGACCATACTATATGGGGGTGAAAATATTTAATACAACGAAATAAAAGAAGATGATAGTTTGATTATTTTTGAAATAAGACTTCCAGAATTTCTGATTGAGCTGTGTCCTTACAAACTAACTGACTTCCTCAGGAGATAAATGTAGCTACTAAAAAACTTTGACGTGCCACATGCTGCAGGAGCGTTGCTCTCAAATGCAGTTCTGTGTGACAAACAAAATAAAAAATAAATAAAATTTGACTATTTGAGAAATTAGAAAAACTAGTTTGACGAGCATTTAATGATATGACATTATCAAGAATATGACAATTCTTATAGATGGAATTGATATTTTTTATAATCATTTGAATTATAGTTATTTTTCCTGAAAATTCAGAGATATAAGAATATTAATTGTGTGCAAATGTAACAATATAAAATTCAGAACTTGTTATGTGAAATAATATAATAATTTATATATAATTTTGAGAATAATAAAAAAAGATTTCCAATAATTAGTAGAAGTAGCGTGTGGCAATAAATAAGACAATATTCGATTTGAGGGCTTCCAAAAACCGTCCGTTTTACCAACATGCAAGTGACTCGTGTTGGTAAACAAGTCACTCATCCGACTTGCTTGTCGACAAAAATATAATAAAAAATCTGACGATAAATTTGGATCGGGCTTGAGACCTCCGGTAGGAGAGCCAAACGACCTCAGAGAAGAAACCAGATATTGAAAAAATCTTCTAATGATCACCAGGTGTCTTAAAATGTATCTTAAACTTGGAATAATTACTGATTAGAAACTGACCCAATGCTGTTTGAGTGTGAGCGCCAGCCAGAGCAGAACCCAGAGAAATAGATGCACAACGGCGCCGACAACACAGGCCAGGACTGCACAGCTGAGACTGCCTCGATAGACAATGGTGCAGTCGTAGAGTAGCGGAGCCTCACACACTGCCATTGCAATCAGCACGCTCAGCGCAGCGCAGTGCGAGAAGTAGCCCCAGCCGTGGCCCACGTTGTCGCTCAGCGTTATCACGTTACGAGATCTTTGTCGGTTCATGAATGCGTTCAACCTGCGTCACACCGATCAAAAATCAAATCAAACTCCATCTTAAAACTTACTTACAATAATACAGTTCATGTGAAAAATTAGAGATTTTTTTTATCGTATGGCTTTCTATCGGTGGGGAGACCCTTACGGGTAGGTTCCACCTCGCCCTATTTTTGTATCGGTCACCCATCCGAGAGCAGTCTTGAATGTTTGTTACTTAACCATATAATTACTTAGCAACCGCTCTCACCGAGTGACCACTGATATTAGAGAATTAATCTACCTGCAAGGAATAGGAATCATCTTGTATGCAGGTAGGAGTTGCTCAAGATCAAAAGTTTATCAAAGATAAGATCTAATGATGACATATGATTGTAAGAAGAGTTGTTCAAACAAAGATCATCAACTTACTGAAAATAAGATTTAATGACGTCACATGTGTGAAAGTGAATTAAACTAGGACTCTATAAACAAGTCTCTATGAAGCCTTAAATTAAACGGATGAATTCAAGCAGACTGAAGTGAATTTGAGGCTACACTACTTGTAGGATTCAAGGGTACCTTTAAAGTGTTGTTATTTAAATGAATTCCAATCAATGATAATTTTTATTTATTCATTAATTTTATTCACATATTTATTCATAGATCATCCATCAACTCTCAGAGTGATTTATTAACTTCACAGAATAAAGAAACATATAAAATGTCCAACTATATACAGAGTGATAAAAAAAGTCCCTCTACAGTGGAATATATTATACAGTGAAACTCAAGTATAACTCAGTATAACTCAAGTGCACGATGATGATGTAACTACACTGCTACACTTTGGCTCTTTAGCTGTCTGTAACACAACTATCATTTAACATAATAACTAACATAACATTCACATAATAACTATCATTTAAAATTAAAAAGTTTTGTTGAATTTGGAAAAAGATTATATAATAAGCTACCTGCTGATATTAAAGAGCTTGACTTACATAATTTTAAGGTCCGTGTGAAAAAACTTTCAATTGAAATATGTCCATACGGTTACAATGATTTGTGGTGACATTTTTATGATGGAACTTATTCATTTTCTGCCTGCAATGCTTAACTGTGATATCTGTTTTTATAATTTTACATTTTTTTGTTTTGTTCATTAGTAGAACCTACCATATATATTGAATACAAATTGGCTGAATTGAATTGTTAATTTTTGACGTTGTCTCGCATCGTGTTTGTGATTTTGACAATAAATGAATCTTGAATCTTGTAATAAACAAAACAAAAAAATGTTCGAAAAGTTAACATGAAAGAGGGAGTAATTGATCAAGTCTAATGGATTTCTAACAGAACACAATGCCATCACAAAGCTACTGCGGAGAGACTTTATTATCAATATTTACCTATGTTATTATACTTGTATACTCATTGTATAAAAATACACACTACACACTGTCATTGTGTCAATTGTCATTAAACCAACGAGCTGGAATATAGTAAACCATAATTATGGTTTACTATATTCTAGCTCGTTGCATTAAACACAATATCTAAAACTACAATCAATTTAATATTTTCTTTGTTTCAGCTTGGATTGGTTGTTTCCATAACACAAACCGATTGAATTATTTTAGTATGAATAAGTATTACCTTCCATATCCATAAAGGTATAGCACCATGCTGGACAATGTGACTAGAAGAGTGGACAACAAGAATAGTCCTAATGTGATGTGGGCGTTGAGGAGAAAATGCTGAGGGATCCCCAAAGACAGGGTGGACCGGTGCTGCAGTAACGGCAATGCTTCAGTTGGACCAATCACGTGAACCTGTTGAATAATATTGTATAAAATTTTAAAAGTGTTGATAGAATTTTCAACTGTATATCATTCAAGCATGATTGTTCTTTTCATGTTAAGAGAAATAGTTGATTTTTTCAAATGTTGAAAGAGTCTAAAGAATCTCTGAAGTATATATAAGATGTACTTAGAAAATAACAATTCAATATTCCATCCATACAATTAAAACATGAGATAAGACTTCAAACTGAGAGGGAATGAGTTAGGAATGATTATTTCATGTTAAAAAAAGAATACTTATGCTTTTCAAGGAGTCTCTTCAGCACATTAAAGATAGACTTGAAATGACTTCAATGACTGTAGATAACTTGTTTCATCTGAGTTTAGGATACAAACAGTTTTGGGCCAATACCTGTTGTTTCTTCTCACATTGTAATCAATATTGTCAATTAATGAAGATGGAAGGTAATGAGATATTGCAACTATTCAATTGCTTTTAAATCATAATTGACCGAATGGAGAGAAGACTGAGCGAAGCTCAGTCTGAACGAAGTGAAGTCTTGTTTCAAGTCGATTGGCTTTCGTCTGTTTGTTTGTTCGTTTATTTGTTTGTTTGTAATGCATTTACGGCTAAACGCATTGACAGATTTCAATAAGATTTGGCAGGAATGTTCATTTTGAGACTGCGCGACGATGTATATGTAAGGTTTTTTTTAATTTTGCATTTTGAGGACGAAATAGAAGGGAAAGAGAATGGCTGTATGGAATATAGCTATATGGAATATACAATAGCTATATGGAACACGTGATAGGATTTATTTTAAATTGAAAAAAAGACTATAAGTTGAAAGGGAAGTTGAAAGGACCATGAAGTATCCCATGTTAATCTTATGATAAGATAAAGAATATAAGTTGAAAGTTGCACGAGCATGCGTGCGTTAACAGATGATTTTTCAATGATGATTATTAACAGATCGGTGGGTCTCCCCACCGATAAAAAGCCATACGATAAAAAAAACAGATGATTATTAACAGTGATGTGTTTGAAGAAACATTTTTATAAATATATGATGATGGAATGTGTCTATGCACATGTCAAAAATCCATTTACAATATTTCATTCAATCCTGATGGGTTTCAATATTCATCGTTAATATTAAGAGTTAGACTAATCCTGCTTCAAAGTTTATTCGACCTACCTCTGGGACTTGAACTGGTGATGTTTTTGAGGTTTTAAAGCATAAAGTTTCAAACGTGTGAATTTTCATAACCTTATAAAATTAAGTGATTGGTTTGAGTTCGCGGGGTCAGTTAGTTGAATATAAACATCGTCATATTATGGAATGATCATCAGCTGGGTCAGAATAAGATTTTTTCGCTGCAGTCAGAGGGGCGCTGCGAAAGCGGCGGCGCGACTGTGGCGCCCGCCCCGGGCGTCGCAGTAAGAGGGGCGCCCACCCCGGGCGCCGTAAATAAATAAATAAATATGATTTTATTGTCACACATTCATTGAACAAAGACAAAGTCAATTTAAACAAAGTCAGAGGGGCGCCGCGAAAGCGGCGGCTTGTGGGACGTCGCGTATGTTTAAAAAATAAATAATAAAAAAATGAAATGGAAATTAAAAAATATATAGATTATAAAAAATAAATAAAAATGTTTAAAATTAAAAAATAGAAAAATAAAAAAAATTAAATTAGATGTACATAACGTATTTTGGGGGGCGCCTGACAACATTTCTCTCGATACAGTTGACAGGACCAATTCTGTACACATGGACAAGTAAACCGCTAATTTACGGCTAAGCGCATCGACAGCTGATTTCAGCTAGCATGGCTTTTTCGTGAGGTCTACTGTTCACAGAACTACTAGTTATTTTTCCCACCACTCGATCAGAAAGCTACTCATTATTAAACTGGGAACAGTGTGCAAAGTAGCTCATTCCCGCACGCCGTGTGCAAAGGCTCACTTTGCGCACGGCTCTAGTCGATAACATTGATATAAGTATCGATTCTCGATTCACCATCTAAAACAAACGTGAATTTTTTCGTGATCTCAATGTTTCATATCGAGAGTTGAATAGTCGAGTATCGAGTTGAAACCATAACCTTACTTTTAAATTATCTAACAGCTGTTTTTCAAATTCAATTGATATTGCTTAAGAGACTTCCAATATTAATGTAATTATAATAATGATAATGAAGAATAAATGTTGTTTTAGGAGTTTTACAAATGTGTTAATAAAGTTATGATTGTTGAGTAAGCCCTATTTTTCATTTTAATTAGTTGCTATTTTGACTATTCGCCCTACGCAGCAGTCGATGGCATTGGCATCTCAGTCATATCAACAACAGCTGTTTTTTAAACTTCCAAGTTCATTCGCATCAATGAACAAATATAACCTAACTTTCAATATGAGTAACAGCTCTTTTTCAAGATGCAATTGTCATTGTCTTGGAATATTTGAATATCACTGCATAAATATTTATTATCACATATTTATATGTTCTCAATAATAACTAGAGTGGTGGGAAAAATCTTGTGTGTAACTAGTGTGCAAAAGTTCATTACCAAACACGATAGAATGGCCGAACTCAGCTGCGCTTCGGTCGGCCATCTTCTATCTGGTTTGGTAATGACCCACTTTGCACACATGTTACACAAATAGCTAATAATTAATTAATGGACGAACTGGTGCTAGTAATGAATTTTACGGTACTGTACCTTGTAGATAACACAGACTCCAGCATAGACCAACAGAATTTGAACACTATTGACAAGTAGTTGGATGGAGAATAAGATGCCGAACCACTTGTTCGTATTCCAGAACACGGCTGGATAGCGTATTGTATAAACCACTAAAGCTATGGCGAAATTTACAATTTCGGCTGACACCGGACCCCATTGTGTTTCATCTGAAACATAAGAAACAAAATATTTTGCATTTATTGAAAAAAACTAAGATTATTTGTAAACTATATATAGGGAATAATCACATAGGAAATAAAAGGAAATAAACCTGAGTGTTCCAACATTAGTCGACTAGCAACCCTGCCATAATCTCAGCCCTGTTCATGGAATTTTTCAAGTGTATTTCAATTGAGTGTAGTGCAGTGGAAATTATTATTTTATAACTAGAATGTTATATGTTATATCTTTGTACAGATGTTTCATAAATGAGTTGGGTGTAAGATTTAGGCTAGGCGTACACCGGTTAGTCAAGACAAGACAAGACGAGATCAGTCACGTTTAGTCGCAGTACTACACATAGTTGCTTATGAAGCAACACACACCGATTAGTCATTGCATCGGTGTGTGCTGCTTCATAAGCAGCTATGTGAATTATTGTGACTAAACGTGACTAATGTCGTCTTGTCTTGTCTTGACTAACCGGTGTACGCCTAGCCTTAGGAATGTGTCATCAGTCACACTTAGCATTTAGTAAGTTACAACAACATCTGTATAAAAATTAAAAAAAACTACTATCTTTATGTTTATCGAGTGTTTATCCTTTTAAAAGAAGAGTTGATTGAATTTTTTAAGACTGATTACTGATATTTGATTAGATATTTATATCGAAGATAATATTACTGTATATCCTATGTTTAATTCTGAAAGATAATTTCTCCATCGGTTACCTATTCGTAATGTGTGTGACAAACTTGTGAGTTACAAAAGTTTGTTTATTATTCTTAAAATAATTGCAATATTACCATTTTGTAAGAGTTTCTTCCGAGTGCAGTACTCTATCGATTCGCAATTACTCACTCCAGAAATGTTCTATTGGAGTGAATAGTAACAAAGCGAGGGACACAATAAATGAGGACCGTTAGTCAACTGACCGTTGATGGCGATCTCTCTGACGGGATGCTTGATGCTGAGAGGCAGACTGTGAGGCGGCCCGGGGGGCGGCAGCACGTCCTGGGGCGGCAGGAAGGTGGAGTTGGCAGCCGATGCTAGGACGGGGGGCGGCGGAATCATGAAACTCAGCACCAGACGATCGCGTTGTCCCAGCAGGAAGTCAAGATCTGTTCTCCAGATCATGTCTGCAACACACAAAAATAGCACAAAATTAGGTACGAAAAAATTAAATAGAATTGAAGAGGGTCTTGTTTCATTGATGTTCTCTGTATAATATTACTCTTTGCAAGAAAAAAAAAATGAACAAACAATAATTTGAGAGATTTGGCTTATTTTATGAGCATTTTGAATTGTAAAATGGTAATAAAGCATAATAATAGTAATAATAATATTGTTCAATGACAAAATAATTTTTGATTATTCTCGATAATTCGATTCACACTGCATCCCAAAGGTACGTTTAAGCAGCTTATAAACGAGGAATGTGGAGGCGGAAAGTTACTGGCGGCCAGAACTTGCCTTATCAACCCGTGCTGTGGCAAATAGAAACAAACGAGTTTGTTTTTTCTTAGCTGCTTATAAACGGGGAAAGTAGAGACGGAAAGTTACTGGTGGCTTATAAACGGGGAAAGTAGAGACGGAAAGTTACTGGTAGCCAGTCTCTACTTTCCCCGTTTATAAGCTGCTTTACTTCCAGATACACGTGAGAACATTTAGAAATTGTATGAGATTCATGTTTTAATAACATGAAAAATATAGACACATTCGCTTATTAAAAATCTCACACAGTCTGTGCGACCTTCAATAATTCTTCAAACATTTTGAATGAATAAAATCAAGTTTAAAAATTTGATTTGTATAACAATTGTTCATTCGAAAATCCGATTGAATTTTACCGCCGTAAATGTCATCTAATGGAACAAATGAATGAATCTAAAGCTAATTCAATGACGTTATTTTACGGTGGTTAATTTCAATTGGATTTCTATGCAACTGGCAACTGGTCGAATATGGTTTGCAATATTTGAAAAAGCTTTAAACTCTATTATAATACTGTAGATAGGAAATAACTTCAACATTTACTTAATAATTCTTTAAAATCTGATTTAGTATGGTATAAACAGTCAGAAAAAGAAATGAATATTGGAGAGGTAGTTTTATCAGTTTTACTGCTCTATTGATCTCAAGGGTGGAGAACGGGACAGATTCAGCTCGTAATGTACACTTAGGACTCAGGTCGGTGTAATCTAGCATTCCAGAGGGAGAGGGGGAGTTTTCCCGTCATCAAGAGTCTAGTGATTATCGGGCAGGGGAAGAGAGGGGAAGTTAGGAGAAAGGGGAGAGAGGGGAAGTTAGGTGGAAGGGAAGAGAGGGGAAGGGAGGATTGAGGGCGGAGAGAGGGAGGAATGAGAGATAGGAAGTGAGGGAGTTCAGATGCTCAGCTCCCGCAAGACTGAATTAAGACAGCATTGAGATATATTGCTCCCTGCTTGTAAGGCAGCGGAGATCACCACGATGCTCTGGAAACTACCCTCCACATTCTTTACTGTATGAAATTTTTAAAAAAATCTTCAAAGATCAAAAGTCCACAAAATCCATAGAAATAATGAATTTAAAAAGCACTGGCACCTTCTAAGCTCATTGATATTTATCAAAAACAATATTTTAATGACCCTTTCATTCTAATCATCAAAAGTAGTGTGCGGAGAGTTGAAATTTGATCAAACACGAAAATTTGTCACTCCACTAGGTATTTGTTAACCTACCAAACAAAATACCTTGTTCAGTATTAATTATATTGTTTTCGCTATCACCGACTTTATAACTGTTACGAAGTCGTTATTTATAAACTGGGTGAAGGTACCAGTGAAGCTGTATTCACTTTTTACAAGATAATTTTCAATTTGTATTAGAAGTGTTGTAGTTGTTAAAGTATATTTAAGGTAAATCTTACAGAAAAGGTTCCACCTTATAGTTTTGAGTACCTGAGAACTATATAATTTTCCATATTAAAAGATTCAAGGAGCTTAATGGGGAAGTTATTGCATTGGTTTCGTTATTTTACACAAGTTTATAATCTATTTGGTTTTCATTCGATCGGCTTCATAAGAGCTTAGAAAACAATACAACGGTGTAAGTTTTATTAATTTCTTCATTGAGTTGCAGGGTACAAGAGTATCATTGCTCTCAATATTAGAATCTCAACAAGAGATGAACAGAATTGTAAGATTTAGCCTCAACTTAAGCGAATTTATGCTTGGTTCAAAATATGTAATTGGTAATGATTTTAGTGGACTGTATAAAATAAGAAACGAAATAATATCTCTCCAGAAATAGAGGTACATGCAAATAAAGATAAAATAACTCACCGATAATCCAAATAATATGGTATTGATCTTAAGCTTACGAATTTCAGGAAGAGGGTGGTGAAAATCAGGTAGGAGATGATTCGGGATATTGATAGGATAATAATATAAGCTTATGTCATCCACTGTTGTCGAATTCTGCTGCTATTGAGGTACGTAATTCTGACGAGATATTAATGAGATCGGTTTACTTCCAATCAGAATAATAAGTTAAACTTTTAACGGTGTGAATTTGGCAGACACTTTCCAATATGGTAATTTTACTGTACACGATTAAAATAATATAAAAACGAAAATATATAACGAAATTTTGAGAACGATTTTCTCCGACAATTAACAAAAATTGGCTAATTCAAGACGATTTCTTGAAAAACTCCACGATACGAAAAAGCGACGAATTTCGCTAAAAGTACTGTTCCTCACGAAACTATGAAACAGACTACGAATCAAACTAAAAACGAAAGCAAAACCTTGGGTGGAAAACTCCACCAGCGCTAAGCGGACACTATACGAACTAGCAACCAGACAATTCAAAAATTGGCGCGAACATCCCCCCCCGACTGAAAAGCTATTTTCAGCCAAGGCTGGAGAACAAAAGAAACAATAAAAAAAATAAATAACCAAAAAAGCAACGCGAAAAATAGTGTCAATTTAGACTTCGCCACGCAGTCAACTGCTACCCTGCGTCTTGAAGTCGTCAATTGACGATGACCAAAAAAAAAAACCCAAAACAAAACAAACGAGAACAAAAAGAAGAAAAAAAAATTATTGAGTTGGCAACGGATACAACCTTGTAACCGGCCTTTTGAAGCGACCATTGGCGCAGGGCGCGGTGGCCACACGAACGACGCCGTCGGCACCGGGGAATACTTCCTCAATAACTCCTAGAGGCCAGTTCAACGGGGCGACATTTGGTTGGTCAACTACGACAACAGTTCCAACCTTGAGAGGAGCGGAGTCCTTACACCACTTCACACGAGTTTGTAACTCATGTAAGTACTCTTGGCGCCATCTACTCCAGAAAGACTGAACTATTTGATTTACCAATTCGAAACGATCCAATCGATTCATTGGACGATCTTCCACATTCGACATTGGAAGGTACTTGAGAGGTGTCAACGTGAGAAAATGAGCCGGTGTGAGGGCAAGGGGTTCACTCGGGTCCGCGCTCATTTGACATAGCGGGAGCGAGTTAAGCACAGGAACTAATTCGATGTGAACAGCCTTCGTAGCCATGCAAACAAAAAGACAAATATACGATTTAAAAATGAACGGATTCCGACGCCTTGCCATAGTGATTCGAATGGGTCCACCATAATCAACTCCACATTGGACAAATGGTTTAGACGATAGGGTTCTACATGCTGGTAGATTACCCATTTTCGGTGGTGTGAGGGTAGGACGACAGCGAAAACACTGGTTACATTTTCGTACACGGCTTCTGATAACGACACGGGCCGACAAAATCCAATATTTTTGTCTCAAGAGTGACACCAATAAATGAGGTCCAGCATTACAGTGCTTTTCATGACAATGATCAATCAAAAGCGTGACCAAAGGATCATTCTTCGGTAATATAATCGGATGACAGCTGTCATAATCCATTTCGGAATTTTTTAAACGTCCACCCACACGAATAATATCACGATCGAGAAAGGGTGACAGTTGTTGAAGACGAGGCGAGTATTCTTTGCCAGTTTTCAACTCAAGCAATTCTTTCGAAAAATGAATTTTTTGTACTACTTTACACAAATACTTTTCAGCCAAATCAAAATCCAACTCTTGAGATTTAGGTAATAGACGAAGCATTTTCAATATTATCACCATGATACGATATAGACGTAAAGGCGTCGACTGACTCTGAGCCTTGATTACAGCGTGATGCGGTATGAAATAACCACTCTTATCACTCTGATTTTCGACCAATTCCATGTGATCTTGTCTAAGATAATCCAAGATTACATCATGATACACTAAGCGCATGTTTGGATCACGCGCAAGACGTGTCTCTAAGCTGATAAGTCGACGTTCTGACATAGCATAGGAATCACCAAGGCAATCAGGAGATTTAGAAAACGATAATGAGACAACAAATCTACCCGAATCTTCTCGACGAACGGACGACGCAAAATTCTTCTCACATTCCAATTCATCCGCTTGGAGTTGTTTTCCAAGATCTGGGACATTTTCAACCTCACAAAAATTACGAATCATGCTATCCAACGGTGATGCAAAACAAGTCATCAAACACGTTGTATTTTCCGACGATCGAGTTAAAATAGGAGCTCTACCCATCAAAATATAGCCGAAAACACTTTCCAAAGCCATCAAATAATTTGAATCAATTTCCACTCGACCATTTTGGAAAATGTAGGGCACTAATTCAGCTCCTACAATAGCGTCAATTTCGCTGGGGATGTGATATTTCTCATCAGCAAGACGAAGATCAATCAAATTTGATAATTTAGAATTATCAATTCTACTAGTTGGAAAACGTTCCATTATTTTGTCGACTACTAATGGTTCAATAGAGAACTTAACATTAGAATCAAATCTGGATTGAAGCGTGACAAATGTGCGACCAGAAACTGATTGCGAATTTCCGCCGAAACCATTCACCACCAATTGGAAAGGGGAGATCGAGAGTTTCAATTTTCGACAAAGTTTACGAGTAATAAAATGGCTCTGACTCGCTGAATCAACCAAAATTCTAATTTTGTGCAGTCTACCTCTCTTATCAGACACTTCGACTTGTGCTGTAGATAAGAGAACACTATACTGAGACCCATGCGAATCAACTGAGCAACAGTTGATAGTATTATTTTCGACCTTTTTCGCCTCCGAATTTGATGACGAATTTGGAATAGAACCAAAGTGCAAAAGCGAATTATGTTTTTGTTGACATTGACTGCAATTAGCGCCCGTACAAGCTTTACTACGGTGAGCTGGCGAAAAACATTTCAAGCAACAACCCTTTTCTTTAACAAAACGAAACCGATCCCAAGGCAATAATTGGAGAAATTGATGACAATCAATTAATTTATGGTTTTTCAATGAGCATTTCAGACACTTAGACATTGTAGCAGGTGCCTTGATCTCTTGCGAATTCGATTGGACAACTAAAACTTTAGATTTAGCAATCTGTTTCACTACTGGCTTAAATGACTTAGAAGACTCTTCATACGGTAACGATTTAATTTGCTTTTCAATGAAAGATACAAAATCAGCATATGTGGGATCATCCTTAGCATGCACAGAAGCTTCAAATGCTTTTCGAGAAACAGGGTCTAATATTTTCAAAGCTTGAAACAAGAATATAGAATCTGACACATCTTCGCCACGTAATCGCTTCAATGCTGTTACCGAGCTACAGAATTGATCCACTATTGAAACTAAACCAGCACGAGATTCAGATTTCAGACTATTAAATTCGAAAATTTGTTTCAAATAAGCATTAGTTTGGGAGCGGGGATCATTATAACGTTTAACTAACGTATCCCAGATAATTTGATAATTATTAGCAATCGGAGGTAAATGACGGGCAACGTTGGTTGCTTCTCCTTTCAACTTACTAACAAGATGTTGCACCTTATGTTGATCTGAAATAGATTTATTATCATGGATCATGCATTTGAACATTTCATAAAATACGGACCATTTCGATTGATCACCGTCAAATACAGGAATTTCGACTTTTGGTAAGAGATTTGTAGAATCACTGTTAGTAGTAGTGGGTGGAATTGGGTTAGACGAAGGTACAACTTGCCGGAGTTTATCCAATTCGCTCTTAACATCCTCAATGTATTCATACATTTCCATGGGTGAATTATTAAATTTGGGTACAAACTCGGGATCATTCTCCATTTCAAGGCTTTGTATTTCCAATTCAGTAGCCTCATATTGACTAATATTTGTTGAAGTGGAACTATAAAGAATTAGGAATTGTTTAGCACTTTTTTCATCTTTCAACGCCGTTTTAGATAAATCAAAGGTACGTTGAATTCGTGTAAAATATTGTTCAAGTTTAGCTCTTTTGAGCTTCAACATCTGTTTGTTTTTGTCACTCATGATTGAATAATATTTAATGCTTTTCATTAATCATAATAAAATTACAATAGCAACAATGAATGATTTTCATTGATATTTCAAGCGAGAACAAAATGCGAATCATAGTACACAATTTGCACAGAGAATTCTTGATAATAAGGTAAGAATAAGCGATATGCTTATCTACGACAAACGCTAACGCTATGAATAAAAGAGATAAGCCCGATCTAGCCGTGTGGCTTGACACTGAAAGCACAACCAGGTTTGTAATGCAAAACCTAACGTGCACAAACGATACAAGATTCGAAATTAATTTACAATAAAAATTGGATAAGTGCTTGCCAAACATTTGAATAAAAAAACCAACAATATCCGGCCTGGCATGACCAATGTAAGATTCGGCCCGGCTGGACCAATGTAAGATTTAGCCTCAACTTAAGCGAATTTATGCTTGGTTCAAAATATGTAATTGGTAATGATTTTAGTGGACTGTATAAAATAAGAAACGAAATAATATCTCTCCAGAAATAGAGGTACATGCAAATAAAGATAAAATAACTCACCGATAATCCAAATAATATGGTATTGATCTTAAGCTTACGAATTTCAGGAAGAGGGTGGTGAAAATCAGGTAGGAGATGATTCGGGATATTGATAGGATAATAATATAAGCTTATGTCATCCACTGTTGTCGAATTCTGCTGCTATTGAGGTACGTAATTCTGACGAGATATTAATGAGATCGGTTTACTTCCAATCAGAATAATAAGTTAAACTTTAACGGTGTGAATTTGGCAGACACTTTCCAATATTGTAATTTTACTGTACACGATTAAAAATAATATAAAAACGAAAATAAATAACGAAATTTTGAGAACGATTTTCTCCGACAATTAACAAAAATTGGCTAATTCAAGACGATTTCTTGAAAAACTCCACGATCGAAGCGACGAATTTCGCTAAAAGTACTGTTCCTCACGAAAACTATGAAACAGACAGACCGAAACTAACTGAACTAAAGCAAAACCTTGAGTGGAAAACTCCACCAGCGCTAAGCGGACACAACACAAACTAGCCACCAGACAATTCAAAAATTGGCGCGAACAAGAATCATAAATAAATAATTCATTCAGCTCCTATTCAATCGGCCGTAAAAGAGCTTAGAAAACAATAGAACAGTGGAAGTTGCAGGAAGTACAAAAGTTTCATGCTTCTCAAAGTTTGGATTTCAACTAGGGATTAACAGAATCATAAAATAAGTGATCAGTTATACGAAATCAAATCATTTCTAACTAGGAAATTAAATAAGGAGTATTTTCATCTAAATGACACTTGAGATTGAAACAAACGTATTTGTGGAAAACGTGGGAAGGAAACAGGGAGTTGGTAGAACGAATTACAAGACGGTGGTTCGACTATCAAGTCAACTTGTTTGTAGGTAATCAAATGCTTCTGAAAGCAACTTCGTGAGAAAGGTTTGGAAGAAGGGTTTTCGCAAAGTCTGAAGAGAAAGATTTCCTCAGCTTCGCTTCTACTTCAACCTTTCGAAACTATCACAAGGGACTAGACTCACACACACAAAGGACTGCCGAGTTTCTGAAAAGAATACGAAATAAGACCGATCCTTTCTTAAAACTGATCCCCGAAGAAGACTTCAGTTGAGGATAATACCTGTCGAGACTTACAAAACAACCGATACAACTTGCTGAGCTCAGACGAACGCTCTAGTGTTTCCAGTTAGTCAAAGGACACTAGAGTCGATAAATTGGAAAAGTCTCAGTGTTTCCAAGAGATTCAATGATTGGAAAGCTGAATACGGTAACGATAAAGTATTCTTATGTGAAAATAGGATGGAACTAAGATAAAAGGAGGATTAATTTTGTGGAAAGTGTTTAGTATTTCGGTCACAGAAAAATTGCTCATTAATCTCAAGACTAGACAGCAATTTACAGAAAAAAATGTGCAATTTAATTATACCACAAATGAATTTTAATGAAAGAATCAATTATTATCAATGTATTGCAATTTTCTAAGAATAGAATGAAAAATGGATATTTCATCAGACAAAAAATTCATTCGAAGTAGCTTTTCACATTTGACTTTTTTACATTTCACGCTTTGTCAAGATATCCTTATGTATTACATTAAAAGACTTGGAAAAACCTATTGGCAGCCATTGTAGAAGTTTGAGTGGACCGATTTTGCGCCAAAAGAAAGGTGAGAGGTCCCAGATGTGCATATTGTATTTTGGAAAAAATACGCAGAAGGGGTAAAAAATAAGAAATAAACTAAACGCCATCTCTCGGCGCCTGGAGGAACTACGTTCGCAGTAGGCTACCTACTGAACTATACGGAATATAGTTGGTTAGCCTAGTATTAAAATATAGTAATTATTAATTAAAGAAAATTATTAATTAGAGAAAGGAAGGAAGAAAACTGTAGAAAGAAAAAAGAAAGGTATTACTTTCCTTGAAGTAATACCATAGAAACTATATTCCTTCAAACATCTTAACAACTTCATGACTTCTTCATAAAGTCTCGGTTCCTTCAGGTTCTGTCGTGGCAGAATGAGAGCGTGAGGATACTGCCAACCGATTCACCTCATATATGGGGAGGAAGAGAATAAGGGAGAGATAGAAGTGAGAAAGCATGTATGTGAAGGGAAAAGGCTATTCCCTATACTTCCGGAAGCAGCAATCCCCTCTCCTGGTTTTCCAATCAGGATGCACCGTTCACCATCGCACGCAATTAGTTTCAGAAAATCAGGTGTGCTACTACACAAAACCTTCTTCCTTCTCTTCCCAGACCTGTAATTAACCTCCAATCGGATTATGAAAAATCAATAGCAGACAGATTCACCGCTCACCGATTCGTTGCAGTCAATGGCTCACCACAAATCCTACTCGGCAACTCGCCCATTTAATTAATCATCCCTCTTTTTCAATTGATCATTAAAGTTGTGGATCAGTTTACGATCAACCATTAATCATGTTATTTCTACATACTTTACTCCTAATACTTAATTTTTTATCCTAGTTTTTATACTCCTCTGTACAGCTTATAAAAATAAAACGGTTGAGACTTTTTCGCAAACAGAAATTATTGTCTAAGTAAAAAATATCCTTTCCTCAGAATTATTCATCTGTTGTGTCTGTATTACTGTATCTTGCAAGAATAAATAATGAATTAAGTGGGAAAATAAAATGTTTGACACCCGATCTGTTCATCCTAGATGCCAATTATAGAATTTTTTCAAACCCAATAGTTATGCATGTTACTTCTTTAGAATCACGTTCAAAGTTTTCTCTTCAAGGTCTCCCTTTTCTGAAAGAGGGTTAATAGAAATCGTTTTAAATGACCATTTGGAAGAGTTATTCTGGTATACTTTTTCTATAGCATGTAGATTCAAAATTGAACTTGGTTTATTTCCATAAACGGCCCCGGAAATCCTCACAATACGTTCTGTAAACACATAAATCGAAAATCCTATTAAATTTTTATGACACCGAACGCGGCAGAAGAAAGGGATGTTTATCAAAGCTCGGCCACGGCCACGTGTCGGTATGAATATTAATTGACGGACAGAGTGGAGGGGATGTATCGGAAAACTGCAGGTTCGTAGGGCAAGTTTTCGTTTGGGGAGTTCGAAAACGAATACCGCCAGCAGCCTCTCAAAGGGAAAACCCAGAAAAGTAGAAAATATCCGACAAGCATCTGACTATGGACGTGGAACAGTGGAGGATCAGGTCTAACCTTCCCTTCCCTTCTTTAACAGAAATCCCTTGGGACCCGAAAAATTACGGCTTCCGCAGGACACAAGGGCAAGTTCAGGGCCGAACCAGTCGTAAAAATGCACCTCTCAATGGGACAGGAGCTGCTGCTGCTGCTGCTGCTTCGATCCAACTCAACCTGTGATAACCTGATGAATGACTCAGTTAGGGCCGGTTGCACTAAAGCCAAAAACCGACATCCTCCAACGGAGCCAATGCAATGTTTTAAACACTGTTAGCTGACGTCATTCTACGACGATTAAATATTTTTTACTTTTGTGCAACTGGCAATCCAACCGAAAACGGATTCCTGAAGCTCTTATTACTTTATAGAAAAATTACGGATATGATACCTAGTGGCGGTAGAATATACATTGTATATATTCTATATTGTTAAAGATTATAATACTAGAGACCTTTATTACAATATTCAAGCTACAATAATTATGGATTAAAGAACACTTGATAGCTTGTAGATGAATGAGTACTTGAATAATCACAAAAAATGTTCAAATAATATATTTTTCGTTTCGTTTGCGATTAAATAATATTTTTTCAAATCAACATTTTTTCAACAAATCCAAATAAATTGATTATATTGAAATATCTTTATATGACCTACTTTATGGTGAAGAGCATCTTCATTGCTCTTTCCCACTTATTGATTTCGAATTTCCAATATTTATCGAATACAAAAAAAACCACAATGTCCCAAACGATAAAAAATATCAATTCCATTTGATACTTAGGCTAAGCGTACACCGGTTAGTCAAGACAAGACAAGACGAGATTAGTCACGTTTAGTCACAGTTCTTCACATAGTTGCTTATGAAGCAGCACACACCGATGCAATGACTAATCGGTAATGTCGAGACGTTAATCAAGCAATACTATAATTCTATTCACACCCATTTCTAAATAACATTCTCATCCTCCATCACAATCAATTAATAATCCATTATTTTTCAGCTATTCCTTCCATTTTCATCTATAATTATTTGATTTTTTTTTCCAATGACTCGTTTTATTCATTTCATATAATCTTTTTTGTTTTATTAGTGTACTTGTTTAGTTCTAATGCTCAATTATTTTTTATTTCAGTCTAAATATGTAAATAATTTCAGTCTAAATATGTCAATTTTGTTTATTTCAATCAACCAAGGTCAAGTGTTGATGAAAAGGATTTCTTTGTATCTCCTTTTCCAAGAATGGACATTCATATGTCCAAACTTCGCCTTTTCATCTAGATAAATCACAACTTTTAAATCATCAGTATAGTTTTGCTTTATATCTACTCATGGCATAATAATTTATAAACTAATGTAAATTTGACGAATAATCAATATTGTATATTTGTTATTATAATCTAGTATTTAAGCCGTCATATTATTTGTTATCTAGATGAATAAAGTAATAAATCTAAATCTAAATCTAAAATCTAACCGGTGTACGCCTAGCCTTAGGTTGAATTATAGTACTATAGAATGAAATCTGTTGAACGCAGGCTTGAAACTAATAAACGAACGGATTTGATTATTTGAACTAATAATTTGAATAAGGTGACGTTCCAATCTTGGCAGCCTTTTCCAAGCAGTCTATCCCCGGTAGACGCTTCCCATTCAATGTTTACTGATAAAAGCGAGCTATACTGCTCTTAGAGTACACATATTGAATGAGAAGTGGCTGGCAAGGTTGCAACGTCCCCTTAAGGGAGTTTCCCATTACCTCTACCAAGATTCCAGATTGCATAGGCACAGGAGAAGCACAGACAATGAAAATGCACTATATTGTCTGTGGTAGGAGCTTTTTGAAATCTTTTGCCCAGAAAAACATACCACAACTTGAAGAGAGGGGAACAGAAGTAAGCTCTACTGCAAAGACGGAATCTCAGCGCACCAAATATCCATTCGATACTGTCAATATTTAAGTAGCGTGAATTAGAACCAACCCTCGGATCAGGCTACAAGTAATTATACGGTGCAGGAACCCCTCGCTGGGGACATGCTTGTTGTAAAGTGTCAATCAAAGCATCAGCAGCGGCTGTAGCAGCAGCAACAGCAGCAAAAGAAGCATCAGCAGCAGTAGAATTAGGAGCAGCAACAGCAGAAGCAGCAAAAGAGGCAGTAGCAGCAGTGCTATATGGTCGCTGGTCGTTCAGAGGGAGACTATGAGCATCAACCTATTTCACACTCTTGGCACTTTGTTTGATCTGCACTGCAGCAGTCTCCCGCACTTGTTCGTTGGATTGCATTAGATGAGTCATGTCGACCGAAACGAGAAGGGAAGCTCAATACTGGAATGGCCGGTGCGCTCTTTTAGGGGAACTCCTGAGCTCACCAGACTCTTGTTGAAGTGCAATACGATACGATTCTGCTCATAGGTTAGGAGAATAGTTGTTATCACAAGTATGCATCCCTGTGTTACTACTTTCAAATCCTCGTTTAATTGTTGACTATCAAAGGCTTCACAAGCAGAGGATAGTGTTAGGCTAACAGCTGTTATCACAAGCACACATGCCAGTATACTATTTCTAAACAGTCGTTTGATTGCTGCCTCCCTTTAATGACGAATCATATCCTTGCATTTCGATCTCATTAGTTTGTTTGTTCGCCTATCAGTAAAGTCCCTTTTCCCTGTCACCATCCCTCCTTCTCTTAGCCACTCTTTAAACAGTGAATTACCGCTAATTGAATTTTTATTGCTTGTCCCTTTTATTGCCTTTCACACGCCGATTCGTCACTTGTTTGTTCAGTTCTCATTTTCGTCTCTGAATGCTAACGTGTGTCATTTTATTCCTTCAACAGTGTCATCAAAAGTTATTTATTTTGTGCGAGTGAATCAACCCGATGGTTGGGTTCACAAAGAGTGTTCCATGGCAACATAAACTTGACGCGTGCTGGCTTTTATCTTTCCGAACTGAATGTCACATATATGTAGAAAAATCATTCATCACTTTTCCCTGCATGTGAATTCTCAGAAATAATTTATTCAATTATCCCTCCTTAATCTATGATAATTTATCACAGTTTTTCCTTTGAAAAAATAACAATTTATACAGGAAATTACTTTAAAAATTGAAAAACACTAGGAGTAGCCACCCTTCACTTTTGTTGATTGATTAGATAGGACACTCTATCAACGATGGAGACTTTAAAAGCTTTGCGAGGAGGGAATAAGGAGGGCTGAGTTTTAGATGGAAGAGAATCTTGTTATGAAATGATGAGAAAAGTGGTTCAAGAAAGAAGCACCTTCTTTCTTACAAATTTATTATGTATAATGCTGGTATATTGCAGCTGGATATTAAACAATGTATCATCTTTGTAACATACGATATTATCATAATAGCTGTCCATTGAACTATGCATAAAAAACTTCATAAAAATACAGCATACTGCCGAGTACAGGCCTATACTACGAGGTGTACTGCATTAATACTACATGAAATATATTTTAAATTTGAGAACGAGCTCTTAAACCATAAGTATAAATTAATTAAATTATATTATTATATTAAAAAAAAATTAATTTATTGTATAAATTTATCAAAAAATTCAATACAATAAAATCAACTTGAATAGAACAAACAGATGACTTGGTAAGGTAGCCACACACTAGATATACACATATTTGATATTTTCTGATATAAAAGCAAATATTCGCTATTTGTAGATATTTGCTGTGTTATAACAGACCATGTGTGGTACTGTGACGTATAACAGTATATGTGTAACAGATATTGTATAAAAATTTGTTTATACATACACTTAAATATGTATTTATTTGTTATATTTCCTTGTAACATGCAAGAAAATGTGTATGTTGTATGTGTACGGGTGTATGTACCTTACCAAGACAGCTGTCCTATTCCAGGTTCTATTGGATGAAAAATTTGATTATACGGCCCAAGAAATCAGAACGTGAGGCAGAAACTTGAATATGGAATTATCTTAAAATTATGCACTGGATTGTGTTTACATCATGTGATTATTGGAGGAATATATGAAGGATTTTGACCGGCAACATTGCATGCTCCACAACTTGCCGGATTTTATTCAGTAATATCGCGTACTAGCACGAATTATTCAGCTATTGTTGTGCAAATTCTATACCGACCCTCCCCCCGCCGCCAAAGCATGCACTGCACGCTAACTTTTTGGGGAACAGCAATCAACAAGAAACGAGCGAGAGTGAACAAGGTATTCAGGCAAGCTGATATCGATTTATGTTTTTGTTGCATGCAAATAAGTTTTAAATAAAATCAAACTAATGTTAACAATGTCATTTTATGTATGTCATTCCATTTCATGTATATTCAATGCATTAGAAAATTTTTTTCACCGATGTATCAAATTTTACTGATCAAGGTGTTGAGGTGTTGAGATTTAAGCGACAACGTGAGAGAAAAGCAACAATTGCTGATCCTCTGAAAATACAGTATTATCTATTCAAGTACAAGCAAACCTGTCTTTCAATCATATTTATAAAAATGAGCATCCAAAATATTCCAGGAGCTATGTAAAGCCAAGTTTTGATGGTTCAAATTGGTTCACTTGATTGCATAGCATTGAGAAAAGCGAGAGAGAGATAAGATAAGATTACTTTATTCATGTAGATAACATGTTTTATCCATTTATCCATGTTTTGGTATTTAATTTTTTTGTGAAATTATACAAATCATACTATCCTCGTCCGGATTAGAAAAGTATTTTCCAATGAGATCAGGATATAGCAAAACGTAGAAGAGGCCATGGAGAGCAGAGGCATCCAACAAGACGTATGGAGAGATAGAGGCAGATGGCGTGTTGAGTGCGGGAAACGGCCGGCAAGGCTGTAAGAACCCGCGTATAAGGTATAAGGTAAGGATCAGGATATTGAATACAGTTGGAACTAGCTAGGCTACGTTTTGTCCAGAGAATGGGGTTGGTAGCATTTGAATGGGACTTCATCGAGCTGGGTTCGTATAAAAAATCTCATTGCTGTAGAGTTCAAGTACTTTTAGTACTATATCCTCAACAAAAAATATGATCCAGGAAGGTTTTCAATTCATTGTTTCACTGACCGGCAATTGACTCAATGCCTTCTATTGAAAGGACCACTAATCCAATTTATGTTATTCTACCCAATTAGAACCATTTTACGAAACCAATCAAAGTGAAAGAGATTATCCCGTTCCATGCTAGGCATACTAGAAATTTCTCTACGCCTATACATTAATATCAATGGGGGTTATGAATCCTGAATGAGAAGGTCCTTAATAATTATTTTGTCGAATTAACAATGAGGGTTTGTTGTGAATCCCTTTCAACTCTCATGTAGAGAGTTACTGGATGGCAGTCTGTCAACAAAATGTATCTTACAGATCAAGAAGTAATGATATCAAGGTACATTTAATTCATCTGTTCGAAGTGATTGATGCCAGCCACTGCATACAAGTAAAGTGGTACCTACCAAACCTTTTATCGAAAATAGAAATGGAATACCCAATACCCAAATTTAGTAATATTATATGTGTAATGATCAGTAATGTTGATTAGTCCAGACATCAAGAATCGTTCCGACAAGTAGTCGGAAAGTAAAAATAAAAAAATACTTCATTTATGATCTTTTTGTAATATTTATGATTTATTTATTCAGTAATGAACAAATAATACTTAATACTTGTACTTAATAATATGGGTTGAGTTGTCAAGCAGCCTGAGTTACCATGATCAAAATGGGAAATACTCCAATAATACTGTGTTTGTAATATGTGTTTATTAGTATTTTGAAGCATCGTACAGCCCTATGAAATTCCTGTGATCCACACAGCCCATACGTGCTCACGTGGAACTGTTAAAAGGAGCTCATTACATCAAGAGGCCTCTACCTCAGATCCTAACCTAACATGTTCTGCCGGCTAATTTACATCTCTGAGGCACACACGTGCCTTTGATGCTCTGGTACAAAGAGAGAGAAAGAGAGAGACAGTATTAACCTGCGCTACGCACTTAATGAATAGCAGCGGCCTCCAACGATTGAGGCTTATTTTTACGGAAAAGCATGAGATTCCCTCCAGAGGAAAGCTCAGTGGAAAGTGCACGACAAGATTCCCTATTTACAAAACATCTCTCAACTCGCTCTCATAATAATGTAAACAACACGTTTTATCCAGCACTCGATCGCTCGAAAAACTGGAGAACGTTATTTGAAAATACAATTCCATCGCTTCCGCGCTACTCAAAAATACTACTCAAAATAGTCAAAAATATAGTGTCAATAAATATTCTGATGGATTGAAAGAAATAATATCTACTGTATCAATACTAATGTTATATCAATAGTAAAAAACATGAATGTTTCACATACAGATTCAACCAATGAGAGAAATACAAAATAGAACTGTAGACAAAAACTGAGATGAATATATCAGAGGAAACCATGAAAACGACGGACGAATCATGAAGAAGATCAAGATTATGACAACGCCTACAGACACACCACCAAGCTCCACTTACTCTCTCTGAATGGTCAAAAATGAGAATTGGACGAGATTCTAAATTCGGCCGGTAGATGGATGATCCTAGTAACTAGTTTTCCTAGATGACAGTAGTAAGTAACTGGGTAATGCAGCTAATTTTGTTTTATGGAAGAGAACAGATTATTTCGATTCAATTGAACTTGTAATACCAATTTTCAGAATACGAGTATAAATTCGAAAGTTGAAAATAAAATTTCAAAATTTGTGATTTTTTGAAAACAGTAAGAAATGGAGTAGCATTGAACTTGAATTGGAAGCAACGGGTAGGGTATAGTTCATGTGATGAGTTGTGGAGTTTGGCAGGTTATATCCCATTCAATTCAAACAATAGACTTAAAATTTTCCAGGTAATTTGATTTTAGAATAGAATCTGAATGGAAGCAAGTAGGTAGAGTAGAATGCATGAGTCATGTTGTGCAATTTGGGAGTTTGCGTTCAAATCAAGTTGATCGGGAGAGAGAATAAACTAATCAAGAGAGTAAACTGGCTAATAACTTTATTGGGGTACAGGAGGTGGTGAGTGTGTGAGAGCATACAACACACAAAGAGAAGGACCATTAGCGGCGGCTCCTCTTTGCAGTGATGCTCTCGCCCAGGTTCCGAATCCAGAGCAGTGGTCTTCAAAGTTTACTTTTCTGATTAATGGCTGTTACTGCAAATAGGCTAGCCTAGCCAGAATCTGTTCACAGGCTGTGGTCTGCGGTTAAAAACTCACACACAAACTCTGTCAACGGCAGACGGTCTAGTGTTAGAGAAGCAGATTTAAAGTAGCGGACCGTCGATGGGCTTCCAAGTAGAGTCAAGCACACTAACTACTCGAAACAGACATGATTGAGGTTTCACCAGAAATATATGGTTAAAACTACTTAAACCATAGAGTAGTTGTAAAAGTATTAGTAGGCCTAGTAAAGAGTGTTTAGAACTCTACGTTAGAACTCTCACAATTCTGAAGCGTATTTGCGTACTTGAACCACAGAGTAATTATAATTGTTCACGTTTTACACTTCTGGAGTGTATTTGTCGTCACTTGAACTACTGAACTTTCAAACTTCACCACAGATAAGCGTTTAATAGTTAGTTGTCTAGTCTCTCTACGGTTGAACTTCTATTCACATATCTGACTATTTCGTGTCACTTCAATCTTTCTCTTTGCTCAACGTTTTATCACAATCAGTAAGTTTTAAAAATTACGAACTTATTAATAGTCTTCAAAAAATGAAATTCAGTTATGTCGTTAGTCAATTGAGACCGAACTGTTTCATATGGTAAAAACGATCAATTGAACAGGGTCTTAATTCAATATTATTAAGAGAGTTCAAATTTCTCTGTTACACGTTCTGAGGTTGAATAATTATTCTTTTTCTCATTGAATACATAACTAAAACCCTTTTACTGCATTACCAATTATTATTACTTTATAACTTTCAAAGCTCCATTCACATCCACCGAAAAGTAACGTGCCCGACCAAGGTATTCTTCAATGTTATTTGAATAAACTTATTCACATCTGAATCGGCTTATTCACATCTGAATCAGTTGGTGCCGTTTTGTTTATGTACGGTCAGATCTATCTTGTCGCTAAATGTGAATGGAGCTTCAATCAATCATTTATTCAATAATAATTTACAAAGGAGAGTACAACAGGCTTATGCCCAAAACTGTTCCTCTTCCAATTTATACAAACAGTCCAAATTAAGGTTAGGCCTATGTCATATCATCATACTAAATCACTAGTTTTCTTTTTGAACACAAAAGCAGAACATTTTAGAATTCAACCTGCTAAGCTCTGGAAATGATTTCTCAATCTTTCGATACTCAGTTAACTCAGATTTTACCCGTCTCGGAATCCAAGCTTAATGATTATTGAACAAATTGTGAGCTTAGTATGACTGCAGCGAATTTGTATCCATGACAGATGGTATAAACGTGAAGCAATCGATCTGTGCCCTGCTCAGCTTTGCAGTCCTTACATAATCCAGTGATTGGATTGGAGACGGTCGTTCCTTCTCACTAATTCCCACTAACGCCAGCATTTAATCTCGTTTGCCTGACGATATCCGACCCCAGAAATCTGCCACCGCCGCCGGATTATATTAATGGATAATCCCATAAAGGCCTTGAATTAATTGGGGAGACAGCGTTGTAAAATGCGATCGTATAATCCTTACTTACGTACAATTCGGTTCTGACACTAGATCCTTCATTACGATCATACATCAGTTTTCCTTGTTTAACAACTGACAGAAACCGCTACTCTTGGCAATCGCTGAGCTAATTATGGTGTAGGTTGGGATGGAAGAGAAGATTTTCACTTCCCCTGTTTAACAACCAATAGAGTAGAAAGCTCTTCTTAACAACGTTGTAACTGAGTTAAATTTACATCATGTGAAGACAAAATTGATTATTAAACTGCTAAGAGTGCCCAGCCCATTACTCATGAAATGTTCAGATTTTGTAGTTTACGATAACAGTGATATACATTTAGTGATTTCATAAACTTAAATAATTATTGCATTTTCAATCATGATGATTATAATAATAATCGTATTAGTTGTATTTGATTGTATTTAATTGATACAATGAGTGGGTAGTATAGATGGGCCGAAATTTCTTGGCACATAGCCAGAACCGGTCGAGCTTTGGCGAGGGGGGTAGCGCGGGTACATTTCTGAAAACATTCGGCTACTACACGCAACGATCAGCAAGTAGCTGAGATTTAAATATTTAAAGCAGCAGGCAATGTTTTTAGTGCGGTTAGTAGTAGCCAGCCGCCCAAGTGCAAAGAAATTTTGGCCCATCTATACTCCCGTATTTTCGTTTAAACCAAGTCCAACTAAACGTAGTTTAAAGTCGGTTTGAAATGGAGATCCACGGGTTCAACTTGATCATTATTCTCAAAATTATTCTCAGTCATTGCCCATGATTGGAAAGCTCAACCTATAATCTACATCAAAACATAAAAGATTTATGGGGTGGATATGTATGATTTCGGCAAAAACAAACAGTAATAAGGCGGGTTTCGGTGTTTGTCTTTGCCAATTGTAAGTTTATTCATATGCGAGTGGAGACGTGAGAAAGTGGCGGATGCAAGAAATAGCCAAGGGGGAAACATGGCTCCTTTGTGCCAATGGTCTTGAAGGGGAATCCAAGAGCAAGAAGGAAGGTACCCTTCCCCGCCATTGCGAGCCGGGGGAGGGGGTGTTGTGTTTTTGAAAAGGGCTGCACCGACGATCTTTAATTACAGTTTTGTGGATTCCCCACTTCTACTCTTAAGAACGTCTCTTTTTCCTCTTAATCACATAACACGATGAAAGAAAAGGGAAGGCGTGATGGAGGAGAAGGCTGTGGGTGGGGATAGCCATAAATTATTTAGTCAATTACGTCCTACAAAGTCAGTGTAAAGTTTATTGATTGGCTCAGTTTAATACTTGTTCATTGGAGAGGGACTTGGGACTTGACTTCTATTACCGTATTGGCAGAAACTTGAAATTTATTGCTCCCAAGTTCCCTTGGATGAGTAGAGAACTGAAGCAAGAACTGCAAGAGAAAATGCTCTAGAAAAAGAAAAATTGTATAGAAAAACCTATACACATTTTTAGTGATGAATATCATCGAAACCATAGCTTGTGAATGTAGACTCGGAGACTGCACAAGACAAGCAGCCTAATAATAAAATGCTACTACTGTATCTGTATGGAATTGTGAATTTTAGAACGATCTGTTCCACTTACAACTGTGCGATAGATAAAAATGGAAGGTTCACACAGAATCCTTAAACACCGAAATCTCCTACAAGCATTTCAATCAGTTTAAAATCAATTTATTTCAATGTAAAACTTCATGAATACATATTTTTTTACAGTATTAAAAAATGTAATTCCATGATGTGACTTCATACAAAATAAAACAAGACTAAGCACCAAGTAAAAAAATTAAGTAGGCCTACAAAACCTACAAAAATCAATGATTTTTTTGAATATGAGATTTGAAATAACTTATGCTGTTATTTTTATTATCATTATTGTAGGAATATAGGGATAGCATCTTCAGAGATGTTTATAATGAATTTATAACAAGTAGTTCTTGTTGTTCAGCTGCGAGGTTCAAATTAGATATAAAAAATAAGCTTAAAAGAAAGAATACGAACATTATTTAAAAAATCCATGTAAAAGAGACGCTTTCAAGTGCCTGTAATCTGGGACACATTTCAGATCGTATTAGCAGCTGGAAAATTGTGAAAAGTTTGTGGTTAGAGAAGATTCAGCTAGCAGAATAACATTATTATCAGATTCGACAGCTTTCTGAAAGGATAATGTTTGTACTTTGAAGGCGGCGAGCTGTGGTTGTGGGGAGGGGGAATGGGGTGTGAGGGAAATTGGAAAACGAAGAGGAACGAGATTGGGATAATAAATAAACAATGTGAGAGAACATTTTCCCATTAATTGGGAGGATGGGGGACGCTATTGAGAGCAAGAGAAGTTTAGCCAGAGAAAACACTTTCTCCTGGAGGAGGAGAGCAGACGTGATAATGGAGGCAAGAGCAGTCAGAGCCTGGGTAAACATTGCGATAATCTATGAAGATAATGGAAAGAGGAAGAACGAGTTACCCTTCCCAATCAGAGGTGCAGATGGTTTCAAACGCGAACAAGATTCTAACCACGTGCTATGTAAAGCCTTTGAGATCACGTATTGAATTATCAAAATTTACCAGAGTATTTACTTATTGGATTAATTCAAGTATGATAACTAAAATCAATCAGAGCTATTTTCTTCATTTAAATAAACTTATTTTCTTACTAATCAATCATTCAATTGAATTTAAATTGAATACTATTCTAAACCTTCCAGATCATGTATGAAATTGTCAAAAGTTATCAACAAACGCGTCGACCATTTACTATTAAAGTGATCTAAGTTGATCTAAGAGTGATCTCGTTAATTAGAGTGATCTAAGTTGAAAAATTTATTGAAGTTTAGGAACAAAATGTAAGAAATTCTTCTTTAATGATGATTGAAGTGTAGGCCTACTTGTTTTATTTCTAATTGAATTCCAATCACATGCTATTCGAAGCCAGCATTCTCAAAATCTATAAAAGCATCAAGGATTTGTTTATCATAATAATCCAAGTTTAGAATTATCATCATAATAATGAAGTTTGAGAACAAAAAATTTGGGAATAGTTGTTTTCATGACGATTGAAATAACTGATATTCTTTCTTATGATTAATATAATTCAATGAATGAGTTTCTTTAGAACAAACAATTATTTATTACATGAGAACTTCCAAATCTGTTTATTATATGCGATCTTCAAGCTATGTGTATACTCGTAGTCGTATACACACCTATGTGATTAAAAGTAGTATGATACAAATATTACACAAAAGTATAACTACCATTGAGGAATTTGAAAGGTGCTATGAGAACAGGAAATACCAAATCGTTGTAAGTTATCATATAACATGAGTTAGTATAACAAAAAAACATTCCGCGTAATTAAGTCCACTGTTGATTGAACGAAATCCTCCCTGCAATCAATGAAATATTTGTGGATAAACGGAGATTTTCCTCGAGAATTCAATTTTAGAATAGCGTCGTAGAAAAACACAATCTCTTGCAAATCCTCGAATCTTTCAATCCCTTTTTATGAGTTATTTCCTTTTCCGCAAATCATCACTGTAATACATTGATATTTCCTCGATTCCGCCCGGTTTTATTCCAAGAGAGTACACACAACCAAATCCGTTTATTTCTCCTGAATGACTTCATTCAATGCACGGCTCAGCTCAACTCATATTTCAATCTAGATTTGTATTGCTACAGTGGAATGTCCTCATTGCATGTCTGACTTGAATACTATTGAACCAGAACTTTCTCCAAATCGAATATTGAGGCACAATATGACAGACAATAACTGACATACTGTATTATTCATAATCCACAGCAGTGTATTATTCGTCAGGAATATTTTTGAAATAAACAAGATAAGGGGCCAAATAAAAAATTAAGTCCCGTAATTTATGAAAAAACTCAGCTACACATGAATAGCAATACATACTATGAGATATGTATAGTGTGCATGAGCCTCTTTCTTGTATTACAGGACATCTAAAACTTTATGAAGCTGGTTACTGGTTCCACGTTGAAATAATTATATCTCTCATGTGCAACTAATCAGTACAAAGGAAAAAATGGAAAATAAATCAGAGCTTCAACTACAACAAAAATATATAATTGTAATAAACTAGGTCTATTTTCTCAAATACATGAAGGTTATTGATTCCTCATGATTTGATACATTTTTGAAGCTGCTACATATCAACGCTATTGGCGCCCAATCGTTAAAACGCACACCGCTGACGCAATGCTGTTTTTTATTATTAGTCAAATCACGCCGTGAAATTCGCTCGCAAGAGGCCATAAAACAGCAGTAAGTCAACGCTATGTCAGCACAGCAGGCCAGGGCACGCTGAATATAAATTGACGCCAACAATATTTCAGCCGTTCAAGACTGTGCTAGAAAGCACCACTGTGCCCGTGCATTGCAGTGACATTTTTATTCCATTATTTCCGTCTGACTTAAAAAAATATCAGTCGAGCGGCGGCGTATCGTTTTGTCATTTCTAAGCGGTAAATTCGACCAGAGAAGAGAAATTTCAGTTGCAATTATTGAAAAATTCAAGATACCTGGATTACATGCGTACGTCATAAAGTGAGACAAGGTAATGAAAAGAGACGAAATTAGAAAACCATTTTTTGCTGACATTTTAGTACGATTCATCAATGTATACGTTTGCAGGCCTACTGACTGCAATAAATTATAATACAGTGAAAGGAGCTGTGTACAGGAAAATAATGTTGAAAATCTCATTAACTCAACCCATTGATAATAGTTTATTTAATCTACTCAATCAGAGGGAATCATCACTTTTAAGATGAGATATTATTCCAAAATAAGTTCTAAGAGTTTAGTAAGGTATCAATACTCTTGAGTTTGATAAAGAGAGAAAAACACAAGAGTGCAAGAAACATATATTATATTTTATATATTTTTTAATATTATACCTATTTCAAAAATATATCTATTACTCTACAAAAACTTAAAAAATGACTTTTATCATAATCAATTCTGTAACTTTTGCGCTTCAATCTCAATCTCTTTCCTTCTGCTTTACTTCCTAATCCAACATTTTACTTCAAAACTCACTCTTTAGTAGTATTGAAAGGCGGGGACTGGGACATGGTATTGATACCATGAAAACATAGGCGGATTTTGGGACACCAAGAAATGACAGGCGGGGACTGGGACACAAGAAATCACAGGCGGGGACTGGGACACAAGAAACCATACGCGGAAGCTGGGACATGAACCAGCGATTGTAACACAACTTCAAAACAATTTCCAGCCTATGCGATAGTTGAGAGACATTGTTCAAACTAGAATTAGCAGAGATAAAACAGGTAAGGAGCATGTTGAGAGGAAAAAAAACAGTCGATAATGAAAGAGGTGAAATACACACAGCACCGTTTTCATGGTGTGATTCTGCTAGCCACTTTGAAAGCAAATTATGCCAAACGGTTGGCTGTTTTTTCTTCTCCTCCATACATCATTGAGGATTTCAGAGGTGAGAAAATAAAAGGTGGTTTTTATAGAGAGGAATTGTCTAAAACAACTTTGACAGATACATTCCTAGTTGAAAAAGTGCTGCGTAGAGACGGTGATAGATTATTTGTTCGTTGGAAAGGGTATACAAAAGATTTTGACTCCTGGATTCATAGAAAAGATTTAGTATGATTAGCAAGCAGCATAGATGTAAGTTGGAGGTGAGTAATTTTGATGAAGTTATAGAAAAATGTAAGATGGTCAAGTCAGACAAAAATTATGAGAAAAGACACAGTAGTTTATTCCCGAATCATTTAAGATGTATTTTAGTTGGACCCAGTGGCAGTGGGAAAACAAACGCGATTCTCAACATGCTTTTTCACCCAAACGGAATTCGATTCAAAATGTATGTGTGTTTTCAAAGTCTCTACATCAAGATAAATACCGATTCCTGGCAAAGACTCTCTCATCAATCCCGGCATGACTTATTCTTTCTATTCAAATAATGAATCAATTCCAAAACCTTGCGATCTGCCTAAAAATTCGGTTATGATTTTCGATGATGTTTCGATTGGGAATCAAATGAATTGTCAAGAATACTTTGCTATAGCCAGACACTATAAAATCGATGTGTTTTACATTTGTCAAAGTTATACTAAAATTCCAAAACAATTTATTAGGGACTGTAGTAATTTTGTGATTGTTTTTCATCAAGACGAACTCAACCTAAAGTACATTTTCAGAGATAATTTCTTCTTCTTATTAGATTACATTGGTTAGCATTTACACTTGCTTAATATAATAGGATTTATTTGAAAATTCAAACCACCCTTGAGCTCAAATACCTTGAGTACATCTTGACTGTAGATGTCAGACTAAACTATACTGAGCAGCAGCAACTCCTCAAATACTAGAGGTGGTGGTGGGGATAAGTCAATGATGGCACAATAATTACATTTCTTTCTTTATTGCCATAAACAAGTTGCGACAAAAATATTGATCTTTAAACAAAGTTTGCATTATCCAATTGTGCGAAACATTTACTACATTCAGTGCACAAAATGGTTGAGTATCCGGGGTTCCTTTGTCGCCAGCCAGCTTCATCCTCAAAGTCTCCACAAAGTTGAACAGGAAATGTTCTGGGCAGTAGACTCCTGTAGCATTCTTCATCAGTGTATCCAGATTGGGCATCTCATGGAAAAGATAAGGTGAACTTAGGTCCACATACTCCACATTCTCCCTGTCATCCAGCTGTAGCATTGTGTTGAGCAGAGTAATCTTCTCATAGCCATAGACAAAGATCTTGATTGAGTTGTTGTTTTCATGCAGCCATCTTCCAACTGTTCCACACACAATCTGTCTCAATTCAGAATAGGGTAGATGTCTCTGACCAGCTCCATTGCCAGACCATCGCAGTCCATGTTTTGCTCGTTGTAAAGCATTGTTGTCAAGCAGCTCACTTGTCTTCAGCAGCATGTCTGGGTAGGGTGACTTGAAGAAATAATGATGCATTGTCACACAATGCCTATCATCACGTTCCAATATAGCCATCTCCTTGACAATAAACTCATTGTTCAATCCTTCAAATCCCTGAAAGTCCATTAGGTAGAGTGGTAGTGGTCCAAAATGTCTGCAGCTCTTCTTGGCAACATTTCCATGTATTTGTGTTCATCAGAATCTTCATCATCAGCAGCAGCAGCAGCAGTATCTGCATCCTTCTTCCCATGCTTAGTAGAGAAGCCAATGCAGCATCCCACAACATCCTCACCATCACTTTCAGGCAACTCTCCTTCCTCATCCAAAACTGTAAAACTCTCTTAGCTGTGGACATGATGCCTGCTTCGCCCAATGCTTCTTACCAGAATGACTATCCTAACACTTGTCATCCACCTTTATACCCTCTCTAGGCAGATTGCACAATACCCGACATTGGCTTGTACTCTTCGTCACATCATGAATCATCAGACAGTAGGCACGTGTATCCGCAGGAATGTTTTCAGTTGCTTCAAACTCAATTCTCACATCAATACTGCCAGTTTTGAGTGACTCATTTTATGGAACAATCAAAAGCATACAACATCATTCGGCCATTTTCTAGAGCACTCTTTTCAAACAGGGATTGACCAATTGGGAATGTCCATGATTGTAGGCTCCATTGAAAGCTTCATACATGCCATATACACAACAATCATCACCGCCAATACCTCATACGGATAGTACTTGTTGTTTAGAAACACTGAATGTCTCTCATGTGGCACTTGTCAAATTGAGATGAATTAGCAGTTGCCACTCCATATCTTGCTGTCTGCAGCCCAATCACAATGTAGCGAGGCTTTTCAAGTTGAGAGGCTGATTTGACAGTCCATGTATGCTTCTTTGTAGCAGGTAAGGTTGGGTACTGCACAATTCCCAATGCCGGAATGTCATGCTTATAGGTGTATCATTCTGCACAAGTTTCAGCAGACGAGTTTGTATTCATCGGCCACTTCCACATAGGGTATTCTCCATGTAAGTTTTTCAATGACTACCTTTCCGGCAGCATTCAAACAATTAGTAGTGTCAGCACTGCGTCTCAACACCAGCTCCTGTTTCACATTCAGTAGAACTTGTTTGTAGTCTTCAGCAAAGCCCAGCAGGTAGCGTAGAGGCACATCCATGATTGTTGTATCAGCTCCATTGGGAGGAAAAGTGGCAAATCCAACTGTTGAGTCAAACTTGTAGCCAGCTCGTTCCATTTTAGTCCACTCATCTCGTTCAAATGACATAGCATTCTTCATCAGGCTGGTAATTCCAGGGGTGCGAATGCTATCTACTATCACACCATTTATCTCATAGCGTATCTCTGACCAAAGGTGAGCAAAGAATCCAGAGACACAGGGACTTCCCAAGGCGGCATTAGCTGCATTTGTCACCTTAAACGACCCAGGTAGAGAGCTTTGCGATGGGATTGTGTAAATGTCCTGTTGTTGAATTGGTATCCGTATTTCATCATTGGCTTTGAAGCTTGTAGTATAGGAGCATGAGAATGGTACTCGTAGCCAATGATGCTGTTATCCGATCTAGGTCCACTCCTTGTCACATCTAAAACTCCCATTATTGCTGCTGTTGTTGTCGTAGGTGACAGCCACGTTTTTCAAATAGTTGATGCTCCTCGATGTTAACTCTACAGAGTCCAAACGACGAATGACGTTTGCAGCACTTGCAGGCCTTTTATCTGTTTCTGTAGGATGATGATCTACCTCCAAGTTACCTGCCGCCTCATTATCCGGTCCACGATCCCACTTATCAAATATCAGCACCATCTCACTTACGTTGTCTCAGATGCAGAGTAATATTGATCTCCTCACCTCTATTATTAATGGGACGTCCGTTCTCGTCAACAACCTCCAACGTAATGTTACCAATCTGCTTGGCGTCCACCGGCAAATAGATTACATTCTGTACAGTCACAACTATTTTATACCCTGGATCAACATTTGGGTAAAACTCATAGATCACGTGATCCTTGACACCATTTGAGTACGACCCACTCACAACATTGCACTTAACACGTATTACATTGGGTCGACTGATTTGCACTGCTGTATCACCTTTGGCCTCTGTGTCAGCCTCTATGATCCTAGTGTTGTTGAATCCCAGCAGACTTCCAATCGACTCAGGTTTTGTGAAATCCAATTTGGCATTGCTCAATACTGAACATTTCAAGGTTGATGGGTCCACAGCCATCTGAAGTTTTATGTTGCGATCATGTAGCCTTGATGTGAGCAGGTTAGCAATTGTTTGAAATTCAAAACTGCCTTCCGCAATGATATAAACTCCATTATCTTATAACGGGTGCTGCAGTAGTAGCTCTTGCAGTCCGTCTACTACCTGTTATAGAGTTATCTTCGTCATCAATGTCTCCATCAGCTGATGTCTGCTTAGCTTTGAGAAGCACTTTATACCATTGATTGAATATGGCTGACCTATCATCTATAATTTCATGATGTTTCAGCGATGGATCATCTTCTTCTTCAGCTTTTGCTCCTTTCTTCTTAAACACATGAGTTATTTTTGGAGCATAATAGAACTTGTTGTTGTAGTTCATCTCAACATTGGGTATTGAATTGCAGCTTGTAAAGCTGATGAGTCCAATTTCCCATTCACCACTGCTTGTATCAAGCGGCGGATAAAATTCACTTTTCAGCACAGATGTATTACCTCCAAAACAGAGCATCATGGTCTTGCCTGCTCAATGAACTATTGCACAATGACTGGCAATAGGCCTTGTCGCCCATTATTTATACTATTGGAAGAAGGAAATGATTAAAAACTTGTTGTACAATATTTTCATTTATTATTTTCATCAACCAAAAATTTCAAACATAAATGGCCACAAATATGAGAGTACAGATCCTCTTGCTTTTGGTTATAGTTGTACTCGATCCTTGTTGCTGGCTCCAAACCATGGTGCATGTAGTCGATAAACTCCTGTGGTGGTCTGAGGTTTCCAAATCCATCAAAGTAGATGGCAGCTCCATCCTTCTTCACATAGCACACCCAATGTGTGCCGGCTCCATCGCTGGTGTCCAAATTGATGATGCCACACTCGTTTCAAAGGTCCTGTTGCAGGTAGAGCATCCCGCATAAACACTCCTCGGAAATGTTTCAGCTTCAGACGACACGCATACTTGTAGAGGTCTGCATCAGTTAGCGCTCGATCTGGAAGAGCAATTACCGTCGCCGTTTGCATTGACGACGGCGTGCTCGCTTCCGTCTTCTGTTGACGTCTCAGGTAGAGTCCTTTTCCCTTTTGGGAGCAGCTGCTACCTTCTTCTTCTTCCCTTGACGTTTTGCTCCTCCTCCAAACTTTGCTTTGGCCTTCATGATGTTGGTCACCGCTACTGCTGCAGCCCTTTCTGCCAATCCTGCCTCTGGAGACGTTGCTACACTCCAAGCTCGTTCAGCCAAGTCCCTGTCAGCCTTTGCTCTGCTTGCTGTATCACTATTCTGTGAATAGGCAATGTCGTGCTGCTTGCAGGCCTGATCAAGTCTGTTGATTCCTGGATCACCTCTTGCCAACCGCTTCTCCAGCTTTGTACCTGGGCCGCAGTATTGGTAACCGGAAGATGAAGTTCAACTGGTAAAATATCAACTGCTTTGTTGACTATTGTTCTAGTGGCATTTATGCAGTGCCGACAACACTCCTCTCCCTGGTACCTCTTCTTTCCTTTGCACCTAGCCATCTAATGATTCACTTTAGCCCCATCATTCTCTTTTATACCCTCAGGAGGCTTGTCAAGTCCTATACGCTTCAAGACCATATCTTTCCATTCCTGTTCATTTGTGAAACTTGTATCACCGTTTGCACGCTCCTTAACCAAAGTTACCATAGCTGTTAACACTTTTCAACAACTTCACGAGAATGCTCATCCATCCTATTCTCCAAATATCGCTTGTTCACTCCATCTGTGGCATTGACTGGATCCATCATATCAGTCAGTACTGAGTCGTTGAGGCTTGTAAATACTTGCAATGTACCTTTATCCCTTCTCTTTGGCAGCCACACCTCAATCAAATCTCTACATGTACCAAGATTTATTGCATCTCTGCTGCTTTGAGGATTTGCTAAATTGATCACCCGTCTATGACGAGCATTAATGTTACCCAATGTGTCCATGATGAATACAAAGTGGGCAGTACATTGTTCGCTTATATAGTACAACTAGTTTGCAGGGTTGCCAACTATGTAACCGCCTTCCACCAACTCTTCCAGAATCGAATTAATTTCATTCTCATGGCCAGTGTTGCCAACTGCTTTGGATTGATCCAATAGTTGTAGTCTGTCTACAAGCTCATTGGGGTCATTGTAGACATATTCAATCTTGGTATCATTGTTTGACACCATATTGAATGGCGCCACCAGTCCTCTTCCACTGATTCCTTTCCCTTTCTTTTCAACAGCGAAGTATTGTTCTCTTGTACTTGATATTGTTGTAGTCTCTAATTCTGCCACCTGCAGCATAGTCGTCTCTGTACACATTGGTAAACTCCAATATGTCTACATAGACCTTTTGTCGGCCAACGTTACTTTTGAAGTGCTTGGAAGTTTCCTAAATATAAGTTCACAGAGTCCTTGTGTAGCATCAAAAGTCTGCTCATTTCCAACATTGTTAGGATCAGTCAACACAATCTTTGAACCACCAGTTCCAAAGGTTAAAATTTTGCTACCCAAACGAAAACTGTTGTCAATCACTTTTGGTCCAAATGTATCATCAAAGCTCAACTCCTTTCTAATCAAACCTTTAACATAGATCCCCACAGGTGTTTTAGCCAATTCTGTTTGATCAAATTCAGATTCCACCACATCTCGGCTAGTATCCATCAATTGTTGAACACTTTCATTTTGTTGATCCTCCTCATCCATTGACCATCCTGGAACATCATCATCCTCACTCAAAGGTGAATCCTTATTGCTCCACAACTTTCTCACAACACCGGATGTACTTGGAGCTGGACTAAAGTGTGAATCATCTCCGAATGCTTCAAAGGATTTAGTCGCCTCCCCTCAATCGTCAGGCAGTTCCAGTTGTTTTAGAGCTTGCTTCAGAGCTCGTGGCTGTATCGGTGTTAGTGGTGGTGTAGGTAGTGCATCATGTTTATGTTGGTGTACAGGTACTGCAAGGCGTTGTGGGCGGGCTCTTGTGCTGCTGGCAGTGGTTCCACTGCTGGTTGCTGTGGCGGTGGTGGTGGTGGTCGTGGTGGTGGTTTTTTGAGAGCTTCAACAATGTTGACTAGTGGTTCAGTCAACGGTTTTATGCGCTTTGCATGATGCTCCTCTGACACTTCACTTCCAAGTGTTAGCTCCTTGTGTTTCCTCTTGATGTTACGTTTCAGCTTGGCAATCTCCTTGATGGTGGGAGCAATCTCCTCCACAGTCTGCTTACGATTCACATCCATCCTGCTTGGTGTACACCAGTGTACTGAAGCTCCAGTGAGCTTACACCTCAACTAGATAGGTGTCAAGCCCGTTCCTGTAGCGCCCTCTATTCTTTTGGATGAGCGATCAATCACAAGGAATGCATGCGCAGCTGATGACCAGACCTGATTGCACATGCTCTGAACTGATCAAAGGTCAGCGCCTACATGATCTCTATACAAATGTCTCATGTTCAGCTCATCCTGTTCAAACACAATTATAAAGTTGGCATTATCACGCACAAGTTGTTTTGGAATGCGGCTGTAGGTCTGTGCCAAATAAAACATGTCAACATCACTATGCCGACCGGCACTAAAGTATTGTCTGATGGCCTCCTGCTGTTCACAAATCACATCGTCGAAAATAATTATTGAGTTGGCTGGCAGTTCATTTGGGGCAGGTATTTCTTCACTTGTGTTACACTCGACATAGCTCATTCCATCACCTAGTCCTTGCATAATTGTACAAGTAACTTGTACTTTGGCTGAAATGTAGTCTTTGACCAAACGTAAATGTTTGAAAAGTGAATTCCTTTACGATCAAACAGCATGTTGAACAGTAAATTGGTTTTGCCACACCCAGATGGTCCACAAATAATGCATCTCATGTGGTTGGGGAACAAAGGACCATGGCGCACCTTTGTGTCCATTTCCAGGTCTGCCAAGCCACAACCTCTCACCACTTGATCAAAGTCAATTATCTCGAATTTGTTTTGCTGTTGCACGACCTGTTTCATCTCACTCACACAAGGTCACCTCTATCAATCCACGAGTCGTGACTGCGATCGTATCCTTTCCAGCGCACCAACAGTTTGTTACCTCTTCTCTTCAATACCTTGGCAATTTCAAATACAGTTGGCACTTTTGTCTTTACAATTTCTTCGGCATAGAATCCTCCTTGCACAGGCTCACCTCTATAATCTTCCAACTCATAGGTTACTGGCACTGTGGGTCGCACACGTGTTACCGTGAACAGTTCATTTGTCCAATTGGGTAGGTATCCCTTGTCAAACGTCATTTTATGCTTGCTGATTCTCACCTTATCACCTGGCTCAATTTTCTGATGAGCACCGTGATAGAACGTAGGCTGTGATTTATCCAACAAGCCCTGCTGATACTCTTGACGCTGTTTACCAAGTTTGGAAAGTAAAAGCTTCTCATGCACCTTCTCAACATCAGCCGGTCGCATACCTATTGTACGATGTACTCTGCCATTGTACTCTTTAACAAGTGAGGTTAGAATATCTGTCCACCCATAGGTTCCTCGTTCAGTGAATTTGACCCACATTAAATGTTTAAGTGTTCTATTGAAACGTTCCACTATTGACGCTTTTTTATCTGAAAATGTTGAATAATGATTGATACCGTACTGTTGAACAAGTTGTTGAAATTTTGAATTGAACCACTCTTTACCATCGTCAGTCTGCAAATGTTTCATTGGATACTGAGCTAAAATAGGATGCATTGCCTTGACTACATTGTCAGCCGACTTGCTCTTTATTGGTATAGCAAGAGCAAACTTACTAAGACAATTGATAATTGTAATAATGTACCTATAACCTTTGTTCTGACGAGCATAAGGAATCATCTCGACAAGGTCAGCCTGATAGAGATCATCAAGACCTTTCACAGTAACCATCCTTGTAGGAAAATTCCTACGCCCTGGTCTGTGCAACTCTCTCGCTATCACAGACTTATCCATACTAATGACTATCAAACACTTTCATAGCTATATATTTACTTAAAACTATACCAGCAGAGCAGGTTTTATCCTGTTTGTGAGGTAAACTGTGTTGTGCAATTTGCTTTCCATGAATTCTGTGATGACATCATCACTGTTTGTGAGCCAAACTGCTTTGTGCAATTTGATCATGTAACCTAACCTAAACTATGGTTTCAAGGTTATGAAATAACTGTAGTCAACACATGGTTTCAGAGATGAGACATGTGATATTTATTTACACTTCATAAACAATAAATGATATTGAAACAGAATGATTGATATGCTAAAACAGGTTTTCTAGTACATGACATCTAGGCTTACCCAGGGTACATGTCACCTAGATCGGTAGCCATTTCACATAGTCCTCTACCAACTGGAAACTCCAAAATAACTTTGTTAAAGTCCAGGTTGAACACTGATGCTGTTGGAAAACATGCAGCTATTTTCTGTTTAAAATTTATTGGTGTCCCAAACGGTTCCAGAATATTATTGTAGCCAAACTTGAAGAATGGTTCCACAATCCAACAAGTGCTTCTTACATGGTGGCAATCACCGCAGGCATATCCTTCAATACTGTTTGCTGGCTCCATTGCTGATGGACACTGTTACGGTGTCTGGAGATGGTATAGATGCAATTGCAGTAGTAGTAGGCGGTGGAGCTGGTTGAACTTGACAGTGCAGTGTACACGCCTCAACTGAAGCATTGATGATGGCTTCAAGGAATTCTGACGATGTAAAGGATGGATGAAGGCATGTGCGCAAATCATATGCACAATGGACTTGCTGGCACAGCTCCTTATCCACATCATGTTCACCAGCCAGGTTCATGTACCAGTCTTTGATGTGTTGACGCATTGCTCCAAGATCCTTGTTGAACTGTCCGGATGACTGCAGACACTGTTGCATGTGAAATATGTTTGAAGTATCCAGTCCATGCTCCTTGATGCGAGAAACTCTCCACTCCGGTACTGGGGATCCAGCTTGAAGGAGTTGACACTCACTGCTGCAGTCACAAGGAGATAGTACACTGGTGGTATCATGATTGATAATGATGCTTGACTGCTACTTGACCTCCTTTTATATAGTTGATAACATCATTGTTTCTTGAAATTGGTTATTTATAGCATTCATGTCATCGTCTCCTCCTCTGTTTCATCCAAGCTCCTCATTGTACAATTTATTCTGCAGTTCCCGACAGTCAGTAGAATGATGACTATTAATCCAATATGTGAAACAATCATGAGCATTATCATCACAGCTAACCAACTCTCTAATATACTGACTAGAAATTTCAAGAAACAACGTAAATAAGTTACAATAAAATACAGAAATATGCTTTCTCATTTTTCCACTAGAACCCGTAACCTTTCTTTAATAATAATGTCTCTGTCAGGCGGGTTGTCTACACAACGCCTGAATATTGCTTATACAGTACATTGAGAATATCAACTCTCTTGTTAACCAAGATTATTTGAGCTTTCTTTCGCGAAAAATATCATCAAAAAGAAATGATTTGGGATGTGGATTCGAACCCATGACTAGTGGCAATGTTAACTAACAATGGTTGAGTCCTTATCCAACATGCCAAATCACTTCTTACAAGAACAGATGAAAGAAATCCTACTTTACCTTTCAAGTATTTTATGCAGTGAAGAGAATAAGATTTTTCTTGGTCTGCTGTTAGCTCAGTCAGCATACATTATACTATAACATGCTCTAGACTCCAAGTCCAGAAATACCAATTCAATCAAATCATGGTTTGTAAAAATGTCCTAGAGTTTTTTTCACTTGAAAAATGTCACAGAGATTGTGGTCTAAAACCCGCCTGTGTTTACTTGTGTCCCAGTCCCCGCCCGTGATTTCTTGTGTCCCAGTCCCCGCCTGTCATTTCTTGGTGTCCCAAAATCCGCCTATGTTTTCATGGTATCAATGTCCCAGTCCCCGCCTTTCAATACTACTCTCTTTTCTTTCTAAACAGAATTTATTGAATGAACGCAAAAATTTCATCTATTTTTCTCCACTTTACCCAAACTTCCAGCGTTAACTTCAAAATTCACTTTTCCTTCCCTTTCCTAATTTGAGTAGCCTAGAACGCAAAATGTTTCAACAGTTTTTAGACAAATTGGTTTTGAGAGCATCGAGCCCGTTGGCGATGTTCAATTTACGAGAAACTGTTTGATGTCATCCAAGACGACATTTTCCTGTGAAATAATAACGCTACTCAGTGGAAGCAGTCTTGAAAGGCGTTATAAATTAGATGAAGACTGTAACGGCCTGAAGGGTTTCATGAGATCTTCTGAGGACAGACAGGGAATTCCAAGGTCGAGCAGGAGGCGGTATTGTGCAGTGGGAGAGAGAGAGTGATGAAAAAGAAGGGTCAAGAGGTTGGTTGGCTATATTGCATTTCGAATAAAGGATGGAGGATCAGCAGCCATAGCATGGCATGGTTTAGGCCTACCCTTGCCCTAAGGGCACCATCGCACAACCACAAGCCCTTATGTCGGGTCTAATCTGAAGAAATGGTATTGAGATAAGCCTTCGTCTTTTCACGGCAAACCACAATTCAACGCTTAGCTGGGCGTCGAGTAGGCAACCCGTTCAACATTTCAGCCGATACCCTTCCTTCTAAAACTATATCCTTCCTAAAAAATGATACAAATAAAGACTGTGCTATCTTGGGGACTTGATTTCTTTCATACAGTTCTAATTCGGATTAGATTGAAAAATATTATCAACCAATGACATAGTGGACAGTCAGAGATAATCTATATGCCAGAGAGGACAGTGAAAAAATTGAATAGAATAACTAGAGTTGAATTTGATTGATGAGATATTTAAGGATAAATACGGCTATATAGTCATATTAAGCCGTAAATATGAAATTCTTTGATAACTTCAACTTACAGGACTGTCTTTTATGAATCAGGAATTCACTACAAGGTCAATAGGTGAGCACTCTTCCATATTCGAGGAAGGGACAGTAACAGGCTGTCTATATGCATCGATCCTAAGCTTTTCCTAACCTCGCTAGTAGGTAGCCCTAACCTCGCTAGTGGGTTAGCAACATAGAGAGGCCTGTAGCTGTCCCTTCCTCGGCTATGATCGGGCCTGAAACAGGATAATATTAATCCCTAAGATTGCAGATTTGCACTTATGGAGTACAGTTCCCAGTCAGTCGGTCTTGTTTTACGGCAAAAAAGTGCTCATATCCGTTTTGAAATATTAGTGCCATATGACTCTCAAGGTTTGAGATTTTCACAGACTGCAGCAAGAATGAGGTAATAAAGATGTATTTTTGCAGTTGCAATAAAGGAGTAAATTATTCTTTCCAGAAGAGAAAAAAGGCTATAAAGAGAATAGAAAGTTCGGTTTACCAGAAGAGTACCTGAGGCTCTTCCTTGATAACATAACTTCATTATTCAATCAATATAAATATTATAATTATAATTATATAAATATTATTATTCAATCAATACAAAGGATGAAAATCAATCTAAATTAAATGAAAAAATCGTTTGAACCGACGCATAAATGTATTGTATTACGTGATCAAGGCAGAGAGGCACTTCTGGAAAATCGGATTGCTCGGGAAGAAGCCAGGAAGGGGTGATATAAATTGGGTAAGCGAATCAGGAACGAGCTGGACATTCTACGCAACATTAATCCTGGCATAGGGATGACGGGGATTAATAGCAACGGATATCGGAATGGGTGTTATTTGGTCTGGAAATGTCCCTTCCTGTTCACTCGCTTCTCTTCCTGTTGGATTACCTGCCCCTAATTCCATATTCTCAATCTGGGCACTGGACTTGCTGCTGCAGAAACAACTTCATGGATAGAAATAATTCAGGATTCACGGATTCCCTCTATTTTAATAATACATTTTCAAATAAGTTGTGAAATCCTTAGAATACGAGTATTGGAGTATTTTGGAGAGGAACTGCATGTTTTCAGTCTGGAATATTTCCTCTTTCATGTTTTTGTATAAGAAATGGATTATTAACTAACCAAATACTATGATCATTGTTTCTTTAATTAATCTTTAGCTATAATCATTCAGATTTTTCATCGTTATCATTCTTTTGTACATTCTTTCAATCGTTTGGTAACATTTCTTGAGTAGATTCACAAAACGTTTAAACTTATTAAACAAAAACGTTTTGGGCTTGAAAAACGCCTGTTTTCCTTTCCTTAATATTGTACTTTGGACCGAATAAATGAATATGTTAAACAGAAACCGAGAAATGAATTTGTTGAACAGAAGAAGTTTTGGGCTTGAAGAACGCCTGTTTTCCTTTCCTTAATATTGTATTTCTGACCGAATAAATGAATATTGATATGAAAATCTCCTCCCATTTCGAGAATGATAAACAGTTCTATGTTCATTAAACATACAGTTGAAGCATCATATAACAATATACTGTATAATTTCCTGTTATAATTTCTTTACATATTGGGATGAATATAGGCTGGTGTCTATCAATTTTTTCAATAAAATTTTGATGAAATTCTTGATCGAATTCTGAGAAAATCATAGTGATTACTGAACTATTAGCAATTTGATAACTGATCCATTTCACAAAGGCACCTGGATTGAATACAACTCTTTACAATTTTCAAAGTATATTTGATTACATCTTATATCAATTATAGGATGTTAAAAAATCTTTTGGCGCATTCCTTTCTAGTGTGCTTCCACCACTGCGAGATTTGATATTAAATCTAGAGGAAACTCACACTGATAGAAGTCTGTTGCAATGATACGGCATTCCCAAGCGATACAGTACTGAGCAAGCAAGCAAGCTTTGCACTGCACGGGGTAAACTCGTACAATATTAACAAAGCTGCATAAAAGCGAATTACTCGCTTTGAAATCGTATACACTTGAATGTTGTGGAAAAATGAAATGAAATAATTCATTGATACTTCAGAACCAGCTACAAATTACTAATCCTCATTGATCAATTCTCTAGAAAACTCCTTGATGCGTTCTTGGGAAAGCCAATGAGGATCATGATTTTCACTAGAAATAATAATACATTAATAAGCTCTTGAATTCATTGACGTTGTTTTCCCCCGAAATAATGAAAGCAGACCAAGATTGAATGATTGTTTTTCTGAGGTCAGCAACTAATCTTTGTTTGTCAAGAATCAAAGATTCCAATTCGGAAGTTGTTCAATGAATAACCTGAACCGAGCATTCAAGATGAATAAGTTATTATTAGGAAGAAATGCTGGCCATTCAATTACTTTTGAACTTTTAACGATGAACTTACTAACTTCTTCTAACGCAATCGTACTCTTCTTTAGAAGAATAAATAATGCGATTATATTATTCATGTTCAACTGGAGAAAAGGCAGACAATGTAATAAACGAATGATTAACCAGGAAAGAGCCACAAGAGGTGAATTTTCAATTCTCTTGAGTTTCACAAACTGCCTTATCCTTTGGGTAACAATCATACAATTGGGTTCCAAGAAGAGAATTTCAATACCGCTAAAAGGAGGAGAGAAACATTCAAAGGCTTATGAAGGGTGAGCAGGTACGCTCCAAAGAATAAGCATTCCCTTCTGAGCAACAAAGGCTCTACTGAAGCTCTTGTATTTTGTAAGTTTGAAAAAGGACTCGAAGAATCTTCGGAGCACGTGTAAGAATACAGCACTGCAAACTGGGAGCTAGGATTAAATCACGAACAATTAATACTTGATACTTCAAGTTTATACGGATGGATTAAATAAACCTTAAAAATTCAAAGTGATATGTTGAGAGTTTTTATGGTATAGGATTTTTATACGAGTTTTAAAGTTATCGAAAATACTCAAACTATATATGAAGCTTCACACATTCAATTCCTACTGAAGCAAGATTTAAATTTTTGGAGCAGCATTCATGATATTTTTTCAATTACAATTCAGATGTATTTTGAATTACAATTAACAGATAACAGCAAACACTATTTAGTCAAACAATCGGGCACGAAACTTTCTTCTTAGAAAGTTTTGTCAACTGATTGAAATTTTTATTTAAACTTCATGAAAGAGGAGGTTATATAACATTCAAATCAACTCTTTTATTTTGAGGATGATGCCCTCATGAGCTGTAGGCTTGTGCGTAGGTGATGGGAAGAGGGATTCACTGCTAAATTATTTGCTTAACCTGTTAATAATTACAAAAATAATGGTTGTGCTTTTTCCAAAATATTTCTCCCCTTTTCTGAAGAGTTTCTCGAATAAATATATTTCCAGGAAATATCACAGCAAAAGTTATAAGATAGGAGCAATAAGCCGTTTTGGAAATTTTCATCGTCGTTTCAATCAATTCGACGATGCAGGGATTATTACATTCAACCAGCTAGTCAGTTTTAAAGCTCTCAAATCAGAGCGAATCAATGTTAGCAAACTCTAAACTAATTCGAATCCAATCAATTAAAGCTAACTTTATCAAATTACCCAATCAAATGCATTCGATTGAATAAACTGATTCGAGTGGATACGCGAGGAAAGCAAACTAATATGTGTTCCATCAGTGGTTCCAGCATGCTACACTTGTTCAGCAACCTTCTCTTATTATTCAGCTGTTCAGCTATCAATAAATTGTTGTTAAATGAGAGATTTAATTTTTTCAATAAAGAAGAAAAAATGTAATCTCTTGAGTAGTAGACAAGGTGATTTTGTGGAAGTTATTATTGAGAAGCATGTTATGGTAGAAAACGAAATCTACATAGTGTCATTATAAACCACAATCGAGCATTATCGCCAGAATTTTAGTCATCAATATTCTCACAAATAACAAAACTACAATGCCAAACGCTAGATAAAATCTTTAAAATCCAGTATATAGATTATTATTGCATACGGAATTCTTAATCGAACAAACAGACTAGAATTTTTCACAACCACGAATCATAATCCTAGATACCGATTATCTAGATAACGGTTTTGGTTGTTATATGCAGCATTAATAATCTCTGATAAATTGAAACAGGATTAATGAGCAGCAGATTATACAGTATTGTGCTGTACTATGGAACGAGCGGTATCCTACGATTGGTAGCTGTATAAGGGTAGTTAGATCAAGGTTGTTTGATTGGTAGTTGGAGTTGGATGAAGGTAGATGAATTTGAGATTGAAGATTGCTATTGATTGCTATTGCTATTGATTGATTCAAGATTGCTATTGGTCAAGATAAGCCAAGACTCCCACAATGGGAGTGGCTTGTTTTGGCCAATAGCGGCGCTCTACAATCGTATCGCTCAGAGCTCGCTCGTAAATCAGAGCTATCAATCGTATCGCTTCTATAGTACTACAATATCAGTAAATTGTATATTTTATATATTTTAAAATTTTATATTCTAGTGATTGTAGTAAATTGCAGAACTTTTCCTCTGGTTTACCAGAGATTAATTCTGATTTACCAATCGAAACATCTGGTATCTCGAATTTATAAATTTGTGAAAAATTGTTGTTTTCTTATTATAAGAAAACAAGCTGTCCCGGCGAACTTCGTATCGCACTCTTCCCCCCCCAAATGTCCCCCCTCTTCTCCCCACAAAAAATGTCCCCCCTTCATGCCACCCCTAAAAAAAAATGTCATCCCCCAAATGCCCCCCCGTTCATTCCCCCCCCCCAAATGTCACCCCAACATATCCCTCTTCATGTCAATCCCCTCTTTCCCATCAAATGTCACCCCCCTCTTCCCGCCAATTATTATTTTTTTTAATTTCTTCTATTTTGTATTTTTTTTTTTCATTTATTTATTCCTTTTTAAAATGTTTTTTAAATTTATTTTTTTCCCGTTTATTCTTCAATTTTATCATTTGAAACGATAGAACATGTATTATACGAACGATAACTCATTCTTAATTGATGATTCTAGCGTAAAAAATAATTAGAGCAGAAAACCTAGTGCAAAAAGAAATGGTTCGGAGCGGGAATTGAACCCCCAACCTACTGGTTGAAAGACCGAAGCGCTGTCCACTGAGCTACTAAGACTTGAGATAATAATGCTAATTTTTCTGGTCTTGAATCACGATCATCTTTCCGTTCTTCGGTAGCCGGCAAGTTCAAAACATAGGTCCGTAAAATTTTTGATAGGTTAGGTCATTAATGTACTAATTATTTATTAATTATAAAGGGATTTTCTTATATTTTAATACATATTATGTTAACCAGTGCTGTAACAATTCAAACTAATCCAAAATCATCTAAATCGGTTCAGCCGTTCTCGAGTTATAAGCGAGCGTACAGACACCAACTCTCTTTTATTAATATAGATTATGATAAATCCCGTAAGCATCAGTAATCTTTATACTGGATTTTTAATTACGTTTCTGTTATTTGTAAGAAAATAGAGATGAAAACAAATCAGTTTACAAGTTTATACTTTATAATGACAGTCGTCATTCATGATGTCATTCACGTTATCTTTCAATGACAAGTTTGTCATTCATGTGACGTGATTTTTCTTTAAAAATGTTTCAGTTTTCAAGCAAAAGTCTATTATATTATGTATTTTCATTTAGTTTCTACATTGAAAAGCCCACGTTCATCTTTCCACTATCTATCCGTACCCTTTTTGTAGTAGCTTCATACAGAAGAAGAGATCTGGTCAATTCCCCCTTCATCAGCTTGCAAAAAACACCGCTATTCTCTATCTCGTTCCTGTCATTTATTCGGCACACAACCCTATCAAGGCCCCTCAGTTTGCAACCTTTTTAGAGTGCTGCATTTCACAGCATTTGAGGCACGAGGGTAAGAGGTAGATAGGTGGATAGATAAATGACTTTATTTTCTCATTTTACACAATACAAATGCTGTGGGCAAAGTTGAAGTACAAAAGCCCTCTCTCCCACTTGACTCAAAATGATACAGTGATAGAAAGATAGTCAAGATAAGGAACAGAAACCAGATTGGATTGAGATTGAATTATATTTGACAATTTATCCATGTCGATTTTGGAATGTATTGGCTCAAATTCTCTAATATAATGAATTGAACAAATAAGAGCAAAAAAAAAAAAAAATAGAAAATGGAAACTGATACACTGCTACCTGAAACTTATACACTTATACACTGCTAGTATGTAGATGAGATATGCTAGTGATAATATGATTATGATGTATCTACATGAACCGGTGGAGTTTGAACTTATATAAATTTATATTCTATATGAAAAGGATATACAAGGACATGCTTCCCATAAACACTCAACTGTATGAGAGAGATTGATTCTAAGATAATGTCTGAGAGAGGAAGGTAGAGAGAGTGGAGGGAAAATGTATTATTAAAGAAGTACAAATAATAGGATTGTGTTAGAAAGAAGAGAGTGTTTAATGGAGAGAGAAAGAGAGACCGTGTAGGAGTGGTAGGGAGAAGAAAGGGTGTGATGGAATGATGGAGAAAGGGAATATGTGAAAAAGTGAGAGAGAAAGAGAGAGCTTGGTAGTGATAGTGGGTAGAAGAGAGGGTGTGATAGAGACAGACAATATCGATTGTAGGTGGTAGGTACAGTCTGGTGCCAACAACAGTTGGTTGTGTCGAGTCGAGTCTGTTGGACGCGCGCCAGACTGTGACTGTACTTCGACCGTCTGAGCTCTTGGGGTAGCCTGATGAGTTGTACAAGGGGTCAAGGGGGGTCAATTGAGGGGGTCGTTAGGTGAGGGGGGATTAGAGAGAAAGGGTAGATGTGGATGTAAGGGGAGGGGGTGTTATAGACGCCACGCTGGCTAGCTCGCTCGCAGACTCACTGTCTGCTGTCTGAACGACGTCGAAAAATTGAATCTCTCGCCACGTACTACATCTGAAAATTTCTTTCATTCTTCTGTCGCCTTACACTGTCACTTCACTCGCAATTTTCATTATTCCAGTCTCTCAATTTTACTCTGAGCATACGTGATATTTTGGAGTTACATTGTTGAAATTCCAATAGTCGATTACTATTATTATCATCATGACCGTATACGGCTTGAATTGGTGAAGTAACCCCTCGCCATATAACACATTCTTCCCTCAATCGACAACATGGTCAACCAGCAGATTATAATGCAGTTCGTTTCTCATTTCCCAAATTTTCAAAATTTTCATACTAAAAAGGCAAAGAGAATATGATACCAATATAATTGATTAATAGATTATAGATTGAAAGCAACGAGAGATCGAAGGTCCTTTAAATATAGTTTAGTCAAGATCTCCTCTGTCAGATTTCTTGAGGCGCACACAAATTATTGAAAATAATTTTCAAACTTCAACAGCTTCGAAAAAATATCGATTCAAAGATGAAAGGTTATTCAACCAGATCCCAACGAAGAGACCTCTCTTTGGATTTCTCAGGCGAGTATAAGCAACAAAATTGTATTTTCTTGGAAAATATGGAATAAGCTTACAGTTTCGCTTTTTGCAAGTGCTAACGATCAAGACTTTATAAGCGGATGATTTGAAAGCAATTTATCAGAGAGCAGACTCGATTATGAACGGTTGAAAAATGAAAGGAAACGTTTTATTAATGGAGAGAGGAAGGGTGAAAGAAAAAATGGAAACTGAGCAAACTCACCGAGATATTGCATACAAGAGAGGAGACTGAGAAAACCTAGAGTCTAGAATGAGAAATAAAAGCCGCTGCCAGTGATGAATGGGACAATGAATCTTGAGGGCTCCGGTTACTGAGTTTCATGTGCTTGTTTCTAACCAATTTTCCGGGCAATGAGACTCATTCATCACTGGGGCGAAAACAGAAGGTCATAGGAAAGCGAATGTGCTTTCTAACAATGAATCTGATATCGCAGTAAACTGAAATTGATTCATAACAGCACAGTGAATTTATGGACGAGATTCGACGCCTGAGAACGTCGATATATTTTCATGACACCTAATTTATAAAACCACTAATACTAGTGAGGCCTGGTAAATATGGTGTTGTCCACTCACAAAACTTTCCTTGTCATTATGATACTATCATAATGACAAGTGTCTTCACAATTCTTCACAATTCACAATTCAGTTTCTTCACAATTCAGGTCAGCCTTAATATTTATTGCTCGTAAGCATCATTATCGTCAATTTTCAGCAAATATGACTGATTCATTAGATAGTGTGCTAAAGATGAAATGCTCTGATACAGGTAGCCTAATACTTGTGTTCTGTTTTTATCATTAATTTTGAAGCATTTGTCTTTTTGTAAGTTTATTTGTAAATTGACATGTATATTATGAGCTCTTTCCCCGCGCACGGATCAATAGTCCATGCGGGGAAATAATTATTTCAGGTATGTTTTTTAATACTTTATCTTTTATAGTGCTATTTATTAATTTGTTGTTGTTTTTCTATATTTGGAATAAATAAATTAAACCGATTGAACAGATCATCCAATCGATTGCATTTACGCTCAGCAACATTGGAAGTGTCAATATAGAATGAAATTGAGGAGAAAATTGGAAGGGGGAAACGTCATTAAATTAAATAAATCGAATTGGAATTTGAAAAATGTACATTGTTTTCCAGAGTACTCACCCTTGGGCAAGAAACCGGTCTGCACGAGTTTGGCCTCCATGAGCAGTCGTGGCAACAGTAGACATAGAGCACTAGCCATGTGCAGCATGGGAGCAATGGGCCCCGCATGTCGCCAGAGGGAGCGCGCCCCCCCAATCCCGGCCCCCCTCGGATCGACGGCGCACGTGCTCAGACTGCGGCCTAGCTTGAAGCCGTCGTTGGCCAGATTGCCCACTTTGAAGAAGGCCGTCGCCAGGAAGATAGGCAGCAGCAGCACTGCGAATCCGACCAGCCCTATGTAGGCGGGTAGCTCGGTGCGTGGCTCATTGTCGGCTGGCCAATCAACTTGCGAGTAGTCTGCAGACAAAATTATAGATGGATATGACATGATTTCTGTTAAAAAATCACAAACACTCAATTGCCATTCCCTGTTATTTTATTTTTAGAGTGATGCCTGTTACACATACAGCTTGTGCGTGCGAATATTGATGATGAGAGATAAACTTGACGACTGCTGTTTAGGCATCAAGAACCGACGGCTTAACATGTCCTCCAAAACACGCCAATTAAAAAATATAAATCACTAACTATTCGATAACTGGATTAGAAATTTTTTTCAATGAATTCACTTTATTGCCATGAGAATAAAAATTTTAATACATAAATAAATAAGTTTAATCATCTACATTAATAAAAGAGAGTTGGTGTCTGTACGCTCGCTTATAACTCGAGAACGGCTGAACCGATTTAGATGATTTTGGATTAGTTTGAATTGTTACAGCACTGGTTAACATAATATGTATTAAAATATAAGAAAATCCATTTATAATTAATAAATAATTAGTACATTAATGACCTAACCTATCAAACATATTACAGACCTGCGTTTTGAACTTGCCGGCTACCGAAGAACGGAAAGACGATCGAGTTTCAACACCAGAGAATTTAGCAATATAATCTCAGGTCTCAGTAGCTCAGTGGTCAGCGCGTCTGTCTTTCGCCCAAGAGATTGGGAGTTCTATTCCCGCTCCGGCCTATTTTTTTTTGTAATAGGTTTTCTACTCTAATTATTTTTTTACGCTAGAATCATCAATATGAGTTATCGTTCGTATCATACATGTTTTATTGTTTCTAATAATAAAATTGAAGAACGGAAATAAAATTAAAAAAAAAATTGAAAAGAAATAAATATGAAAAAAATTCTTTTAATTGGAATAGGACTGATAAAAAATTAAAGAACGGAAATAAAAAAAAAATAAAAACTAAATTAAAATAAAAAAAATTAAAAAGAAATAAATAAATAAATATGAAAAGAAATTCTTTTAATTAGAATAGGACTGCTAAAAAATTGCAGAACGAAAAAAAAATTTAAAAAAATAAAATGAATTAAAATAAAAAAATTAAAATAAATAAATATGAAAAAAAATTGATGGTAAGAGGGGTGACATTTGATGGGAAAGAGGGGTTGACATGAAGAGGATATGTGGGTGACATTTGGGGAAATGGAGGGGCATTTGTGGGATGACATTTTTTGGGGGGTGGCATGAAGGGGGGACATGTGTGGGAGAAGAGGGGGACATTTGGGGGGGGGGAAGAGTGCGATACGAAGTTCGCCGGGACAGCTTGTTTGATATAAAGAAAGAAAAGATTATACATCTGGAGGAACATTAATATAGAATACATAGATATAGAATTGATAGGTATCCATGACAATAATCCATTCGTTTTGTACATATAAATATAGGGTGATTCGTAATTGGAAAATTCAGTTGGAAGATTGAAACAAATAGATAGTTTGCCGTTCAACTCTCTCAATTAGAAATTGTAAAGGTATGGAAATTGCATATTCAATTAAGTAAATTTTGATAAAATATAAGAAAGATGATGTAAGTAATGATGATGAATAAAACTTTGATAAATTTTTGAATTTTCGGATAATGAATTTATATCACAAATTCTCAGTAATGGAACTAGTACTAATAAGATGTTCATAAATTTATAATAGATTAGGCGTTTTAAATTGATCTTAAAAGATCACAGATTTTCATCTGTAACCATCAACTTTATTATGCCCTGTCATTATAATTCAAGAAATCTACAAAATTTCCTCATATTCTAGAACTTCTCACTGACTGGAAAGAATCCAATCTTATAATTGTTTCTTTCTGAATTAGATTATCATTCATTTTGGAGTTGGAGATGGAATCAGAATTCCATCACCCTGATGTGCATGATTTGTAGAATGATAGTCTCATAGATTTTCCACTCAAGATAACAAGCACAATAGATAGAGTATACAATTTCTTTCAAGAAAGCACCAAGTTTCTGGAGATGTTTGTGTCCCAGAGGAGGACTCGTATCGGTTTCGACCTATATTCTGATTGAAAGGGATCCTATGTATCAGTCAAGAAGCTTTGGAAGCTTGAGCAGAGAAAGTATCACATGCAGAACGTAGGGATGGGTAAGGAATTTGTGGTAGTGGTTCTGTAATGCTATACTGAGAGATGTGCAATACAAAGAGAGATTTGCTACAAGTCTTGATTCGAAACAAGGCGACCCGAATCGAACAAAGCAGAGATACATTCGTTTTGTTCTCTTTGAACAAAACGTTCGGCTGCACCACAGACAGAGCGGTCTCTTCTGTTCTATTTCAAGCAAACAGTATAAACGGATTATCTACTTCTCTTGGGGACTTGGTGATTTTCCTTGATTGTTAAAAGAGTTGTAGCCTACTCGGGAGAGACTCGGGACTCAACTATTTATTCTACGAGGTTCTCGTAAATAAAATGAAACATTACTTACAATGTCCAATTCTTGAAAGGTACTTTTATAATCTTATAATTATTAGTAATATCAACACTTTGATATCCTTATCTGTCTTCAGAGAATAATTATTGATGAAAAGTTTTCAACATAAAGGCAAATTTCTCAGGAAAACTCTATTCACAATATAGTATTATTATTATTTAATTATAACAATTGATATACTGGCTCATTAAACTCACTTTTAAAGCGTGCTTGAGTGTTTGAACATATCTGTTCAAATGCTCGGAATTTGGATAGTTATTAGAAGTCAATCGTAGTAAAAATGTGAATTCAATGATAATACAATTTTCCATCTGAAATATGGAAATTTGTGTATTCTGGAGGTAATTTTCCTTATAATCGGAAATATACTGAACATTCCGCAGCTCTGATAAGAGAATTGTTTATCTGTGATAATAATTATTACAATAATTATTAAACCAATAACCAACCAATAATTATTAAATTATTAATTATTATGGAATTCTGAATGTCGTCAATTCTAGTGTGGTAACAATAGTATTATGGAAATGAGAATCATGGGAATATATGTACAATTTCAATCCATTAACAATAAATGAACCCCCTAAAGGTGTAATTCATCTCTCATCATCATCCTTCCCATTACCCACGCACAAGCCTAGAGCTTGTATGGGCATTATCCCAGCAAAAAAATAAAATAAAAATATTTTTCATAAAAAATTGTACTCACCTAGAAACCTGTAGGCAGCCTGCACAGCAATGTAGGCTTGCAGGGCACCAGCAGCCAGGCCGTACCAGATGGACCAGAGTCCGTTGAGATGCGCGCGCAGACATGACGACTTGCCCACCTGAGTGCCGACTGGTGACGTCACTTTTGGCGCCACCTCTGCTGCAGCTGTTGTGGTCACAAGACTGCCACGCAACGACATGCTGACACAAACAATACAACACTGTTAACAACAAAATTATAAGAGAGCTAGAAAATATTAAATACATTTTGACTTAAAAAGCGTGAAAGAAACAATGATATATTATTCGTTGTGTGAGCGTAAGAGAGGATTTTAAAGATGACGGAAGTACCAGTAGCGAAATGTTTGTGCGATTTATTCCAGATCAAAATTGAGATTTGAACATGAAGCAATGGCTTCTGCAATAAGGCTAGGCGTACACCGGTTAGTCAAGACAAGACAAGACGAGATTAGTCACGTTTAGTCACAGTAATTCACATATTTGCTTATGAAGCAGCACACACAGATGCAATGACTAATTGGTGTGTGTTGCTTCATAAGCAACTATGTGAAGAACTGTGACTAAACGTGACTAATCTCGTCTTGTCTTGTCTTGACTAACCGGTGTACGCCTAGCCTAAGACTGCCAAATAAGTATTGTTGCGTTTCCAATGGTAAAAATACCGCTTATAAATGAACTGTAGGTCGTAATGTACTTTACCTATTCTAAAAAGTGTGTATTCCACAAGTCGTATTTTACGAGTCGTAAATTCACTATTGAACCACACGTTTGATATAAGAATCACAGTGTGATATACATCAAATAAGAGAAATAATATTCTCTATTAATTTAGTGATAATTACGTCTTATATAGGCCTAAGCAGCCTATGCCCAAACATGTACTGTTTTAATGAGAATGGAGAATGGATCTCGGCCTTGAATTAACATGAATTGAATATTTCAGAAAACACTATTTGGAGCAGTGATGGCGAAGAAGTATGTACTCATATAATGTGGATATAAGTATCAAATTCACTTTTCCCATCTAGCTAGCGACAAGTATTGAGTAGTGATTGTTTAGAAAATTTTCTGTCATTACAATAATTGGAATTTCACATATTTTTAAAAATATTATTAGTGTTATACAGGAGGAAGAATGCGCTAAAATTGGGGAAATTGGAGCTGAAACTATAGCTCTAATTCTGGGGCTAAGTCACTCAAAGTAATTAAGAGTGACTTAATTACGAAATTTAATTTAAGAGTATTTATTAACATAATCATTGGCGGTATGTTCGAAAAGAATTCATGTGGTTTCACATTAAGGATAATTCTTGTTCTAAATTTCCTGGTTATTAAACCCAGGAAAATATTTAAATAGGAAAACGTAGGTGGGAGAATCACTGATATTCATCAATTCTTCCCAATTCTTGTGTATTTAATTCATAGAGAACTTATAATAGCATACATCATTCAAATCCTATCAGAGATACCGATGAATTAAGTGAAGATCGTATTGGTGGTTGAGCCAGCTCTACTCATTTCCCATATAGGACGAATGTGGTTTGAAATTTGAATCAATTCAAGAGGAGCGCACTCTGTTATTTGACGCACACCTCATTATTTGGAGAAGCCGCAGCGTAGCGATAGAGCTGATTCCGCTGAATTGACAATGAACAAAGCATTATCAGCAGAAACCGAAGCTGAATACTGCGGGCAAGAGCATTGTTCAAGATTCAGGCGGAGAGAAGTGAAGAGAAGCATTTGCGTTGGTTTCATCAAAACTTTTGTTCCCTAACCAATGATGCGCGCTTCTCTCATTCCCACAGTAGTCAATCGACGATAAAAGCTGAAATAGTCATGCCCTGCTCAGTTACCTCAAACATGGGGTGGTTTTTAATCGCAATAGTTTACTAACTCTGGACAGCGCTTCAAAGAGGGATTAATCAACCCGATAAGTTTTGAATAAGTGATGAAATTGTCAGTTTAGGGAAGAGATTGATGGATAAGTAATTATCATATAATTTATTAATTTCAGCCTTTTTTAGTACAATCCTTTTTAGTACCCTTTCTAGCATATGGATAACTATAATTATATGAAAGCACCACTAATTGAAAAATCCTGCTTCTAGCATATTGTTTTTGGTTATGTTGGTACTTTCATACTTTTATCTTCGTATTTGTTGATAGATTAAAAATAAAATGAAATTGAAATTTTAACTGAAATTGTTGAACAATTAGGAGAGAGACATGGCCTTGATGTGAACCTAGTTCATTGGTTTGTTGTTTTTATTCTTGCCACTGTTTCGCTATTACATCCTCTTTCTATCAATTTCACATTGAATTTATAGCAGGATCCAATCAACTTGTCATAAATCAGCTGATCGACGAGCATATGATCACAATACATAACCTACAAATGCAGAATCTCGCAGATTATTGAAAAGGTCTTTTAAAAAGTTATTCTTTGAAAGGTCTTCTTTAAAAAGGTCTTTTAAAGACTTTAAGATTTTCAAGCCTCTTGATTATTGTGTCGAAATCACTGTTTAATTATTACTGGATCAGCTGATTTATGACAAGTTAATTGGATCCTGCTATAGATGTCACAGGAATTGGAATATTATCAATCGCTATTGAAATGTTGTTCAATCAGCTGATTAGCTTGTTAGACAAATGACGAAATACAACTCCAGTATAACAGGATCAATTTAACTTGTCAGAAAACAGCTGTTTCAACAATCAATATCACAATACTTAACCTACGAATGCTGAATCTCGCAGATTATTGAAAAGGTCTTTTAAAAAGGTCTTTAAAACTTTTAAGCCTCTGGATTATTGTGTAAAAATCACTGTTTACTTATTGCTGTAACAGCTGTTTTCTGACAAGTTAAATTAATCCTGCTATAGCTGCTCCTCCACCCAATGACCGAGCTTTAGGTCGAGCTATATGTTATGAACCGTACGTAACATGTACGTATCTAGTGGAACGGTCGTTCCACCACCCGTCCCCCCGTGATACGAATGAAAGACCGGGACTACTATATATTCTGTAACGAACTTCCCTTTGATGTTCGCATGCCGCCATCTCAATTTACGCGGAAGGTAGTGAAAATTTTAAAATGTTGTAATGACATTATTTTCTTAGATTTTTGAGCGCTTTCATTTAAGATCAGAACGAACTTTCTACGATATAAATTCGCAAAGATACTATATACGGGTATTTTGTCATTTTACTAATTTTGGGATTTTTCAATTTTTTTCAACTTTGAGCACTTGATGTGAAAAATCTGTAATGAGTTGAGATTTCGGACTACCAAAAGTGATTGAAGACATGTTTAAACTATTTACATTTAAAATTTCAAATCATTTAATGCCCGATTAAGTTTTGTAGCTCTGTCCGAATAAAAATTAAAGTTGCAATTTGAAGTTAGAATTTGAAGCTTTTTATCGAATGTAAACAGGGCCACCCAGGAACATGGCCTAGACACTTGAAATGTGACGTCACGGCTAAGAGGCCTACCACTCCACTATACTGTTCATAAACAGCCACTGATCACAACCAAGTTTGAATATTAAATTTTTATTATTTAAAAATAAATAAATAGACCTACTTACCCACCAAAAGGTAATTGTGCAGTTGAAATAAACTCGAGACGAGAAAAACCAAACACGAATTCCAATTTTAATGCAGGGATGAGTTGTAAACATGAGTTGTTATGGACACGATGTGATGACGTCAGCTGCACGTTTAAATTCAGTGTCTAGCTAGACCATGTTCCTAGGTGGCCCTGATGTAAATGTCGCGATCCTAGCGGTTAAAAACTAAAAGTTTCACACTGTTGCCACCGCCAAATTCGACCTTTTCAATAATAGCCCAGTAAAATTGTCATCAAAATAGGGTCTACCTTGTATGAAATGGGATAGTCGGTTTTTTTTTAGTAATGTTTATGGTAGTCCTGGGATGCTAAATCCAAGTTTTAGACCTAGGCAAACTACCGGTTCATCTCCAAAAATCGTACAAAATGGCGGAATTTTGCACTTTTTTTATGTTTGGCTAATTTTCACCCTGAAGAATCTGTTTTTCATAGAGGACATTGTGCATATTTCTTAAAGTATATCAAATTACCTTCAATTTGAGACCAAATTTATCATTGTAGGCCCAACCGTTTGCGAGATACAGCTCTTCAAAGTTCATAAAATTAACGAGAATTTACCCTTTTTTCAATTTTTCGCAATTTTGACCCTGAAGAATCACTTTTTCATATAGGACATTCAACATAGGGTTGAAAGTAAATTTAAATACCTACAATTTGATACCTGATTGGTTATTGTAGGCCCAACCGTTTGCGAAATACAGCTCTTCAAAGTTCATCAAATTATCGTAATTTTTCACTTGTTTTTACATTTGGTCAATTTTGACCGTGAAGCATCACTTTTTCGAATGTGACTTTCAGCAAAGTTGAAAGATAATTTGAGAATCTACAATTTGAGACCAAATAGATTATTGTAGACCCAATAGTTTGCAAGATGTAGGCCTTCAAAGTTTATCAAATTGTTGAATTTTTCCACTTTTTCTACATTTCTTCAATTATGACCCTGAAGAATCATTTTTCCATATAGAACATTCAACATAGTTTTGGAAGCTGATTCAATTACCTACAATTTGAGACCAAATTTGTTATTGTAGACTCAACCGTTTGCGAAATACAGCTCTTCAAAGTTCATTGAATTATCGTAATTTTTCATTTGTTTTTTGAATTTTGACCGTGAAGTATCACTTTCTCATATATGACATCCAACATATTTCTTAAAGTATATTAAAATACCTACAATTTGAGAATTAATAAGTCATTGAGGGCCTAATAGTTTGAAGATATAGGCCTTCAAGTAGATTAGTAGAAGTCTATTCACATTTAAAATTTCAAATCATTCAATGTCCGATTAAGCTCTGTAGCTCTGCCCGAATAATAATTAAAGTTGCAATATTTGGAATTTGAAGTTTTAAAGAATGTAAATGTCGCGTCAATTCAACAATTTCAGCAATTAAAAGAAATGAAACTCTGACAGGAAATAGAAAAATTGAATCGTTCATTTTAGAATCATTAATGGGGAAAATTTGAGAATTTTGTTCCTGGAATGTATAATAATGGTGTTGGGCAAATTTTCACAAGGATTTCATTTTTCGATTACAAAATATTTTTTTCATCAAAAGTGGTCATTTGACCTATCGTAATGGGTTCAAATTTCAATCTAAATTCAAAATCTCAATCTTATTTAACAAACTTTGTGGATAACTGCTTGTACATGAATTAATGTTGCTACAATGATATGTCGATAGTAAATGATAGTCTGGATAGTAAATAATAAGGTGTGATGCAACAGACACAGTCACAACGTCTTGTTTGTTCATTCAGTATTAACCATAACTGGCTCACTTATAGCTAGAATAATTTTGTAGCACCCAAATAGTGAGGATAAAATATCTTTTATCAAATAACATAGCATTTCACTGTTAAAAAAAATTAACTCTCTCCCCATCCATTGTGTTTGCAGTATTATACCTCTATAACAAGAAGGTGATTAAAAAAAACTGATATCCTCTCAAAAAATTCTCCAAAAAAGAATTCGTCACCCGTCCCCTACCCCCGCCCCTATTGAAAACGCTGGTGTGGAAACTAAAATTTGTGTACCAAAGAAAAATCCAAAAATTTATAAGCTTTCAGTAAGAAAATGTTTTGATATAGCCTAAATAAGAAACCCGTCTCCCTCTGCAATATACATTTATACATACAATATAATAATTATGTAGCCAACCCAAACAAAATGAAAACTCTGATCTAGAAGCCATTTACATTGAAGAAAAAATTTTGAAGAAATTTTGGGGAGGGCAAGGGCGCTCAATAATTTAGAAAGTTCATAAAAACTTGTTAGCTCAAACACTGAGAGTATGATTCCTGAAAGTTTAGCATATTTCTAATTCGTGATTTTAAGTGGGTGAGATTGAGCGCCCTTGCCCTCCCCCAAAATTTCTTGAGAGGTATAATACTTTCTAGGCTACATAAATCATTCAATTCTATCATAACCTTTCTGTGAAATAAGATTTTCAAGCATTCCCCGACACATTCTGACAGAAAAATGGCGCTAGCATTGATACATTCAACTTTCGCCTGTCATATATGCTCGTTCCATCGTTCAGCTATCAGTTGAGGTTATGAGGCTGGTAGGTGTCAAGCAAGAGGGATGGAATGCTCTGCTATTTGGTAGGCGCGTGACTGACAGCCATGAGAGGGACTGACAACCATAAGAGGGAGCGCCTGCGTCATGAATAACTTATGACAGTAGCTTGGTTAGCTTCATGCCCTACACAGTTTCTGCCGTAAGCTCAGACAATCGCAAACGCTACCCGGCTGAACTGGAGGGTTTGAAACAAAGAGCGGGACTGGCAGCCTTCTTGAAATCTGCGAGAACTATTCATCATCAATCCAACCAACAATGTAATAATAATCATCCTGGCATTTGAATAATTTCCTGAAACAGTTTCAGTTTTCTGGGGTAATATTGGCAGTCCTATAATATGTGCTAATAATAATACAATTATTTATAACTTGGGTCTATGGGCTTATGGATTTGATTGGGAAACCTTCATTCTATCAATGTTAGGCACAACCTGTTAAATAGCGTTCCATCCAAATTGGCGTCTCACTGGAGCATGTGCGTTGATCGCTTTCTCCCACTACAGTGCCTGCTGACTCGCGGTACAGTAAATTTCAAAAGTTCATTCAGCTGGCAAACTTAGCTTTATAAAAAAATTCATTCAATTGTTCGAAACTGCAACAAAGATAATAACACGGGAATCTTCAATGTCATTGCATATAATGTATCAGGAATAATGAATAAATTGCATAGTATTGATTTTATGAACCTTATTCGGAGTTATAATATATTTTGTCTCTTTGAAACTTTCATTGATAACGAAAATTATTTCTCTCAGTTTAAAAAGAGGTTTGCTGATTATGAGCTGGTTTGGGTGCCCGCAGTCAGAAGTGCTAGCTATGGAAGGGCCAGTGGAGGCAGAATATATGGAATAAAAAGATAAGAGATTTGAAAAATGTGTGAAATTCCTAAAATTGGGAATTATTATGTTATCAAGTTGAATGTGGGGCCCCACATGATGAATATAATTCCGGTTTATATCAATTGTAATAATTGGAGTAATGATTTTGATGAAATTTGTGTTGTAATGCAGGAATTGGGACAGAAAATCATGCTCATAGGAGATGTGAATGGAAGGATCAGCCAAGAACAAATAATTGAAGAAGAACTTTTAACTGGAGCTCACTATTTACATTCACTTCATAGACATTCTAAGGATGTAGTATTAAATAGAAATGGAAAATCTCTGTTGCAATTGTTTGAGGAGTATGGTCTGGTGATTTTAAATGGAAGGATGACAGGGGATAGAAATGGTGAATTTACATTTGTAGGAGGTCAGGGTTCCTCAGTCATTGATGTGTGTGCTGTCTCATTGGAGCTGCTATCCAGTGTAGTAGACTTTACAGTTGTACCTGCTGTTCTATCCGATCATTTACCAATAAGAACAGTAATCCGGTTGACAAGAGAAGGTGAGAGCACAGCAGTGGATATTCAGCCTTTAAGACCAAAGATGAAGTGGATTCCAGAGAGGAAAGCTCAATACCAGAGGCATCTGCAGGAGGCTGTCAATAGAAGGTGTGAATGGAGTGCTAACTTGGAAGAAGACTGGTGCTACCTCATTGGGGCCATCTGTGGAAGTCAGCAGGTTAAGCATCAACCAGGAATTGGTCATAGTAAGGAGAGGTATCAAGCTGAATGGTTCGATCAGGAATGCTTGGCAAAAAGAAAAGAATCATTTGGCCTCTTGCATCTGTACCAAAAGACAAACTCTGAGGTGGTGAAGATGCATTATTTGGAAGCAATTGCAAGGTACAAGATAATATGCAAGGAAAAGAAAAAGGCTTACTGGAGACAATGCATTGATGGATTTAAGACTGTGAGGGATTCAAGGGACTTCTGGAAATTGGTCAGACTGCTTAAGAAGAAAACGTTTGTGGTGGGGGCAAGCATTTCAATTGGAGATTGGGTTCATCACTTCCAAGAGCTGTTAAATCCTGCAATGACAGCGGATCAAGTTTTGTATGTGGAGCCTTATATTGAGGATGAATTTTTGGATGCACCATTTCAGATGCAGGAGTTGAAGAAGGTTATTGCCCATGTAAAAGATGGTAAGGCACCAGGAGAGGATGGGGTCTCATATGAATTTTTCAAAAATGCACCAGCCTGCTTCATGGAGAGTCTTTTGAATGTATACAATGAAATGTACAGAATGAATGATGTTCCAGACAGCTTTAAGAGATCAATAGTATTCCCTATTTTCAAGAAAGGCAACCCGGAAGATGCTTGCAACTATAGAGGTATATCATTTGGCAATGCAGGAGCAAAGCTGTTCACAGGAATTCTGCTAGACAGATTGAAGGTATGGGTCAAGAGTAATAGAAAACTGAGAGAGTTCCAAGCTGGTTTCAGAGAGTTATTCGACAGTGGACTAATTTTTCACTCTCATGTCAATTATTAGTATGAGGTTGGCAGTCGCAAAACAGAAGGTCTATGCTTTTTTTGTGGATTATTCAGCCGCGTTTGATCGAATTGACAGGCATGCATTATTTTTCAAGTTGTCAGAAATGGGAATTTCCACGAAAATGCTGAGGATTCTTCAAAACATATACACCAACACCACAGCAAAGGTTTGGAGTCAAGAGGGCCTATCAGAGGCATTTCAGACCAATACTGGCGTCAAACAAGGCTGTTTGCTGAGTCCCTTGCTGTTTGCATTGTTCCTGAATGATTTGGAGGAGAATATGGAGGGAGGTGTGAGGGTGAAAGACTTGAGTATCAAAATATTGGCCTATGCTGATGATATTGTTCTGATGGCATCGAATAAACTGGATTTGAAGAAGATGATTACAGCATTGGAAGAATATTGTACAAAATGGAATCTTCTAGTAAATCTTGATAAATCCAAGATAGTTGTTTTTAGAAATGGTGGGAAACAAGGGAGACATGAGAAATGGTGGTACAGAGGAAATGCAATTGAGGTTGTCAATTCGTACAAGTATCTTGGAATGAAGCTGACATCAAGACTTTCAATGAAAGAGCATTTCAGGGAGAGATTGGCTTCAGCAAAAATGGCATTAAGTCTGTTTAATAATCTGCTATTGAACAATTCAATTACATTTGAAGCGAAGTTGAAGGTTTTTGAGGCTGTTGTGAGATCCATAATGTGCTATGGTGCTCAGGTGTGGGGAAGCAGAATGTTTGATCTGGTTGAAAGTATACAAAGGGTTTTCATCAGGAAAGTGTTCAGTCTGCCAACATACTCTCCCAATTTGGCTATGCTTCTGGAGACTGGACTGCAGCCAATCTTTCTGCATACTCTGAGACTACACTTTGGATTTGTTAAAAGGTGTTTAAAACTACCAGAGGATAGATATCCAAAATGTCTAATGGAGGAGTTGATTAAGAAAAGATTGTTCATGTATGAGGATTGGCGGAAGCTCGAGGAATCATTCGGCATCACATTGGATGGCATTAGAGATGGATCACTGAATACAGACTGTGTGTTGACATCAATTGGAAGAAAGCTGCGTGATCAGCAGGAACAGACAGTATTATCAAGCCAACGTTACTCTTGCAGAAGCCAGCTCAATCATTGGAATGAGTATATCATACAGGACTGTGACTTCAGACTAATCAAGTGGTTCTTTAAGGCTAGGATGGAACTCATATATCTGAACAAATATTCCTTCGTGCAGATCAATAAACATTGTTCGTTGTGTAATCTAAAAGAGGACGAGGATATTGCTCATTTCATTGGCCGGTGCCCAATTCTTAGCAGCTACAGACTAAAGCATCTCGGCAAGTCACAGCTCAGTTGGCAGGAAGTGAAAATCTTTTTGGATGGAGTAAACTGGTGCAAAGTGAGTGAATACTGTGCAGAAGCATGGAAATATAGACATTATTTGATATCAGAGTTCAATTACTAGTACTCGTTTGCAACCTTTGAAAGACTTTGTTCAAAAAGGAAAAAAATTCATTGAAATTTGTAAATTTGTATTTCTGAATAACTCATTGAAAGACAATTATTATTAATTGAAAAAACTCAACTCACCCTGACGGTCCTTGACCAAGGGTTATTAGCTTGCATGTATTTCTTTTCAATTTATTTATGTATTTGTTCAGTAAAATAAAAGCAATTATTCTATTCTATTCTATTCTATTCTATTCATCATCAATCCAACCAACAATGTAATAATAATCATCCTGGCATTTGAATAATTTCCTGAAACAGTTTCAGTTTTCTGGGGTAATATTGGCAGTCCTATAATTATGTGCTAATAATAATACAATTATTATTAACTTGGGTTCATGGGCTTATGGATTTGATTGGGTAACCTTCATTCTATCAATGTTAGGCACAACCTGTTATCTGTGGGGATATGAGAAATTTCACACAACCATGAGCTATTTGAAGAGCTTGATATAAATGTTGTCCCAACACCATTCCTGTAGTTATTCACATAATTTTAGCCTCAATACAAATGGGTAAGTGGATACCTCTATTATCGATTCATGATTTATTCAATTATCAATGGTTTATCCATTTATTAAATTATGGAATATAAAGTTTCTAATTTCTGATACTTAGAATCAATCCTATTTTGGAATAATGCATTTTTTGCCATTTGCCAAAAGATCCCATCACTATTTTCTAAAAGGTCGTTAGCTAATCATGTTCCATCGAAAATAATTGAAGAAAAGTTGAGATGAATAGGATTATGATGTATTGATTGATAAATTACAGGATTAGTATTGGTATAAATCGATTATTACCTTTTTTCTATAACGGTTTCATCGCTGAATGTTACTGGACGGGATCAGTCCTATTGTGCAGTCTCATCCAATGGAGTATATCCTAGAAAAAAAAATGTTTTCATTAGATACAGTCAGTTGACCTTGATATTCTAGAATCGTTTCAAAATTCAAGATTATTTCTGTTCAAATATTACGGGCTAATATAGGTAAATGTTTGTACCAAGTGATCGAAGTAGAGCCCTAATTTTCTATTCAAAAAACTTTGGATAGCACAGTACATTTCAATTCTACAGTGTTTACTATTGAAAACAATTTTTAAAAATTCAACAATAACATCTATTTCTACATTATTTGATCATATTTTTCCTAATTTCATTTTGAGCGAATGCAAACTCAGCTAAATAGAATTTTCTCTCCCAGTTTTCAATGATCACGTATTTTCATGTTGAGATGAAAGATTTCCGTAATGCAAAGTGATCGAATCACAGTGGACGCGGGTCACCTGGAAATCATGTAGCAGGGTTTCCATTGAAACTGGAAATGGAACGACCGGATACTGAGGGCAGTAGGTTCAGCGTTTGCTAGAAATATACGAGTATGGCAGTGGCGTAGAGGCAATATAAGTGCTGTTGAGCGATATTTAGCGAGGCAGTATGCGTACGCTGCGGATTGCTACAGAACGTGTAGGCCTAATACACATTGTGCTTGCTGATGGGTCTCACTGTCTCTTTATCTACCCTCTTTCTCACGCCTCATCCTCCTACCCCTATTTCTTGCTCAACATCATCATCATACACCTCTTCCTCTTCTTCCTCTACGTCCTCTTCCTCCCCTTCTTCTTCTTCTTTTTCTCTTCCTCGTCTTCTCCTCTTCTTCCTCTTCTTCCATTTCCCTAATTCCACCTATTCTTCCTCTTATTCTCCTTCTTCATCCTCTTCTTCCTATCCTTTCTCTTTTTCCTCTTCTTCCTACTCTCCCACTTTTTCCTCTTTGACCTTCTTCCTCCTATTCTTCCTCTTTTTCCTACTCTTCCTAATTTTCCTATTCTTCCTATTTTTCCTCTTCTTTCTATTCTTCATCTTTTTCCTATTCTTCCTCTTTTCCCCTTCTTCCTCTTTTCCCCTTCTTCCTCTTTTCCCCTTCTTCCTATTCTTCCCCTTCTTCCTATTTTTACTCTTCTTCCTATTATTCCTCTTTTTCCTATTCTTCCTCCTTTCCCCTTCTTCCTATCATACCCTTTCTTCCTATTCTTCCTCTTGTTCCTCTTTTTCCTACTTCCTCCCTATTCTTCCTCTTGTTCCTCTTTTTCCTCTTTTCCTCTTATTCCTAATCTCCCTCTTTTTCCTCTTCGACCTATTATTCCTCTTCTTGTCTTCTTCCTTTTCTTCTTCCCATTCTTCCTCTTTTTCATCTTCTTTCTCTTTCTCCTATTCTCCCTATTCTTCCTTTTCTTACTTCTCTTTTTCCTCTTCTTTCATTTACCCGATTCCACCTATTCATCGTCTTCTCCCTATTCTTCCTCCTCTTTTTCCTCTTCTTCGCCTTCTGCCTCTAATTCATCTTCTTCCTCTTCTTCGCCTTTCTTCTTCCATTTCCCCAATTTCACGAAATCCACGCGTACTCCTGGCGGTAATAAATTGACACCGACCACACTTTGCCACTATCACTGTCCCCGAACACTATGCGCCAGTCGGCGGTCCCACTTTGCAGCTGTGCTGTACATGTTACAACTGCCTCCAGCCCGCTGGACCATTATTGTGTGGATTATGTAACAGAAGATCACTGCATGGTTTGTGAAGTGATGAGTTTGAAATCAGCAAACTTGTAACTGATAAATGACTACTTTCTGTATGATGTTTTGGAATTCCATTATAAAAAGAAAAACGCATTTGAAATACGACTTTAGAGTGAGTGCAACTTTAGTTCAAAGTACTACTTTAGTGTACTAATTTATCTGGAGTTCTACTTTCGTGTAATTGTCAATATCAAATAGCGTTTTCTTTCAACCCGTAAAAAGATGGAGAGTAAATTTAAAATCCCAAATTTGATGCGGAATTCTCACTCGAGAAGACTCGGACAAGATAAGACTAGATCGCTCTGAACAAAAAATGTAGACTCTCGAAACTGGACTAATCAAGACAAATCACTCCTGTTGTCAAACAATTATTCATTCAAGGGTGTTCCATGAAATTATGGATCTGTATTATTCAATTGTAAAATAATGTAGAATAAATTATGGTTTGACAATATAAGAGTCACTTCCACTCATTATACAGAGAAACCACACCACCAATTCAGACTCAAAAGAGCTGAAAAATACTAGGAGAGTCTTCTGGTTAGTATTTTTCTGAATACCATTGCTGTCTAGTCTCGAGATAGATGAGAAATTTCTAACGTTAAATGACCAATTTGAAAATATTATATCCTCCATTTAAAAAGTACTTGAAACTCAAAACACCATACATAGTAATTATAATCAAGTAGTTATAGGTCACAATGATAGTAGCTAATATGGATTTTATTTCTTCATAATTTCATGTATCCATGTTATCCTTTTCCCATACTGAATCATGTTTATAATTCACAACGTACATGACGCGGCGCCTGTTTCATGATTTTAGAAGTCCTGTAACACAGGAAAAGGCGAGCAAACACTAGACATCAATTGCATATCATAATATGCAACAAACATATAGTGTCTAGTATGAGTCTCACTATTTCCTGCATTACAAGACTTCTGAATTTCGATGAAACAGACTTCTGGCCCTGTAATAAACCCTTATTCTCCAGCTAACAATAAATAATGTTGTAGCCAAGAATTTTATTACAAAGACCTCGAGCGACGATGAGAATTTCATTCTTTGCCGCTGTCTTTTCTGTAAGTAGTTCATCATCTTACATTAGAACGACAACGTAACGTGGATGAACTGCCCGGAAAATTATTTTACGACTGAGAGGAGCGAGAGTGAGAGGGATGGTGGTCGTTTCAACACGCTTCTGCTGGAATTAATATTGTTGAAAAACGCAAAGAAGACAGGCGGCTCTCTTACCCTTTCTCTCTCTCCTCTTTCACTCTCTCAACTTTCTTCCTTCTCATCTCTCTCTCTTTCTCTCTCTCAATCCTTGTATACTTTCGAAGAGAGACCGACCCAGTCAACGAGATGGGTTTTCCCAGCAATGTAAAATTTTCCGGGCGTAGTTTGTTTTGCTGGAGCCCCCCTCTAATAGCAGCATTAATAAGGTTTAGAGCTCTCATTCTCTCTCTTCTTAGGCGCTCTACAATAAACTTGTGCCTGAAAGGTAACGCTGACTGAAAGTAAACAGCAAAAGCCTACTTTTCTAGTTTATTGGAAAATCTAGATGGATGCAAGTTCTGTACGACTCAATCTCATTTTTTCGTCTGAAATAGCAGTTGAGTCTGATCCTACCAATAAGCTGGAAAATGCAGGACTTTATAAATTCCTATCAGGACTATCAATTTATTCAATGATTCAACCATTGGAAAGTGAGGTAATGAATTTGGATGTACTGAATTTGCATCTAGCTGGATTTCCCAAAAACTAGAAAAGTAGACTATTCCAAAAATATTTTGTGAGGTATAATCAACTTCATGAAAAAGTAGCAATAGGAAAGTCTTCGCTTGCGACTTAGAAATCACTTGCAATTCCTCTTGTTTGAGCGGTATTTCTTTCTTATTTGATCGATTTATGACATGTCATTCATTACAGTTTACATGGAAATACGGTTTGTTTATGCCATTGTTTGATAATATCAGCAATATTCTTCAGTAAGTTACATGGAAAAGTAAGCCTCTTAATTAAATGTCAATGAAAGAAGGAAATAATACAGCAGGTTATTCAGAGTAAAACTGTCCTCTCATAATTCGAGAGTATCCAGAAGTGGGTAATGCCCGACCTCTTTTCAAATTTCAAATGAGCAGCAGCAGTTGTAAAGTTGAGTAAAAAGATGGTAGGAGTCTGACAGAATAATAATATTGAATGCATTACCACAGACAAGAGACGGCAAACCAACGGACCACATTCAATCCTAGCTTGGGGAAGGGAGGGGGAATGCGAATCGGCTTTATCTTGTTTGGATTCTTCCCTTGCTGGAAAGAGAACCGAGAACCTCAGAATTTCCATTTTCATGCGGCGAATTCCTCATAGTTCATTGTATTTATTTCCCTGTAGTCGCTCTCTGCCACTGCCTACCGTTCTCACTCATACACAGGCTACGTTTCATGTTGGCTTCTCATTAAAACTTTTCATAGCAGCCGTATTCCCTGAAATCCTTGCAGTATCGAATACGACCCCAACCAACTTGTGGAATATCAAATCAGATGAACTCGCGACAAAATTCTCCAAAGCTCCTTACGCTGCACAAATTGAATTTGTTGGATAGTTTTCAGAGAAACTTATGTTTGAAATGCAGGGGCTAAATTTCATTACTGTATGTGAACATTATTGTTGGACCTACGAGTATGTATTCAATTCATGCTCCCATACATTAATTCTTCTATTGAAAATATTCATACAACATTACAATGTGGAAAGAACAGGCATTTTTCCAAAACTGCTTCTATACCAAATGTTACTAAGTTACTTCTGCAAATAAGGATTGGAGAATAATTTATCGTTGAATTCCTAGAACTTTAGTGTACAGATTTCACAGTCTAAACTACCCGCAAGAAACAGCTTCTTCAAATCAAAATTACAAAAACAAATCGACATGTATATTAATAAACGTAACGATCAATAATATTAAATTAAAATAATAATACGGGTAGTGAAGTAAAGTCGATAAGCTCTAATCTTACCAAATTCCACGTTCCAATTTTATTGCAGTATTGAATCACCCTATGACCATGAAGGTACACCAATTGGTAGGAGGTATGATCAATTTCTGGTGCATGTTTAAGATACACGTTAATTAACAAATCAAGAAAAATTTGCTCTCACAATCTATGTGAACTTCAACAATTCCTCATACTTTTAGAATGAATTATTTTAACATTTGACTTGAATGAAATATGTGTTCGTCAAAAAATATCGATACTTGTATCCGAATGTAAACCTACCTTAGAGCACAGATGTTAATTCCCTTCTCTTTTGTGCTGAGAACCAATATGACGAAGTGTTGAAACATTCTGATTTACGAAAGCAAAAAGATCAGAAGAGAGTTTCGTGGGTGTGAGGTATTTATTCTTAATTAATTCTCTTTGACTGTCTTGAACAATAAAAATGGGATGTACCACATATCATTATTATAAGGTATTTTTAATTTTTACATAAAATACCTTATTTTCACAACGTTATGCACGAGTATTGCATTATTTGCACGAGCATTATTTTCATGTGTGTAACACAGAGATACAGATAAGGCTCAAATTGAAGCTGGAATTGTAGAGTTTTCAAGAATTCAGTACAGATAAACTTGTAAATCAAGTTGCACGCACGCACAATCGAACTTCCGAGTTCTTTGAGAAACGCTCACTTTCACGCACCGACTCTTATCTAGTGAATTCGTCTCGTCTCGTCGAACGTGTACAAACATCCCAGTTTGTGCTGAAAGCTTGATTCACTTTCACGTTGAAAGGTAAATAACGAGTCGCTGACAGTTTGATATCGTGCAAAAAGGTAGCAGGCAGCCCTTTCAGGGAAAAACTTGCCTCTAATACAGTCTACATGGAGTCTTCTTCCATTTCAAAGTTCCTCTGAGCTGAAATCAAAACATTAGAGAGCACACTAAAAATGTTGCTCAAACGAAAGACTCTACTCATAGATCCTACTGAGTGAATTAGAATTGAATTCGTTATTTGATTTCGACTGAGCATTCAATTGAGAGAATCGTAGCTCATTTATCAGCTTGAGTGTTCATAAGCTACAATAAGACAGTAAAAAGAAGGATTGAGAATTGAGTGGTTCTTGAGTCACTTTAAAAGAAAACGTCCTTGATAACATCGTGGCTTATTGAATTACTTTTTGTGTAGTATTGAAAGTTTTATTGTGGTAATTATTCATATTGAATAATGAGACTTGAATGTCATAACCACAAATTTATCAAGATATCGAGATACAGGAGTTAACTTGAGTTTACCAGAGATTGATTATGGTGTAACAACCGAAACCGTTATCTTGAAAGTTGTGTAAACTACTAGATTTTGTGCAGACATTATGACGTACCCTCATACTGAAAATGAACTGTAATAATGCAGCAAACAATGTTATTGATAACTTAAGATGGATTAAACACGTTGAGATGGATCCACAACTAGTGATTAACGCCGAAAGGACATTGAATATTCATTTTTTGAGAGAAAACTGCTCCGATTCTCCAAGCTTTGACAACAATTAAATTTAAATATTCTTCATCAGGCGGAGTTAGGAGTAGAAAGTCCATTCTACCACTAAATCAATCTACAACAATACATTTCTAAAACAACTACACTACATTTCTACAACAATCATTACTGTAAAACAAAAATTTTAGTCGCACAGCAATTAGTCACTGATTACACAGTGACGAGCTGACTAATGAGCTGGCTGGCACATGCTATCAGCTTCACATTATCAGCAGTGGATGCAGAGCACCGTGTAATGAGAGAGGGAGGCAACAATTTCGGAGACTGGCCCCGGCTGGTACGAAGCTTGACTGAAGGGCTCCCTTCCCAGTAAGTTTCCATCCCAGAAACCGCTGCCAACCAAGGAGTGAATGCCTGCTACTTCTTGGCCACCGCAAGCATTTCATCAAGTGGCTCGAATAGTTAGTTGTCTCAACTCCCAAACGCTCAACTCAAACATAAATAAACCGCAAGACGTTCCGTTCCGGGTTCCGGGCCGGCTGGGATGATTCGGTTACAGAGCCGATAGCCCGTGCTTGGGGGGGGGGGGATCGGACACAACCCCGGACATGATCAGCTTCCCAAAGTCAATAGTAAAGGGTCGATCATATTACACAGTGGTCTCTTCACAGAATTAAACGCATGAAGACTATACAGTTAGGTTTAAAATATGTAGTTGCAATGTACTGTAAGAAATTCATTTAGAAAACGAGACTAGAGATGGGCTACTAGTTTTATCTTATTATCCTTATTATTTTATTTATTCAGTAATGTACAAAATACTCATTGAAGATTCAATAGGCTTACACCAAAAACTGACCTAATATAAATGTTATGTTGCATCATTTTCTAAAAAACAAAAGAACTAAGAATATCCGCGACAGAGATTTGAATACCATCTACTTTTTACCATGAAACTTGAAAACTCATTTTACAAGCAGAGTAATGTTAGTAGACATTCCATATAGAACATAAAGTTATGTATGTAATCAAGATGTAAGCAACAGTAGTGCACAACAGCATTTAATCGCGTGCAAGTGGCCTTACGGGCCAATCAAATTTTAATGCTCCTCGGCAGTGGCTGGTGTCGAAATAAAGCCATTATAACTATTCTCAGGTGGGCAGTTCTGAGCTCTAGCTTAGTGCCAGCTTATTTGAATATCAAGACGATGTTATACGATAATAGTATTCATGGATAACAGAGACAAACACTTGAATGTTTATTGGAGCTGCTGGACCCAAAAGCTTGCCGATTATGAGACTAGGCTAGTGAGAATGTGTTGATTAATGGCCATAGTCAGCTATTAAACGTGAAAATAGTTGAATCCATCGAAATAATCACCGAGTTAATGATATTGAATAATCCTGGTGCAGGAAAATCGCTTCAAGAACCGAAAAAAGTATGGTTAACTGCAAACATGTAACTACATATAATTGAATACATAGAACATAATAGCAGAAATAAAGGATTGCAAGAAAATTTCAACACGAATGTCTGAAGAGAACCAAATATTCTGTTTTGAATCGATAGTGTAGTATTTCTCCAATTAACCGGAGTTATACTAGAGCTGAGGTTGTGGCAGTTTATGTCATAAAACCATGGTACTGTAATTTATAATAATTGTCTTATGAATAGTGGTTTGACATTTTATTTATTTATTGGCAATACATGAAATTCAAGTCCTTTTCATTCATAATAGGGATCATGTTTGTATACAATCAATTTTATTTTCTTTATCGATGAATTAATTTTCATTAATAAATATACTCTATGGTTCTTCATTGGTGGGGAGACAATCACACGGATAGGTTCTACCTCGCCTTATTATTGTGACCCATTTAAGAGCAGTCTTGAGTATTCTTGCCTCAACCTCATGATCACTACTTCCCATAAAAATCAATCCCTTTTCCAATCCTCAATTCCGAATTGTCTAGCAAATTCAATTATCAATGGCAAGTCATCAGGCACCTTGAAAGCCACTAGATTTCCCGAGAGAAATCGAACTCACAGATGGAATGATTGGAAAGAGTGAGCCGATAGATTAAGAACGGAGAAGACAGAGCAGATTGCGATAGAAAAGGTTTAGTGTTGTACAAGTTTTGCTCGTTCCTGAAAGAATCTGGCACGATGTTCCGTGGCTGGTTGGCGGTTGCCAATAGAAAACCAATATTCAATTTCCCGGCCCTGTTGCTTCCCGGATTGCCTGATGCCATTTCGATAGCCTTCCTATTCCTATCAAACGAGAAGCAAGCAACAGAAAACGCTAACGACAAAAACATTCCAAGTCTGGATCAATCCATCCCTATTGTGGTGGTCTGGTATTCACCAACTGATCACTCCCAAAAACGATCTGACAGGAATCTTCAATAATCTATATTAATTTTATCTTATCTGTGAAAATACTATTCCACTACTATTAATATACTATAATCATTTATTTAATATTTATACTATGATGTTCCCAATTTAGAGTAACACCAACTTGAAACTACTCCCAAAAAGGATCTGATAAGAATCACTTTTTCCCATGACATCTACTGTCTTTATCTGAATACTGCGCAGATGTGAACGAGTTTAAGATACGAAAAAAAATGTGTCTCACAAGATTAATATGACTTATTTCAAATTTATCAGATAAATGAATCATATCAAAGTTTTTAACTACGAATGAGCCATTTTATCTACATCATGAACAGCTCATAGTTTCCTAGGTTTTTTGTAGTAGAATGCACAACATGAAGAAAATCTTGAGACAAAAGCAAACGGTCTGTTCTGCGACGCTCAGTCAAAGCTCCCAATGTAGGCCACAGATCTCTCTCGGGAAATCAACCAATCAAAAATAGCGTGGCCACTTATTGTCTTCTGGATCTCGATAATGAAACTGAGTACCGCAAGAACAAAGCAAAATGAAAGTGGATTTAGAATTAGTTTTTAGTTAGGGGACTGATCGCTCTCTGTTCCTTCCTTTAATAATTTATTGATAGTAGGCCTACTCAATACTAATGGAAGAAGTGGATACTTCAAATACAATCCTTCATAATACTAACACCAGCCCTACAATAATTACAGAGATTAGACGGGATTGAAGATATTAGCGTCTTTCCTTGTCCAAAACATTGTTTGATGTCAGAATCTCCAATCTTATATGTAGAAGTGAGATAATATAACATTGTATCTTCTAGATAGATTCAATTTTCTTTAACCCCCCAATCTCGAACTACTTGATTGCAGTTGAAAGGTTCATTTGCCGTTTAGAAATTGTCATTGTTTGATCATATCACCTTGATTCTGGATTTCAATATTGTACGCAAAAAATGTACTGTGGTAACATTTTTATTTTTTATGTTTTGATTGTAGAAGAATAACATAAACTGGTCAATTGGAGTGTGTGTTACCAAAGATATTACCTATTTAAATAACATTGTGTTGCAACAAGTGAAACACAATATAGGCTACAGTATATTACAAAGAACAATATACTTTTATAAGGTATTGTTTCTGGTATTACAGTACATATTTTCTTAAACTCTCCAACATACCTTTTACACAGTTTACGGACCTTGACATTCCCAATAATATTCAACAAATGTAACTCTACAAGCAGAATATTATTACTGGCTACTGTACACCAGTAGCAGCAATAAAAATATTTCCGAGCGTTTATTACATCAGTAAGTATTTACGAGCTTACAACTGAAACAGGAAAGCTATTTACGTTGCGTCGTAAAACGTAATAAGTTACACGGAGCTGTGCTCACCAAGTTCAGTAACATTCTAAATATAAGTGTGCTTTGTCCGTTATGGACAAAGAACACGATTAGCAGTCCTGGCAAAGATGATCAACTGATACTCATGGATTCAAAATACTACTTAGTCTCTTTGCTAAGAAGAATAAAATTGTTAATTTTACTAGTATTGAATTTTTTGGGTTTGAAATTCACATACTGATACCCATTACCATTAAATTATTCAAATTATAACACATTTGAATAATCACTTTTTTACAAGTTGAAGAATCTACTTTTCAGGTTTGAAAGTTTGGAAGAAAAATCAGTTCAGGATTGATATTCTCTATTAGGCTACCCGCTACATAAAGGGGTCCAAGTGATAATTTCACCAGCTACTACACAATCTAGATAACTCATCTAAAAATTCAATATTTCATATTTTACTTAGATATTGGATTTGAAGAGTGTTCATATCATTAAACATATCATTGAAAGATACTATCTGGCTAAGAAGCTCGTTGTGATGCAGCTGCAGCAGCAGCATAAGATGCTGGGATGCAGATGAGGTCATTCATTTCACAGATTCAAACGTATCAACTGAGCATTTTATAGATTTCATTTAACAAGAAAATGTGATTCAATATTAAAAGGAACTGATTTAACATATATAAGCATTACGCAGCAATGAAAATTGAATCTCCAAGCTCCATGCTCATAGGTGGTGGGTCTTCAGCATTTACCCACTCGAAAACACTCGTCGAAGCATGTGAGTTTCCAAATCTCCTGCACATGCGAGGAACATTCAAGTATGTAATGACTGGACATTAAGTGAAGCGTTTTGTCAGTGTTGAAATGCGCGCGCTGTTCATCCAGGGTGCTTCATTTACGTTCTCAATTATGTAAAGCGGATTTCTCCTCAGTCATTTTTCAAAACTGTTCTCGAGAGCACGTACTTCTTACGCATGATAATTATTATTTTACTCGTTAGGGACTTGTGGAGCGGCTCTTGACTGCTCGAGCAGCCATAAAGCATGGGGGAAGCGTCCTCTCTCCACGATTTATTACGGTGCAATCGTCACGAGTATACCGTACGCGAGTTGCGGGGTTGCCCGTGCCCGTACGGGCGTCGGTGCGTGCAAAAGCGCTCAAGCCTTTCCAAGAAGAGTCTTCTGAATCTCAACTCCCCAAATCCCAAGACTGGAAGAAACTTTGAGAACGCATTTGAAATGGTGACGTTAAGTCCTATCAGTAAATAATTAGCAAGTACGAATCAAAACATACACCCTTGAAGGAGCACATTAATAAATAAAATGCCAAACTTAGGTCGCTTACAATTCAAACTTCGCATATCTCTTGGAATGTTGAGATGTGTGTTCAGTGAAACAAAACTTATTTCGAATAAGTCTTTCCTCTATCACTGGATCCTCTTTTAATACGATTCAACAAAGAAGGGATATTTAAGTGGTAATTTTACCAAGGCACCTGGATTGAGAATACGTTATTTTCATAATAATTCATTAGTGTCTTTAAAATGAATGGTTTTTGTTTTTCATACAGGTGTTTTGGGCTTTATCGTTAATGTATATTTTTTGTTTAATTTATGTATTGTTATGTGTGTATACATTTGTATGAGCATTAAAGAATTTAAAAAAAAATGTTCAAAGAGTTCACTATAAAATAGTAACTTGACCGGATCATGGTGGATAAATTCTCATACACTTTACATAATGAAAAGCTGTAATGATGAGATTCTAAGTCCAGGTAGCTTAGCTATACCTATTTGAGGCAGACCCTTAAAAACATATTCTTTACAAATAACAAATGAGAGAACTTGAACTACAACTGTGAATCGTGAGCAAAACATGATAGATGTTTATACAGCGATCAACGATTGTTGACTCATCTATTAGTTTATTAAAAAACTAATAAACTATGGAGCTTGAAACAAATGCTAGGAGCTCCACATAAGTATGAGGTACACTTAGGTCCAACAATGTGCTCTGTGATTGGTCTGACCTCATTGACGCATGCGCAGAAAAATTTATGCCACTCGTATAACATGGGCCCAAGGGAGTTTAAGATAAGCGACTTTTAAATTGTGATTGATAACACTGGCTTTAGTAGATTAATAGAGAGGTAGGCTACTGGAGGAAACAAATCACAAAATAATAATTTTTTCGATAATGAAATCTCATGCTAAATCCAATGCTGTTTTAAAACTCCGATTCATACGAACAAAGGAGTTGGATGAGACAGTACAAAATATATGAAAACTCCAATGCACTTTTGTAGCAAAATATACTTCGGAGGGATACAATTCGTATTGACCAATAGTACACGTTCACCTCGATAGGTGAACTACCAATCGTATCGCCCTCTTCATAGTATAGCCTACTTATTCTGCTCATTACCATTTCCTTAGTTTACCATAGATAGATGATATAGTCTAACAAAAGAACCCGATATTTCGATACATTAATGCATTCAAAGTTGTGGCAACTTCTGGTCTTCAAACCATTGATGAATTGCTCAATGTATTGAAACATAAGTTTAGAGAAATTTTGCTATCAGAAACCACATCATATGCCTATCAGACGCTATTCAGTGGCAAGCCCCATCAGTCTGGCAAGCCATTCTAACCTGAACGAGGGATATGTGGGTGCTTGTTTCATCAAAGTCAATGCAATCAACCACCAAATTGAACACGTCCGCGCGGAATGCTAAATCAGTGCACAGCAACGTTTCTAATCGGTCTGTGAGTGTATTCCTTCGTTATCAAACAAACGCTGAATTTGTAGACCCTACTCGACTGCAGTCTGAATGATACAGCAGAACAATGGCAATTATGGTGCATTGAAATGTATTCTAGGACAGATAAAGGACTAATAGACTTTATCTGTGATTCTTAATATTGTATTTGAGATGGCTAAAGCAAAGCTAATAGTTTTTATAGAAACAAACAATACAAACATAGAATGTTTGGGAGTGTTTACTTGTATGGCTATGAGTATTCTCCTCTATAAATATTTTCACAAGTTACATGATGTAACAAGTATGTTACATGAGCTGAAACAAACCATTGAACAATATAAATTACCTAATTTTATTCCTTAATTACAGAAAAGTTTTGTTTGAGGCTGAAGAAATTCCTTTCTGGTTGAAAAATAATAATTGAACTTAATTATGATTTATCATAACACATTTCAATTTGAATAACAATTCAAAATTGTTGAAAGAATAGTGTACAATTTAAAAACTCCTTTCAATCAACTAAACAAAATTTTTAAAGAAGATAAAATTTCAAAAATTTTAATAAAGAAGATTTTCACAGTCTTGAGATCATGAAAATATTTTTACAACCTTAACTTCTGTAGCCTACTTACAACAGGCTCGATAATAACAGGTCCCTTATTATTTTTTTGACATTCCCAAACTGAATAGACAGACTTTTTCCTTCTCATTCATACCAGGAATTTTGCTTACCATGATATCAAGATGATTATGTCTGCACGTATTCACCTTACAGAAAAATACAACGTTCACAGCATTCAGGGATTGAGGGAACTGTGAGGTGAGGCTTATTCAAACAGGGAGAATCGTTAGAATGTGAATTGTGAAGGTAAAATGGAAAAAGAGTCACTTCCACCAATAGAAGTGTATAACGAGCAGGCCTGACGAAATTCCAGGTGGAAGTACAAAAGAGGGACTTCTCGTCATTTACCACACGGACTTGCGAACCGAAAAAGAGCTCTTTCAAAGTTACACGTGGATCTGGGAATGAATTCAAGTTGAAGTAGCAGCAGAAAGTAGAGCTTACCAGATGGCAACCTGACACAAATAACGATTCTTTTGAAGATGGAAATGAGAATTCCTTGTCACTATCAAATCATCAAACTTTGAAGCTGAATAGCATTTTTGTCCACAGAACGGAGGAAGGAGTATGATTTTCAAGTGGATTCTATTAGGAAAATGTCTCCACCTCAGCGAAACACTGTAAGAAAAACATTTTCCCATGGATATTTTCATTAAAATACATTTTTGAAAATTGCTTCAGCTATTAGTAACATTATTAGATTGGATAATGACGATATTTATGAAAGAAAGAAGTGGAGAATGATTTCTATGAAACCTGTGGAAGACAATACAGTAGAATATGATGGACAGTATTATTATAATAACAGTCGAATGTCAAATTTGGAAATCACTAAAATAATCCTTCAATTTGATCAATCAACCGAGTGGCATCGAGAGGGAAATAAACGATATACGAGTGAGAGAGAAACTATGTATCTAACCTAGAAATCTAATGGGGAGATTAGATAAGCTGAAAAAAACCGCTTTTAATTCAGTTAATATAATCGTGAACACACTTGAGAACGAGATGAACACAGATAATAACATTTTATCAATGACATTTTATGGATATAAATGAATTGTATTTCAGAATCCTGTTTTGCTACCAACTTCAATGGAAAATATCGAAGTTCATCAAAGCTTGTAATTCTGCCACTGGGAGCGCCTCAATCGACTAAATCCCTATAAGGGCAAGCCATCAACATGGATCGCAGTACTGTTTGTTACAAGACTTAGTAGACAAAAAATGTCCTCCAATGATGAAATTGTCAACTTCAACTTTCTGTTGAGGGCCTATTCGAGGGGTGCTGTTGCATTACGCCTTATCCCTCCCACCCCCGTTCAGGCCTGCACTGTCGATTGTGATTCCCCGATTTGTAATTCGATTTGCTTTTAAGATGCTTTTGAATGTCAAGCGAGGGACAGACACACACAAAAGTACCGAGGGAAGAACAAAGCTTCCATGCGATGGCATGCTAATGTGACAAGGCATTCATTTGGGCACCCTTCCTGTTTATATACACAGCAACTATTATCGCCATCGTCTGCTGTTTGTTGAATACGGATTTTATTAAGCCAAGAGCTCTTGGATTTTTTGCTACCCACTCGTTATTTCCATTTATCGCTGAAGCAATTCGTCACGTCTACTTGGAAATTCATTTTCGTTCCTCGCTCAATGTTGCTCCTTATCCTTACCACCTGTACTGGTCCCCGTAATGAAATGCAAATGGAGTGTTTCAAGTGAGTTATTAATATTGAAATAGAATGAACGTTGATGAAAATGAATGTTATTGATGCTACTATACATGAGTTTTACAGTCAATACTCAGTAGAATAATTATAAAAATATTCAATCATACTACAACTCTCACGTGACAATAAAACTTTTTGTCTTTCTCAATATTATCAATAAGATTTATCTGAGCTACTCAACACTAAGATTGATGATGAACAGCTTCTATACAGCTTCCATACGAGATAACATAGTTGGAATCACATCAGGATAAGTATTATAACACGTTGTTAGATATCAAATTATTTCAGAAAATTGATGATTACAAAAAAGGATAACGATGATGTAGCAGAGCTCACTTAAGAATATTTATCATAACATGTGAATAGTAACTTATTGTAGCTAAACTACTTGGAATTTTGCACATCATCTTTACTATAACACAAAACATGAGTTACATAACAAACGTAAAGCAACTATATAACTTGAATACGATCATAAAAAATAACAATATATCATCCTCTATCAATCAAACTTCCCTCATTCTTCCTCAATCAATCAACCTTCGTCATTCATTCATCCAATCCTAAATATTAACATTCTGAAGAAAAATCTTTGGAGCACAAGAGCCAAAGAGTCAAATTTTTATCCCACAATCTTGTAAGAGCACAAACCTGAATTCTGGTACATATTTGAAAGAATTTTGAAGATAAGTATTATATGTATTACAGGGAAATAAGACAGTGGAAATGTAAGACAGTGTAATAACAGTGGAAATGGATACTAGAACGTATTGAATTCGTAAGTTTATAAATCATTGTCCCCTGTGTATGTGATAATAATAACTATAATCAATTTTTCTGTGAAAACTTATAGGATATATTGTCAACCCCTATGTAGACTTCAAACCCGGAAAATTCTCTAAAACACGGCAAATTTTGTATGGAAATTAAACGAATGAGGATGAGAATGGGATCACTTTGGTGCATGATTATACTGTAACTCTGCGTTTATTTACTCCCCACTACATTAGTATATACATCTATCACAGCAAATTATCTGTGTTGATGACTTTCCTTGATAGCAAACAGAGGATTTGGGAGGCAAGGAGAGTAATGTATTCCATTTCACGCGTGAAGGGGAGCTTCAGAGGAAACCCTGTGAAGGGGGGGATCACAAGTAATATTCTGGAGGGGAACTCGGAATTGATTCAGAGTCACAAACGGGAAGGAAGTTAAGCAAGATATCCGAGGTACCTAGAACTTCCACTCCAGTTCACATAATAATTTAGTGGCTTACCTTGCTACAGTCAAAAGAACAAGGAATTATAAGGGGCTGTGATGTAGAGCTCAGGGGGAGACGGTTGAATTAAATGTCTTTTGTAAGAATTATTTGTATTTGATTATGTGTTATCACTTCTTGATACTGGATAATTAGCTAGTTCACACTTTTTTGGACAAATCATCGAAAAACATTACTGTACTACTATTTCTCTTACAAACAATTGAAATGCCCTAGATTATAAACTCTGGAAAACTGAAAAATCATTAACAAGACTTAGAAACTTTGCCTAGTTCTCACAAACAAATTTTATAAACTATCAATAATTTCTTTTAAAGTTCGAGAATTACCTTTTAAAAAGGGACAACGCCGAGTATTATAGGAATTAATAAAACATATCAATGTTGTTGACATAGAAAACGTGTGTAAGAAACTTTGTAAAAAACGTATGTAAGAAAAAGCGATTTTAGGCAAAAGATAAGTTCAATTTTTCATCTTCAAACTGAACATTGATTCCAGACAAATTTGAATGCTTTTTAATCATTTTCTGTTACGTTTCTGGTGTAATATACTCATAACCAAACAAAGCTTTCCACATTATAAACTTCTATAATAGAGGTAGAATAATTAGTACTTTTGCAGACCAGGTTAGCCTGAAATCCACGCGCATGAAAACCGGAAAATTGTCTCCAAGCTTTAAAAGTTTTATCATTGTGTAATTTTTATGTTCACGCCCCCCTAATGGCAGGCCTTGTTTTTGTTGTCGGGGTCAAAGTGGCTTCATTAATGTTGCCTTGGCAACGACAAAGAGTATGCATAGAGTGCCTCTCGACACCCCCTCCCTTTTCGCCCCTCCTCATGCTTACCCCTACTCGGGCTACCACAAACGACAATGCAATAACAAGAGAGACCAAAGGCTGGATGCTTAAATGATGTGTACATAGTTTGACACTCTCATAAGTGCGCCGTGACAACAAACCGAAACAACAAGAACTAAATCAGGGTTGAACGCGAGGGATGTTGTCGATTCTGCAATCATCAAGTAATTTACTAATTACCCATTTAGTCTTGACTGAAGCTTCCAAAATGTTCAATTGTTTACCCTTTGGAGTAACTTGATATATTTTCTTAGCCTTTAACTTTATGAACTCTTAACTTGAACTTTCATGTTATATTATTTTTTATTGAAATCTTGCTGTTTCGCTTGTAGTGTACAGTTTTATTTCAGAGAAACTCTCCAAAAATTTCAGAGAAATAAAAATCCATCCAAAACAAAAACCGATACTTTTTTGCCAATCATCCCATCACTTCTGATTGCTTTGTCCGAGTAGAGTACCTAGAAGTCCTTTACATGAAAAACGTTTTGAAAAAAACCATGATAGTGAGCCCTTGTAATGCAATTTTTGTCGTGGCTCCAGTTAGCTGAGGCCTCTTCTGTGCAGTTTTTCACTGTCAATTTCAATTCAGTAGTTCCACCCACTCACGGGCATTGCCATCACGATTCCCCTCGCTGTCACTGGATCAGTCTCCCCCTTCGGTGATGACTCATGACGGCTGACGGCTCCACCCCCCCAAACATACCTCCAGTTTCATCTATGGCGCTCGATTGTGCCACTAGTTTGCTAATCTGCATATCTTGCTTCGCCCGCCCTCTCCCGCTATTAATAATAATCACTGGCGAAACATCTCTTAACAAGATTACTCGAAGCCCTTGGGACAGTTCTTTCATATTTGTGATCTATACTCTGAACTACATGATTGATAACTCTAAATTGAAACTCGCATTGTTATGTGGTCCTGATACGTTCAACTCCCTCAAAATATTGATTTACACCACTCATTTCAATGATTCAACCCAAGTAACATAATTCATACTTTTTAGTCCAACAGTTCCGTCTCCCCATTCAATTACAGTAATACGAAAATGAACTAACATTTCTTTGATCTTGATAGGCGGACCATGTTGTTGAAACGCCTTCTATTCGTAAATATAATTAACTAAACATATTTGATACTTCATGGTCCAACAGCTTCGTCTCCTGGGGGAATCGGCAATCTCCTTTCAAGAAGATAGTGATGGCTAATAGATGGTGAATAAGTTTTTCATTTTCTGAATGAGAAAATCAGTAGCCCGTTTTCTTACTCCCAGTTTAATTGAAAATCATATATAATAGTAAGCCTACATGAAACAAAGTGATTAAATTTGGAGTTGGTCAATACACAACAACTAAAATTTGTGAGAAATTTATGAAATAATTGGAATACTGAATGAATCATAATGTTGTCTATAGACCTTCGAACGTTCTGAGAACTTAAAAATCTTCTTTATCACTTTGTGGTAGATGTATTGCTTTGCGGTACAATGGAGAGAATATTTTATATCACGAAGAGAATATTTTTAATAAACTATTATTCATTCAATCAATGGGGATTTGTTATTATTAGTCACTGACAGTATGAAATATCCTCTATTAGAACATAAGGTTGAATTAGGCCTAAGAAGTGCTTTCTACCACTATGAGAAGTAACTTGTATAGAATATGAGAATAGTGAAAATATGAGAGTCACTATGAAAATAGAAGAGAATATTAATATTAATCAATGAGAATACAATGCTATTGTTCGAGATACTGACTACATGATATTGTGTACCTCCAAGATGTCTTGTAAGCCGTCTTTGTGGAGGTAGCCAATTCATTCAGCTTCCTTGCTGGCTGATTCCTAATTGAGTCGGTTCAATAGTGAATGGCTGGAAGCAGGTCTCTATTTGTAAATATAATCAACTAAACATATTTGATACTTTATGGTCCAACAATTTAGTCTCTTGGGGAAATATGTAATGTCCTTTCAAGAAGATAGTGATGGCCAATAGATGGTTGATAATTTTTTCATTTTCTGAATGAGAAAATCAGTAGCCCGTTTTCTTACTGCCAGTTTAATTGAAAATCATATATAATAGTAAGCCTACATGAAACAAAGTGATTTGGAGTTGGTCAATACACAACAACTAAAATTTGTGAGAAATTTATGAAATAATTGGAATACTGAATGAATCATAATGTTGTCTATAGACCTTCGAACGTTCTGAGAACTTAAAAATCTTCTTTATCTCTTTTGCTGTAGATGTATTGCTTTGCGGTACAATGAAGAGAATATATTATATCATGGAGAGAATATTTTTAACCAACTATTATTCATGAAATCAATGGGGATTTGTTATTATTATTAGTCACTGACAGCATGGAATATCCTCTATCAGAACATAAGGTTGAATTAGGCCTAAGAAATGCTATCTACCACTATGAGAAGTAACTTGTATAGAATATGAGAGTCACTATGAGAATAGAAGAGAATATTAATATTAATCAATGAGAATACAATGCTTTTGTTCGAGATACTGACTACATGATATTGTGTACCTCCAAGATGTCTTGTAAGCCGTCCTTGTGGAGGTAGCCAATCCATTCAGCTTCCTTGCTGGCTGATTCCTAATTGAGTCGGTTCAATAGTGAATGGCTGGAAGCAGGTCTCTGAACAATAGCCTCTGCTGTAAAATTTACAACCCATGATTAGCCCAGGCGCTATCTATCAACGCTACAATGAGGAGAGCCCGGTTTCCTAATCTAACCAGTCGATATTATCATCAACTATTCGTGAGGATTTAGTGGGCTCGTTCAACTTGGGCTACCATCATCCAAATGGTGAATACATGTGATACGTTCTAATTGCTCGATTACACGGATAGAATGGCTTCTCGGGATGGATGACATCCGCCTAAGAGCATAGTAATATATCCATGTATTATAGTTCTATGCCTAAGAGTCGTAGCCATACATATTTAAAACGCAACGCGGTCTGAATTACTGCAACCGCGACTTATCTACGCCACCCTCCAGCCACCATCTACAGCAGCGATAATCACTATAAATCCCATCGCAACAACGAAAACCTTCTGCGCCTGTTAATAGTCTAGCAGCCCACGCTGGGATTAAATCTTAATAAAACACCCCCTCGTCACCAATCATCAGAAGGGGAGACTTGTTTCTTGTGGTGCCTTTATCGCCAACATCAATCTGCGAATTAAGCTAGTATTGCCGCTGGAGGAGACACATTGATAACAATCAAATATGAACGTTAGAATAATTGTAAAAGCAACATGGAAATTGCCGTCTCGTTATTCCAAAATATTCAGTTTATTAGTTATCTATTGATCAAGGTATTATTCCAAGGAATTCAAAACAAAACACTATTTGGTTTTGTCAATTTCATTTCTTCATTTATTGAACAGTACCGCGTTTCCGTGTCTTCATCACTCACATTTTCAACAGTACTGTTGAAAACAATGATACTACTGTTGAAAATAAAAATGATCCACGAAACCTCAGCCAATTGTTGTAATAAAGAAGTGGAATTGACCACATAAATAGTGTTTCCTTTTATCATGAAGTTTCACATCATGAATAGAAATTCTATAAATAGGTTCGCAATCCATATAATATAACTATTTAATCGAGTTATAATAATGGTATGACAGAGAATCTATTAATCTATAGGTCTATAGATAATTGTTCAATATCCAGGTCCTCTTATAATATGATATACTTTCTATTATTCATATCACAGCAACGAATTTTAATTGGAATTATCAATGATATTAGTCATAATCGGCAGTTTCTCTAGCATTTCCAAGATTCTCAACAGTGGTGGAAGAACCAATTCTTCTGTACTCCGTGTCCCATGACACGTAAATTAGATTTTCAAAAGAAAAATTCCGTAATTGAGTAATCAAGTTTCGCACAAACTTTGTCTGTGTGCAATCAAAAGCAGAGCGCGGAGTATAATCAGTGGAAATTCGGGAGAGAGCTAATGAGAGAAACGCTGAGTGTGAAATGGAATCTGTGTGAGGTATGCTGGCTGTGGCTATGATACGACTATGCCTTAATGTACACCCTGTATTTATATGGTTTACATGGCTAGCTATTACGATCTCACAGCAGGGCAGAGACTATTTCGACCAGAGTTGTGGGTGCTCGGTGGGGAGGGGGAGGGTTGTGATGATTATGGAGTTATGGGGAGCAAGTGTGGAAGCACCAGGCAGTCTGCGAGAAAATTCCTCCTTTCGGCATATTACACTGCTCGCCAACTCGACTCCCAAACTCTTGTTGCTCGAATGCTTGGCGCCACAGTATATTATCTTCACGCACAATATTATCGCCCCAAACTATTTTCACACAATTGTACGACCTGTTCTTTCGGCTATAAAGTGTGACACATTTTTCAAGGTACAAATTTGTTTCTGCCATCTATCTGGGTGCAAATGTCTTTTATTTCAATTCATAATATGCTTGTTCTTTATAGGATAAAATCACAAAGAAATGTTTTTTAAGGAAGGCGCCTGATTAAAACAATTGTAGTAGGGGGAAGCCTCTTAATCAGCCGCCATCCTAGAAAATCTGAAAAAAGCTTTTTGTTCCCGTACGTTGTAAGTGTATGTGTTAATGAAAAACGTATTCATATTCTTATGGAAAACGTACTTAATATTCTCAGAGTTTCTGAGTTCTTCAGTGATTTCTTAGCTTCTTATCAACCTTTGAGAGTATTACGCAGATTATGAACGAGTCCATTTTAATGTTATAATGATATTGTATTGTATTGAATGATAATGCTTGCGGCCAATCTTTATTCTTCCTCCATCATAACCCCTCTCCTGGTATCGACCTTCTATATAAATATAAGTCGTAGTATATTTATCTAAAATTTGATCAAGTATATTGACATTTTCATATTTTCCATATTCCAATATTCATCAAGACCCATTTCGTTGGACTGTATAATTCACATTATCAACCCATATACACAGATTTCATACAAGTAGTATGTGAATTCCAATCGTTTTTTTTTATCCAAATGAGAATCACACTTTCTACTTTTGTGTTGCTGCCTTTCACAAAGTAGCCTATGCGTGCTATCTGGTGGTGATAATCAAAACAAAGCGAGGGTGGTTGAGTACAAGTGAATATTGGAGGGCGGGCTGTGTTGTTGTCATAAAGTGGTGAACTTGCGAGAAAAGTGAGGATCGAGACCGTCCGTTGAACCAGGAACTTTTGTGGTAGTTGATGTAGACGTTGTTTTGTGCGGCTTTTAATTTCGGTATCTCTTCGAGTCACGCTATTTGGTACTTGGGCCCTATGCACACCGCTGTGGCTTTTGCTCTGCATTGCTGGGTTGTTTCAGACATTAGTATTGCCCCAGCTTTCTTGAAGCAGTCAGCCTTTGACTTTTAAAATGATCAAAAACGTCAATTGGATTTAAGTCATTTGAGCATATTCTTTATATAAGAAACAAATCATTCTAATTTCAATTTGTTTAGGGATAAAATAAACGAATTAAATATCAGAGATTGATAATGGTTTAACAACCGAAAATGGTATCTCGATATTTTAATCAATTTGTGGTTTTGACAACCTCAAATTAAAGTTGTTTTAACCAGTGAAATTCATTTCATCCAGTTTAATTCATTCCATCCTGTTAGTTGATAGTTCACGATGTTACAGTTCAAATTTATCACCTACTTAATCTACCAGAGATGTCTCTGCAACTGGCTGTTACTGTTGCTGAAATGTACTATAGTGAAGAAATCACTTTCTGTTCTGTAATAATTTAAAATGAAAAACACAGATTTTGTCAATTCTACTCTTTAATTTTCGGTTCAAGGACCATGGTTTCGTAACCACACAGGCTACATCATCAGCTTGACTGAACTTTCTGTTCATTAGAACATTCATTAGAATAGTATACTTCTATATTTGCTCTCAATTTACACGGATATCTGGAGCAGTGTTATTCGTAGAAAAGTAAAAGTAAGGTTATAGAAATCAGTAGCGTCGTGTGAAAGCTTTCTCAATGCTCTTGCAGCATTTCCACTTGAGCACCTGCAGTAGATAACGACCTAAATGACATAGCAGCTCCCTTCTGAAGTTTCTTCTTTTCTTTCTTCTTTCTTATTTGTTGTCTTCCTCTTCTCCTTCTTTTTCCCTCTTCCACTTGTCGTAGAATCAAATATCCCTCTTCTAATAGTGATTCACGGTCATTACTGGAGGAATTACAGTATCCTGGAACATGAAGCTTATTTGTTGGGAAAAATATGCTGCGGTACGCACCAGAAGAAAAATGTATGAATGCTGCTTACAAACACAATTTCATTCTTTTGTAGTAGGTGCAGTAAAAAAACAGGGCTTGAATCACAACCTTCTTTTGCACGCATAATAGAGCAAGAAGGAAAAAGCCCCGTGGAGCATTGAAAATGCGTTACAAGCGTCTCCTGCTTTTCATATCCCTTCAAGTTCCAGCAACCCTCAAAAGATCAACATGAAATTTGAACATAAGCCGCGCTGTATACAAACAAAAATATAGCTGGGAACACCCTCGCCCTCGAAATATACATGCAACTAAGTTATATTCACTATTTTGAATCTTGCGAAACTTCATTTTGTAGAATTCAGATTTTTTCTGAGCATGATGCATCACATGAGCGTCAGGCTATGCGTGTGTGAGTAATATACAAAGTATGATATTTTTCACAACAATTTAGCCTTTTTTCACATTATGAACGATTTCTAATAAATGATAACGTTGTTAGATACTTTATTAATTATTATCAAATCCAGGAAAATTGGCTCTCAAAGGTCACACAATCTGTTCACACAGTTACTGTAGACTATCTGTAATCAATTACCATTTTAATACAAATTGAGTACAGTAGTCCTATATTTCCTTTGGTTTTCATAGCTTCCAGCTAATGTGTAATTGATGTAGCTCATATTTCGTTACTCACATTCGAAACAGCGTATCCGGCATTAGATAGCGAGAATTGAGGAAACGCTCTTTACGAGTTGCCAGGATAGGCCTACCTGCTTTCCACGCACAAAATCCCCTACGAAACAGATTGTTATCTCTGGAATCGATATTGAATAATGGTGTATGTTGAAGATAGGCTGCGTAGGCTGCGTTTCCCACGAAATCTGATAGTGAATGTAGCTTCCGGACTTGTTGATAGATCGCTCTTTCGCCGATTTAAGGAGATCGTGCACCTCCCTACACTTGGGGCTCACACGTGACTTGAAATGAGTTTCAGAAGAATTCACTCGAGTGTCTTCGATGCTTTGCCTTGCCTTGCCGCGCCCCTAATCGTGTAATTACAAACATTATTGATGCGCCTACAGCATGCCTTTGCGTTGCGAATATAACCTAGGGGATGGGAGAAGGGAAATCGTGGTCGTAGGTGGATGATGCTACAGGGGATGCGTCACCCTATAGCATCCAGCTTGCGATACCCTTGCGAGGGTGGTGTATCAGGCGTTGAGCTTGCCTCAGGGCCGTTCTGTGTACACAAGCGTGAACCAGCGTCACCCTATCCGCACATATTTATTATATATGTATAGGTGATACCCATTCCATCATATATCGCTTCATGTATGTACAGGTCTGTTTTTCGCCGACTCAATCATCCCCTCTCCCCACTCACACACACACCCTTTCCCGTGAAAACGCACGCACACATAAATCTCCTCGCGTGAGCAATGGGATGATAGTTGTAATCCCGAAGAGTGAAACTGAAAAGTGTTCTCGAGTGCTGTGGGAGGCGGAGGTATGTCGAAGATTATTTTCCCATCAGAAGAATATCGGCCTGAAGGGTGTCGGAATGTCACAAGCGGAGAGACGCTTTGCTTCTCCATGGTGAAGCAATTTTTGGTGACCAAACACAAAAATTACAAGGCAAGTATTTAATTATATTTAATATTTTATTCATCTGTAGGCGAGGTGGAACCTACCCGTAAGGGTCTCCCCACCAATAAAAAGCCATACGATAAAAAAAAATCTGTAAAATTTTCGTTGCCATTCAATATACTCCAAATTAATAATCATCATCGTCTATCAATTTTCAATGAGGAATTGTCATTTGATACTACAGTGAAAATAGAGCTTGGTCTAATTTGCTATTTGCAAGATACTCCCAATGTTTCTTGGTCTATTAATTAGCTGTCATTTGAAAGTTCAAAATTGGAAAAAATATTGCTTAATCTATCAATTTGCAAGCAGAATATTGTCATTCAATATGTAAAATTGATAATACAACTCTTGCCTATTGATTTGCAAGTAACATCACAGTAAAATCTTCATCTATCATTTCTTCAATTTCTATTAGTCTTCATTGGGGAGGAACTGTTTCTCTTTTCTTTCGGAAGAACGTTTCTGTACGGTAAGCCAATAAACCCCTCATTCTGAGTCTGGTGAATCATAATCAAGACTTAAACTTCATATATTGATGTCAGAGAATATCTATGAAAAAATATAGATAACTTAACCAAAAAAAATAATAACAATAAATTTTCTACAATCTTTTCCCCGATTGAACTTAAAATATTATGTCATCAAAAATATGACTCAAAATTTAAAGCAGATCTGTGGCTATGCAGCACAACATTTCAAAACTCTATGTCCAGTTGCAGAAAGGTCTGTTGCGCTTCATCTCCAATTAAAGATGTTAATTATTGTGGATAGGGTAATAGACAATCAACGTTGATCCACTTTTGTGCAACGGGCTCTATGTCATCAAAATTCGAAATGTACATTTGCGTTGATATGAGCAGAGTTCAGTATGATGTAGTACTCGAAATCATACTCATAGCTTAATCACATTATTCCCATCTGCAACATGCACGTAAATAGAACGTTTCGATTCACATACATCTTCCGTCGCTTGATGAAGTGCGAGGTTGATTGACTCAAGTGAGAGAGAGAGAGTGTGAGAGTTCACGAGAGAGAGAGTGTGTGAGTACTCATTTGGGTGGTTGAAACTTGTAATTTACCATCTATGACGTGCGCTGGCAAATGAAGCAAAGCAAGAGGGGTGGGAAGGGGGTTGAAAGCAGTGAGCCAGTTCATTCACCCTCAAAGTCAGACACTAGCGCACAAACACAACATTCACCTAGTTTTTGAATGAATTGGAGCGTTCTTCGCTCTGTGCAAGTTTCAGGACAGTTTTCGCCGTGAGGACTCGAATTCACCAATTAACAAGAGCTTTCCAACTAAAATCACAGCACTATTAACAACTGACACGAACATACGCTCTTAGCTTGGCAAACTGCGAAGTCCAAATTGGGTCCAATCTGGAATTTCCCTCTAATTACTGGGAATTTCAGAAGTGGAACTGGAAGCGTTATCGTCGAGAATTGTTGGAATTGGACGTCCAGTTATAAGTAGTTATTCCAGGGAAGATAGAAGTTTCTCAACTATTACAAAATAATTATTAAAGTACTATATACTTCAACTGAAAGTACATTAGACTCCCTATTATCCGAGGTAATTGGGACCGGGAATACAGGAAACTCGGGTAATACGAGATTTAAGCTCAGTTATGGTGAGTCATGATAAGTGAGCTATCAACTGAACTTTTCAGTTAAAAAGAAACCATGTGAAAGATCCAAACTAGATTATTGGAATCAAAAACATAAAATAATCACTCACAGTGTTGTATATAAATAATTTTTTCTATTGGTGAATAACACTATTTCAAAAAACACTTTAGTAGAAAAAACTTGACTTCACTTACATAGTGACGATAATGTTGTCCTGGTGTTGGACATGAACATAGCCTTGAAGCAGAGTCAAACTGTTCAACTGCTCAGTCTGATGATGTCCAACACCAGGACGAAACGATCGTCACATTGAAAGTGAAGTAAAGTTTTTTCTACTTTAAAGTGGTTTTTGGAATAATGTTAATAATCACAATTACTTTCCTGTAAGCAAGTAGAAACTTAGATTAATTCTTGAAAATTGTTTGATCGTATTCCCTCGCTAATAAGAATACTTTGTTATTTTTGAATGACAGGCTCGGTTAACCAGCACTCGGATAACCGGGAGTTCACTGTAGTGTAGATCATATTTGAAGGTGAATCATAATATAATGGCATACACAATCACTTACTACTTTTTCCTCGCAATAAATAAATTATCACTCTACTATATACTGAAAAAACTAAATAAATACTGAAATAGGCTTAAGAAAAGGGAGACTCTTCTCAAGGATTCAAGTTAATTCGAGTCTATTGTATACATATTGCTTGGTTGCACAAGATTAAATGTACATGACTAAACTTGAATTAAAAACTCACTAGACATTATTACAAGGTGAAAAATGTTAGAATAATAGTGGAATTATAAGAAAGACAGTATTGGAATCATACTAATGAATAGCATGAACAAACAATGGATAAAGAAACTAGAAAAGCAAAGTACATTAACGGAGTTTCCACTCAGAAGGAAAACAAAACGCTTCAGTTTTAAACTTTTAAAAGAGGGTTGCAAGCACGGTGAAAGAAGAAACATTAACTGCGGGAGGAAAGGTTGAGAAACTGTGAAGAACTTGAATACGGAAACAAGATCGCGGTGCTTGAGAACGGATGGAAATTGGGGATGGAAGTTAATTTTTTGTAGCTCCCACGTTGTGATTCTACCGTCTTTGTTTTTGAGAGGGATGTTTTTTGAGCTTCAAATTTCACAAGGGGAAAAGCCAAATTCAAAACTGAATACATTAGTTGGATGTTTATGTTGAATGAAGAAACGCCTAATATCTCAAACGGTTTGAAAAAGTTGTGCGTAACTGCATCTGTAACAAAGTAGGCTACTCAAAGCATTCTTTAACTTGGATACAGTTTAGAACCACAACTTAGAATATTGTTTAATACATTGTGATGGTGGAGAGAGACAACTACAGTATAATATTCATAACAGACTAGGCGTTCAATGCTATATTTTCAATTTTATCGATTTAATTCAATATTAACATAATTTTTTCTTCCCAATCATCAATTTACATAATCTGAAAGAAATAGATCATCAAAAATCAATCATCAATCGATTGGAATTTGGAAGTAATGATTCTTTGAATTTAAATTTTCCCCTATTCACTGACGTACAGCCTTCAAAGAGGGATTCCTTTCATAGAGGGTTTCTTTCGATTTTGTAATGATTTCACCCTTGTATATCATGAGGGATGGTAAAAATATAATTTTTTCATTTGAAATATTTAATGGTTTAAACAATTCCTATCTATTTAGTACTGGGAAAAAATTATTTTGTAACATGAAATCAGACAAAGAAATTTTTAGAAAATGTAAAAATGTTGGCAAAAAGTAAAATGGGGATGGATGAGAACATGGCACCAAGACGAAGTCAGGTTTGCCATGGAATTAAATAGACAGCAGACCACGAATGAATGACCGGAATTTCGAAAATATTCCAGGGCCAGATGCTTTTCTGTCTGTCTCAATTCAGTCACATCACCAAGTCTCAAATCCACTTTCGGGACGGGATCTTGCACTTACACAAGCTCCATCACTTATTCACTCATTTAGGCGGCAGGCTCTTCCATTTCCACACATTTTTGGCCAAACAGTGCATCAGGAAGCTTCTCTTGGCTCCATTCCAGCTGAAAGAGGATTTAGATGTGGAGAAGTGAGAGATGAATCCTGCCTCTCTCTCGCAAGCATGCGATCCTTCCTCCCTTCTTCAACAGACTCAAGTATGTTGGTTGCATTTGCTCTCCTTGACTGACTCCGGAAATGCTAAATAAGAGCTGAAATCCAGATGAATCTCCTCGAACATGTTTACTATTTATATCTGCAACCACTATAAGATCAATTTCTGGAATTCAAATGAACATAAGTATCGTAGTACCAAGTACCTTTCGAAGTGCAAGTACCATAGAACACATCAATTATAAACTTTTAGAATTTCATATATCAAAAAGAACCTTTTTCAAAATTAGTGAACATTTTGCAAAGTGAAATAGAACTTCAACCTAATGGAATTAGGTTATACACGGCGAGGTGGAACAACCTTCGGGTCTCCCCACCAACCAAAGCCATACGCTGGATAGATAGATAGAATTATAGATGGATGGACGGATGCATTTTTCTTGTTACGGATTTCGGCAACATCAAATTCAACCACATCAATACATTTAACCACAAACTCAATAATGTCGGAATTTAATCACTCTAGCTACAAATCAAAGTACTCGAGAGTCAATACATATGATCACATAGCGCCAAATGAGTACTTAAAAGTTCACATGTACAATACATGTGAAGTGATTACAATTGGAGTTAATACGAGTATTAGTGAATTTAGAGCAGGTCAGAGATCGACTTTTGGTTGAAAAAACATGAGTCTGCTCTCAGGCATCCGCATTGAATTACGACTCCTAACCCATTAAAACAACGTCACGACAATGAGAAAGCATTGAGATAGTGCGCTTTTTATGGTTCCAGTTAATGTTCATGTAATGGATGTGAATGCGAATACAGAACTCTATTCCGTTTTGATATCTTCATCTGGATGCTTTTAGGAGGTTTATGACCAATCAAAGTCACCTACCTATTTTTTCCATGTGATTCGGTTGAGATATGAAGCTTTTTAAGGAAAACATTAACAAACTGTATCATGTGAACTTTACCATGATCATTATCTAACAATTCATGTATTATTAATAGCTATCAAGTTGAATTAACTATTTCTAATAGCTATCAGCTAGAGGTTGTATTAGCTCTGTAAAAATATTTTCTGTACTGTATCATTTCAAAAATAGATAAAGTTCAAAATTCAAGCTTGATTATCACTATCAAATAACAAGACGTTGTCATAACCACAAATTTATCAATACTATCGAGGATATAGTTGTCACGCCATTATAAATGTTTGATAAACTGGAACAATTGAATTAGTAGCAGGGTGATAAGAACTAATAGTAATAAATTATAATTGCCTAATTGGATAGATCATCACTAGTTGATTAATCAGAATAGAAAGATTTTATTTTTTTAATTCAGAGCATGAATGAATCATGATTCATATTAGAGAGAGCTTATGAACCATTCATTATGGAGAAATATCACACCTCTTTGATCAGAATAGAAAGATTACATTTTTTAATTTTAGAGCATGAATCAATCATGATTCATATAAGAGAGAGCTTGAACCATTCATTATGGAGAAATATCACACCTCTTTGAAATGTAACGGATCTCTTTAGAATCATTCAGTTGATGATTTTTCTTCGCCTTTCAAAACGTTCGATCACAGGGCGTCACGTGCTGTTTCTGTTGAGCGGTATGGAATGATATTCAACCCTCCTGAGCTTCAGTTTTGTCGGTTGAGCGAATGCCAACTTGGTGAGATGATGCGGAAGCAATTATTAACAAGAACTGAGAAAGGGGTTGCAGAGGCTTGCCTAGAAGATGGACGCACGTCCTGGCAAAAGACAGAGATGAAATGAGAAAGGGAGGAACTGGCTCAAGGATAGTCCGAGGGGTAAATTTCAATTAAATGTAGAAGTTACTCAACCTAATGGCTCAATTTGGAGTTTGGTCAGAGGTGTGGCTACAGCCTCAATGTGAGAGGACACTCAGGATACAACTTCAAACCACTGGATGATCTGTTAGAGGGTTCAGCTGCTCCTATTGCCGTCGAAATTGACTTGATAATGCAATTTGCTGATGAGGGGAGAAGATTCTAACAAGATATAGAATATGATCCAAAGTATTCCAAGGATTCCAATGAACATAAATACGATGATCCAATATCATATTTTGTCAATTAAATGTTAACCAATCTTGGTAAATCCCATCACATTCAATCTAGAGTCTGTTTGGAGAAAAATCAGAAGTCCTGTAAAACAAAGGAAAGGCGGACACACACTAGACATGAAAAGCAATAATGCAGTAAATTTTTGTCTAGTGTGCCTTTCCCCTGCATTGCAGGCCTCCTAGATGTTAATGTAATAGTCTCCTAGTCTCAAAAAAGAATCTTGCTCGCTCTGAATGTATACATGATATTTTACAAATGTATGATGTACATTATTTCTATCATAGACATTATGAACACATAATGAGCTTAACTGGTCACATTTGGGTTCTTTAGAAAAGGGGATAGATGCTCAATAAAGTATTGTGAAACCGCTTAAGCATTGGAACACCAAGTGGTGATATAATTCAATGAACTTTCTCCACAGGACTCTGTGGAGGATGCAGATTCAAATTTGTACATGCATTTATAAGAAGAATCTTTTCCTCGAAAGAAGAAGAGTCTAACTACAAAAAAGAGTAATATGTTTTCACAAAACATACTTTTTCGTCAGAAAAAAGGATATAACTAAAAGAGAAGCCAATTGTTTTATACAGTACAACAAAAAATGTCAAGGGGCATGTTGGTCACCCTTGTCGTCTGTTGTTAGCTGTCTGTGCCTGTGCAATTGATGATAATGAGTAAGCGGATTTGGAGGGCAGCCCTGTAAGTTGCAAGACGGTAATTATCTTTTGTAGGGGAGACCAGCTCTCTTCTAATGAAGGCGGAAGACTGGATTAGCTTGCGGACGGAGTCTGAGCTGACCACCCTCGAGGGGACACAGTTGCCTGTCTCCTCTCCTGTTGTCGCTTGTCGCAGTCGTCTTCTTGGCATTCAGAGAGCGGCAAACTGTAATAAACGCCAAGCCAAACCTCCCTCCAACAACCAACCCTTCCGCAAGACGTTTTACGGCTCTTGTCTGCTTTTAGCGGCCGACTTACAGCCTTCTGAATTACACCTGACTTGAAATAGCTGTGGCAAGAGCTGTCAACACAAGGCAGCCAACACATAAATGTACAGACTCCGAAATAACCTGGCTTTTGCTTCCAGGTATTCAGAGCTGTAGTGCAGAGTGAAGTAGTTAAACCGCGTAATGAAGTATGATTTCTGATTGATGAAGATGGAAACACATCTTGAAAACTATAATAATGGTCAGCATGTTTTAGTAGTGAATTTCAAGAGTCAATTTTAAAGTCTAGTTCCTTGTATTTAGTGACATGAGTTTCATGCAAGATCTGGGGTATCTTACAACCTACATTCAAATACGAATCAAAATAAGATAAGATAAGATCTTACAAATCCTACAAATTTAAATTGGAATCAGAATAAGATAAAGATTGTATACGAAATCAAGATGAAAGAAAACCATGTCCAACTGTTACTTTTTTTAGAATGAACTATCAACAAACATTATTATTGGTTATTACTTTGCATCAAATGAAGATATTATGTATGAATTTAGGCCCATGTAAAGATTTGCAGAAGATGTATAGAATGTACATTGACTTGGTTTGAAATGAGATTGTAGTCGAAGAGATTGTTTCGTGTCAATTCAATGAAGTGAAGAGTTGACTGTTGTGTGAGGGTAGGTGTCTAACTTTGCTCGAGAGTGGCAGTGCCAAACTTCATTGCAACACTTCTAACAACATGTTCGGCCATTAGTTGGCTCCTTGTTAAGGGTATTGACCATCTCATACCCACCTCTCCAACTAATTAACTAAGTGGTCAACCAGTGCCCCCTCCCCCCCCCCCTTCGTTACACGTATATTCTTAGAATATACGCGGCCACGTATATTCTTAGAAGCCAATCTTAGGAACCACACATTCGATTGAGTTGAAAATGTTTGACTTGGAGATACTGATTTTGAAAATAGCACTGGATTTCTATCACCTGTTCTCAACGATGAATTAGAACATTCATGATAATAAACCTCACTACGTGTTTCTTTTTAAAAAATTAGTACGATCACGCTTGATAAATTATTAAATTCATTTTTCTTGATTTTTTGTAGAGGATCATAAAATTTCATACAATGAAGTAGCCTTCAATCGAACAGTCCACTTGGTAAGGTAACCATATTCTGGACGTTATAACGCAGCAAAACATCATGGAAGCCTAGTGTGTATGGGTGCCAAAGATTTGATAATCGAATTTAATGATATTTCATTCCACAATTTTACACGATGCTCATAGTGTATGAAACTTTTATTTTGCAGCGGTCTAGCCCACACATTCGAGCTCTCCACATGTGAGTGGGTAATTCAATTATTATAAAGTTTTAAATTTTTTTAAATTGGTCGCATCATTGAGGATGAATTTTTATACACTCTGAATTTTATAAAAAGATATTTATTGCCATCCCAGGTGCCTTGGCAAAATGAATCAGCTGTACGAGTGTTTCATCAGATCATGGGTTATGAACACAAAAAAGGTAATAGCATTCTACTGGACTTTTTATTTCACAAAATCTAGCTTGGAGAAAAAAGCAAGCTATTAGCTCAGAAATATTTATCTCAAGTTCGGAATTAATTCCTGAACCTAATAAAACCATTATTAGGATGAAGCTGCATATATAATAAATTAGATATCGGATCGAAAATGGCCCAGATCCTTTACTGCTGGAAGAAAGGTTCGCATTCCGAACACTGCAGGCTCCTCCATCTGTCAGCGCGTCGAGTCATTCGAATCCCATAACCAGCGTGAGTATTCCATCAACGCCAGTCTAGAACATTCTCACAATTCCTTCAGGACATCGAAGAAATTGACAACGCTTCGGCAATATTTTATTCTGCTCGTATCGAATAGAAACGAGAGAATTCCCGTTGAATTGACAAGTACATAATCTTGAACAGGAATGATTGATAATCGTTGTCTGGACATTTTGTCGAAAATTGTGGCCCATTCATTGAATTTTTCTTACAAATTAATACATCAGGAGGCCTTTTTCATGAATGTTTGGAATTCCTGTAGAGTAGGAAAAAGGTGGACTCTCATAAAATTATGCAAGGACTTGTTTCATGAAAATTCAAATACAAAAATTGCAAGAGAAAAAAGACAAATACTAGACATGAATAGCAGATTTTAAGTAGTCAACTTATGAGTATAGTGATTGTTGGCTTTTCTCTTCTTTTGCAGGACTCCTATTTTCATGAAACAGGTCTCTGGAGTGATAAGAGTTGTTCAGAGAAAACATAATCATTTTCAATATCATCTGAACCATTTTCAATTTGTAATTAAAATTGAAATGATTCGAGATACACTGAAGATGATAGAATAGAAGAATAATCAATGAAAAACTGAATCATTTAAGGTATGTTAATTTCTATCACACAACATTTCTATCAAATTTGAATTGATTTGATATTCAAAGGTGTCAGACATAGACTTTGTGCACACCCAAGACACATAAGGAGAAACCTGTCGTTTCCATGCTAGTAAAATAAATAAATGACAGAAAAAATTCTCAGCTTCATCGTAGGTTATGGAAAAACTTGTGGAAGGAAATAGTAAATCACAATCCTCCACTATATAAATTCTGGAATGCCTGTTTCTCCTCGATATTGCATTGCTTGATTTGTTGAATGAATAAATGAAAGAGATAAATTGATAATTGAGAAGATGGAAGAAGAGAAGAGAGTTTAATGAATTCAATGAGAAAAATGACGATAATTGTTTGTGAGAAAACAGACAACATGAATGAAGAATGATATCAACAAAGTACCGTTTAGTTCGATCATTAGAAGCTCAATCGCTAGAAGTTTGCAGTAAGGGTCTGACAACGAATTTACAGCTGAAGAGGAACGTTCACAGGGTAGAAGCAGGGAGGGAAAGCCGTGTGGGACAAGACAACCAATGGCAGAGGAGAATGCCCAAGGGTGGAGTAAGGGTGGCAGGTAAGATAAAGGGTTATAGGCTATCTAAAACCTTCCCCCCCAAGACACCTCACACCTTGTCGATGTTGCACTGTAACTACCTTCGACTCGAGAAACTCATAAGATTCCTCTATTGTATGTCCGAGCCCAGTAAATAACATTCTTCCCCTTCAGGTACAAAGGAAGACAGATGCGTAATATATAGCCGCTATCTCTGCCAGTTTCTTATCAACAACTTCTAATATCAAGGTTCACCACATAATGGAATAGCACGGTTTCATGTTTTTGAGACCTCTATTGCGAGAAACATGGATGCAATCACAAAAGTGAATTATTTACGTGAATGATTTTGATTGATGGTCCGGAAAAAATGTATACCGATGAGTGGAAATTTATTTTCCATTCAATTGATTAAGGTACACTAATTTGAAATGAAAATTCAAAATTCATTCATTGAATCAATTTTTTTGAGTCATCTATAACAAAGTCATCTAATAAAGAATAGCATGATTATTTTTCATTTACAGAATCTGAAATGTCATTGCCTAAAAATTGATTGTGACAATTGAATAGACTTCATTTATCTTAAATTTAAATTATTGTTTCTAAAATGCGCATTGAAATTCTATTGCCAAAACTATTCAACTTATAGTTTCAATTTTATAGTAATAATACTTCAATAATATGGTACACTTCAAAGCTAAACTAATGTTTATGTCATGAAATATCAGGCTATGTATGGGTGTCACAAGACCCAGAAATGTTGAAAATATTAATATAGAATTCACTATGGAATATCAATGGAATTTGAGGCGATTTAAAAAAAGAAATATTTTTGGAATAGGAGGCTATATACGTAATTGTACTGTACACTTGGAAGCTGAATAAATTAATTTAATGAAATTTAGGAGATATATTGGTGGCACATACCAGAGTTGTAATAAGCTGGTGTAATTTATTGCTCAAGTTGACATGTTTCAAATTATTATAACAAGAGAAGTCCTGCAAAATCCTAATAAAATGTCATGTTTTCATGAGCCAGAGAGAATTTTCAGATTAATTTTTCCAAGCCAACCGTATGCAGTCCTGTGTAATCAAATTAATCAACTTGCGTCGAATATAATTAAAAGCTCGACGGATGAGATTCCTCACATATCATCCAGTGCTGATGCAAATTTCATTTCCGTATCTAGTAAACAAATCAGAATATTGTCAATACCCAGTTCTCATTTTACCAAAGCGGAGTATTATTTGCGAAGAGGAACGAAGTAATAATGAGTAAGAGACAAAACAGTATGTAGATTACAAATTAAAATTGAAAAGCTGGTGCTTCTTTCAAATTCCACAGTTCACAAAAACTGAGCTGGTATGGATGTGGGTTGTATGCATATTACATCGTGGGTTGTATGTGATATCTCTTATCCTCCTCATGAACTAATTATTTTCCCAAATTTCCGTATTACACAATACACATGGCACCGTGGTTTCACAAGCAAAAAAATACAAATGCAGCATACATCCTTGCAGAATGAGAATAATCTCTCATTTGATGAGAGCCTGGAAATAGGTCGCAGTTAATTCAGTGCAGTTAGTTTTATTCATCGTGAATTACTGTATGTATATTCATTGCATATTATGAAGTTCATGTACCAGGTATCAAACTATCATACACTACCTGGCATTTGGCATCATCCTGGCTGTTTGATATCCTTGATTTTTTTCTGATTTTTCTGATTTGAAATTTTGTCTGATTTTTCTGATTTGAAATTCGTTACAGAATAAAACAAATGGATGAATGGACAAGTGAATCCTGATTGAGTAAATAACTTGATAGAAGCAGAACAACATAATAAAATTGCAATCATTAAAGTCACGACTAATGGATCAACAAGGAGTTGGATCCAACCACTCAAATCCAGATTGACTTGGTAGTCTAGAGAATTTTGCGAGGCAGGTACGTGAACAGTCAACACCACTGTTTGAAGCTTTGAGATTCCAATTAACAGCGGAGATTATATTAGGGTTTAGACAGTGATGTCTATTGGGGAGGAGTAGAACAATTATCAAAGATAAACAGCGCCCCCAAAGTAAACATCACTCAACTCTGATGGTCTCATACATTTGTAAGCGCTGTCAAAGACGCCTGAAGGTCTAAAACGGACAGAAATGCGACAAGAGTTGCTCTCTTCTCCTCTTCACTCCTCTCACCCTCTCCTCGACACATTAGCTCTGTTTGCAACGGTTTCCAATTTTGTAATACATTGCGTTACCACTCTGCACATACTTCCCCTATTTGTATTTCACTACCATTGTGTTGTGTCCAGATTTTCATTTCTGACTTTGTTACCTCTCCATTGTTTTCTTTTCTTCCTTCTTCCCTTCGTTGTAAAGTTGTGTTTCCTCATCCCTCTTTCTCCGCCTTCTATTAATTTTCAACTCTTGAAATGAAATTCAATAAAATGTATACCATAATGAATCTAGAACCATGAAATGAATCTTGAAATGTGTCTACTGGGATTTGAACCAGGGTGCTCTGACTAGGAGACAGCATCTCTACCACTGAGCTACTCCTGCATAATGAAGAATAGACCATTATAGTACTTTGGAGTAAGATCAGGAACTCAAACACATTCTATGAACGAAATTTAAACATCAATTTGAGGAATTTAAAGATAATTTGAGGAAAGTTGACATTGAGGAACGTACTCAATTTGAAAATACTACTTTACTGTTACTTCAAAAATCTGGTCCGCCGTCTTGGATCCGCCATTTTGGATCTAACTTCATTTTTTAAAATACAGTTTCGTACTGTTTCGATTTCAATTATGAAACTGTAATAATATGCGTTGTAATATAGTCGTAGAGTATAGTCGTCATATTGTGATTTATAAATACGCATCTCAACTAAGTACCGTACGGCTCAACGAACAATCTCGTCTCACATTCATGAGAAACGCTGGAATGATGTTTCAAGACAGAGAGATAACGAAGATCTCCAGCATTTGAAATGCATGAGAATGAAGTTGACTTGTTTCCGTTATGGGACTGCTGCAAGGACAAATCTCTCAGTCAGTCGGGGAAAATCGGAATAGAGATAGATACTGGAGACAACTCCCCTATAAATTCTTATCTAAACTAAGGAGCAGCTATATGCTTTACATATTATGGATGGCATGGAAAAATATGATTATTAGAATTTTCTCATATGAACTGCTTGGAGAAAATATGAATGAGATGATCCAAATTTTGCGGGTTATTATTCAACAATCACGCAATAGGTGACGGCACGAACACACCTTGGGATTCACACAGATTACAACTGATTGATGATGACATGTAATGGCTCGACCGTCATGAATAATTGATAAGTTCATGCTTTCAAGTCTACAAATTAAGTTATATAGTGGAGAGGCCTTTTTATTCCTTAATCAATCAAAGTGTGTACTTTCAGTGTCCACAATTCACACTTTTCTGCTGAATAGGAATTTAGAGGTCAAAAATACAGGGAAAACACATTATAGACTGTATAAAAATATAGACTAAGCACACTATAGAATGTAGCGCATACTATGCCGTGCTATCATGGCAAAAGTAGGCCGATGCCCGCCTCATTCCTGTATTACAGGACTTATAATTTTGTTACAGTCTGTTCCATGTAAAAGTTCACTATGAATTTTTTCTATTGCACAAAATAAATTTTTATGCTCATGTATTACGGTGTATTTTGCTTTTAATGTTAGTAGCAGGTGTAGGTCTCTTATTTAATCTATGCTATCAGAAGAAGGCAGTACCACGAGGCCAACCGCTCCCCAAAAAAAATTTTCCAACTTTGGGAACCGCTTTCCAACCTCTAGCGGCTATTTCCACAGAAACCAATTTCAATTCAACCGGGGTGAAATGGTACATTAGTAAATTCACATCCAGTTCCTTTATTTCCTTATTAGATGACTCATAAGAATTACTCAATAATTGAAATAACAGTACGGCACAATAAACTTGAATTAAATTCAATTTTACTTTCGTGCAACTGACCGAAAAAGCAATTTCTAGATCTTCTCATTATAATGGTTATGGCTTTTTGGCAGAGAGATCCTCTAGGTATCTTCTTTTTATCGTTATCATCAAGAACTAGAATGTTCTTGATTCACAAAAAACTACGATTTCAGAAGTGGTGATATTATGGAATTTTAAACGCAGGGATCTTTCCACTCAAAGTGCAAAGCAGAATACATTTTTTTGTAATTCAAGATTGATTTACATACAATAATTTGTATTTTGACGAGACAAACACAAACTGCATGCAACATTCTAACTGCATTTGGCGCCTACAGATGTGCCGACGCAACCCGCATAACATAAGTTTATGTCACTGTAATAATGCGACGGCAATTCCCCGTCTAGACGCTGGGGACTATTCAACAGGAACGGCAAAGCAGTTAATATTGGACGCGGCAATATACACATGATAAAGGTTAGTATATAGGTAAATTTTATATACAATATTATACCTATATACTGACCTTGACACTTGCTTGCTAGCGAAGGAGTTCAATGTACCGAGATTGGGGTCTACACACATGAAATGCTCCACCCAATAATGCAACAAGCGGCTCTCGGTGCAACCCTAACTGAGATTACCAATGATCGTTACCTTATAGGACTGATGTGGATGCAGTTAATGCTGCAGAGTTGGGCTTAGGTCCCTCTGGTACACCAAACCCATACAGTAGGCTACACAAATTTCGCATTCAGATCTCGGTATGAATAGCTCGAGCCTCTCAACGGTTCAACCATGCAAATCGATTTTGTAATTAAAGCTTTGATCTACTCGCGTACTATATTGACAAACTGCGGTTGTTCTCAAACATGAATCATCTGCATCATACGCCACGAGATAACTAGTTGTGTAAGATTGACACATTGTAGGTCAAGGTTTGTACCACGGTATCAACAGTAGAAGAAGACAGTAGATATCATACAATGAATGCGTGAGACAAACTTGAAACCTAATACAGAGATTGAGTATAGGTCTAGTACAATAATAACACAAAGGTCTAAACCATTACTTGAGTATCAGTACCAGTAGTATAAATTAGGCAGTACTTGATATACATGATGAGTATCAGTACAAACTGAAGGAAAGCAATTATAAAATTAGCTAGATGATGACGTTATTGCTAACAATCGAAATTTCTAATACCTTTTTGCATAACTCTGTATTACAAAGCTTCAATTTATTGAAAATAGAGAGATAAACTTATATTACAGTGACGATCGTTTCGTCCTGTATTCGGACTTGAAAAGATGTTAAAGATAATACTAATTTTTTAAATGATATTTAATGTAATTTTCCTGGTAATATGATGTTTGAATTAATCTTTATGATAGAAAAATAATGGATGAAAAACCAGAGTGAATCGAAGTAGAAATATTGTTGATATTCCTAAAATAGTAAAATTCTAATATTCTTCTTCTATTAATTCTACACAACACAATTAATTCAAACTTTATACGATCTGACAGTCATGAATGATCAATTCAATCCAGCAATTGACTGTTAAACTATCTACAATAGACATGATTAGGTGTTTCACAATAATTTCAAAATTCCAATCACTTTCTTATTTTATTTGTTAAATGCCGCATCTTGTGAGCTCAACTTGTATGATTGACTTCTGTAAGCGGATTTCTGAATCAACTGGATATAATATGGGAGAATGATGGATTGAATAATTCAGATCATGCACGTACGAGAGTCACGCTTATCAGGAAACTGCAGTGCTAAATTGAAATTTCCATCAACGAAGTTTTTGTTTGGTAAGCAAATGAATTTGGATTGTATTTGGCGATGATGTTGAACCGATATAACTAGAGCGGAAATCGGGATGGTATTCCACAAAAATAAACAATGCTCTTCATTTAATGGAGCAATCCAATGCTGCCTGGTAGGGATAGATTTGGTAAGAGATTATACACGATAATGTGAATTGATTTTCTATTCCTATTTTATTTTTAAAATTACTAGCTGAACGTAGATGACGTCGTCATAGCTCAACTATATTATTTTTCATCTTTTCTAATCTGTGTGAAAGAGAGAGAATTCTTGAATTGACAATGAATACTTCCTTATTAGAACATTTTCTAATGTTCAAAATTGTACTTTTGTAGAATTATTTATCTACTGTACAATGATGACATCATAGTGGATGAATTCTCATACAGATAGAACTGTCGCATGATTAGTAGCCTACCTTTTTTTAATGTTTAAAAATTCTCAATATTGTATTTTGTAGAATTCATGCACTGTACAATAGCATAGTGGTGGATGAATTCGCACCCATTGAACAATTAGATTTTCTAATTGTCAATCCAGGAGCAATGGGAAATTGAATGGGATAATGAAAATGGAGCAATGGGGAAATGATGCTGAACTGTTATTTTATCATCGAGCTTAGCACAGGTTAATTATCCGTATTGAAACTGGAAACCTGTTTTTTTAGATGAGAGATCAATAATATTCAGTTGTATCAACAGTTTAGTGATAAGATCTGCTCAGTGATTTAGTAGTGGTGTGAACGGTATAGGCTCACTAAACGACTACAAAGCAATCTAATTATTTCATTAACGAATCCACAAAACTGTTTCGTGCAGTTGAGGCTGTACAAATTACAGACTCAAACTCGCCAATTTGAAAGCGTTTTTCATTCATCTACTAATTGACTGATTGATTAATGGACCGTCATTAGGCCAACTGAATCACGCCTGAGTAATCGACAAAATCATTATTGCATGATGATTTGTAGCTGCAAAATAATAAAAAGGGTGAACCCGTTCTCCATTAAGAACCGACCAAAGGCATGCGGCGATGTTTACAATGAAATATTCACGGCAAGTATTGATTTTATGGATGGAAGCTTGTTACAATTCCATTGCTCCATTCAATCAACATTGTTGTGTTTATTCCAATGGGCAACTGTGGTAGATGCCTAGCAACCAAATACGTTCCATCGGCTCAGAAAATGGATGATTCTATGACCCTTCGGACTTGTTCGTAGTTCATATTGAATATTATGTATGACCTGACCACTATTGACTTACATAGGTAACAAGAATTGGGCACAGTTGGCGATTTAGACGCTCCGAATGGCGCAATAGAATGTTTTTGTGATCTCCATCTGCTTACGAATATTAGTAACAAAACAGAATTTTTAGATAGAATTCAATTGGAACCATTCCATATCAACAATATAATATTTGTTCCTGTTACTCAGTGTATCCAAAGTATTCTCATGATAAAATTAATCAGATTTAAAGAATTTCTATCAACCTTTTTATTAATTTTATTATGTTCCTACTATTTTCTTGGTTAGAATCGTAGTTTCTCATTCATTCTTATATCTTTATCTCTCTCAACCTCTCTCCCCTCTTTAAGTTTTTTAATAGTTATCAGAAATCACAAACATCAATCTAAAGAAAATCAATCAATATTCACTGTAGTCAGTGTAGTGTATATTAAATGTATTTTAATACTGTATTGTAATCGATAGGCAAATGTTGTTATTGCCAGTTCGGTTGTAGTAGTCTTTTATAATAATTATTAGTTTACTCAATAAAATGTTCAGAAATAATTTGGTGTAGGCCTAAGCAGAAACAATTGTGTATTACCAAGTATTTATTTCCCTTAGCAAATCTTTTTTTTTCCCAGCATCTTTTTACAAATTTTTTTTGGGGGGGGGGGGGAAGCACGTGCCCCCCTATGCGACGCCTGAGCAAATGAGTTATTGAAATGACTGAAGAGATAGAGCAATGAAAATAATTCAAAAGAACATTAAAATTACGGAATAGAATAAGATGAATACATCATAGAAATAATAGAAAAAGTTTGTCTGTTTGTTGTCTCTTCTCACAAATACTGACAATAAATGGGAAAAAAAGTTCAATGAATAATAATTCTTGAATATTTCCCAATTAAAGCCAGTCGCGATGCAGAATGAATGTGTTTCAGGCTCAGAATCCATTCTCAGCGCTTCCAGGATAGAATCAATATCTTCACTTCTCGGTAAGATACTGTATCTGATTGCAAACCCGGTCTTTCATCTTGTGTTGAGCACACAAACAAGTTACATTTTGGTTTCAAGATGGTAGAGCTAGATCAGTGACAAAGAGCATACGTGAACTTGGAAGGCGGTGTATCGCCTGTAGCAAGGAGGAGATTTCAATTCCCTGACAACTTCAGCTTTACTGCTTCAAGGTACTTCATTTTTATGTCCCCGCCTGTCGTATATCATCCCAGCAGAAGAGCAGATTCCATAAAAGACACTAAAAGTGTCATCTCTAGCTTCGCGCACTTTGATTAGCCATCAAAATTACATCTGGCGAAAGAAATTATTCATGGATCTCTAGGAGTGTTGTCATTACAAGTCAGAAGTAAATCTTGGTTTGTGGGAAGGCTAAAGCAAAAGAAAATGGTTTTCAAGATATTGCCATAGAGAAGAGATTCTAGTCTGTTTCTAGACTAGAAGAGATTTCAGACTCTTAGAAGAGATTCTAATCTGTTATCTATGATATTGCACAATTCAAGAAAAATATCGGGGTACCGAGCTCTGCTCGGGGGTAGGTCTACAAAGGCACAGGAATGGAAATTTTAAAGGAAAAAAGGAATGAAATTAAACAATTTTTTAAAGTACAGCCATCAGTCTTATGCACTGAATCATCATTGCACTATAAAAAATTAATCTCAGCTTTCGAAATATAATCGAGTTTGAATGCATATCATTTGAAAAATCGCACTTGTGGTAAAATTTTGCTTCATAGAAATAATAATAATATGAGTTGACAACTATTTTTAGCTCAGCTGTTTTGATGAACTCTTGACGATTTCTCTCGAATAAATAAAAACAGATCACATGGCTAATAACTTCATGCCTAAAATTCAAAAATAATGATACAATATGGAATATTTTCAAAATTTCAAATAAAATGAAATATTTGCCATTCAACAAACATTTGAACATCAAGTCACAATACAAATGTTTTAAATTCCTTTTAATTTTCTATAGATAAATTAAAATCAGAAATAAAAAAGGGAATAGGAGCACCTTATGTGTTTCGATATTTTTCTCAATTCTAGTAATGGAACCGCTGGTATTACCAAAAAAGTTAGTGTAGTTGTGTATTTCACGAGTGATCATGTGATTGAAATGCACTGTCTCAGCAGCTGAAATAATTTTGTCTCACTCCCACACTCACCGCTCTCACGCTAGTTTCCGGACGGAGTTTTGGCGCTGTATTTGAATTCAGAGCCTTTATGTTAAGTTTCATTTTCATAAAGACTTTTAAAAGTTTATGGTATCTTTTGCGGTATAAATCAAAACTGTTGAGAGAATATGGTTAATATAATTTACGGCAAAATATACAATTTTTGTTAGATTCTTTGTTTTTAGGTTGGTTTGCATAGAAGTAGGTAATATAATATAATAGTAATTCCGTGTAACCTGGCTGGCTCAGGTCTGGTGTCAGAGTTTTCAGGTCACTCCTGATTAGTTCAGGGTCTCTGACGTGACTTAACGAATGTTTATTAGGCAGCCGGGACCGACGGCTTAGCGTGTCCTCCGAAACACGAGGAGTGGCTCGAGCTAAAATCTCACGGTCTTACCTGGGTTTGAACCCGGGACCTCTAGGTTACAAAGCCAGCACTTAACCCACTCGGCTATGGCCACTCCATAGAAGTAGGTGTGATTAGAGAATCGGTAGTAGAGACTACAGGTTAGAATGGGTTTTCTCTAATTCACTAATAATGGTCAACTTCTATCGTTACGCGTGTATCAAACTTTTGGATTATTCTTCAATATCATTGATCTAATATCGTTATGCGTGTATCAAGCTTTTGAACCATCCGCTATTTAATCAGAGTCAGCTGTAATTATTATCAATTTACGATGTTTTCAAATACACCGCTAAAAGTCCGTCCACAAAATGGCCGACATCCTACTCCCCTTATTTCTCTTACTTCCAGTCCCTAAGATGTCAGGTCCCTGGGTCAGATGATTGAAACGAATTATAGCACGATCCATTTAACTTGTCAGAAATCAGCTGTTTCGGTAATAATTAAACAGTGACTTCGACACAATAATCAAAAGGCTTAAAAGTCTTAAAGACCTTTGAAGTCTTTCAAAGACCTTTTTAAAGAAGACCTTTCAAGAATAACGTTTTAAGAGACCTCTTCAATAATCTGCGAGATTCAGCATTTGTAGGTTAAGTATTGTGATATTGCTGGTCAAAACATATGTTTTCTGACAAGTTAAAAGGGACCTGCTATATCTGATCAGCTGATAATCATAATCTTCTCTCACTGGCACTCACTCTCTCTCAACATCAAGAACCGACGGAAAATTGTTTCTTCTGTCAGCTGATTCTCTGTCACTGTCTCAGCAGCTGAAATAATAATCTTGTCTCACTCACACACTCACTCGCTCTCACTCTTTCTCATCATTTACAGCCGACGGAAATTTCTCTCTTCTGTCAGATGATTCTTAAAGGATCAATTTCTCCTCTTTTAGGTCCTTTAGCGAGTTATCCCAGGGATGACACCCGGCGCAAACTAATTTTTGTATCACAAACCTCCTATATTCCAAATTTCGTCAAAATCGTTAGAGCCGTTTTCGAGATCACTTGGACATACATAAATACATAATACATACATACATACATAAATATAAACATACAGAAATTGCTCGCTTAATATAATAGGAATATCGGGGTACCGAGCTCTGCTCGGGGGTAGGTCTACAAAGGCACAGGAATGGAAATTTTAAAGGAAAAAAGGAATGAAATTAAACAATTTTTTAAGTACAGCCATCAGTCTTATGCACTGAATCATCATTGCACTATAAAAAAATTAATCTCAGCTTTCGAAATATTATGAATAATCGAGTTTGAATGCATATCATTTGAAAAATCGCACTTGTGGTATAATTTTGCTTCATAGAAATAATAAAATGAGTTGACAACTATTTTTAGCTCAGCTGTTTTGATGAACTCTTGACGATTTCTCTCAAATAAATAAAAACAGATCACATGGCTAACTTCATGCCCAAAATTTAAAAATAATGATACAATACGGAATATTTTCAAAATTTCTAATTCCTTTTAATTTTCTATAGATAAATTAAAATCAGAAATAAAAAAGGGAATTATAGGAGCAGCTTATGTGTTTCGATATTTTTCTCAATTCTAGTAATGGAACAGCTGATAATTATAATCTTCTCTCACTCGCACTCACTCTCTCTCAACATCAAGAACCGACGGAAAATTGTTTCTTCTGTCAGCTGATTCTCTGTCACTGTCTCAGCAGCTGAAATAATAATCTTGTCTCACTCACACACTCACTCGCTCTCACTCTTTTTCATCATTTACAGCCGATGGAAATTTCTTTCTTCTGTCAGCTGATTCTTAAAGGATCAATTTCTCCTTTTTTAGGTCCTTTAGCGAGTTATCCCAGGGATGAGACCCGGCGCAAACTAATTTTTGTATCACAATCCTCCTATATTCCAAATTTCGTCAAAATCGTTAGAGCCGTTTTCGAGATCCGTTGGACATACATACATAAATACATAAATACATACATAAAAATAAACATACAGAAATTGCTCGCTTAATATAATAGGATATGAAATTCTCTTATTCAATGAAAAGGTTTAAAGTTGTCACAACCACAAACACAGTTAATTACACATCGAGATACTGGTTTTGGTTGTTACGCCATTAATTATCAATTATCTCTGGTGAACTAAAACAAGAGTAATATAGCATGATATATTGATGGTGCGTAATATCTCAGTTTGAGTATATTTGAGTTGAATTGAATTCAATATTGAATACTGCCTTCATTTTCATAGAGGGAGGATTTAAGGCGCAGCGGGTCCTCCCACTCAATCCCTCAACGGTTGGGTGCGTGAATTCGTGAGTGCGCGAATTAGTTGCTAAGAATGTAATGGAGTAATTGGTGTTTATTATTCCATAAAAAACCTTGAAATAGATCATCAAATACCGACATACCTCATTCCAATAGAGGTCGATTGAGTCCAGTCTATTTTTACTCCTAATTGATTGAAAAGAGTCAATTTAGAAGTGAAAAAGCATTATTAAGTGAATGGGATTATAATAATAAGTCCACCTCTTCAATAAATCTTACTTTCAGAAAACAACGCATTCCTGACAATGTATAAAGGATTAGAAGATTTACAAGCTCGCATTTGCTCTCTCATGGTCGAGCTAATGTGGTCAATTATTCAATTTCAATGGCTCTACGCTTAAGCACTTTCTACAACAATAACGGTCAACCAAAAAGTAGCATGCAAATATTCTTCTCCCTTTACGAGCATTTTCGGCGGGATAATTGCTGACCACGTTCGATGCTCCATCACGTTCATTGTTCTTTTCCCCAACGCTGGAGCCACGTTTTAATGAATAGAATCGTTAATTACTGCAATTTAAAAGAAAAATTTCTTCTTCTTCCTCCATAACACTTCACTTAATATAAACTCAACGGTCAGCCACCAAAATTCATGAAATAAACTACTTTCACTGAATAAAGCTACTGCATTTCAATTTTCAACAGGTTTTTTGGAAAAGTAAACAGTTTTCATTTATCTACTCTTTTAATATCTATTTAATCATCGGTAAATGATCTGGAAATCTGTGTAGAATGTAAATGAATTATTTTGAATAATTTTTAGTGAAACACATGAAGATGAATCTCAAAGTGAAGCTATACTAACAATCGAAGCTCCAGCTTCCCAGCTATTTTCTCAGCATCCAAAACTCTCCCTGAAGTAGAGCATTACACGAAGCCACTGAAATGATTTCTAGACACTAATTTTTATCTTATTCCGGCAAAGACTCGAAATTATAGTCTCAAGATTATCAATACGATGAAGACGAATAGTAACCATTACTCTAATGTTTTATTGATTATGTCTTACAGAAGCAACCTTCAAAAACAATTAATTTGTGATTGAAATACAATAGAACAATCCAAGTTCTTTTGAAAATTAAATCCATTGAAGAGATGGAAATACCCCTTGGAAGTCTTTGCAATAAATGCATCTACTACATTATTTGAAAGAAGTATCAACAAATACATTTTTCAATTCGGGATAAAATCCAGTCCTCTAAGAAAACCATTAAAATCAATTTATATTGTGAGAATAAATTGAGATAATATTGAAAATGGAAAGTCTCATCGATAGTGCTATCCAAGTAACAAGTTGAATGATGTAGCATGAATAGAATAATTGAATAGGGTAAAAGCATTTGTAATCTATGTAATAAATATCTTCAAGCAATCAAAAAGAGTAGTTGCGTTGGAAGCGGTTATGGCCAATGGGTGGATGGATAAATAATAAAAGATATGTACACATTTATTGGGTTGGAATGATTGCAGTTGGGGGCTGTGTTAGTGCTGAGATGATCTAAGAAAGGGAATGTTCTTGTAAGAAAGGTTAGGCTTCTGGGGGGGAGATGGTGACTCACGCCTCAAGTGTGGGGCTGCGGCCTTGAAGGAGGACCCTCACGAGGGGAAAATGACGAGTGAGAAGGAGATAAGTAATCTGAAGTGGCGAGACAAAGAGAACGAGTGGAATGTGGCGAATATAAGGGAGAATGGCGAATGAATGTGATTGAAGAAAGAAACGGAGGGTTATGGTGAGAGGAATGAAGATTTGTCTGTTAAAAGGACATGCTGTGTCCTTCTTCCCTTGTCTGTGGTCTCCCTCTCCAAGGCATTGTCATTGGAAAAATATTTCCCTGTCTGCGTTAGTCAGACAGTGACATACAGTGCTATTGTTCGGTCTCATCGGAATCGATCTTTCATTTCTAAGGTTCCAGAATAGATCACTATCATGGGAGTTGTGAACAGCAAATCAAGATAAATTTCGTGCAACAAACAATATTTTAGGATTGCGATGATGGATAAGATGGATCCTATACGTTTCCACATACTACCATAGATAATGATTGCAGTAATATCTGACTAATCAAATAGATAGTCTTTCTGTAGTTGGATTGATTCTCGTATTTGGTAGTACATACCATATTTTATCCATACTATTAATTAAGATTTTAAGCGGATTTGTCGATTGCGGCGCTCTGAGTGGCGTAATAAGTATTGGTGGCCTGTTTCTATAGATGATAGTGACAAAATAGGATTTAAAAATGGTATTGTATCAGATTCGTGATTTATTATTAATTTGATGTTGCCATGTGATATCTATGGTGTGTTTCAAGTATTTTTTATAATTATTTATTCATAGTATTCCAATTATTAATCAAATTGAAAGCATTTATATCAACATATATTGGTTATTTTTCAACTATCTTCCAATTAGATTTGTAGATTTGCTCTCCTTCTCTTACACTTCATTTCTCTTCTTCTCCTTTACAAGTTTTCACTCTTCCTCTCATACCGTTACGTTTCTCACTCTTTCTAGTTGAATCTACTCGATAAAAGGATAAAAATGATTAGATTATTGTTCCTTTTCTCTGCTCATGACAGAAGAAAGTTGTCATGGCCATAATCTTCCTTCTATAAATTTCTGAAATATTTTGGATTATTATTTCTCAAATATGATGGTTTTATTAACAGGCTGCTTTGCATTTAAACAGATGATCAGCTTCAGGAGATCACCAGTTATTGTTGCTTTCTCTTTCACGTGAGCGCTAGTACTTAAGTCTCGGACACTATCCGTGGAGTATATTTAATACAAAAAACAATTTAAAGGAAGAATGATTTCTATAGAATAAGAGTAAAGCGTTTCTTCAGGAAAAAGTGTGTTGAGAGATAGGGATGTCATCAGCAATAGTCTTTCTAAGCCAGGATTACGGATTCTGGAAGGTTTTCTATTTTTCCTCCCGTGTTATCCTGTTTCACGGATCAACGATAACGGAGATAACGCTATTGCTGATATTGAAGGGTTTATCTCTCACCCTGCGAATAAATCTAGAGGAACAGAATTTGATAAAATCGATTTACCTTGATAGAGAGAATGAGATTTAGTAACGAGCTTCACGTGAGAGGCTCGCAGTGTTGAGAGTCAAACATTTTTCATCGCCTTAAACTTTACGGTAAACGGAAATATTCACTCAAAGCAGAACTTGATAATCTCAGTAAACATGTTTTGAAGTTTTATTCTCAATAACTTCATCATCATTTTCTCAGTCAACGAATTTTTCAGGATAAAGTATTATATAATTCGATTTTTATGATGTAATCGACAAATTAAAAAATTAAAATTAATTTCTCCTGAAATAAAGCAAGCTTTCTGCTAGTTTCCATTGAAATTATACACAATTATTATTACCTGATGATTTTTGAACTATTGTTAATTTCGAAACTCTGTTGAATAACCTCCATTGAGGCCACCTCATGAGTCTCCCAACATTTGGAAAATTACGCATTTTAATGTTCTAAGTGCAGAAACATTATATTTCTTATCTTTCAGTATTCCAATACTATTCAACTTGATTGCACATTCAATTCACACTGCTTTGAACGGTATGCTAATTTTAAATATTTGATGAAGAAGTGGATGTTATCATTACACGAAAAATAATTGAAAATTATAAATTTCGGTGACCTACTCCGATTAAGGTTAACTCACTCACTGTCGCTACTCACCGACATGAAATGAACAGCAAAATGCCGACAACTCACCTGGAAAACAATAAATTATTATTAATTCATTCATCTATAAATTTATTTATTCAGGAATTGATACTTACAAGGGTAAATCTCGAATACTTTGAGGGTACCTTCCCATTCAATACTTTCAAGGGAAAGTACAACAGGCTTCTACTCAAATCTGATATCTTTTATAACAATTCGGATAATAAGGGAGATCAAACAAAATAAGTTTACTATAAAACAGTTATTATATTTTGATGGATAATTAAATTATATGTAAGATTCATATTAGAAAATAATATGTAATTATAATTATTAAGTATATAATATATAATCATTGATTATAATCTGTTAACTGAACGTAACAACATACTTTGATGTACATTGTACACGATAAAATTATTCATCAAATTCACCCAATTAAATAAACTTGAATCAAACAGTTGATTAGGTAAGGTACACGTGAGACATGCATAAATCTTAATTTACTGCAATATAACAGTTCTTGTCTAATTTGTGGCAACCTTAACAGCTGTTTTCAGTGGCTATTTTATTGAGTGGAATTTGATGAAGAATCTAATCGTATACGGCTTTGGCGCAGGGGACAGAAGGTCGTGGTTCACGTTTTGTGCAGAATATTCCCCATGCAAATGAAAGTATAATAAAGCTCTAGATAAAGGCGATAGATTCGCTTCGTAATAAGCTGGTGACTGTGTGTGAGTGTATAGTTTCCATATATGTGTGTGTTTTCACGTTGGTCGTAATCGCTCCTATAGTAGAAAAGCGCATCCTACTAGAAGTATAAAGGAAGCTGTACCGTTTTACGATGCTATATTCAGCATCTAGCTAGACCATAGTCTGTTTGCATCAACGGTCATAACGTTATCAGAAACCTTCATTCCCTGCGGACTTCACCAATAGCCCGGCGGCAAACAGTATAAACCACCCCCACCCATCCCCCAACCCACACTTTCCCTTCATGAAGCCGAAACCAATTTAATGATACACGTCTTGGAGATAGCGTGAGAAAAGGCAACAAAAAGTCGTTAAAAATATTCTCACCTCGTGAAATTTTATTTTTGCTGTACTGGTGAGACAAGAACAGTTTTTGAAAAGTTTAATATTTGCTTAAACTCAGGAGTAAAAGTGATCTCGAATTGAATTTGATGTAATACGATTACATCATTTAATGTAATATGATGTAATATGATGCATTTAGAAATGGGAAGAAGAAAAACGCGTCAATTCTTAAGCTTCAGGTTAAGATTCAAGAAGCTTCATAGCTTAAGCTTAAGATAGAGGAAGCTTCAGGTTCCTCTATTTTGGAAATGAAAATATTCCACTAGTATGATAAATGTGATTTTAGAATCAAAAATCAACTTCTGTACTTGAAACTCACATATTCAATTAATTGATCATAGAAATATTGTCATCAATTATATAATATATTGGCATCACAGATGCGGAAAGAAACCGGCAATCAGGTACTTCAAATATTAGTAAATAAACCAGCCTTTCATAGACAATAATAGACTGAAGTTCAATTTGGCAAGATAATCAAACATTTCAATTGGTAATGTGGGCACCACATACTAAGAGGAAAAATCAATCATTCTATTTCAAGTAAAAAGTCGTTTTATCATTCTACATATTCAATAGCAATAGCTTGAAAATTATTATTCAATTTGAAGACGAGTGAAGTTATAATAATGATAATAGAAGTTTGATGTATCTACATGTAGCATTGAATATGAATAAACAATATTTTATTAATCTCTAAGATTGGAAAAGGAACTCGAAAAGATTAACTTACAATTCACATTCAATTGATAATCAGCGTGAATAAGAGCTGAGAATAAGAGGTTAGAATGATTGTATAATGGTGAGTTGATAGATTTATTTCTCTCCACTACAAGTGAAAGTTTAGAAATATTTCCCATGCTAGCAAATCACAAACAAAAATTATCATACGGTTCACAACAATTGATGATGCAATTGATTGAGCTGAGGCGGGTCGAAATGAGAGAAAACTTTATTTAGAACTTCAAGTTTTTCAAGTTAAAATTAGACCCTAGAACAGATTTTTTCGCTCTATAAGTTATCGAGGATCGAAATAAAACGTACACGCCAACTTTCTTGCTAATGCTGTCAGATGCAGGTGGAATCAAACTTCAAACCAACAAAGTACAAAGTTTATACGTCAATATACAGATTACACAGCAGCGAGATGGCGAGGAACTTTCCTTTAGAAATTTATAACAAGGAAGTTTTCGCTATATCAATATCTTCATCGGTTTCACGAATAAAAGAGGGGTATTGGAGTATTTGGCAACATTTTCGAATTGAAATTGATTTGTGGTTCAAATAAGAATAAATTTATAGTGAACCCAATTGTTAGAAGTTGAAGCAGCCGTTCCATATCTTCGAAAGTGAAAGAAACAATTTTTCGATCATTGGATTATATTGTGATATAAGTACATTGTGATTGAATGCTATAACGGAAGGTGCTTGATGGACAAGTGGTTATATCTCTCAACCGACAGTTGAGAGTTTGGGGTTCGATTCTCTGTTTGTGCACAACTTTTTGTACTGTTGCACTCATGGAAATCCCTCTCTCTAAGTATTCATTTATTCATTTTCATTACATATAAAGGCTCACAGATAACCATAACCATGGAGAGCCATATTTACACAAGTGATTGGTAAATAAGGCTCTCCATGGTTATCAGTGAGCCTTTACATGTAAAGAAAATAAATAAATGAATAGAGAGAGGGAATTCTCACTTTTATTCTATTTCGTTCTGTTGACTGTTTGCTGTTGCAGAGGTCTTCAAAACCAGTCTTACTTTGGATTTTCGTTTCACTAATATTATTGAGTATTCATAGCAGTCGATTAATTGAAACGTAATTGTTAAACTTGTTTGGAATATAAAATAATACAATATTTTTGCGAAGACAAACCGAACAGTAAAATATTCGTACACTTTCCGCTGACTTATCCGAAAAAGCAGAATAACGTAAGACAAGAATTATACAAAAATCGATTCCTCGCCTACACCTTTTCACTTGTCGTTTGAATATTTAATGCTATTTCCCCCTCTCAGGTGTTCCATTCGGCTCGCTGAAGCCTATTTCATTGATAATTTATGACGCTTCTTGGCGATTGTTTGAAGTGGTTGCGCGATGGTGGAGTGGCGGAGGGATGAGGGGAGGAGATGAGCGAGGGGGGGTTTAGCGGTGGGGTATCTCAGCCTCAGCCACTGACTTACACCTCATCGGCATTAGTGGAGGTGATAATCAAATTATCAACGTCTGAATAAATCATTATCAATTGAGATAATTCGGCTTTCTGCTCTCAGAAAACGGTTCTCGAAAATTCAGACCGATTCACTTCCACCATTTTTTGATGAACTCGAAAAATATAGCTGGTTCATTTTACAAGAAACAATTCTACTTCTTACTCTCGAATATACTTCTATTAATTGAATTATTAATCTGTGGTTAGATGAATAGAATTGATAAAATAAGTCCATGATTTAACCAACAGGAAAAAGACTAGACTTGTAAATTTATCAAAAATAGTACACTGAGCCATTCATATTGGTGTGTGTCCGACTTTTACTTGGACATATAATTTTCAAAATGAATTATTAACATTTCAACTTTTTCACACATTGTGTTTAAAATCTTGAATTGTATAGATTGATACATTCACCATACAATATAAATATCTTTGCACTATGATAGATGATTTCGTATGCACATATCTATACATATCTATCATATATCTACCTCACAAGCTCTGATGAGGTAATTTGTTGTCAACTACGGTGCCTTGGAAAAATTAGCTACGTATTCTTCACTCTTGTATGAATTTTCTAATACTTGAGTTCTCAGGAAGCTGGAAAAGTTTCAGATTGATTTCTATATATTTCACAATGTAATGTCTGAGATCAAAATAACGACAGTGAGATCAAAATCCTCATAATCCAAAAAATATGATTGACAGGTGGTTATAAACTCACATCAATTATACTGTCATCGAGAAAACAAACTTGGTTCTGGGAAGTAATAAACTGGATTACTTCAACTGAAAGTAATTAGAAGATCAGATGAGAGTGATATATCAGATTAGTTTAAACTGCAAATTGAGCGAATTCGAAATTGAAGAATAATATTCTCATCTCCCAAATTGGAAATCCTTATCACAGAAGGCGTGGGACGTTGAGGCGTGTAGAATCGATCAAAGTGGTACAGGATTGTGAGCGGTGAAACGAAAAGTGAGAAAAATTAATTGAGGATCGGGTTGAGTGGCGGAATGGAACAGAAACGCGATAAAGGGAGCGAACGAGGTCAGAAAGGAAAATGAAATTGGAAAATGAGAAATTCAGATAAGTAATTCGATTTCGGAACGGAATCTGATCCTACGTGTAATTGAAGGCGAAAAAGGAAGGATATTATGATGAAGCGGGAAAGGGTGAAGACTCAAAGAAGCGAGAGAATACGGAGCAAGTTGACTGCTTTACTTGCACTGGTGACGTCAGAGCCTTTCATCTGCCAATCAAAGGAGCAGGCTGCGGTTCAACTACAAATGCTGCTCTGCTCTCCTATTTACCACTCATGCACTCATACGAGTCTTCTTCGTGTTCTGTACGACAAAAGAAAAGGAAAGCCCACAACTCAGAAGAGAATTTTTGTTGGGAACGAGTGAGGAGAAAATAAAGGCAAGAGAGCCGGAGTTCAGCGCTGAATTGATATTGATTTATTTCTCAGATGGAAATGGGAATATTGTGAGGAAGAAAGACAACCTGCTGGATTGATTGGAGTATTATTTTTGAGGATTCTGGCGTTGCGTACATTGATTTGGAAATGAGATAATTAATTAATTTGAAACAGTCGAAGAAAGAATAAATGTATGAAGGAACGAAAATTTTCGAACAGATACTCTTGCGTAGAAATCGGCGACGCCGTAACAGTTTTAATAATTTAACGATCGGTGAGAGCGGTTGCTGAGTTAAACAATAAAATACAGTACCATAAAAATCCATATTTCGAACACATTTTTTATTATCACCAATATCTTATTTTTGACAAACAGTGCATACCCTACATCTACAATATGTAGGGTAGAGGGTATGTAGGGTCTCTTGTGCTTCAACCTTGCCCACCACGACCACGAAGCCATCATTCCATCTTTACATATTCATCTTTATAATTGAAATAATTTAGATCTTATAATAATAATTTAGAAATTTGACAATTTCAACATGACAATCTCTCAAGAAGATAAAGGACAGGCAGCACAACAGTGAATTAAGTTAATCTTCGATAACTAAAAGCAATCAAAAGTATTGTTCATAGGCCGTTCAACTCCCAATCACAGCGCTCGGTCACGAGTATAAATTCTGCTGCACTGTATTTTAGTTTTAGCTTACCAGAGATTGATAATGGTGTAACAATCGAAACTAGTATCTCGTTGTTTTATTAAATATGTGGTTTTTACAACTTTTAAGTCTTTCTATTCAGGAAAGTATTGTTAGAGTTGGAGATCATGTTCACCAGAACTCATTGGAACTGGGTTTGAGAAACGGAAAGCATTGGGATCGATGTAATCACACTGAGCTAAATTATCTATCTGGAGGTAGCACTGATTGAAAAAGCTGGGTTCCGCCTATTTTTTTCTTTTTTCAATAGCATACTGTTCTCGAGAAAAAAATTCAATCCTCACTTAATTGCCAACTTAATTTTTTGGTACTACATACTGTATTAGAAAAAAATTTCATCCTCACTTTATTACCAACCTAACGAAATTAGGTGGAACACGGGTCTCGTATAGCAGCCCTAGCTTGTGCTACCTCCAGATGGATATATTTAGCTCAGTGTGTAATCATTAGGGTCTCTTTCAACATAATATAGCAAGATAACGTCAGATTTACCCGAAAATCTAATAACTTTTCTGCGATTTAATGCGAATTTCTATGGAGTGCACAGTTTATCCAGATCAGGCCTTACTACCCCTCTTCCGTTATGGAGAATGTAGGAGCAATGCCTTCTGCCATTGAAAATAAAAAGAATATATCTACTATAACTATATTATCTGCGATTTTTTACTGCCCACTCACTGACCACCCTCGAAATGTGAGATCAATCGAGCAAAAACTCCATCCTATCCCATCTCATCTCTTTTTTGGTCAGGTCCATTTAACAAACCCTCCTACAGGTAATCCCTTCAGGATTCCAAAAAAAAAATATATATTTCGACAACAGAGCTCCAAACAGATGGAACCCCTCCAGTTCGATAATATTTAGCTCAGTGGCCGCAACCCCCCGAAGTGTACGCAGTGACACAAGCGAATATTGGATGAGTGAACTAGGTTCAAGCTCGGATGAAAGCAACAGAATTTCGTAGAAATTATCTACAAGAGATGAGTAATACAGCGCACAAAACACACACTTCAAGAATACAGTCTCATATTTCTAGGAACTGTTACAAAGCATCCATTTTCACTACTAATTTTAGATTGCTTCAGACTGCAGAAGCACGAATTTTGATTGACGTTGTAGTCCAAACGTTTTGTAGTTCCAAGAAGAGGTACCTCAGAAATAAAGGTGAACTATACTCTAGCATAGCTTAGTCAATACTTAAGTAACTTGGTCCACCATTTTTTCATGAATTCAATAGTTCTTTTAACAAACAATTTGTTTTGTGAGGATTGAGCGACGCGGTGAATCGAATTTAAAGAGGCTGTAATTCATAGGGAAAATGGAGGACCTGAGGTTGTAATATTTTAAAAATAAAATAAATGATAGAAATACCTTGGTTTGTCCAATCACCGTACACTTGAAGATCTTGCAGCATGTGCGCACATGGAACGGGAACTGCCGATGAAGAAGCGTAGCACTTTGGGGTGTTTCACGGATTACGGGTAAAAGAAATTTGATATGATGAAGTATTTTATGTATGAGGTTTTTGAAAGAGGTAATTTGAACTAGTTGAGGTTTTGCACAAGAATTAATATAGAGGGTTTAACGAGACATTGCGGTTGAGGTGCATTCAAGACAGTACACAACACGAGAGAGGCTTGAACGACAAGAAGAACAAAGGGGTAGCTGTTATGAACAGACAATAAACCGCGCATGCGTACTAGCATAAAGTGATTAGAAGAGAAAGGGTAAAGGCTGGGTTTGTGGCGGTAATATTTGAATACTCTGTTGAGCTGAGACAAGTAGTAACAATAAAATTATTCTTAAACTAAACTAGAATACAAAACATAGCGGGGGCCTTGAATCCACCTGGATTCAACAAGAATAGTAAAAAATATAATAACTAATACTACGTTCACAACTGGTGAATGACAATAAAGTTCATAATACTATTTACAAGAGTGCCAAGAATGGCTGAAGACATGTGACAATGCTTAAGACGTCCTCCCACTTGAAGGAGACCATCATCATCAAGAAATGGAGAGAGGCGGCGAAGTGAGTTGGATACAGTGGAGATTTATTGATTGTTAGCATGGCAATGTCTTCATGAAATGCGGAGTCTTGAACTTGTTTGAAAATTGTGTGTTTGGCAGTAGTCAATTCCTGGGTGGAGAGATGTCCAGTCTTCTTTTGCGGGTGTTGAGTATTGAAGACAAAGCGGAGGATGTAGGCCATAACACGCTGAAGTTTACTGAAGTGAGAAAATTTATGGAGGAGATCCCATTCAAGCGGTGCAGTAGCAGCAAGAGTGATGGGCGACAGAGGTTTGCTCTCATCGGTATCAGCAAGTTCCACAGGAGTGAATGCAGATATAGGCCAGAGGTTGGTGGGCATCTGTAACCAGGATGGGCCGGTCCACCACAAGTTGTGAGCAGGAAGGTCAGCTGGCATTATACCACGTGAAGCACAGTCTGCAGGGTTTTGTTCACCAGAAATGTGTCTCCAGCTGTCTGTGGGTACCAATTCCTGAGTTTGAGCAACCCGATTTGCTACAAAAGTTTTGAGACGATGTGGAGGAGTCTGTAACCAAGTCAGGGTTACAGTAGAGTCACACCATAATGTGATAGAAGAAAAGTCCAGCCTTTTGTGAAAAGTTGAGATCACATATGAGGTCAATTGAGCAAGCAAGTGAGCAGCACACAATTCCAGTCGTGGTAAAGTGAGTTTTTTCAGCGGGGCCACTCTGGTTTTGGAGATGAGTAACTGGACAGTAGCAGAAGTGTCAGTTTGTGGTGTCCTGAGGTATGTTGAGGTTGTAGGCAAAGCAATCATTTGCTGCTGACCATTGGATACCAAGGATTGTGAAATGAGGTTGTTGATCATCCTGAAGAAATGCGGGTGTCTCTAGGTGACCCTCAGGAAGATTAGAGAGAAGTGTTTTGGAGTTTGAGGTCCATTTTCGTAATTGAAAGCCACCACATTGTAGTAGAGAGATTAATTGTTGTTGTAGCCTTGAAGCCTCTTCTTCGGAGTTGGCACCAGCAATGATGTCATCAACAAAGGTTTGAGAGCGTAGAATTTCAGCTGCTTCTGGGTAGGAATTTCCTTCCTCAGTGGCAAGTTGATGAAGAGTTCGAATAGCCAGATATGGAGAACAACTCATGCCATATGTTACAGTGGTCAATCTGAAGACTGAAGCAGGCTGAGTAGCATCAGTACGCCACAAAATCAATTGATAGCACTGGTCATCAGGGTGAATGTTAATTTGCCTATACATTTGACGTATATCACAAGAAAAAACAATCTTGTGCAATCGAAATATCAGCAACAAATCACAAATGTTGGTCTGCATTTTCTTTCCAGTGAGGAGAATCTCGTTCAAGGAAACACCAGTTGAGGTTTTAGCACTAGCATCAAATACAGTGCGTAGACGTGTAGTACTGCTAGATTCTTTGAGGACGCCATGATGAGGTAGAAAATAATGCAGAGTAGATAGATCAATGGCGCTAGTCATTTCCATATGACCTAATGTCAAATATTCTGACATAAAATCAGTGTACAAAGACTGAAATTGAGGTTGAGCCTTGAATTTTCTTTCTATTGAATTCAATCTGTGTTCAGCGTTGGCTTTGGACTGACCCAAAGGGGGGTGGTTGGCCTTGAATGGCAGTCTGACACAAAATCGTCCAGATTCATCACGTGAATAGGTTGAGAGGAAATGCTCATCACACAATTTTTCTTCTTCAGATTTTTTAGACGCCATTGGAGGCTCTTCTTGTTGCCAAAAACGTTGGAGAGAGTTATGTAGTTCCAAATTGTTGATAGCCAAGAGTGTGGTTGATGTTTGCAGAGTGATGGATGAATCAGCTTTAGGCTTGCATGGAGTCTCCCATGACCATAAAAACCAAGATGAGTCCCAATTAAACTAGGCAAACCAGGACCAAGATGATGGACGATCTGGTTGAGCAGAAGAGGAAAAACAGAACCACCAAGCAGAATGTCAATGCCTCCAGCTAGATGAAATGTAGGGTCAGCCAGAATATATGGTCGCACCTTTTCCAATACCTCAGGAGCAATTTCCATGTGAGGTAGATCAACACAAATTTTATCAATAATCAAGAACTCTTGATTGAGTGAAATCACTTTTCCACCCAGAGTTTCAATAGACAAAGAAGTGAGGCCCTTAGAACGGCTGGGTGCTTGAGAAAATCCAACAACGCTGTGGTTGCTCTTAGTACGAGGTGCACACAATAATTGTGCAGCATGTTCATTGATGAAACATGACTGACTACCAGAATCAGCGAGTGCGCGGAAAACATAACTGTTTCCATGAGGAGAGGTAATTTTAACAAGTAGCGTTCCCAATAGCACTGTAGATTTTGATGAACAATGAGAGGGTTGATTATTATCAGTAGTGGTCAGTACTACTGAATGAGGTGTCATGTTGACTTGAGGTTGACCCACGGAAGCTGCATGGCTGCTGGGTTGAAGAGGTGTCATGTTGACAGTTGAATTGTTATTTTCGAAATGCAACAGACTGTGGTGCCGTTTATGACATGTGAAACAGTTTGATTTCGATTTACACTTTTCAAGAGTATGATTTCCTAAACAAGAAATGCATCTTTTATTTTCTTTGACAATTTGAAAACGTGCTTTGGGTGCTTTGGTTTTGAACACAGGACATGAATAAATCTTATGTTCATTGTTGTGGCAAACAAAACAATCAAAAGGTTTTGTATCATTTTTAGATTCATCATAAGTAGTAATCAATGCTACCTTATTTGTAGAGGTACTCCTGTTGATTTTAGGAAAGTATTTATTTTCATTTACTGAAGTAGACATTGTAGCGGTTTTGGAGGTGGAAGTAGAGTGGAGATTTGAATTTTCAATTTCATTGCACTCCTGAGTTAAAAAAGTAATTATTTCTTGTGATTCAGTAAGTACAGATTCGCTAGATTTGTTTGAAGAACGAAAATGTTCAAACTTTTTTCGGAGGTTATTGTCCATTTTACGCATCAACATGGCACACAGTAAAGGGTTATTAGCGGTTATATCAATTTTTAAACCCTTTAAAGCTTGGGTGTTTTCATTGTAAGAGTTCAGAAATTTACGCATTTGAGCCGGTTGATGAGTAATATTGGATAAATCGAGAATTTTATTGAGATGCAAAGTTATCAAACGGCGAGGTGAGTTGTAACGTTCATAAAGCAAGTCATACGCAACCTGATAATTACTCTCAGTTATTGGCAATGATTTAATAAAATCGAGAGGTTCTCCTGAGACAGAGCTCAACAGGTATTGAAGCTTAGTTACACCTGACAAGGTAGAATTTGAATGAATGCTTGAATTGTATAAATTAATGAATGAAATCCAATCAAGAGGGTTTCCAGAAAATTGTTTCAAATCAAGCTTAGGTAAGCGAACTGGCTGTTCATTTTTTACTTTTGACTGATTCAATTCAATTTCTAAGTTGTGTAACGTTAGATTAATATAGTCGATCATTTCATCTGCACTATTTAGCGGTGCATAATTGGGTTGGAAATCTTTGTCTACTTCCAATTGTAATTCATGATAAGAATCAAGTGAGTCTGATAAGTCTGATCTTAATTTGTTCAAAGATTTTGAACGAGCAAGTAATTTCTGATAAATATCCTTATCAGAGATCTTTTTTGACATATCATATAAGATTTGAATTTGTTCAAATGCATTATTTTTCTTAGCGGTGATCACTGCTAAAGATCTAGCCATTATAGAGGTTTAATTACGTACTGAAAAGAGGAAAATATTTTGAAAAGGATAAAGTCGCGCCAAGAGGGCTGACGTGGCGTCTTGGGTGAAGGAGGCCCCTGAAGAGAAAGTAGGGAAAAGGATTGGTGAATGATTTAGATTCAGCAGGAAATTGAAGTACGAAGAAATAATATTATTTTTTGAATAATGACTCAAAGTGATATTGAAACGCTAGAAATTATCTTAACTTTCATTAGAAACAAGCGGGGGACGATAAGCATTCATTGGCAGCTTAATCACAACGATATAATAACTAAATAAGTTACTGGATTATAGTAAGCTATTATCACAAGTATTGAAGTTGACAATATAATAACGTGAGGTACAATATCTAATTGAAAAATGCACTAATAATAGTGATAATAAGCTGATAAAATGACTCGACACACTGTGGTAGAAATTGCGATTACAAATTGAGTGATAATTGGCAAGCATTCACAAATGGAATCGAATAATAAAGCAAAGTAATGCGGTTTTACAATAAGCATGAATATACTGAGAATTCAATTGAATTTAACAGTTATCTGAGTTGAATTCATTCAAGTTACAAATTAAATACAAAGTAAACTTAAACATCCGAGGTATAATACGAATAAATTGAGTAATATTTTAATTTTGTAATAAGTAAAGTATTTTTAAAACAATTGAATACAATTATCAATTGAGTTCACAAAATAACATTGAGTATTTATTTCAATTGAGTTCATAGAATAACAATGAGTATTTATTTCAATTAGAAATACGCCACAAACCATCAGCAGTTATTTTATTTTGATTTGAAAGCATAACCTAGTGAACGTTTTTCAAGTTCAATGTAAACAAAGTTGACCGTGACGAAATACAGCTGTAATGTCAACCTGAGCACTACGAGTACCGTTATAATCATGACTCAACAGAACAATGAGATGTTTATGCCTAACGAGCACAATACAATCTACAACTTGCATAGCATTGATAAAGAACTCCTTAGAACGATGTACTTTATAAGTTTTAAAAATTGAATAGAATTGAAATTGTACAAAAATTGATAGCTTTTATTATTGAGTAGTGAATATGTATTTCCATAAGGTGAAAAAATAATTAATTGATTCAAAAATCCGGTCTCGGACGGCCAAATGTTTTGTGAGGATTGAGCGACGCGGTGAATCGAATTTAAAGAGGCTGTAATTCATAGGGAAAATGGAGGACCTGAGGTTGTAATATTTTAAAAATAAAATAAATGATAGAAATACCTTGATTTGTCCAATCACCGTACACTTGAAGATCTTGCAGCATGTGCGCACATGGAACGGGAACTGCCGATGAAGAAGCGTAGCACTTTGGGGTGTTTCACTGATTACGGGTAAACTAAATTTGATATGATGAAGTATTTTATGTATGAGGTTTTTGAAAGAGATGATTTGAACTAGTTGAGGTTTTGCACAAGAATTAATATAGAGGGTTTAACGAGACATTGCGGTTGAGGTGCATTCAAGACAGTACACAACACGAGAGAGGCTTGAACGACAAGAAGAACAAAGGGGTAGCTGTTATGAACAGACAATAAACCGCGCATGCGTACTAGCATAAAGTGATTAGAAGAGGAAGGGTAAAACGGCTGGGTTTGTGGCGGTAATATTTGAATACTCTGTTGAGCTGAGACAAGTAGTAACAATAAAATTATTCTTAAACTAAACTAGAATACAAAACACAATTCAATTGTCATAACTGAGAGGTTGAGTTAATAATGAGAATGACTAGTACAGTATAAGATAGTACATATAACCATGGATAACAGATTAGAATCTCTAATCTATCTCCTATTTCTTATCTATGGTATAACATTGATTAAATACAGAAAAATCATATTGCAATATCAAATGAAATATGATTTTTATGGACTATCTAATACAATTTCAGAACATTAAATCTTATCTAATACAATAAATTGTAATATGAAATAAAATTAATATAATCGTTTATATCGACCTCCAATTTTCTATATTCTCATAACAGAGCAATTTGCCCTTACAGATTTATTATTGAGCTACGCAGTAGCAGAAGGGTGCTTCGAAATGGCGCTCATAACAAAAATCCCTCATGAGATTGGTTTGGTGAATAACACATTATTTCTGTAAGCTAAAACAACCTTTGTCAGGGCACTCTGCTGAAAAGCTGACTCAATATACTGATGAATGCATCTCTGGAGTATACCTCTGTGCAATCGAATATAGTGTTTTCAACGTATAGGCATGATGTTTTTTATATTGAGATTTGAGAGAATTTTTAACGACAAAAAAGGTGTATTGTGTAATGTCGGCAAGCGGCACTTTGCACTTATTTTGATCACTGTTGGATTAAAAAAGAGAGTGAATGAGATATGTTTGTTCCGTAGATACTATTCTTTGCGTATCATTTATTATTCATTTTGCTACGGTCCTGGCTTGAAGTTTTTTTGCTGTGATGAAGCACAAATAAGCTCTTGGCTTGTGCGTGAGTGATGGAAGTGATAATTACAAATGAATGGATCTGCCGCTTTAGGTGGGTTTCGAACCACCCATCCTGAGCGATTTTGATTCTTACAAATAATATTCAGCGGAGGAAGCGTCTCCTATCTAATCTGACCTATGGGAACGACGGCGAAGCTAAACGGTATCCCAAATTACCTCTTAAATAATTTTTGAAGAGGAAAAAGGAAGTAACAGGGAGGAGAGAGAGGGAGAGAGAGTGAGAGTGAGAGGGAGCGAGAGAGAAAAAGGAGTAGTATTCCCAGTATAGTTGTATTATATTGATTTCATGAGAGAAAAACTTGGGGATGTTTTGAACAAGGGATTCATTTTGCGGTTTAAGAGATCACCTGCTAATGGAGATGAACATTGCGCTGTAGAGATGCACGGTTAAGGTTAGAACCTTTTCAATAAAAAAGTAAAGAGGAGATTGTGTGTATGTGTATATATATGTGTGTGTGAGAGAGAGGGAGAAGAAAATATAAGAATATTCTGTGCATGGTCCATGAAAGTGCTCAAAAAAACGAATACAGTGTCCGATCGTAGATCGGTGATCAATTCTAGTCAGTCTCACTCAGAAGTTATGTAAATGTATTCAACAAAGAAAAGCATCTTTACCACCTTCAAAAAAGAAGACCACTATCATCACGAACAAAGCAGGAAGCAGGTGTATTCGGAAACCCTGTCGAGGACAGAAAAAATGTTCACCCTTATAAGTCTTCCATGGAAATGGCAGCTGTACTAATGAAAATGTCATTCCAATACAGTGAAAAAAATACCACTATTCATATTTATTCACCGCATCACAGTTTGAATCACAAATAATTTCGAGAAGAAAGAAACGTGGAATCAAATGTGAGCTGTTTCCTGATTTTAAGGCTCAGGTGTAGTGAGCGTTCCGCATCGCATCTTGAACACCAGAAAAACATTTCTTTACTGTACTCTTCTTACTTCAGTTGGGAGAATGCTACCTTGCCTACACATCGTATCTTTGATTAATTCTTCCATTTGATTTGTTTGACCGTTACAGAATATGAATTCCAACTACCCTGAATAACAATTTTCCATTTGACTATACGTATAGGGACCGAGCCTTGAACTTAGTTAAGTTGGCAATCTGAATAAAATGGCGGAATAGCAAGTATTGGTGCTCTGTTTGATGGTATAACATCAAATAAGATGATGGTAACAAAACATGAATTAAAATAGAATACAATAAAATTAATAAAATATCATTATTTTGTCAGACCTGGCAACGTAAGATGTACGGAATAAATATCAAATATCACTCTCTGGTCCCTCTCGAAGCAACTCGATAAAAGCATCAAATTGAATAAATCATCACTATTTTTCTCTGCTAACGACTGCTGAAGTTATCTAAATTATCATAACTTTTCAAAAGTTCGTGGAATATTTTCGATTGATATTCTTCAAATGTGATTGTTTGAAAGACACGCTTCTTTGCATCTGAATAGATGATTACGTATCGTCAGGAGATCACCAATTGTTGCTTTCACCTCACGTGAGCGCTAGTATTCCAAGTCTTGGTCATTCAGGTCTTTCTTTTAGTGAAGGGCTATGTATTTCCTCCTTTTTGTACTAATAATATCAATAAGGATTGTAAGAGACATTTATGGCTTAGGTTCAGGATTCCAGTAGACGTTCAGGTTACTGGGGCAGGTAACTAGAAGCCTTACAAGGTACTTACATATTAATTAAAAACTAGTAACTTGCCTCCAGTAACCTGAATGTCTACTGGAATCGTGAAATCAAGCCATAAGTCTGTAAGCTTTTCTATGTATGAAATTAATTTCTATAATAATATGGTATTGTATTTTTGGCTACTCGAATCCATAAATTAAAGCTCATTCATCGAAGAATCCTTCTCTTCTCTCCATCTCTTATTCTATTCTCTTCATCTCTTTCCAGCAGTATTGTTGAGGAGATAACCCTTTCATAAATCGACAAAGACTCATTTCTTGGAAATCCTCCGCTCAGCAATTATTCGAAGATTAAAAAATTGGAGATCAACAGACCAAGAAGTCTACGGGAGATAACAAGAGCACAATAAAGGAGAAGCTGAGAACGATTAGAGCCAACAAAAATGGAGTTCACTTCTCCCGAAAAACAAAGAAGCCTTTAAGGGAAGTCAGGGAAAATATTCTCTCCAGAAGGGGGAAAAAGTTTTAATGGAGTTCTGATAGGCATACAGCCCACTAATTGGAAACTGGTCAACAAATCGACCACAAGATTCAAGATTTTGGAATACTTTAATTTTCAGGGAGTTTTTCCGTTCTTAAGATGAGGAAAAAATCCGACTATGAAGATATTGTTCGTTACAGAAGCTCCAAAAAGCCTGCAATCACTGTTCACTTTTTAAATTGAAAAATCATTCATCAATAAATCGGCTTTGTAGTAGAAGCTCATCAATTGAGATCATACAATTACTTTGGAATAAAGTATTTCAACTTTCTTAATGATAACATACTGTACAGTATCATGTAAAAACTGATCTACCGATTCTTTGTTCACTTTTCTTCAATCCCACCATTTTTGAGGCGGAGTATTAAATTTACGTTTCGTGAAGCGCAGAGAAGCACAGGTTGCAATAAGGGACTACCAACGACAATAAATTCCGCGTCCTGACATAATGGTGCAAGAAGCGTAAGGACGTTACCGGTACACCAATTCAACTGCACTGCACATCTTATTCACTCTGAACGTCTGCTTTTTTCCACGCAAGAAAAGAAGATTACTGTGTCTTGTATTCATGAGAGATGAAATATTCGACTCACAATCGTTTCGAAAATTTTCAACGAGCAACGTTGCTAGCAAATAGGCGTGGTAGGCCTCATGAAGCCCATGGAAGGGTAGCACACCTTTAGATGAAATGCTCTCACAATGTAAAAGTAAAATGTAGCAGGAAAGTGAAATATGGAAACAGAGACAGAACAGCGAACTACAATTGGAGAGAAGCTCTTTGAATAAAAATGCTGAATAGGAATAAGTCAAAGAAATTTCAAATTATGAGTTTTAAGAAATCTGGAGTTCAATAAATAGACCGAGAATGAAATTCAATAGGCCTGTGGCTTTTATGGTCTGTACAAGCTACTGAATGAATTTGGACCCTCTATAAAAGTAGCTTATCTTTATCAATAACATATAAGTGTTCACCTTGATAAACAATATATATAATATTTTTATTCTGTGCACATTACTTTTGTTTTAAAGATTAATAATTTTGTAAGAACCAAAACCGGTATCTCGATATATTTAATGAAATTCTTGGTTTTGGAACCTCTAATCTTTTTTATTTGCTATGGATAACTTTCACAGTATGAATTTCATTACTGCACAAAATAATGTATTGTATTACATGTCTTTACAGGAGACTGCCCATTTATCGAGTGTGTCCCTTATATTATTGAACTCATGAACAATAGTTCTCTTAGTTCTCTAGTCTTGTAGTCTTAAAGCCTCTAGACCGCGCTCATAGCACGGAACATGTACTCAGAGAAGACTACTCATTATTACGTGTGCCCCATATCTTATTGTTTTTATGAACAATAGTAACCTGTTAGATATTTGTTAATGCTTCTATGGTTATGCTTGGAAGCTCATAGTATTAGAAGCGCTTATAGCACTTAACATGTCCACATATGAGACTACCTATTCATTGCGAGTTTCTCTTATCTTATTGCTCTTCTGAACAATATTACTCTCTTTCAGGAAGATGTCCGCTTATGCCTCTAGTTTGGCTCAGAAGCCCATGAAATATCCGCTAGTGGTATGTACGCTCAAGGGATGTCCGCTAGTGATATGTCCGCTCATGGCACGTAACCAACCAGAATGGCTTTGAAGCTTTGACTCGCTCCTCCCAAAAAACCTGCGATAGGATAGCTGCGGTCGATGTATAATGACAAATTTCTTTCGGCTGGACAGGATCAATTAAAAGTTGGGTTGGTGAGTGCCGGTGACACTAAACCGGGATGTGAGGGGTGAATGCCTGCGGGAGGGAGGGAGAGAGCTGAACGAGAGGGAGTGAGTTAAACGACAGGGGTCGAAATAGTTTTCTGAACATCCCTTTTCCACCCTGAATGCCTTTGCTGTCAGTGACATACAATTACTTGCAGCGATGCCGACTTGTCTGATTTCGAATTTGGAATTTGAGAATCTTGAGCTCCGAAACTCATACCACGGGTGGAAGATTCTATCGATTCTCAATCGATATAAACTTCATCGACGTTTATAGTACAGAATCAACTCTTTCAGTTCTCTATGAATGTCTAAGGGTGCGTTCATGTCAGAGCTGTGATAAAAGATACCAGCTGTGATACTAGCAACGCTTACATCGATGGTCCATTGCTCAAATGCAATTAACATCGCAGCTCCGACATAGACAGGCTGATTAGAACGTCAATATTCTCTATGCGCTGCTAGTATCACAGTTAATATCGCTTATCACAGCTCCGACATGAACGCACCCTAAGGTTAGGCGTACACCGGTTAGTCAAGACAAGACAAGACGAGATTAGTCACGTTTAGGAGTAGATCATATTCCTTTTACCTAATGATAAATTCAATCCACTTCAAATTCAATGCGATATCATGAAAATTCATCTTTCCATAGTTTGTTCAATTATCTTAATTTATCAACGCACAAGCTAAAAATATTGTTGACTTATTATTCGTTCATGATGAAATTATTTCTAGACTAAGATCGAATCTCGAGTGTATTCAAATGCTAGAGTTTTCTTCATCATTGCAGCGGTTAGGAACTGAGAGAACTCATACGGTTAGAGCTGACAAAATCAACTCAATTAAAAAATGCTGTTTAAGTCTGCTTGATTGATGGATTGGGATGGAGATAAACCAAGAGAGGAACAGTAATAATTGATTGTTTTAAACAAACTGAACACGGCATCGTTGTTGATTGTTTTAAAGCGGAGAATTCCAATCAAGGCTAGCGAACACACTGATAAAATCAGTGAGCGATTGACACAGGCGACATGGCAACAGACATGGAAATACGAGTTGCCTGTTCACAATATATAATTACATCGAATTTCGGCAAACAACAGAGTTTTACACGTGTTTGCTGTGTAGCATGGAAGGGGAAACCCAAGTGTAAACATACAGCTAGGCCAACAAACTGAATTAACTTTTGTCGAATTCTGAAGTGGTTTTTAGCAATATCGAGAACCACTGATATTCCAAGTAAAATATTTAATTTTATAAAAAAAATGAATCAATTAAATTTTAAACGGATAAGTGAAAAATGTCAATGATAGAATGAACATGTATAATCATTTTCTCAAAAGTATCCTTAGAACAAAGTATCCTTGGAATTGCTTGGGTCTGAGATGAAATACAGTCATATTATACTGTAGTTTACTAGTTGAAAATAGTGTTGGCCATTGTAAATTAATACTTAATACTTAGATAAAACGAAAAATTTACTAATATAAACTAACTCAGCTCCCGAGAGCCGTACCGCCCTAGGCCAGTGCCTAGTGTGCCTAGTGGGAAATCCAGGCCTAGTAAATCTATATATCTATATCTATATCTATATTGATAAAAGAGAGTTGGTGTCTGTACGCTCGCTTATAACTCGAGAACGGCTGAACCGATTTAGATGATTTTGGATTCGTTTGAATTTTTAAAGCACTGGTTAACATAATATGTATTAAAATATAAGAAAATCTCTTTATAATTAATAAATAATTAGTAAATTAATGACCTAACCTATCAAACATGACATCCATTTTGATCCAGTCCAAACAATAATGCTCCTATGAAATCGATGTGTAGTTGAAGATGCTACAATATCGGTCTTCCCAGAGACGAGCTCCGTGGTGTATTGGTTAGCGACTCTGCCTTCCACGCAGAATTCTCGGGTTCGATTCCGAGACGGGTGATATTTTTTTGACAACTTTCAGCATTCATTAATATTTATCCACTCGCTTTAAAAATTAGTATATTGCAGATTTCTTTTAATTTCCATCAATAAAGCGAGTGGATATAGATATTTTTATTTCGTGACATTTTTTCGTGGGGGGTGATATGATGGGGGGCATTTGGGGAGAAGAGGGGGGTGACATGAAGGGGTATTTGTGGGGGGAAGGAAGGGGGGCATTTGGGGGATGACATTTTTAGGGGGTGGCATGAAGGGGGGGACATTTGGGGGGGGGAAGAGGCCGATACGAAGTTCGCCGGGACAGCTTGTATATTAATAAAAGAGAGTTGGTGTCTGTACGCTCGCTTATAAATCGAGAACGGCTGAACCGATTTAGATGATTTTGGATTAGTTTGGATTTTTACAGCACTGGTTAACATAATATGTATTAACATATAAGAAAATCCCTTTATAATTAATAAATAATTAGTAGATTAATGACCTAACCTATCAAACATTTCACAGACCTACGTTCAAATTATTATTATTATTATTATTTATTATTACTTGCCGGCCGAACGTGTACCTACAACGGGAAGATGATCGCGATTCAAGATCAGATAAATTAGCAAGCATATCCTAAGCCTCCGTGGCTCAGTGCATAGTGTCTCTGCGTGATAACCTAGAGGTTGCGGGTTCAAACCCCGCTTCGGACCGTTTCTTTTTGTTCTAGGTTTTCTACTCTAATTATTTTTTACGCTATAATCATCAATTATTAAGAATGAGTTATCGTTCGTATTATGCATGTTTTATTGTTTCTAACAATAAAATTGAAGAACGGAATAAAATTAAAAAAAAAATTAAAATAAAAAAATAACAAAAAGAAAGAAATAAATATGAAAAAATTCTTTTAATTAGAATAGGACTGATAAAATTGAAGAACGGAAATAAAATTAAAAAAAAAAAAAAAATAAAATAAATTAAAAAAAATAAATATGAAAAAATCTTTTAATTAGAATAGGACTGATAAAAATTGAAGAACGGAAATAAAATTAAAAAAATAAAGAATAAAAATATAAATTAAAAAAAAATAAAATAAACTAAAATAAAAAAAATTAAAAATGAATAAATTAATATGAAAAAAATAATTGGTGGGAGGAGGGGGGTGACATGAAGAGGGATATGTGGGGGTGACATTTGGGGGGGAATGGAGGGGGGCATTTGTGGGATGACATTTTTTTGGGGGTGGTACGAAGGGGGGACATTCGTGGGGAGAAGAGGGGGACATTTGGGGGGGGGGGGGGAAGAGTGCGATACGAAGTTCGCCGGGACAGCTTGTTTATAATATAGGTTAGTGTATAATATGAGTATCACATGTGAATAATAATGTATTATTATCACATGATAAAAATGTTCACATATAATGTAATAGAAAGAAGAACGCTCACCCGTTGGAACTTATTCCAGCATGTGAATAAGTTTCGACTGATGACAGAGTAGACATTCAAGTATCATAATAATATTCACAATCAAAATTGTATGAGTGAGCATGCTGGAATAAAGTTCTTTTCATAGCTCACAAAACCTCTTACTTTACGAACAGTTCCTTTCAGCGCTGTTTTCAAAGAGCCTGAAAAATGAGAAGAACTCTCCGCCGGCAATAATTTATAAGCCATAAATTGCACCTCTAGCCTCATACTCTGAATCCAGCTTGATAGAAAGAGAGCTAACAAGAGAGGATATTGCCATACCCTCGTCTAGCTGCTCTCTGTTAGTCACGGAATGAGGTCACTCCTTACCACCTTTTCATATTTTTGTAAGAGTAATGCTCCTCAAAAAGGTTGACTTAGCAACGCGCATATTATATGAACCAGCCTCTTAAAGTAATAGGTTCTACCTGCACCCAAGAGCTCGAGAGTAAACTCAAGTTTGATAAGATACAGATATAGCTTGTTCACTTTGGTATGAGATCTGGACTGGAAATGTATTATTGTCATTACAATTCATTACATCTTCAACTACGTTTTAAGTGTAATAAATCACATCAATTTTAATATGGCTGCATCATAGTGGATAGATAATTAATTATTTGATTATTAATAATAATACATCTATATGATTGTGTACATAAAATTTTGTGGAACGCATTTCAGAGGGCAATCCCATTAGAAGATATTATCAATTATTATTGAAACACGTTAATAATATTCCGCAAAATTTTTAATTCTGTGAAATACCTCTCAGAAGCATCATTCATTTTAACTCCTTACCACCTTTTCATATTTTTGTGAAAAATATTCACTCCTTCGCTTAACTTCCCCAGTAAAATATGAAATTATTGTTAAATGTATTGGGAAATTTCGCGAAGTACCTTCCAGATACACCGTCTTCAAGGCAACCTCAGTGCGATATCAAAATTATAGCCAATCCGAATGCAAAGTGACAAGATTTATGTGATAAATTTGAAAAGCAGAGCCTAATCTGAGCGTGAGGAACAGGTTGACGAGTCGGTCAAAGGGTGACACGGCGAGTTGTGAGTCCCCTTCATGGTGTGATGACAGCAACTAGGACCAATGGGCGTCCTACCATCTTGATGGATGTTATACGGGAAGTGGTATACACCATTAATCTTACAGGTCGTATATCACGCTTCATATCAGAAGACCGCCTCTTCGCACTTATTCATTATCACTCTCACACCCGCTAACTCCCTCCTAACTCTCTCTCTCTCCTCTCCCATTCCCTCTCTAGAGACAATCTGACCAGAGGATGTTGCAATGTTCTAGCATTTACTTTGATGTTTACACTTCCGACATGAGTTGGCTATTTCCAAGCGATCAATGTGGCCTGGAAACCTATAATTAAAGATTCACTTGGCAAGATATGTCAGAAATAGCATTCACTTTCAATCAATCTTAATACTCGTATTATTGATAGCCATAGAATAGGTAAAAAGCCTCTAGTATCTGTAGTATGGTTATTTTAACATTATTTTTTTGAATTAACCTTTTTTCTGAGGTCACTCTTGGCTTGTTCGTTGGTGGAATGGGATGAGTGATGACGGAAAGTTAATTCCTTTATTAGTTCGAATAATATTTATTATTCATTGAAATATTATTGATTCTCAACTGAATGAATGGAAAAATCTGGAAAAGCTCATCTTTGAGTTCAGATTATTAAATTTGGATCATAGATCAATCTGGATACTTTTGGTGAAAAAAAAAACGAAAAACGTTAAAATTAAACTTAACTAATTGATAAATCTGTGTTTATCGGCTCATAAACAGTTATCAGTGTAAATTCAAGTTCTAAAGTAGAGTCAATCATTATGAGTGATTTTACTTAATGCTTATTAAAGAATTGAGACATATGAGTTCGATTTGATAGGTTACCTGTTGAAGTCGGACACTCCACTTGGAGTATCATCAATAAAATTGAAAATTGAATCCAAATAGTAATAATTGACACTGGAAACGTGATAGTTGTAGTACATCAAGGACACTTGTTATTATCATAGAGTAGACTTATGAGTGGGGAGGAATATGTTTGCATCTTCAATCAAACAAACGAAGAATATTAGATTTTCGAAAGTACTATTAGATACTCCTACTCCTATATTCTGAAGTTAAACCAAATACAACCACTAAGTCATTCGTAGGCTATTATTTTGATGAATAGATCCATGATCTATAGATATATTAAAATTTATCAACTCATGTTGATAGTTATTATTTATATTAATCATGAATATTTTTATGAAATCACTTCTTGAATATTATGCAAACTACTCCATGAATATTAAATGCACCCACTTTGATATTGGCAGATAACACCTGAATCTTTTTTTGTCATTCATTCTACATATTCACGTGTGAATGTGAAGGGGAAGCTTGCGGAAAATTTCAACCAGCTAATTATGCGTCGGAAAACCAAAATGAATTAATTCTCCGGATATGAGGAGGGTGACTGTCAACTACGTCACAGGTCTTCAACTTGTCACATGCAGCTCGTATAATGGTCAAGCTGTCATGATGATGTGGAAAGACAAAAACGAGAGAGAGTGATCAATCATTATGCTCTTTCAACATTATTATTCATACAGTGAATGCTGGGTGGGGGGAAATCGCATGCTGCTGAAAAGGGAGGCTTACAAAAAGCACGTTCATGCGTGCAAATTATACATGCATATTCTGCTGTAATGTGCAGTGCAGAACAAGTGAGTGAGAGAGAGAGAGAGTGAGAGGATTGGAAGTGACGATTGTGTTGGGAGAAGTAGATTTAAAGAAACTGAGAGGAGGGAAGCAAGAGAAAGGACAAATAATAATTATTAAATGGAGAAGATACGAAAAGGAAGTGATAGAAGAGACTACGATAATCATAAGAGCAAATAAGGATGTGTGAGGAGTGAGGAAGACGAGAAGGAATGGAAATGTGAGAGAATAGGGATGATAAAGGGAGAGATAAGGAGAAGGAAAATTGTAATAATTTGTGAAATGAAAATAACCAACTGGGAGAAACAAAGGCAAATTGAGGTAAAAAGAAAGAAGGATGAAGAGAGAGAAAGAAAGTTCTGTAGTCAATTGGGGGGATTAGATTAGATATGTACTTTTTATTTATGTAGATTAGAGACTATGTCAGCTAAAATTCTGGATTACGACTGTTGTAGATAGAAGTAGCCTATTTATTGAATGTTATAAATGAACTAAGTTTAAGTTTGATGAAAAAACTTTATGAAGATGAGATTCAATATGATAATGATAATTGATATTATGATTGTGATGTATCCACATGAAGCGTCGAAGTTTGTACATATCAAGGAGAATGATATTCAAGGATTTCCTTGCCACGAATCGTAATAAGAGAAAGATTTGATTAGATTTCTTCATTTGAAGATGACATTTAGATTTCTACTCTATTTAAAGAGAGAGTTTGTGAGCTAGAGGGCGGGAGAGAGAGAAAGGAGGAAAGAGAGAGTTTGTGAGCTAGTGAGAGGGAGCCTGCTGATGCAGGGACAGGAATGCATGTGATAGTGTCGAGGAGAGAGCTAGTTCATGTAGCTAATATAGTCAGTCACACGCTACAGATGACAGGGTGGGTCATATAACACGCATTTGGGGGTGTGCAGCTAGGAGTGTAAGTGACTCTCTCACTCTTTCACCAAAACAATCACGCTTTCTCTTAAGCTCTCACTCTCTCTCACTCTCTCTATCCATCTCAGTGAGCAGTAGTGGGGTAGTAGAATGGAAGATAGCATCAGCCAGCAAGCAGGCTTGGTGAGTGATTTGACCAAATGCAGCTGTTACCACCAGCCGTGTTCCTATTCAACACAACCAAACACGTGGCTCATCGCGGAGCATCCACGGTTCTTACCGAAGGTCGTAAAGGCTGGTCAAGATGATTAGTTGAATCGAAACTCTATCAAAAATCCATCAACTAATCAAATATTCGAAATCAATTTTCACGATCAACAAACTTCAAAATAATCAAAAATATTAACCATCTAACGAAGAGAAGGTGATGGGAATCTATGAATGATTTACAATATTTTTTTACACTATCACAACCTCCATTTGAAACCTCCTTGAAGTCAATAGCTCAACAAAAATAATCAACGATAACATAGTATCAGTAATAGTTGAATTTATGTAGTGATACTTGTTAATCCTTGTTACTTCTGTAGATGGCATAGGCAGAACAATGAAACCCACAAAAGTATTGGAATGTAAATTGAAATTTTAGAGGAAACTGAAAATCCAGCAAAATAAGTTTTGGGTTCCACCAACATGGATAAACTATTTCAATCAGTTGATCTCATTTTATTAGCTTTGTACTAATCCTGGATCAAATTTAATCTTTCTTGGTGCAACCCGAGAAAGGTATTTTATTCGACAAAATGAATTTTCCACTCCTGAATTAGCAGCTACCAAAATGAGCCTCGTTTTGGTGGTTTCCTTCATCTGTACATTAATATGATTTCATTATTTAATTTTAAAGTGTAATTATGGCGCTGTTGGAGTGGTGGGGAGGAGGAGAGGAAAATGGCATGTCAACGTCATGCTTCTGTCAGCCAATGGAAAATTATAAACGGACTTGGCCCCACAGTATGACTGAACACGCTCGTGTTATCACTCTGACATTTTCAGCAACGGCCTTTTTCGATTGTAATCAAGCTGTGCTTACGCGAAACCTGTTTTAAAATGCAAGTTTCCATAATTTTTTTCAGGGATGATTGAAAATCCTTTCTGTTCTGAACAGTAATACTGATAATACGGTTAGATTATCCTCTTCATTTTCTGTGACTGAACTCACTTGATTTGCATGCAATAAATTATTGAAATGATGTGCATTAAATGTGACTGAATCAATAAAGATCATTGTATAGAAATACGAATCAATTTTTGTTGAACAATTTTCTAGTCTTTTGTTGCTTTCATCTCTTTTCAAATCATGCTCTCACACACGTTATCTATTATTTGGTGATTTAATCATGTTTTTGATTCTATTTCTGAAATATTCTTCTCTGTGCAGACTTCAGACTAGACTTTGAGTTTTGAAAAGATCTTGAACAGTGCTTAAAAAATCTCCAATTTTTCTAATATCCTTCAACATATATTTGAAATTTAAGTACAAAACATGAAAATATTTCTGATTTCTCAGTGCTCTTCAAAGATTGTGTCACACCACTTATCTACTAATCAATCATAAACTACTAATCAATTATGCAATGCAAAATACTGCTAAATTTAGTAGATGAAGATGAGAGGTTCTCTCTACACTTCGATTACATTATAAGGAACAAGCTTGAATGGATCTCGATCTCTTCCATGGAGTAAGCACAGTTTTCAACTGGAATCGAAAACAAGGGGGTTTAAATTGCTACTGATTTAAACGGGGATGGTATAGTGAGCCCTTTTAAAGGTGGGAGTTGCCAAATGCAATTGATAAAAAATCCCCACTATTAATAATTATAGTGGGGAAAACTCACCTTAAGGCGTCTACGCAGCGTTTTTTCAAACACGTTCCCAAAATTTCTCACAAGAGACAGACTTTTTCAAAGCTGATGCTGGCTGTTTCATCATTGGGCCAGGGTGTTTATCATTGGGTGTTTTCCAAATTAGTTGATCCCCTCGCTTACGCAGAAAAAGGCGTGTAGAATGTCGCAAGATATTGTTTGACACAAGCACAAAGCTTCATAAATCAGTAGAGCTTTTTTGCAATGCAGTTTCAAGTTTAATATCAAGTGTCACTTTTAAAGTTGACCCCCTCAGCGCTTTGAAAGTGCGAGACGGATTGGCGCCGCCTCGTGTCAATGCCTAACTAGCTTTCCGTCTTTTTGCTCACTTTCCCTCCCAATCTAACGGTTTTTGCGACGTGTTTTCACCAGTAGCCCTAAAGCCAACCTCAACGGGAAACAGAGTCTGCTGTGCCAGGGCTGATCGTGCTCATTTCAGCATCGTTCATCGCCCCAGGGCCAGGATCCCAGTTCAGTCCCCTTCCATTCCTGTTACACCTTGAGGCCTTTTTTGCCCGCCTCTCTCTGCTGTTATTAGGGGTCGGACTAATGAAATTTCCAAAGGGGTACTCCTCACCAAGCCCCGGCCAGGTCTGTAATAAGATTTGCCTTGTTTTGCTAACGTTACCTGCTGCATTGATGGAAGTGTGTTTCATGTTTCACTCGCCGAAATCTTCCCTGCATAATATAATATATTTGCCAAAACATTATTCCTATGAATTGCAACACTCACTATCTCCAGATTCCATCATTGAACCTATTAATCATCATATTCTATCAAATAAAATCAGAATAATTGACTAATAGTTTCAAGTTTCATGAGAGAGAATTTTGTCTAGAATAATCATTTTAATTAAAGAAGTTAGATAGTCAATGCAGTTATTTATTTGAATTTGGATTGAATGCACAGTGAACTGATGCCTAATTATATTGATGCTGAATTTGTTGAATGCTGAATTTATAGAATCCAAGGGGATAATTAGAAACTAATGTATTGCAAATCCCTAATAATGTTACCCAGCAAACAACAAGTCACTTTATTCATGTGAATAGGGTCAAATAATAATCGAATTTCATTCCAATTCAATTTCTATTTCAATACGTTTCCAGATAATTGAATTGGTAGAGATAGAAGCAATCTAACTTACTACGGTATTAGAAGATGTAGAACCAAACTCGAGCATAGCTCCTATGGAGCTATATATGAATAAGTACATCTCCATCTAGGTACGTATCGCATCAGCAAAGTCTGATACAATTCCAGTTACAATAATGAATAACAAAAACCAATTTCAGAGATGAAAACAATTAAGAAAACCCACATTACATATAATTCATGTTTGAATCGATTTGGAAGCTGAAACTCCTTTCTCAGACTCAACTAGGATGAAGGAAGATAATTATTTCCATATAGAGGGTTCCATATCTATGGGACCTAGATTCTATATATTCTTCAACATAATCCCTATATTAATAACATATCTTTTCTTCAATGGAGGTGTCCATATAGATATATAGGTATTGCTATCAATAGAAATAAATGATTGCAGTGTGTGGCTTGAGGTGTGGTGGTCATTGATGCGTTGTGTGCAAGCAGTCACAGCTTTCAATCGACTAGTGCCTTATAGAAATAGGGATACGCCCTTTGGCCCCCACATAATGCACGCACTGATAGCTCCACCGAACAGGTAAATAATACGAGATCGAGAAATCCCCCCCCCCCCCTCGATTTCATCCTCAGACATCATTGTCACCTTTTCTCCCCATTTTCAACCAACCTATCCATTCTTGCGTTCATCATTTTCCCTCTTTTGCAGCACTCTGGACCTTTTCTTTTCACCAACAACACTCAATTTACACCCCTGCTTTTCATACACGTACTCTTCTCTACTACATAATACAATCCTCAACAAAACCTTGTTTGTTTGAACTTCCCCCAATATGATACACTCTCATTTTACGTGAATCTTTTCCATTTGTTATTTGGTCCAGAAAATACTATACTTCCTTCCCTCTGCTTTTTGCCCGGTAATTCTTCATCGACGTGAGGTACATTAGCTTTGCCGAATTCTATTTCACATTTCTATCAATCAGTGTCCAGTAGCATTGAAATGAATTTAAAAGTTCCGTAATACATGGGAAAGGAGTGTACACACTAGACGTAAAAATTCATCACATCGTCCTAATAAACTTATTTGATGTGTAGCTTATTTAACTCATAAATCCTGATAGATTTGAGTCCATCATCTCGTATTAATTTATCCTCTCAACCAATTTATCGTACAACCGTAGTCTATTTATTTCAACCGTTGGTGTATTTTTTAAGATTACTTTTAGTTCGAAATCAAGAACCTCAAGATCTTCAATAATTGTTGCTATTGTTGTGACATTTATGATTGAGGTTCATGGTTATCTGTGTGGAATATTCCCATTATTTTTGGGCTCTGAACGATTTAATCAAAGTTTGTAGAAAACAGACTGAGATTATCATCACTTCAGGTACTTGTAATTATAATAATCCATGGAAAATTTTACATCCCTTACCATATATTTTCCCTTCTTTGTCTCAGAGGAAAAATATCCTCCAGGATTAACGGTGTTTTATTTCATACATAATATTCAAGAATTTCTTGGCGCCCAATATTTATCAGCAGGTAAGATAAATCTTACCGCCATACCTCAAAAATACCGTTACAATAAATAGTTGTCTGGTTTGGACATTCCGAAATAAATAAGAATTAGCATTGTCTAGACTAAGTAGAGAACGTACCGAAAATCAATACTTTGAAAGGTCGAATTACTGTAACTGTTTAGTCAGTTGAAATGAGAACTTCTTAAGGAGCTTACTTGTCCAAACACTATTATCCGTTTATCAGTGAAGCCAACTACGGAGTGGAAAGCCAACTTCCTAGTTTTTTTCACGTTACTTACAGGTATTTGTACGTCCATTACACGTATTTGTTGATGGCAATAAAAGCATTTTGATTTGATTTGATTCGAACCAGGCACCAAACAATATTGAAAAATTCCATCAATACAAGACGAAAGGGAATAAAACAAAAGTTGGGATAAATAAGGTCGGTATTCACATGGAATTGTAAGGAAAATCTTACATACCTTCAATATTAATCGTGTGGATGTGTCATTCTGCTCGTTCGCGTTACTTTCGTTCTATTAAGTAATCAACCTATAGAGAAAAAATAAAATTATTTTAGTCAAGTACAAACAAGAATATTATTCTAACAAGTTATCAGCAGCTGAACTTGATTACTAACATATTCATACAGAATGGGATTAAAAACCAATGTTCAACAATAGATTCGAAGTCCTATCTTCATCACAAAAAAAGAAAAGTTTAGAAAAGTTTTCTTTGGACTTGAAAATATCATTATTGAAGCAGGTTCATTTTGTTGAGGTACCAGGACTCACATTGAATTTATCTCATTACAGCACCTTTAATGTGCTGTACACAGAGTTCATCCTCTTTAATGTGGCGATGTTGATAATATGTAGTGGGAGAATTATTATCAACCTACAACATTGCAAAAAGTTGCAATGATAATAATTATTCATTTTTAACCAGGTGCCTTATGAGCTATACAATCATTCTGCAAAGACTCTTGATAGTTTACGATCAATTAGTTCCTGAATATTTCGTGTTGTGGTCTTATTGGTAGATGATGAAAATTTCGTATCCTCTACATCCGTGCATTGATTCCGTCAACACTCATCGATCATAAGCACTGAAATTTCCAAACAGATGCTTTCCAAATGAATCGAATCCAGAGCTCCAATTTAAATTGCAAATTCGGAGAGGTACTCGTATATTACCATTCATCAAACAAAGACCAGATGCAGTAATTTATCCTCCATATAGCAGCCTATAAATCCAACTCGATTTGTGAAGTCCCACATTTCTCTCTCACTCTCTCTCATTCTTGTCACAAATGGGTCTCTCTCAACATACATTCGCTACTAAATTACTCTCACTCTCATGTGAATGCATTCTCTGTCCCTCTCACACACACATAAACGAATATGGTCATTATTTATTATCAACCATTTATGATTCACGCACAGCTTAAACAACTCACACATGCTCTCAATTGATAATTCCTGCTTTGAAATTGAAATAATATATAGTGCAATTCAATAGAGCTCAGAATCAATCCATAGAAATCCATTCGAATAATCAATTTATCAACAACAATAATTAATTCTTCAATGGGGGAAAAAGCTATGGAAACGTATTCTCTTGATATCTTCTCGTTTAGACTAGCTATATATTCGAATTATAAATTGTGAAGAGAGTTATTTGTATGGTACAGTACTCAAAATAATGTGAATTTTAAGGAGAAGAAAGAGCTTTTGGTAGTTGGCTTATTGAAAGCCTGCGAAGCCTCGACAGAACTGGAGCGTTCCTACTTAAGTCTGCTATCGCTGCACCAGTCATGCGAATAAAATACTATACAATATTATACAAGGTGAGGTATAAAAGTGATTTAATATGTGGTGAAGGGTTCCAGTCCCGTTCCATAAAGTACTTTTCTATATATCATCCCTCACCTCATGAGTAATATACTTAGGTGGACATCATGAAAAATATGAAAAATATCTTATTGAGAAGTATACGTGAAAAATGAATGAGTATCATAAAAGGTTTGTGAATTATTTGGCCTGTGTATTGTCATTGTCTTAGTCAATATTAGTCTAAAATCTTTGACAATCATTTACTCTGGGAAGCCGCAATTTGAACATTTCAAGAAGAGCTTAATTTAAAAAGTCTGAATGCAGCTGGAAGGGAGCTGATACTGTCCAAATAATCCAACACGGTTGATTCATCGTCAAGAAAAGGATGTATTCCAGATTCCAAATTAAACGTTATTTCCAGCAACAGAGCCTGTGATCTTTCAAGTTCAAGAATGTGCAACAGTTCAGACTCTCCAGTAACATCTTGCTATCGTTTGTACAAAAAGCAGGTCCGGATTTTAATTGAAAAGCTGATAAGCAACACTCATTCTTTACCAGCTCTCTCCCAAACTCTTGTTTAATTGGTTCAATTAGACGCTCTCATTTCAATGCTGGATGCAAATCAAAAATTGAGATTAGAATACAAAGGGACAAGGCTAATCAGTATATCTGATCTACCATCAAAGTATTCAATTATATTAATTGACAATATTTTTGCAATGTGTTAAAATACGACAGGCATTTGCTTCCTCTATACAAACAAAACAGTCCAGACGTCCAGAGGATATGCTCTTGATCCATATCTCAGTGAAAAAGAGAAACAAACTACAACCTAACCAATTTGAATTTTCAGGAATTTTGTATTCACTGTAAAACACAGAGCTGATGAAAAATGGTATGATACGTGGACTTCTGGAACTATGGGACCTCGATAGAAAATTGTAACATTCTTCGATTTTTTATGTAAATTGGCCAGTTGAAAGAAAACCAATCGAATTAGACCACCATTTAATTCCAAATAAAATACCTCTCCTAACCTCTTCTTGCGTCTTCTAACGCAATGCATCGAAATCTCTATTGAACCTCACAGAATGAAATCATATTATAGAGGTTGAATTGAATTTGTTTTCGTAAAATCCGCCCAGAGAATTTCATTCGCAAAACAAAAACTCTCTGAACTTATTCTTTTACCTAAATTCAGAGGCATTCCAGTAATTCGTTACTCATCTTTTCAACGATATTGTGAATTCCTTTGTCAATAACATTCGAAAAATCCACACATTCTTCCGTAGTTGATGGGTATGGTATTTGGATCTGATGTGACCGGCCTAAAGTTTGTGAGTTATATTGGCAGGTCTCGTATGCAAGCGTTGTGCTCAAAAGAGAGAATTTTCATGAAAATGTTTTTGTGTTGTCTGGGTTGAGAGCCGGCAATGTAATTAAAATGCCAAAATGAAAAAGTAATTGAGCTGTTTTCCATTCGGAGCAGCGACGCACCTAAGCCGATAGAGGTCGTCGAAGATTTATTCTGGATTTAGCGCGTTTGGGGGGCGAGCAACAAAAAATCGAGTTTGTAGAGAAAAAACGAAAGGGGAAATGGAAGAAGAATGGGCAATTGCCAAGGAGCGTAATTTTTCACCCCAAAAGTTTGCTTCGTTGTCTCTTATTCTCTCCAGTATATTCTTATGCTCCATCTTACTTCGATTTTCCACCCAACACCAGACTAAGCTTAAAAACTGCTCGACACTGCTCGTTCATCAAGATTGAAATAGTAATAACAGAGCATCAGAGTGAGAGATGATTTTGTTCTGCGGTTACTCAGTCTGCCTTCACTGGACAAGCACAATAATAGTGAAAAGAGAAGTAAGAGACAAGTGAAAAGAGAAATTTCCTTCCTCAATTTCCCCTGAGGATAACGGAAGACAGGCGTTTGTTTCTGTCAGATAATTTACGTTTCAATTACTCGAGACTAAACACACTCTTGTCCTGATGAACAACACTTTTGATTGCGTTCTAAATTGCAGACTATCATTTCTCTACAATCTGTTCAACATCAAAGTAAGTTTAAATAGCTCTTGATTGGAATAGTCATCTAAATCACTTAAAGTGGTCTAACTTTCACCAAATTTAGAGTTGATTTAGTCGTGATGACAATAACCCAATAAACTTGAATCAATTGTAGAGTTATTAACCCTATTCATTCATTGAATGGTTATAAACAGCTTTCCAAGTTCATCATAAATCACAAATGCTTTCCATTAAAGCCGTAAGTGAACTATTGAATCTTTTCATTCAAGTGAATAAAATATCTTCAAATCTTGTTCTATACTTGACAAGACTACAAACTATTATGAGTCTTCTGAATTATTTCAAGACTTTATACAAAATCTTCGACAAAATTTGCCAAGACTTTCAAAGTCTCTTAAATTCTTGTCGAATAGTGAACACGATTTGAAACTCATTTATTTTCTTTTATTGTATGATAAATTTGATTGTTTACATAAGGCCAGAGACCTATGCTCACGACCTTGATTGGCTTGCCAGAGACCTATGAAATAAAATCAATATTAGAAGAGATTCAACATCAAAATAATCAATGCTACAGCATCTATCAAAATTGATACAATGACGTAGGTCTATCAGCATGAAAAGAAATGAACACTTTTGAATACTTTGATAGCTGATTCACGAAAAAAAAAACATTTCCTGACCCAAATGAAACTTTATGGTCAGTAGGAAAGAGAATTGACCACAAAATTCCAACCTGGCATACTTTATTATATAAAAAAAAACAACATGCTACATTTTCTGTTGTGAAAAAATTTGTGCGGAATAAAGAGAAAAACGCTTGAAAAACTAATAACAGAACTGACCACTACATCCAGTAAGCTAACCACATTTTTCTGTGGAATCATGAAAAGGATGGAGTAGGTTTGGGTTCGGTTTCCTTTTTTTATCGTTTTCAAAACTGTCAACACAAAAATTGAGATGAGTACAGCATGATGTTGAAGCTAAGTGGACTCAAACTATGTTTCTATTTTTCAAACTATGTAGAGCTTCATTTTTTCAAATTCTATGTTATTTAAAAGCAATTAGTTTTTATAGATCGTGATTCAAACCGAATAATAAAAGCAGGCTGAATTAGAGAATATATAACCCTAGAAAGTGTAATTTTCTTAATGAGGTGTAATAATAAAATTAAGTAAATATGCTTGATTGATCAATATCAAAAATCAGTACTCATTAACTCACAATAAAAATCAAATATACACACAACCATCTGATTAACGTTATTTCTCTTCTATTGTTTTGATCATCTTTGAGATTCATCACGGAGGCTCAACGTTCGTTTCGTCGATCGCTTTTGGGGTTCAGTTTGTACTAACTTCAACGGCCATTTTCATAAATTTCCAAAATCAAACTTATATAATATGTTAATAACATGTAGTACCGTGCTATTGATGTCTAGTGTGAGTGCAAGTTTTTATTGGAACATCCCTCGAGTTTTAATTATTGTATAATAATTTATACTGAATCAGAAAGAGTGCCCATATTAGTTCAAGGGACGATTATTACAGGAGAAACTCATTCATTATGGGGTCTTCTTGAGTGCGTTCAACGAATACATGTCCTTCGAAGCGACTGAATAAATGTTTCTGATTACGTTTTGGATGGGAGACCAAACAAGCTGTGCTGAGTCCAAGAAGGTGCCAGAATTGTTCACAGAGCAAAGCAAGCTGTTGTGTGAGAGGTGAACGCAGCCAAGAGACACACACATAAGGGCTAACAACCCTGTAGGGTGAGCACAGTACAACTATTGTAGAAGGAAGGGCTCTGTTCTAATTTCACTTTCAAATTTCCCGCTTTTCGACAGACAGCACGTTCTTGCCCCTGCAATGCACGCGATACCACCCGCTCTACACGTTCCTCCACATTCAAGTCTTTTTTCCTTCTTTTCCGTTCTCTCTCCTTCACTCAACTTCTTGCTTTTTCAAGACGCCTTCGCCAATTTCTTGAACAAATTTTCTTCTTTTTCTTCACGTCGGACAGACCCGACTGGAATAACCAATGCACACTACAACTGACTGCTGACTAATTTACGCTTTCTCTTGTCTTCTTTCTCTTTCTCACTCCCTGTTCATTTCATCTTCTCTTTGCATCTACTCACTCACTCCCCTTCCACTTGACTCAAATCAACCACCTGAAATAACTCGTAGATGTATTCAAAGAACCATTGTTCTATCAAGATACTGACTCTTAAGCAATCATTGGAACAGCACCTTCAATGCTGTTCTTCTTTTCTTCTTTTGAATATAATATAATAAGTATAATCATATTTTAGGGGACAATTGGTTAGTCTATGGTTCTTTATTGAGCCAGATCAGTATCGGTTCCAAAAGAATCTATGTAATAACAATAATATATTTTCTTATTATTAATGTTGCAGTAGGCCTACAAGTAACGTAAAGGTCTCTCCACCAATAAAAAGTCGTAGTAATATTTCTTTGTTCAAATAATATTGATGAATATAATAATATTTCACTACATTATATACTTCAGAATATGGTCAACTGTTCTCAGAACTTTGGTAATAGATTAAACTACTGGATTAGAGAATTCCATTCCATTTGTGATATTTCCTCTATCTTCATAGTATCACGTTGTTGGTTGAGAACATTTCAATGACGCTCCATAAATGGAAATAAATCATTAGACACAGATAACACATGAAATTCTTGATTCTGAAAAGATTTAGCGCAATTTTTTTTAATAGAAATTCAGGTAGAACACTCCAACCACAGCATTAGAAGAGCTATTCACTGTATCTCCTTCATCTACGGTATTTACAACTGTATTATTCGAGCTCTAACTCTAACGTGTAAAGAATCTTTGCTAAACGTTTCAGAGTAGAATATTTACGGGATATTTGTCCAGAAAGGTTCCTGGAATGTCGTCACAGAAGGTTATAAGTTCCTATTGTGAGTAAATACTTCCGAGTGGAACAGGACATGTCAGTTGCGTAACGAGTAACAAAAAACAGAATACATATTTTACTTTATCACTCGAGCGGAAAATGGCTGGTTGGGAAAGAAAGGGATGAGTTTCAGCCTACAAAAACGGTGGTGGTCTCAAGTTTTCCTCCCTCGACTGCTTCCCAGATGTGAATATATAAGAGTGAAGTCGACTGTTCCAGTTGGGGCGTTTTCATTTCCTTCAGGCGGCTGGCAGAAAACTGGATGATTTTGCAAAATTAGCTCCTGGAACGCACAAGCGTAATTTATAACACCCGGACTACTTCTCTGCAGTTCTCTCGGGAAACAGCAATCTAATGCTGACGTGTCCTATTTTCTTCCAGGCATTCTCCAAGAAATTGAATATAAATTTTAAGAGAGAGTTGGAGCATAAAATTTTATGCATCCGTCTTTTGAGAAATGGAATGAAATATACAAACCAATAATGAAGGGATTGTAATACATTATGAAAAACGTAATACAGTAGTAAAATTTAATATGACGCAGAAGTATAGATTTAAGTTCAGTTTCAAAAGAGCATTATTTATTTCCTAATAAATGTGCATGTTAATAATTATTATTTTAAAGTTTGGGACAACTGTCTGTTGAATTTCATTTCTAGCAGCATTCGATGACTGGCTACAAAAGGGTTTGTTAAATGACGGTAAATGGGTTTGTTTTCCAAACACTGTTGAATTGGAATTAGTATTTGGTCTATCACAGGATAGAGAGACTCTAAATTATCTTTCTTTGTATTCATGTAGTATAGAGGTACATTCTCAATCGGATTCATGAATTGTATGAGATACATTTTTATCAAATCAATGAACATTTGCACTTACAATCTGTATGAGCTTCAAAAATACTCATACATTTTGCTTGTTCGTCCAATAAAAATTTTGTTCACTTGTTCATTTGAATAGCGTGAGAGTTTGTTTCTCAAACAAAAATTTCATACTTGTATCCAAGTTTAAACGTACCTTTATGTTTGAGTCTGCATGTATTCAATGCTTGAAAACAGGTCACAATTGGGTAATCTCAAGAGAATGTCGTGTTCAATGATGCTTCAAGGAAAACTCTTCAAACATTAATGAGTATAACTTTGTTTTCAGAAAGATCCTCGAAATTATGTTCATTCTTTGGAATTGGTCATTAAACTGCCTCCACTAAACTCGCGGGAGAGGTGTCGGCTTAGCGGGAAATAGTTAAGCACTCAACTTTCTCTCTTTCAAACTTTTAAGTGGTTCACTGATGATTCGTGCTTATAAGTTGAACATTTTCCGCATTAGAGGCGCGATGCCTCTCCCGTGGATGAGACGAATATTTTATCTTCGTTTTCACACTACATTAGCCGCTTCGCTTCCTCTTCTTCGCCACGTTATTATCATCATTACCTACTTTGCAGTATATTACATACTGCACAGCCCAACTCACACCTGAGTTGAACCAAATCAGTGATATGTGTCAGTATCACGTCTCAAAGCCCAGGTATTTATTTTATACTTATCGATTCCACTTCGTAAACTCTTCTGTGCAATAGAGACGTGACACACTAGCAACTAAGTAAGAAAAAAGCAACAATTGCTGATCTGGTGAAGGTACACAATCATCTAACAAATGTGAAATTATTCGATTATTCTTGTATTATTCTATCGAATAGAATATTATCAAATGTGAAGAAGCCTGTCTTCCAAACAATCATACTTGAAAAAACCATTTGACATATTCCAGGAACTTTTAAAAACGAAGCAGTAATGTCTTACATCACTTGAGTGGAATCCAATTTTATTTCATTTTTTTATCGAGTGGCTTTAAGATAATGTGTGAATGAAACAACGAATCCAACAAAACAAAAAAAAACTCGTGAGAAGAGACCCATTATACTGATAAAATTAATTAATCGTTATTAAAAAATAAACTTGAAAGCAACAAAAAATAACGATAGTAGCATGATATGAATGATATTCCATGGTTCTAATTTGAATCTTTCACTATAAGAAGCATTCGTTTTAATTTCATCTTGCATCCCCTTCATCACCCCCTCATTGAATTCATCACCCATCCCATTATGTACATTCGAAAAAAAGCTCATGTGGGCATTACCCACAAGATATTTCTCTATAATAATCATATCACATTCATTCCATTATATTGAACTGTAAGGAACACTGATATTGTTTTCCGATTGCCTTTATTTTGAAACACAATCATTTGAAAGTTCACTTGGAGTGGACTTTGTAATAAATATATTAGAACTCTGTTGAGGTGGTGTCTGTCATATAATAGATACTTAATGTTGAGTGTCGCTTACTTTAGTGAATTCTGGAAACAATCTCAAGAGAACAATGGGAAAGCAAAAGTTCATTTATTTATTTGATTCAGGACCAAGTTAGCTTGAATTTCAAACTCGATTTACTTTCTGGAATTACTTATTTCCCAGAAGCATCATGATAACAGTTGTTAAATTATAAAAAACTTTTGGAATTTGTCAAAATAAAGTTTAATATCGCATTTTCCAATCAAGGCGCCCTCAATGTCGGACGCCGCCCACCAAATCAAGCGAGGACATTTTTTAAACGTTTTGGGGAAAGTTACAGATGATTGATGACCAAGAAGTTGTCCTGCTTCACGATAAGGATGGAGATTGAGGCTTGCGCGGAAGATGGCAGCTACAACACGTGCCAAACAGCTCATAGGAACTTGGAAGTCGACGAGGGTTCAATTTCGTTTCCTCGCTTTGCAAAGATGGGACGAAAACGATGCGACAGGAGTTTTTCGGAAGTTACAAAAGTTATCCTGTTCCAAAAGCAAAAGTCACACCTTGCTGAGGAAAACTTGTCGTCCCGGTATTTAAAACGTACGAAAAAGTCCGATTCTCGCCCAAACTCAGCAAACAATATCCAGTAATCTCCCACTTCGTGATTCAACTTTAACCCTTTCAGACACCAAGATTACTGTTTCTCCGATCGTCAAATCGAAAAGTTCTTCACGTTCAATAAAGTGTTCAAAGCGGCAAAGTTTCTTACGCATCCGGAAATTGGAAAGAGGCTACCATCCAACTTGTTATCGGCCTATTGAGTTTGCTCAAAGATAAGAAAGGAATGAGTTGAATATGGTTGGAAGTTGTATTTTTGTCGGTTTGAAAAGTGGGCTATATAGATCTGCTTACTTATTGTATTGAATACATATGTATTTTATAATACAAATATTATTATGTACATATTACTTATGTATGTAATCAAAATATTCGTCGCAAAGACTCAAACTGTGTAACAGTTTTCAGCTAAATATAAAAATATTTACCACATAATATATAGAACAATAGTATTTCTACTTTCAGAGGAACCCCACTCAATGCACTAAAGTATATGAACGTATCTATCCAGAAATGCATAATTTAAGATAACTAATACATCAGTTTACATATCTAAAGATTAAAAATGAGATACAATCTCAAAAAATTTAGGGCTGATTGATTGTTTTATCCTTTCATTGAATGCCTTTATTAATAGCAAAGTAGGGTCGTCTCTGCTACGCAACACTTTGAAGTATACAGGGTGTTTCAGAACTCCCTATAAATACTCTAGGGCATTGTTCCTGGTCAAAAACCATATCTAAATATCATATTTAAATTCTCCAAAAGTCCTTAGTCACTCACACAGCTGCCATTTTGTTTTTTTCACTTATTATTTTTTATCTCAATAATGGTGAAACATATGGAATTGAAATTTTGCACCAACATTTATGACAACTAGACAAAGCTACAAAAAAATTACGACAATTTTTCAAATCCATAAAACAAAATGGCGGCCATTTAAGATTTTGTTTCTTGAATAACTCGAAAACCGTTGATAATACGAAAATTTTACAGGAATAACTTTTTTTAGTAAATTCAATCAAAAATCGATTAAAACCTTATTTGTTAAGATTGGACCAATATTGAGTGAGATATGGCAGCTTTAGTGACAAAATGGCGGCCAATTGAAAATTTTGTTTTTTGAATAACTCGAAAACCGTTGATAATACGAAAATTTTACAAGAATAACGTTTTTTAGTAAATTTAATTACAAATCGATTAAAACCTTATTTGTTAAGATTGGACCAATATTGACTGAGATATGGCAGCTTTAGTGACAAAATGGCGGCCATTTAAAATTTTCTTTCTTGAATAACTCGAAAACCGTTGATAATACGAAAATTTTACAGGAATAACGTTTTTTAGTAAATTCAATTACAAATCGATTAAAACCTTATTTGTCAAGATTGGACCAATATTGACTGAGATATGGCATCTTTAGTGATAGGTGAGCGCTGGAGGCTGGTTGCAGTGCATCCTGGGCTTGCGGATAAAGTCTGTTATAAAAATGCAACAGTCTCCGTCTGCTTTGCATGTTATTTTAAAGCGATTTTAGATCATTTTGTGTCAATTTTAAAGACAGTAAAAATGGGTGCAAGTAACCTCCAGCGCTCACCTATCACTAAAGCTGCCATATCTCAGTAAATATTCATCCAATCTTAACAAATAAGGTTTTAATCGATTTGTAATTAAATTTACTATAAAACGTTATTCTTGTAAAATTTTCGTATTATCAACGGTTTTCGAGTTATTCAAAAAACAAAATTTTCAATGGATTTGAAAAATGGTCATAATTTTTTTGTAGCTTTGTCTAGTTGTCATGAATGTTGGTGCAAAGTTTCAATTCCATATGTTTCACCATTATTGAGATAAATTAGTGAAAATAATTAGTGAAAAAAACATAATGGCAGCTGTGTGAGTGACTAAGGACTTTTGGACAATTTGAATATGATATTTAGATATGGTTTTTGACCAGGAACAATCCCCTAGAGTATTGGTAGGGAGTTCTGAAACACCCTGTATACACAATCCATACACTTCATAATATGATAGAATGTATTTTTTTTTCTCAATATTATACAGTAGAGTATCTATAATCCGGCCGTTCAATATACCGGCACATCCAGTGATCCGGCACTGTTTCCGCCTATGAGTCACTAAATTCCCATGTCTAGACTGTAGTTTACTATTTCGTATCACTGTTTCTTTTTTTTACTTTGATATAGGCCTAAATTATTGTTTGTTTTACATATGACGTTATTCAATGTACCTGTACATTTGTTGAATAAAGAATATTTGAATTTGAATTTGAATTTGAATTTGAATTAGAATAAGAGAAAAGAACTGGACTAACAATGACAGAAAATAGCAGTCTTCAAGTCTTCTCAAATATCGAACAATATTTTAAGCTCTTTTATTTGATTTAATTGAACGAGAAATGAGAAATTTGATAGTTTACTTCTCAATAACGTAGTCTGATATTTTTTCATATGTTTAATCTCTAGCATAGCAAATTGCAGGAATAGTGGAGTGTTTCATCCCAAAGAAGCAGACAACATTACTGTTGAGTTTACAAGCTTCAAGATCTGTTCCACTGAAAGTGATCAGCGGAGGTTGTGGCCAGACATCTTGTTGTAGTGGAAGTTAGTCGAATAAAGTTAGAATTAATATTCTATCAGTCTGACATGAACGTGTGAAGGATTACGAGCTGGCAGGATGTTGAGCTGAACAAGAACAGGGAGAAGAGTAACCACGATCATCCTGACTTGTATTTCCTGTCAAAACATCCACTGTGTACTGCCAAAGTAAAGTAAACAGCCCTGGGTTCAGTAGTGTGGAGATTTGGTCCCTTTCCTATAGCTTGATAACTGTTTGCATCATACAAACCTAGATAACGACCATGTGTGCTGATACAAATAGAAGAAATACTCAAATTCGCCTTTCGGTGAGCGAGTGTATTAGTGAACACGCAAAATTGTGTGCAGATCCCGCTCAATATGAAGCGACGGGTTCACTTGTCTGACATCAATGCTTTTATCTAAGTAGAATTTAATGCCTCAACGTTGACTCATTTTGTTTGAGCACACGCACCTGTGAACAAACACGCCTGGGGAGCTTTTCTTGGGAGGAAATTTGATTACAATGTCTACACCAATTCTAGGCAGCGTTCAGCCAAGAACAATTTATTGTATTTTCGTCTCCCTTAGATAACTATATTATCTTGTAGATAACTTCCTTACATTTTCTCGTATATTCTTCTTCATATGCAATATTGTATTGTAAATTGTATTGTGTGAGGATGCAAAATGAGTTTCTCCCTGTTACCTCCAATAAAAAAGTTATCTATTTATAACCTCCAACAGCATGAGAACCAAATCATGAGGTTCAAGAAATGTCTACAATATATCAAGATTCAAGATACTCTTGGGTAACTCAAGAATCCAGAAAATTGACTTTAAATTAGTAAATTTAATTGATCGAATTTAAGTGTAACATATGGGGCGGAAGTATGGACACTAACCAAAAGACTTAAACAAAGATTATTGGCCATGGAGATGAATTACTGGAGGAGATGTTGCCAGCTGACCTTGAGAGATAGGGTGAGAAATGGGGTTATAAGGGAGAAAATGAGAGTGGACAGGTCAGTGGTGGATGAGGTGGAGGAGAAACAACTCCAATGGTACGGACATCTCAGAAGAATAGCCCCAGTCGCATACCGAAGAAGATATATGAGTGGATTCCGGCTGAGAGGAGGAAGCGAGGGCGACCACGAATGGTTTGGCAGCAAAACGTAGAAGAGGCCATGGAGAGCAGAGGCATCCAACAAGAAGTATGGAGAGATAGAGGCAGATGGCGTGTTGAGTGCGGGAAACGGCCGGCAAGGCTGTAAGAACCCGCTTATAAGGTATAAGGTAAGGTAATTGATCGAATTAAAAACCTTGATAGAATAGTTCATCATTAATTGATCCAAGCATAAACATATTGAAAAATTGTAAATACACTAATAATTACGCATTATTATTGAAGAATCAATTTTAAGCTTTTGAGTTTTAATAAAACAGAAATTCATTCGATTACCAAGATCTGGATCAATTTATATTATTGGTATAGAGGAGTAGCCAAAACTACAAGAATCAGAACCCTACCTGAACCCTATCTGAATGAATTTCTTGATATCGAGGCGAAACAGAACAATTATTAATTTGTGTAAACCTACCTATGATTTGTGTAAGGTACGTTTACATTCGGATACATGTATGAGATTATAAATTTATTAAGCTTATGGATTTTTCTGGCGAGGAAACCAAAGACTAACTTGTAAATTCAAATTGTAAAAATTCAAATTCAAATTAAACTTTTAGAGACAAATGTAAATTCAAGAACTGAATTTTAACTTATCAGTTCGATTTATACATTTACAGCACTACAACTTGAATACTTGTAACAACATTTTCAATACCGTATTGAATTTTACAAGAAATTCAGAACCAAAAATTTATACACGTTATAAGATCGTCATGGCATCTCATGTATAAGGTATTTGAATAAGATACATGAATTAATTAAAAATCCAGAAATATTTGCTCACACAATCTGTGTGAGCTTCTTGTGAAGTTTTTGTTTCTGAAATAATAAAGTGTGACTCAGGCTTTGAGCGTGATACTGCAATCTCAGGGTGGCACAGATCATAAGAAGTAAGTTTATCTCTTAAACAATTGTTACCAACCATCTTCAACTTCGAGAAACTGGAGCACATATCTAATTCAAGAGTCTGCACTTGTTTTTTCTTTGTAAACACCACCAGAAGTTTGTCACAACGAGCCACTCATGAACAATTTATAAGAAAGCGACGCTTCCCGATAGCTCGGAAATTGGAAGGAGACAGCTTCTTGCTACTCAACAAGATACAGGTTTATTACAGTAGAAGCATCGACGGCAAACCTCTTCCACCACAACTTCCACAAGGTTGAACTCCGGTAAACGTAACTTTACTATTATATTCCGCGAACGTGTTCCAGTCAAGCGCTGAGAAAAAGCAATCTTCATAAAATGCATAGGAAATGATATGGAAATCGCAAGCTATAAATTCAAGAGCAGGTGGTTCAATCTTCGCTAGTCCGTATAAATGAAGAAGTACTGTATTTGATTCCCATATCCTATCAAGTTGAATGCTCTCAAGAAGTCAATAAATTAAGGAATTTTGAAATGGTTGGAAATTGAACTCTTGAGAAATAGGAAATTGGGTACAGTGGAGTTGAGAGAAATGCAATAAATGAAAAATTATGTTATTTGCTTCCGTTATCTTATCAAGATGAAAGTTATCAAAGTATCAATAAATTTGAGAACTTCATATTGATTATAAAATGAAACTCCTGAAAAATGAAAGATTGTGTACAATCGAAGAGCCCCTTGGTAAGAGAAAGTGCATCAAATTTAGAGTCAAAGTAACGTTAAAGGAATAACTCAAAGACAGCAATTGCATAGAAAGGATTAAAATTGTTGATTGATTTCCCAAGCCGTGCATTCAATTTTTCATCGAATTCTATTCGGAATTCAATTAGGAATAATCTCAAGACAGCAATTGCATAGAAAAAGTTTGAACTGTTAATCTGATTTTCAAAGCCGTGCATCCAATTTTTCATCGAATTCTATTCAATAAATTAAGCTTCATCGGAACTTCAGCTTTGGGTGAGTCCCGATCATCCTGGAGGCAAACCAATTAATTCCCACCAGCAACAAACTCTTCTTCTGCAGGTAGGCCTATACTGTACTATCAAACTACAGTTCCAGTCAAAATCTCTATAAGAATGTTCGTTTATCAAAATTGATATAACAATGTTCGCTACATCATTATTCATTTCTGAAATGTAATATCCTTCATCGAGGAAGACAAAGAAAAAAGAAAAAGAATCCTGGTAAGACAAAAATCAGATCTGTCAGTTGCACATGGTGTGGAAGAAAGAGCATCTTTCTTTCAGACAATGGGGGAAACAGTTACTGAGACACTTTTCTTTTTCTCTAAACTGTACAGTATTTTCGCTCCATCTGTCACAACTTACAACTTGAAGGTCAATGGGGATCTGAAACAATCTAGAAATTAACAGTTTCTTCGCGGAAATTATGGACTGGATGATGATTGATGATCAATGATGAAGATGATAATTGAATTATGATTGTATTGGACTGATGATTGGAGTAATCATCATCTATGATTCAAGACACGAAAAAAGAACAACGAACTATAAATCCTATACCGTCTATAGCAGGATTAATTTAACGTGTCAGAAAACAGCTGATTTGGCGAACAGAAACAACTTATTTTATGCAGCTCTGACACAATAATCCATAGGCTTAGAAGTCTTAAAGACCTTTAAAGTCTCTAAAAGGCCTTTTTAAAGAAGACCTTTCAAAGAATACCTATTTAAAAGACCTTTTCAATAATCTGCGAGATTCAGCATTTGTATTGTGATAGTGGTGGCCGAAACATATGTTTTCTGACTCGTTAAATTAATTCTGCTATAATTATAACAACTTATATCTTATCATAGACCTGCTTTATTTTTCCTTATACGAAATTATCGGCTAGTGTTTATAGCGAGGATATATTTGGTTATTTTTTTCAAAGAATGTTTCCAATAGCTAAATCACAATCATTAACTTGCTTCAACCATCGTATCTTGAAATGATAATTTTATATCATCACCGTATGCAGACAACACGAACCAAGCAACACTCAAAGACAACATGGGGTTACGCATAATCCTGATAACATAGGATTTGAAATTCTTTGATTATTCTCTTATATTATTATATTTTATAAGTATCGTAATCTGAAATTTGTGGATAAAAAAATTCTGTTGCCTACATGAATAAAGTTTATTTAATATGGAATGATTATCTTAAAAAATTTTGATCATCTTGCCTTGTCTTGATCATTTTGATAATTCTTTCTTGTCCTATTATCATAATAGTTGAATTAATTAATAGTATTATGATAACATCTTTTTTTTTAGGAATGTGATGCCCACATAAGCTCTAAGCTTGTACATGGATGATGGGAAGGATTATGATGAGAGATGAATGGACCTACAGCTTTAGGTGGGTTCCGAACGAAGGATTTTGAAGCTCATAATTTTTGTATTTAGAGGATCCGGTCACCGTTACAACGGGGGTGATAAGCTCTGTCTCTTCTCTTATCTAATCTCACCGATTAGACTCGCCTCTGCCACTGAGATATCGTTTCCTTTTCATGGAGGACATGAATATATATTTTTCTTTCTTATCAAGAATGGATGAAGAGAAACTTTTTCGATTCTGAATGAATAAATTTAAGAGAATGCACTGATGCATTGCGTTATTTGAAAATTTAGATTAGAGACTCGAAATATGGAAGATAAGTTGCACGCTAGCATCCCAGTTTGCAGTTCTTGAGATATATTTTACATGCTAAAAGGGGTAATGGGCCACATTACACTGCACTTAGCGTGGGGTGCATGCTGAAGCATGGGTCAGCAAAACGCCAACGTAAGCGAATTCTCAAGCTGCACAGATTGCTATTCAAAGTTTTTTATGCATAACGTAGGCTGGTACATAACAAATGTGTGCATTATCAATCCATATACCCCAGTAGCCGATGGTATGTTGAGGGGGTGGTTGAGGATTTACCGACAGGGTACTTTGTTCTCCAGGTCACGCACACTCGAATCCCTTACTACGCGCGAAAACTACCGCCTCAAGGTCATAAATATACATGGGAACGTAACCAACTCACCCCAACACCAACGGTCGAAAGGTGCCAGCATCAATCATATCGTATGTAGAATAGACGTGTGCCGCCATTGCAATTCAAGACACACATTCTCATCCAGGAAATGTTATCACGCAGAGCAGAGCATATCTCCGATATCACGATGAATGTCATGATAAGAATACATTTCTGGTCAATATTGTCTAGCCCAGTCATGTCAAAGATACGGCCCGCGATTTCGACTTACGAATGAACATCTCCAATCAATTTTCAACGAATATGATAACTGACATCAGTGAGCTTTTCAACAAGAGAAGTCAGGTATCTGGATCATCTAGCTACCGTATCCACCATATACTATCAAAAAGAATTGAATTGTCTCTTCATTTTTTAAAACTTTGTTGAGATTTTTAACTGTACCCATAATTGAATAAATAAATCATAGTTCAGTACATTTTCCCATTTGAATCCAGGCCACCTACACATTAAAAAATAATTGAATTTTTTTATCTGTACTTTTTTCAAATTTTTCCAATTATTGCATTTTTAAATGTATTCATAATTAAACAAATAAAATTTCATCATTTTAATCCAGCCCTCACCTACACATTCAAAATTATTGATTCTTTTTTACAAGTTTGAGCGTCAGAACCTGGCTTTAGAGTGGAGCAAGTCAATTTTCAATAGCGAAAGATTAACATAGAAGTATAAATCAAATGTTCTCTGCATTCATCAGAATGTGAACAGAAAAGCGTAGACAACGACAAAATCTACTCTGAAATGCGTCAAAGTCAGTCGATCGAAAACACAGCAAATCCGAAGACTAGGAAAAAGAAACTGCGGCTTATGAATACATTCTGAGCGAGCATAAAAATCGTCATCGGTTGGTTTGTTTCCGGATTGAGTCACTCGAAATCGTTTGTTTGCAGTGTTGTAAGGGAAGAAAAATAAAATTGACGCAGCGTAAGATGGAAAGAGAGGAAAGGAGGAGGGAAAGGAGGGAAAGAAAAAGGAGGGAGGGAAAAAGAGGGAAAGAAAGAGGAAAAGAAAGAGGAGAAAGAAGAAAAAGGAGAGGTGAAGAAACAAAGAAAACTGAAGCCATCTGGGCGGGCGGTATGGTAAAAGTTATGTGGTACGCGTGTGCGGGTGACTAATAACAGAACGAAATATGGAACAAAGTTCAGCACAACCCTTCTTCCCCAGCATCGCCTCGTGTGGCAATGAAGCGTTTTCCATCCACTTCACACCCTTCGCGTTCGGCCATAAATGCTGCTTGGGGTGCATCTGCCTGGAACGATCTGAGACGTGGAATGCCTCATAGGTGGCACATAATGCGCAAACTGGCATCTGGGGGGAAACTACACCGAAGACCTTCCCTGCAGCAGCTATTCTTCTTTCTCAAGCAATGTCTAGGGCTTTGGGCCGCTCTTCTGATTTTTATTTCCGGCCATTACACAGCTGATAGCCAATATCTATGAAGTACTGACGGAGCCACTCAATTTTTTGAAATTTATCACAATAATATTCGTGATGATACTGATGATGAATGATAATCATCAATGTTACTATTATTCTCATCATCATCATCACCGTTATTTTTCTTTTTTTAAGATCACATCTTGAAGACTCAGGTCACGACAATATGTGGTTGTACGATCCATTTTATACACACATAAATAAAATATAATTATTGTTCACAGTTTCAGTGAGTATCAGTTGATCATCATATCCAATCAAAAAATCATCAATAGTTATTGTTTTTCTGATACCTGTAAAAGTATCATGGTAGTATACGTTCATCCTCTTATGAAGAAATAGAAATGGAATAATGTTATCCCGGAAAAATCTTTCAAGAGTTCCTCCAGTTTTTCAAATACAATTTTAATCATTAATGTGACAAAAAAATTAATAAAAATTGTTCACGAGTGATAATATGTTATTATAATATGTTTAACCTATTTTGTTTCAGTTATGAAAGAAATTGTAGAATAGCACATGAAAAATTGACCTATACCCAACTGCTTACTGTTTTCAAGTCCGTCCGTTGAACCTCCAATGAAAATAAAAATAGAACACCGCATATTCCGTAAGTCCAATTTAGCAAAGGCACTGCTTTCCAAAAACAAAACTGTAAAAATGCCAAAACCTCGAAATTCAAACGGAATAACGTCAACTGAATTAATATTTTCCTGTGCTACTCTATAACTGCTTCTGATTCTGATTCGCCACAACTTCGACATCAATGATAAAACAATGAAACTTTTTCAGTTTAATGATATTTTTGCAAATTTCTATTGATTTTAATTTTTATCGATAATTATTGTTTATGAAACTAGTCTGCTATTTTTTAATCAAGTTTAATGAAAGAACTTCGATGGACTTGTACTGAAAATTTGGTGCATGTTTATGGGATTTAAGTAATTTTGAATTACTACTACATTTACACAAGCAGTTAGGTTTTCAAACTCATATTTTGTACCTCATACTGTGCAACATTTAAAATTCATTAAAATGATCTCTAAATCTTCAAAGTTATGAGAAATTAATTATATATTTTACTTAATAGAGTGTACTCACTACAACAATACTTTACTTTGAACAGTGTGGATATAGCTGACAGATCTGATTCTAAGAGAAAAAATGTTGGTTTAAACCTCGTCGTTGCTGTTTCATAGACCTGAGGATGTTGAGAAAGAAAAATTTTGGTTTAAAGCTGCGTGTAGTGATCATCAATATTATCTCTTGCCATCAACAATGAGCTCATTTGATGAGGGGGTTGCCTGTAATTAAGTTACACATGATGGATGATGAGTCAGTAGTAGAGGTATAATAGAATAAAGTTGCGTTTTAAAAGTAAACTTTTGTCATTAGCCGGAGTAGACACTGCGGTCTCACCTCTGCGGAAAGCTTTCAACTTGGAAAAGTTTTAATTACGGGGTGAGAGAACGCACCGCATAAAATATGCATACTGCAGGCAGTTTTAATGCTTCCGGATTAGAGTGTAATGTGAGACAATGTTACTTAAGCCACAATTATTACTGCTAACAAACGAATTTTAAAACAACCAAAATTTCAATAGAAGTGATAATATTTATCGGTATGGGATATTATTGAGAGCAACATGATTAGAATACCATTGACCTTGTTCAAAAGTATAGCTGGACTCTTTGAGTAGTTGTGAAGGTGATATTGTGGTAGTTATCCATAATAAATGAAAAGACAAGATGTTGTCAAACCACTGATTTATTATAAAATCGAGATACCGGTTTCGGTTGTTACACCATTATCAATCTCTGGTAAACGAGTTTACCAGAGATTGATAATGGTAACAACCGAAACCGGTATCTCGATTTTATAATAAACAAGCTGTCCCGGCGAACCTCGTATCGGCCTCTTCCCCCCCCCAAATGTCCCCCTTCATGCCACCCCTAAAACGTCATCCCCAAATGCCCCTTCCTTCCCCCACAAATACCTCTTCATGTCCCCCCCCCTCTTCTCCCCAAATGACCCCCATCATATCACCCCCCCCCCACGAAAAAAATGTCACGAAGTAAAAATATCTATATCCACTCGCATTATTGATGGAAATTAAAAGAAATCTGCAATATACTAATTTTTAAAGCGAGTGGATAAATATTAATCAATGCTGAAAGTTGTCAAAAAAATATCACCCGTCTCTCGGAATCGAACCCGAGAATTCTGCGTGGAAGGCAGAGTCGCTAACCAATACACCACGGAGCTCGTCTCTGGGAAGACCGATATTGTAGCATCTTCAACTACACATCGATTTCATAGGAGCATTATTGTTTGGACTGGATCAAAATGGATGTCATGTTCGATAGGTTAGGTCATTAATTTACTAATTATTTATTAATTATAAAGAGATTTTCTTATATTTTAATACATATTATGTTAACCAGTGCTTTAAAAATTCAAACGAATCCAAAATCATCTAAATCGGTTCAGCCGTTCTCGAGTTATAAGCGAGCGTACAGACACCAACTCTCTTTTATTAATATAGATCAGTGGTTTGACAACATCTTGTCTTTTCATTTAGTATAGCTGGAAGATTTTACTAAGGTACCTGGACTGACATTGAATTACCTCGTACGCTTTTTTCAATGTTGGAAGTATAAAAAAATCCCATCAACCTTCACCATGATGCAGCCGTTATTGAATTTTATAGTGAATGAATTCTTGTTCACTTGAAAATTTAAGGATGATTGAATTCCCACCATATTAAAATCTAAGCATAGGCCTACCAAATTGAATACAGAATTTCAATATCAGCTTGTTCGCTCTTGCTGTCTGAAGTCTATATTATCGAGCAACATTGAACCAGTAAGTACCCCGCAACATAGCTGTCAAGCACAAGGAACACTTTGAACAGGGCTTGACAAGGCTCAAGTATTAGTTTGCCCAAGTAGTCTGCTAGGCTTGTAGTGGCTCGAGTGACTGGGCTTGGAGTTTATCAAATATGTTCTGTTCGAGAGGCTTCTTCGTTATTAGATTATGAAGACATCTGGTTCACTGTTAATCTTGGTTAGTAGTCACTACTTAATCACGTTCTCATATACATGTTCAAGTGTCCATTAAAACACAACTTCTCACTACATTTGTTGACCCTCAACTAAATCCAAGCATTCACGCACAGTCGAATTGATAGGTTTATCTTATCTTTGGTCAGAACTTGATGATGTTCTCAAATACACGGTCAAGACTCCTTATTAAACACTTCTCTTCACTAGATTTGTTGTCTCAGTTCAAATAAATAAAATGTAAACTTGATTGAACAAACTAAATAAATTTTGAATTGAATTGAATTGAACTTCAACTGGACAGAATAAAATGAATACAAAGCAATAAAAATCATCCTGGAAAAATGAATTTTCTCCTCGCTCAGAAGGATAGGAATTAGCGAGTTCTGACTTACATTTTGAAAACACTGAAACACTCTTTCAATAATCATTTGGGAATCATGAGCTGAATTTGATTGAAAACTGTGAGTCCATTACCACTTCATAGTCTCTCAACACTCCTTCGTAAAGTATAGAGAAGAGTAGGCTACTTAAAATAGGAATTCATTCGGTTGTCATTGTTTCTATATAGGCTATGTTCTATCTGCATGAATTGTATTCAATGTTGTATTTAATGTTGATTAGGAGTAAAAATGAAGAGAAGAGCTTACCAGTTCATTGGAGATTAAATTTGTGAAGAATAATTGAGGAAGAAAAACTAAGAAACGAAGAAGACGAAGGAAAAACGTGATAACTCGTGAACACTCGTGTTAAAGAATCATGCAGAATATTGGAATATTCAATCATCTTATTAAAACAAAAATTGAAAATATTTAGCAAAGGAGAATAAGGAGGTTCTAATGGAATTAAATGGGTTCACTGGGAGATTTCCAAACATGATAATTGTGTTTTATCATGAATAAAGCAGAAATAAATTTAATACCTCATTAACGTGTTTGTTAGCTGAAGTTTGAGAAATTGTTATGAGAAGGTTCAATCAACTGGCTTATGGATCATGGATACCCACTAATTATTTGATACTATTTATCTTAGAATTGCTCTTATCTATATCCTTTTGTTGAAGATTATAAATCTTACTATTTTTGTTGATTTCAGGGCCCAGACGAATAAATGTTTATACAATAGTAAGGATGAAAAGAAATTCAACTGTTATGGATTTGATGGAGAAAAGCCAGACAGCATGTCGAGAACGGAACCGTGCTTTGAATTGAAACGACTCCACTATTCCCATAACATAACACACAGAGACGTAATACATACAAAGACGTAAGAGTATTCTTGGAACTGCGCCCAAAAGATAAATAAAAACTTTTGATTAAAGAAATTGGTTTTCATAATATGAAGTTCAGCTCGTAGAAAATTTCAACGTATATGATTATACTAATACAGTGAATTCAAACGCCTTTTAGTGCAGTCCGCTGAGAATAGTTCTAAGTTATTACGTCGATAACAAAGTTAAACGAATTTTGAAATCTCAACAGAATCACACGAATCACATTCTCAACAGAAAACAGTGTGTTCCAACAAAGGATTCCTATTCTTATTGAATCTTCGGTCTACCATGTAGAGTCTATTTGTCTACTATCGATCAATCAAGTCTAAACTACGAGTTAGTTAGCCAATACAACTCAATACGTTTCTCGAACAATATCTTGAAGAAATCGTATTACAAGATATTACAGTTGAATTATTGTCATTTAGAGCTGGTTAATTTTCCTAATGCAACTGAGCTGACATTGAAATATACTTTTCAATGAAATTATAGCAGCCTCATTACAGTTTTTCTAAAATTCAAATTAATTCATCTGGTTACAATATAGCCACTACCCATGTCAATACTGTCCTTTGTTCTGTAGATTAGTTCTTATACACTTTTTTAAAACACATTGTTAAAGTTTATGAAGAGTTGTAATGACAATGATTCATTATCATTTTCAATCCAGGTGCCTTAGAAGAATGAGCCAGCTACAAATATCAATCTATCATTAACATTGCTTCCTATAGCTGAAAAGCCTGACGTAAACACAGGTGGCTAATGTTTGCCACATCGATCACTACAACATAACAATAATTATATGCTAATTAGAAACGCAGTCACGAAAACAAAGCAATGTCGGACAAACATAATGTTAAGCAACTATAATTATGCTATGCATATTATATCCATAATATGATATGATAACATATCATAAATACCATATCATATCAATAATAATGTTTCCATAGCTGTAAGCTCTATAATTACAAGAGTCAATGTTATTATCAAAATGTCACACTTTGATTATGAATCAATCACCTTTATTCATCAAGAATTTAACAAGTATATTTTTTGGAAAAATTTGAGTTATAATATAATTTCATATGTTAGGAGGCCACCCCGTGCAGCGCAAAGCGTCGCTCATTTGAATTTTCTAAAATTCTTAGTTTTAAATTGTTGCTATTTTGATTAGCAGCTCAGTCATACCAATTAAATCCTTCGTTGTACCTTTATTACTGGTAACTGTACAACTACTTTTAGGAAAACATTCTAAACTCTATCTATGGGGAATTGAAAAACTAAACTTAATACATTTAATAACTTGGTACATTTCATGTCAACAGATAGTGCCACAGGAAGATTCCATTTTTTTTTAATCAAAAATCTCCCGTTTAAAATGATTATTATTGAAAAATAAATAGGGCCTGAAATTTCGATTCTTCATCTTTCTTTTGGCGCAAACCGCATCAAAATTAGTCCATTCAATCATCTCCACGAACTTTCCAAAGTTGGACACAAAATTCTTCTAATATATAAGGTGAAGCCTTGGAAAGCTTATTTCTCTCAATATTCTCCCTCCTAACAAAAGTGTTTCAACAAACATGTGATTGGACCAAACTTTAGAGCAAGAAACTGAGAGGAATAAACAAACATACAAAGATGTATATGACTACATTTTGGTTGAGAATTCACCACTTTTAAAAACGGGCAACCAACAGTTCACTTCGATTTTCCACGGAGTTCTTTTCAGAGTGCCTACTTGATAGGGCTTTGCACACAATGAGCCATTCATGAAGAAGGTGGTTGGCTGGCTGGCACAAAGTGGACTGGCTTCATTTAACGAGGACGGCCCGTTCATTCCCGAGCAGTTCCTTCACAATGCTGGATATTAGATGAAAAATCTTACACCGACGCCCAACGTTTCATCCGAAGCTTTCAATATGAAATCGATACCTTTGTGACCCAACTCGATTGAGAAAGTTCACCGCTGAAAGCTGCATTAGGCATCATGTGTGCGTGACGCATTAGGATACATGCTAGCATTTCCACTGCAGGAAAAAAGAGATTGGATGGCTGAAGTGTGAGCAGGAAGGGGAGAGGAGAAAGAAAAAAGTAGGATTCCCTTTAGTGGATCACGTCTCGACTAAATTTCCCCTTCAAAGCACTCCACTCAGTGTGAATATCTCAATTGTCATTCATTTGCACGGCTCTACATTTCAATAGACAGAGTTCCTCGGGCGATATAATTAATATTCTGCTGAAATTGAAGGTCACTTTATGGAGCATCTCTAGTGCAGTCTCATTAGAGCTTCAGAAGATTTTGTAATTCGTTCGCTTTGAGCATTCGGGCTCATCAGAGAATTTCTGCTCATTAGAAGATTTCTGTAGGATTACTTCAGTCAAAATAAAATGGCAGAGCTGGCTGAAAGCTTGATTCTATAGAGTAGCACAGGATAAGAGCAACAGGGTTGGAAGCAAATGGAAGCACAAAATAGAATGAATAAACAGAAATTTTCAAACCCTCATTGATGAAAATCTTCAGTTAGTTATCCATCGAAATTCCTCAACATTCAAGCCTGCTGTCACTTACAACAGGATTTTTATATTCTGGTAGACCAAACTCTACTACCATTTCTATTCTATGTATTCTATAACCAGCAGTATTCTACTAACAGCCAACCACTTAAGACTGGAATCGACCAGTTGCACGAGAAACCAATTGAATTTCGCCACTATAAAATACGTTATCCAACGGGACCATTGCAACGAGCTATTGAGCTCCATTAAATGTCGTCATTTTACAGTGGTTAAATTCAATTGGATCTTCATCCAATAAGCCCTGGAGTCTTTCTACTCTGAATTCTACGATTGAACATAAAAATACGATTCAAAATGAAACTCCCTTTTCACATGCACGAAATTAACCGGACCAAAATAGTTCGAAAATAATGTCTCTAAACAATTTCTCATTCTACATTTGCCAGGCTTCACTCACTAATTGTTGAGTTGACACAGGATGAACTTGTTTATTGTCATGAGCAGATAGATTTTCGCTTCAATGGTTCTTGCATCCATAATAATTGAAGTTCCCTTTTTTGTGAATAAACAAGCAATGACATCAGCCAGTAGCGTGATGACATTTCAGTACTGCACACGATAACTGGGGGGAAAAAACTGAAAAAAAATCGTATGCGTAACAGCTCCAACGAATATATATTCGCTGGATGGTGTTTCTGACAACATATCGATCGGTTCTCATGAAGTTTGCACTGAGGAATAACTGTATCTGCAATATGATTGACATGTTTCGAGCAGAGCTTGGAATTACCTGATTGGTGCTTACAGTTTTCAAATACATTCAAAACAAGGGACCAAACACAATTTCTTCTTCAAAACATTATTTTCAAATTCATCACTCACTTATCGCTTGGCTTGCTGTGTGTATCAATGTGATAATACTTTTTGCAGCCTGAATGAGACTGATACCATAGAAATAGTACTTCAATTTTTCAAGTAGAAAATATAAAAATATTTTTAGTAGTAAAATAATAGAAAGTAATATCATTGATTTTAGATAGAATCTGATTTTAGATTCTATCTAAAATCTATAGTGCACCTATTAGCCTATACAATATATCCTTCAAAGACAATTACTGTAAAATAGTCAATAACTGTCAATAGTCAATGTTTAATGTAGTCAATGTTAGGTCCCTATTAGCCGAGAGCGACCAGGTCGGCCGACCTGGTGTCCGGGGGCCAAAAAGCATTGAGTTAGATGGGACCCTATTAGCCGTCGGAAACAAGTCTCGGCGACAGAAAAAGTCGCTCGGGCTGTCTTCCGAGTGGGACACCGATTCTGGGCGACCTGGTGTCCCAGAACGGTCGTGGGGCATTGGATTATAAGACAATGTAAGAAGATATCTTTCAAGTAGAAATTCTTTGTTTTTTGTATCCATTATAGCCTGTTGTCTCTATCATGTTGCCTATATCCTTTATTATTCTGTTGCTGTATCCTGAATTTATTCAACACAAACTTTGAAAAGCGATTTCCCGAAATAAGTTACAATGTAGGTTGGGACGTATAAAATATTCAGATACACTTTCAAAAATAATGTACTGCAAATTATTTTTTAATTTTTTTCTCTGTCAGGAGAATCTGATGCAGAAATTCAATAATATACATTTACCATTGAGTAGGCTATAGTACATTTGATACCGTTGAATATAGCATTTAGATTGAATAGTTTGAAGTTGTCACTATAGATTTTGTACCCTTTATATTGATTATAATGATGAAGCTGGAACCACCAAAAATGTCAAATGTGTATGGTTTTGCAATACTCCAATATTGTGATTACGATAATTTACTATGAGCAATTAACAAAAAAAGACGTACTTCTCCCAACTCATAATCACTCATGATCACTCAACAAATAATCCTCTTTCAATGAGATTTTGATTTGGGATAGGGAAAATGATTGGAATTATAGAATATGTTAATTATTTCGAATTGCAGTAATTTCCATTATTCTGGAAGGGTGAGTGAACTTTCAATTGCCTCTCTACGGTGAACAGATTCATTGAAGCCAGGAAACAGTGCACTGATAGATATTACAAATTCGGTGTGCAAATTTACACGTGAACAATTGAAATAAGCTGAACATAAAACCTGCGATTCGTAGCGTGTCAAAGCCCTTACTCACCGTTGGCTAATTCAATAATGATAATTAAACAATGAAATAGCTGGCAGCGGCCCGTAAATTTGCATTATGTTTGCTGCTGGACTTTATACGGCTGGCAATCGTTTGCTGGTTATTTACAGCGAATGTAACGGCGTGAAGTGGAGAGAGGCTTTTGAACCTGAGCTGAATTCGTCTGTTGTTATTCTCACATCCATTAGCGCTAATTCAGTTTCCGTGCCAATCGCGGTTCATTCAGCATAGCGCACTGCAGCCTAGGGGAGAAGGGTCAAACTAATTTACACGTCCGATTGCGACGACGGATAGTGTCACGTGACTGACTGGGAATCGTCTCTCAAGAATTCACTGATAGCACAGAAAAGGAGGGAGTTATCTCTGCTGATAGCTTGTCTTTCAAGCTGTACAGCTAGGCCTATTATATTTTGATAGCTTGGCCATTGAATATATATCCTTGAAGGATATATATATATTCAATGGCTTGGCGAAATGATTGTCTAGACTAGATGACGTCGCAAGCTTGTAGATCAGCTTCATCTGTAGTGGCGTGATACTGGAATTGTCAATGAAATGACTATTGAAGACTGGGGTTTCAAGACTAGTGGAGATCAAAACTAACGGCTCAAGGAATATGAATAAGCAATATTGTTTCTACACTGTTTACCCTTCTTCTTCTTTCTTCAATCATTTGATTGGTATGCAGCTTTCCATCTCTTCCTGTCCAGAGCTAAATGTTTCAATTGAATGTAGCTCTGAACCCCTAGATCTTTGGTTATCTGTTTTAGGTATTGTAGCCGGGGTCTTCCACGACCCCTTTGTCCTTCTATCATTCCTTCTAAAATTCTTAACGTAAATTCGTTGTGTCTTATAATATGGCCAAACCAAGAATGCCGTCTGTCCCTGAGAATACCTAGAAGTGAGCGTTTCTCCTCAGCCCTTTGGAATACCTCCTCATTTGTCATTCTATCAGTCCAATTCACCCTTAGTATTCGTCTCCAACATCAAACTTCAAATGCATTTATAGCTCTCTCTTCAACCTTTCCGATAGTCCACGTCTCGGATCCATACAAGGGCAATACTCCAAACACAGCATTTTATTAGTCTCTTTTTCAATTCTAGCTTAAGACTATTTGAGGAAAAGACTTATGAAAGACTTAAAACCATGGAAAATCATTCACTAATCATTGATCCTTCTCTATGATGCTTTTAATAACTTGTCGCTTTGGGAAGTAATTAATTTTTTCAAAAGTGTCATAAATAAGAAAACTATAGTTTTCTAATATTCTTGAGATGCGGAAATATTTGAATTCCAGCTTCAAGTACAGTATTGATTATTTTTGTTTATTAAAACATCGTACATAGCACAAAGTGAAAGAGAAACTGACTGGTTGTTTGAATCAATAAACCTTGATGGCACGTGAGTGCATTAGATGGAGAGCGCACTTGTTGTTAGTTCTGTATCTAATGCATTCAACAATAACAAAGTTGAGTTTTGCGAAATTATCACGTTCAAGGTGCTGGTCCTCACATAAATAGATGCTTTAATTTTGAATCGGGGCGATTCACCCTTTTTAGATTTTTGCGGTACAAGTGTACCATCTGTGTGGGATAGTCAGTCTGAAAAGAAGAATTGGGTTTTCAAAGATACAGGAACTGTCTCAGTACGGGCAGTTTTAAATTCTTGTACTTAGGGAATTCAATCCTATCTATAGACTGAGTAACTCACGCAGATTTGGGTAAAGTAGGTGTGAGGCCAGTGATAGTGATATTTCGTGGACAAGCCAAGCTGAGCAGCATACCTTCAAAAGGTAAGACATTACTTTTTTTTTATCTTAAAACACCACAATATTCTTTATTATCGCAGCAAGCTAAATAATCCCCCAATAAAAGATTTTATTTTTATTTTAAACCCCAAGAGGGTAACTTAATTATTTTAAGATCCAAACAAATATATTTTTGTTTTATAATTCTTCTATTAATAAAAGAATTTATTATTTTACTATTATTAAAGTAATAATAATTATATAAATTATCATATCTATTGTTATCTTATTACGTCTTCAACAAGGCTACTTATTAAAATAAATTTATATACTTTCACTTATTTAAAATAATTTATTATAACATTGTAATAAATAAAATTATCACATTTATTAATTTTAGTTATTGAATTATTATTTATTATTTCACCCCACCGTTACAAAAGTTAAAATACTTCAAATACAGTATTATGTCTTTTTCAAATTTACCGTTGGCATGTTAATTTTTCAAATATGATCGGTTGCAAGACAGACCATATTGTACTTGTACGGATGATGACTAAAGGTGGGTTTTCGTTACTGCGACCGAGTGCCGCAGCGGAGCCCGACCTAGCGTTGCCAGATGCAATTTATGAAAAATCCCAACTATTTATAGACAACTAACATGCGGCACTCGGTCGCAGTAACGAAAACCCACCTTAAGCTTCAGGAGATTATTAAATTCTCCTTATTCTTTCCTTCAAGTGTTATTATATCAAATTTCAGTCCCTATACTCTAAAGCCGTATTTACACTATCAAGTTTTTCAACGTATTTCAAAAAAGAAAATATTTTGAATGAATAAGTAGACATGAACTGTGATAACGCGGCAAACCATATTCAATCCACTATACGTACCTCTCCCAATCAGCTGTTCGATTCTAAGTTTTTTATTGGGTGGTATTTGATGAGAAATTTATCCTGTAGGCTACATATTGCTCCAGAAAATGAATTGATACGGAGAAGCAGTTGGAAGTTCTTCTATCGAGATTTTTTTGTTGAGAGAAATTTAAAAGTAACAAGCAACTGTATATGAAACAATGAAAGTTATGCTCCTCTCCATCGTAGAAACGACTTTAATATTGGATTTTTTGAAGTTGTTCGCTACTGAAACGTTTCAAACTAACTTTATGAGTTTCCAATAGATTTAGCATGAGAAAGAAAAGAAGTCAGTCAGCTGGAACACCCCTTTCCCAGTTTCAGCTTTCAACTTAGCGTCTCAACTTGAGAGCCAGCCACTTCAGTTCTATATCGGTTAAGTTTCAAGTGGAAGCACCATGTACAGGCTGGAATAACAGCGAAAGGAAGGAATATAAATGGGAGTGTGGATGCAACGGGATTGTGGCAGCAGGAGGAAGAGGAGAATATTAAGGAAGAAGAGGCGCGGAGAAAGTAAAAAATAAATCTGAACCTGACGAAAAAGCTGTGGTTCTAAAAATAGAAGTTATAACAAACCACACATGTGCCGCCCGCCGTAACACGAAAGTGAAGCGTTAATAGAGACTATTTTTTCCCGCCGTTTGAATGTTTTAAGTGGTAGTAGACTGACAAAAACCAGTCCAAACCACAGGTGGAATTACAGAAGCATTCCAATTATACTCTGATACAAAGAAAAGTATTTCCAAATGTTAAATAAGCATGCTTTTCTAATCAATGTTGTCTTATAATTGACACGAAACATGTGTAATTTAATGAATATCGTTTTGTCGCTTTTCTAGAATCAAAAATATTACTTTTTGTACCTTGAACTTATCATGTTATTTACTTACATCAGATAGCACAGTTAAATTGTATAAGAGATATGCAGAATAAACACGTAAGTAATACAAATTTGTTGACTCAATTTAACTTTACCTCAGAAAGTTGTTAATTATAGATTACACCATGACAATGCTTAAGCCTTCCAATTAAAACATTTCAGCCAGAGTATGATTGTTATGAAATGAAAATAGGTTAATGTTAATAAAGCATCTTCATCGGGCTCGAGATTTATTGAAGAATTAAACTGAACGTGAACACAATTCAATTTCAATATCCTTTTTGGGTAATCATTGTGGCAATGTTTTAAAAAACACATGCATCTACTTCTGAATTTTCTTGTCTGAAATTGTGACTTGTTGTGGGTTCATGTTAATCTTCTTTTCTGATGATGCATAACAAGAATCTGAAATTGCCTTAAAAACAAGATGTGAGTACTATTCCTCCTTTTCAACTTGTGACGTCAATATAAAAGTAATTATAGACACATAAACTATGTCGGTAGGCACTAGTAATCTATAACAACTGTGAATAATAAATAACTAGTCCAAGAAGAGTGAAATCAATACCTCGTTAGCAACCCTATTCTAGGATTTGATATGGTTTCGTCATTAATTTGTCTTGAGATCAATAACGACTAGCTAGACACGGTCATGGCTAAAAATCGATCACCGACAGAACCTATTGTGGGAAATAATTTCCTTGGCCAAAACTTGACCCTACGCAGTACGCACGCAATATTGGCAACGTCTCTCCCTTCGATACGCACCCTTCTAAGGTCATAGTGGGAGTGGTTGGTTATTTTGGAGCTAAGGGCTGGCCTAGGCCTACCTAAGTCAGTGAGTCATCCGCGGTTCGCTTCGTACTAGATTACGCACCTAGGCTATAACCTGATCCTCCCTCACAACCTTGCAATGAGTCATCATCCAATCTAAAATAAAAGTACAACTATCAATCAAACTATCTGTCATTCCCAGAAAACAATGCTTGCGTCGTATGTGTTATTTCAATCAACATTAATTGAAACTAGGGTTATTTATACCTGATAATTGTATTTACCTAGAATTGTACTAGGTTTAATTATCCCATGTTCAGAGTGATATGAATAGAATCCTTAATAAAGACTTTTGAAATTATCAAAAGTCTCAAGTATATTTGGCGAACCATTTGGTAAAGCGTTCGTCTTCGGCACAGATGTATAACCACAGAAAAGGAGAGGGTGCGACCACTCTCAATATTATCTCTGATATAACGTATCACAGTCTATGTAATTCTTGAATATCTAAATCGTACTAATTCTAATTACCAATTCTTTAGTTGAAATAGAAAGCTCGGTACTGTACTGTGTATCAGAGACTGTATTTAAATGGACAACTACATGCTTTAAAAATGAAAAAAAAAGAAAACTCAATCCTCGAACTAGTATGATAATATATGATGTAGAGTACAGTATATTCACCTGATGGTTTGCGCAGATGGTATGTGAGTCTGAAAGAAATAAAAAGGAAGTACGGTTAAATACAAAAATCAACAACTATTATCAGCGTGATTGGAGATTGGACGAAGAATTGAAGAAAATACTGTAGCTCAGGAGTGTACATAGAACTTCTGATCATGTTTATCCACCGATACATCTTCATTATCCAATTTCTGTACAGAGAGTTCATTGCAATGAAAAGCAATTGAATAATTCCGTCCATCAGAAAAATAATTATTATCACCATAATTTTCCATGTCAATTGTTAACAACGTCAATGAAAATGGAATGATATGATTGTGATTTCCTTTAGGTGAAATCAATCTGTCCTTTACAGTAGATTCACCTTATCTGATCGAATAAGATAAGTGATTACTTACTAGTTGTTTGTAGGTGGGAGCTATACAGAAAAGCAATATTTCTCCAGTAAAATCGAATTGAAAATTTTAGTCGGCCGCAATTTTGGAAAACACAGATATTGAAATTTATTGATATATGTATTTTGTAAGTCACACTTTCAATTTATTATAGCCCTACCAAATTTCATGAGAAAATCTTGTTTTTTCAACGAGATATGATGAAAAATATTAAAAATACAAAATGGCAGATTACAGGTAAACTAAGGAGAAATAATCAGCATTTTGCCAACGACATTTTCTGTTTGTTTTGACTTGTAGAATACCGTGGTAGTACTTGCGTCACTATTTTTTGGGACACCCTGTATAGTAGTAGTGGTAGTATGGTAGAATCCTCGATTTACGTTACTTTGAACATTTTTCAGCGAGCTTATACATTGGAAATTTGAAATTCCGAGTTAAATAGTAGTATTGATCATTTTTCCATAGAATAGAAAGCAGGCACGAACTATATACTTCTTGAAACTTGGTTTAATTCTAATTACAAAGCTTGGTATTATTCATTAGAAATCACTTATTACAAAGGCAGCGAGCATAACTCAGCAGTCTCGAGAAGCTGCCGCAGATACATTTCTCTGCATCAATTGGATAAGAGCTGTTCAAGTCAAACACTCCAGCAGATATGGATGGCATTTAGAATTCATCGCCCGAGCTTCAGCTTAGCAGTGTTGTAAAGAGTTATCATCTGAGCAGATTTAAAGGCGAAACAGTTGCACTGCTTCGCTTGCCATGCCTATGGGTAGGAGTAGGAGTTATTGTCTCAATATCAATTCTGGTTGCTTGAGCTTTCCATTGTTTTACAGCATTGTGTTGCTTCGACTAAAGAGATAAAGTTTCTCGGCAAGAACAGGTTCGACATTGTATGAAGCAATTCTCAGCAAGCACAAGTTTGATCAAATTTTCATGCCGTATCATTCATATACATAGCCTACTTGTTCTATTCATGTTATATTATAGATTAATAGGACGAGAATTCTTGACAAGAGTCTGGTTAGTCGAGTTTGGATTGAAATTTGCAAAAAGAGAAGAACTTCATTGAAGGTGATTTCAAACTATAAATTATTTCTTCATGAATGAGGATATTTTAAATTCGAATATTGCCAATTAAATGAATATACAAGTAGAATATTGTTTCAATATTAATTCTAATTGTTTTAACTCTTTATTATTTTGCTGCAACGTAATCCCTTGTTGTATTAAACCCTGGTAAATAGTAAAATTTAGAATGTAATAGTAATTTTAGTGAGAATGTAGAAGGCAACGGGAAACCACTACATTAAAGGTCCATACGGATATCCCTAGTATAAATCATCATGGCTAAGTTTGAAATTAAAAATTCCAGAGTTAATAGCCCCGCATTCGGATCTCTGGGGGGAACAGTTTTGAATAATGCCATACGTAGAAAATACCGAAAGGAGATGAAGATTGGTACGTGGAACATTAAATCGGTGTATGTGGCAGGAAAAATATACAATGTAATTCAGGAAATGCAGCGTTTGGGAGTGGATATAATGGGACTAAGTGAAACTCGATGGCCTGACTCAGGGGAAATGATGGTTAATCAAGCAAAGATATACTACTCGGGTAATAATGACCCAGAACATTGGAATGGAGTAGCAATAGTAATGAGCAAGGCCCTTTCTCAATACGTCACAAGTTTCATTCCTGTATCAGATAGAGTGGTCATGGTAAAAATGCAAACATCCACAGAAATCTTAAATATAATTCAGGTCTATGCCCCCACTGCTGATAAAGGTGAAGATGAAATAGAAAGTTTCTATGATGACTTACAGCGTGCTCTGGACATCACCAAAAGTAGAGAAATTACTGTTGTTATGGGTGATTTCAACGCAAAAATAGGCAAAGGGAAAATGGGAGATATTGTTGGAGATTTTGGGTTGGGAATGAGGAATGAGAGGGGTGACAGGCTGGCACAATTTTGTCAGGAACAGGAGATGGTGATCACGAATACATATTTCAAACTGCATGAGCGGAGACTTTACACATGGAAATCACCAGCCGATGGACTTAACAACATCATAAGAAATCAAATAGATTTCGTTCTAATAAAGAAACGATATCGGAACGCCATCAAGTCAGCCAAAACATATCCTGGGGCAGATGTAAGAACAGATCATAGTCCTGTTGTTGTAAGATTCGAAGTTTGCCTGAAGAAACTCATTCCCAGACAGACTCGAAAACAAATGCAATTGTCACAGTTGAATAACCCAATAATAAAATGTCAATTAGCTGAACAAATAAATGAAGAACTAAATGAGGTGCAATTGACTGGTGATGAAGACCCAAATAGAAAATGGGAGTCATTCAAAAGAGCAATATTATTGCCAAGTGAAAAACTACTAAAGAAGAGGATAATTAGAGAACAGAATTTGTGGATGACAGAAGAGATACTTCAGCTCATGGAGAACAGGCGAACATTTAAAGGTAAAGATGCTGCAAGATATAATGAGATAGATAGATATATAAGAAGGAAAATCAGAGAAGCAAAGGAGAAATGGTACAGAGATAGATGCTCAGAAATAGAGGAATTGCAACTGAAGTATGATGATTTCAATTTGCATAAGAAAATTAAGGAGCTAACTGGTTTGAAGTATACAAATAGATGCAGTATCCTCTTGGATAAAGAGGGACGTATTATAGCTGACTTGAAGGGAAAATTGGAAGGTGGACAGAATATATACAGGACTTGTTTGAGGATCAGAGAGAGGAGTTTGCCATAGATGTAGATTATCAAACTTGTCCCAGTATAACAAAGGAGGAAGTAGAACATGCTATTAAGTCATCCAAGATCAATAAGGCCACAGGTCCTGATGAAGTTTCAACTGAACTGATTAAGTTAGTCATGGAAGATCAACTTAATGTATTAGTAGACCTGTATAATTCAATATATAACTCCGGAATTATTCCCACAGAATGGCTAAAATCTATATTCATTATCTTGCCAAAAGTACCAAATGCCAAAGAATGCAGTGACCATCGAACAATTAGTTTGATGAGCCACACATTAAAAATATTCCTGAAAATCATACATAATAGAATATTCAGGAATTTAGAACAAGATATTAGTGATACCCAGTTTGGATTCAAGAATGCTGTGGGAACAAGAGAAGCTCTATTTGGCTTCAACGTGTTGGTTCAGAGATGTATGGATGTCAACCAACCTGTATATGTCTGCTTCCTGGATTACAATAAAGCTTTTGATAAAGTTCGTCATAACAAGCTGGTTGGACTGCTCAAAGATAAGGGCACAGATGGCAAAGATATACGGATAATAGTTAATCTGTACTTTAATCAAACGGCTAGTGTTCGATTGGATGGTGAGCTTTCAGATGAAATAAACATAAAGCGTGGTGTGAGACAGGGATGTGTGCTTTCTCCATTGCTCTTCAATTTGTACTCCGAGGACATTATTCAGAAAGCATTGGCTGAGACAACAATTGGTATTAATGTCAATGGACGAATAATCAATAATATTAGGTATGCAGATGATACCATCCTCATTGCTGAATCATTGGAAGATCTCCAGGAACTGGTTGATCGAGTGGTAGATTGCAGTGAGGAGGGGGGCCTCACATTAAATTTAAGAAAGACCAAGTTTATGGCTATAACAAAAGATCAACTGCAGCAAGACGGATTACAGATAAAGGGACAGTTAATAGACAGAGTGGAAAAATATAAATACCTGGGAACTGTTGTAAATGAGAATGGTGATTGTACAGTGGAAATTCGGACTCGCATTGAACAGGCCAGAGGTGTATTTAATAAAATGAGAAGGTTATTTTGTGGCAAAGACCTTAGTTTGCATCTCAAAATGAGAATGTTGAAATGCTATGTTTTCCCGGTGCTGCTGTATGGAATGGAATCCTGGACGCTGAAGCAAGACATCAGTAATCGTCTGGAGGCATTTGAGATGTGGACATATAGAAGGATCTTGAAGATTCCATGGGTTGATAGAGTATCGAATATTGAGGTGCTAAGGAGAGCTGGGAAAGACAGAGAATTGCTGAATACAGTAAAAATAAGGAAGTTGCAATACCTGGGCCATGTGATGAGAGGGAAGAAATACGCTCTTCTGCAAATGATAATCCAAGGCAAGATACAAGGAAGAAGGAGCGTAGGGAGAAGGCGTATTTCTTGGTTATGCAACTTGAGAAAATGGTACCGTTGCACCTCTATTGATCTGTTCAGAGCTGCTGCTTCAAAAATTAGAATAGCCATGATGATAGCCGACCTTCTGAGAGGAGATGGCACTAGATGATGATGATGAAATAGTAAAATTACTATATTCATTAACTCTAGCATGTATTTGAATCCTTTCCAACTGTTATTCAACTGTAGGGTTCACCCTACAGAAATATCAGAGTAAAACAAATTTTTGCGATGTAACATTGAATACAATTGTTTATCCACCTTGAAACATAGGTGTTGGTCATTCGAAATGTCACTACAATTAAATTTTCTTTCAATTTCTTTGTTTCTTTTTAATAAAAATTATTGTTATTCAAGTCTAGCAATCCCTAGCAAGAGATAAAGCGGTTTTCCTTCTAACTTTACTGTATTCTCCTTTTCACTGTATGGGTTACTGGTGTATTCCATTTTGTAAGCAGTTTAACATGCCTGATTGCGATTCTAGAACCAACCACAAGAATTAAAACTAAATTTAAATATGACAAATAGTCATAATAATATAATTCCTGGGTTCTGTTTAATAAAATTTTAGAGGTCCTGTAAATCTTATAAAAGATTGGCACCCACTAAACATGAATGGGATGAAGTACTTTTCGATAAACTCATAAATTTAATGTGTATTAAAGGACTTCTTTATTTTCATAAAACAATTTCCTAGGTCCAACCAGAATAGATAAACCTGAACTGATATCTGACAAAAATATCGTGTCTTTTGATCATCATGAAAGATTCAAAAATGAGGATAGAACTGAATCAGCCAGAGCTCATGAGAAAATCGATAAAACCGGGTGCTAAATTGTGGTTTTGTAATCGCAATGAAGAACGAGACCAACAATGTGAATAGAGTGCCTCATGGCGACGGTGATAATAATATGGAGGTGGGGTGCGGGCGCATGCATAAAGAGGGTGGAACCACAGCCAAGATTGGGTGGTTAGATGATGTTCAGACCATATGGTAGCCGGAGAAATCGGACCGAAACCAACCCGTCCCTTTTAGGGCCTACAGTATTTTTTTGGTCGACTGGTTATAATGTTTCAAAGCTGTCTAATCATATTAGTGAGCAGATATCAGGCTCGCACAGTTCATAAAAGTCTGATTGTGCATTGGTCCTGTAGTTTCAACTGTGACTTCCTTTCAGTAGGCTATGCACTGTCGCCATCAGTTATCTGGATAATCTCTATGACGTGTTCACTCCTCCCTCTAATTAAAATGCGTCCTCAAAACACACGCGAGCACTCTTTTGATTTATAAATATAATGTGAATTATCGTCGCTACACATTTTATAGTTGAAATATTACTCTAACTTCCCATTTTTCATTTTCTATTTGGTGCATTTGTTTGCAACTTCAATATGATCGTATTTGAAATTCTAAAATTGTTCTGTTTTGTTTTTGAAGAGGAAATTGGTGTTACAGTAAGATAATTTGACATAACCTTAAATTGGACAGTTTGTATAAACTGGAAGAGGAGCAGTTTTAGGCATGAGCCTGTTGTACTCTCCATTGCAAATGACTGAATAAATGATTGATTGATTGATCATTGTTGAAACTAGATAAAACCGTTTAAAATTGATACAACTAATGTCCATTTCACTAAATTTGGAAATTAAATAGAAATAGTTTTTAATAATACAGTATTTTTCTATAAATATTTTTCTTCTCAATATATTTTTCTGTGTTCCCTACTCGATTTGTTTTTACTCGGTTTTGTTGCGACTCATACCTGCTCAAGATATTATGATTAGAAAGATTAATCTAAAAATTTTTTGATCTGTTCCAAATTTTATTAGGTTTTGAGGAAATAACTGTATTTTACTACCTGTCAAAAATCAAGAGAAAAGGACTTCGAATTAATGATTTGTTTACAGACAAGTGATTGAATCTGTATTCTGTATTTCACAGTTTGTCAGGAATCAGGAAAGAGATATTCGATTTCATGATTTGGTTAGAGGGATTGATTACAAATTTCAATAGGTTTATTGAGGAAGTAAAGTATTTCACTGCTTGTCAGAAATCAGCACGAAATAGGTTCAAATTCGAGTGTTGAGTAATTGACGTGCGGGTTGGAGAAATACGATACAATGGAGGCTTGTCAAACAAAATTTATGTGCCTTTAAAAAATTATCCATCTACAATTTTTTAGAATCTCGTATACATTGTTTAGTATGTATGTACTAGATTGTGTGAGAGCAATATTGGTCCTATATATGTTTTCCAGTGGGATCTAACATTTAAATTGATGTCGGTGTCATCGTCATCGCAATAATTCTATTGGAAAACAACGTTGTACAGGTAAATAACAATGTTATGTTCGGTATTCGTGAACTGTACACTAATTGTGGCTGTCTGTCTGTGTGTGTGCCGGTGTCGTCTGTAACCCCTGGTATGCAGGAACCACCCTGTATATAGAGTGTCCTGCAGCCTTTTCTTTCTCATCCATCACTTGGTTGACATTGCGGCAGTGTGGGGAGTGCGTGCGATCCCAAAACGTGTCACAACCTCACTGTTCCCAAGACGCACCCAAACATGCGTCTGTATCTGCTACTGAGTTTGTAAACACACGCACACGAACACACTGCGCGCATCTGGGTGGAATTTTGTAAAATAAATCCTTCAACAGTTCACAGAAGCGACTGCATAGCGTGAGACATTTCCTTAGAGGTTCATTCATTCACATCTTCAGTTAGACAAGCTAACAAACAATCCCATTTATTTATACTGAAAGTTTGAATAGGGGGATAGAGTTCAAGTAGGCTGCTATCAAGAGATACTATTCTACCGATTCTGTTTTTGTGAGATGAGGAGGATACAAGGGTATGAAATTCTCTATGAAACATTTCATTAAAACATGTGTGTTAAGGAAACCATCAAATCGGAGGAGACCAAAAGCCGTCGATCCCTAAAAGCAGTCGTTATCTTTTATAATCAGTTAATCACCCCTCTCTTTACCCACTCACAAGCCTAGAGCTCATATGGGCATCACCCTTAGAAAAAAATTTCTATAAAAATATTAGCTCTCAAAATTGTTTTAAAATTGTTATTACTTCTGATCTCATTTCTATTCAGTTCAATAAATAATTAAATAAAACAACAGTAGGATTTGAAATCGAAATAATAGTGATATTTTGTTCTGGAATTCTCACTGTTACAGTGTTCTGATCCTTCATAGTCCCATTCAAACCATCAAGCAGTATTTGTACACAGAAGAATCTATTTCGGGTAACTGCTCTTCTCCTAAACCGACTAATAAATGTTTCAAACTACCGAGACAGACTTGAGTGATGCGCATATTACGGTTCACATGCAACAGTTAGCTGGATCTCAACTTACACGTGTCATTAGAGTTCTAACTTTGAAGTTACACTCCAGCGAATGAATCCCTAGTTGAAGCCAGGTTAAGCTGAATGATCCAATTCGAACAAAGCAAATAGCTTTCTGTATTCAAATAATGCCTTTCCTGACTAATTATTTATTGGGATGCAACGAAGCGACTCTTCCTAAAACAAGGATTAGTGAGACTTCGATGCGTTATCATTAGGCCTGACTTTACCAGTGAGAACAGTTTCCAGAGTTCAATGAAAGTACAGTATAGCCTCCTACCTTGATGTTATCAGATTTGCTGTTATTTCAGAGTTGAGAAGGCTAACGTTTCCAGTTTTATAAATATTACAGTTGAAGAACTAAAGATCGGAATCAATAACCCAGATAAAATACCAATTAAGAAAAAGAGCTTAATGAGAGGTTGCTATAAGTAGAATACAACACATAAATATATGCAAGAATGACTTTACCAGTTTCCAGAGTTCAATGAAACTACAGTATAGCCTCCTACCTTGTTGCAATATATTTCACTCCTATATTTGAAGGAGTTGTAACTCCTTATCTGACCAAACGGCTTGGACAGATGTCACTACTGAATGCAAGTGAATAATCATAATAATATGTAAGCACAAGAAGAAATAAATATGGTTCCCAAGGAATCAATTTATGAAAGAAAATTAATTTAGAATTCTAATAGTATTGTGAATTTGTAACATATTTTATATAGTACCTGTTGTACAGCTTATTGAGCATCATCACAGCAAAAAAAATAATAGTTCTGAATCCAAAACATTGATAATGGAAACCCTATTTTGGGGTTATAAGTAAACAGTTAATGAAGTTAATGGATTATTAAAACTTTATTTATTATTAATAAAATAAATAAATTAATATCATATCACCGATAAGAGAAGAGAAGAAATTTAGATTTAGATTTATTACTTTATTCATGTAGATAACAAATATGACGGCTTACAAAAAGAGAGAGAGAGAGAGAGAGAGAGCGAGAGAGATATTTAGTTGGTTGATAAGTAGTGTCAGGCAGACTCACAAAGTACTGGGGAAAAATTGCAGTACTTGATTATTGAACTTGGTATCAAACATTATTTTAAAAATGTGAATATAGTGATAGAGCTAATATAAATATAATTATACTCAAAATTCAAGTGAAATTAGAACTTTAAGCAAGAGTCAATCACTGAGATGTCACTACTGAGGCTGGTGAGTACACTTGAATTAAATATATTTTTATTGTAAATTGTACAGATCTAAACCTTATTTTCTCAGAAAATGCACGTGGATAAATCTGAGGTTGGAGTGGAACGGAACCAGTCGACAGGTGGCCGCTAAACACTAAACAGACGGCAGGTGCTAACCGAGAAGAGGTGGGCCAGAGACCAGGCCACTGGAGAGAGATTTTTGGACCGGTGGAATTATTATCATATGACGAGCTACAACAGAATTTTTTTGGGTCCAGAGAGTCGGCAGGTGCTAGCGCCGTGATTCAACTTCTTCTTCCTTTTCATCTTCTGATTTGACAGCTTCCGCGACTACACTTCCCTCACTGCCCCCCCCCCCCTCTCCAGCAACAAACAACCTTGTGCAGACTCGGAGAGACTGGTCCGCTCCATTGGCTATATACTGTACTGTATACTGTATGTATAATAATAGTCCTATACTGCCCCATGGTTGTATCAGGTTATAAGGAGGTCTTCGTGTCCTATCACTCAAGTGTGTCAAGTAATTTTGGCGCCATGTTATTCTTCGTGGCACTGCAATATGAAGATACAGTACTATACACAACCTGGGAGGTACCCGATTCGAAGACATTATGCAAAATAGGTCTCAAAATAAGTCTCAAACAGATACAGGTGCAGATTCCTGTTCTGCAAAGATTCCTTGTACTGTAATTTGAAACCTCCAGTAGTACAGTAGCCGTTGTGAAAGTCATCTGTAACAGACTTTATTACAGACTGTAATAAATGACCACTTCCAAAGGAACAGCGATTGAGTGGTTGAATTATCCTATTCTTGAATCTGTGAATGTATTTGGTTAAAAAACAAAAAAAATTATTTAAGCCTCAAGCGAATACAAATATTTATTTCATAGATTAACTAAAATGTCTTATCTGTGATTATAGGAATGAAACACAGACATAGACTTCCAAATTTTGATATTTCATTTCAAGAGAAGGCTCTGTTCACATTCATAGTTTGTGTAAATTATAAAATGAGTTTAAGGCTAGGCGTACACCGGTTAGTCAAGACAAGACAAGACGAGATTAGTCACGTTTAGTTACAATAATTCACATAGTTGCTTATGAAGCAGCACACACCGATGCAATGACTAATCAGTGTGTGTTGCTTCATAAGCAACTATGTGAAGTACTGTGACTAAACGTGACTAATCGCGTCTTGTCTTGTCTTGACTAACCGGTGTACGCCTAGCCTAAATGTGAAAAAAATATTGATTTTCTTATAATCTTATATGTCAATAAAAACATGTGGAATTGGTGGAGCCTCGGTGATAATCTTTTTGCTGTTATTGAGTCGTAACACTTGAAAATTACAATTCTAGTACTTAAAAGAACCAAGATCGCAATCAAAAGAAATTGCTGGATTCAATCCAGTGTTCTTACTGTAACTGGACACTAACACACAGACTGATTCGCTGTGGTTTTAAATTCTTCATCTTGAATATAACATTACTTGTTCTCTACAAAATACACTGTGGTTAGACTGAATTTCAATTCAAAGTATATGGCTTCATGTATGAAGTAATGGTGTTTGTAGACCATTGAAAATTGACTGTGAATCAAACATAAAACTTTTTTATTAGTCTTCAACATCTTGGATGAAGATCCGAGAATGTTTTGTTCAAACTTGCTTTTGAAACTAAGAACCCCTTCGTTCGATTTTCGTTTAAAACTATTAACCTTGTATTTTTTCCTAAGTTTTTTTTTCAGAAATGTTTAAAAATATTGGGTTCCTAGCCTATTTTATCTTCATTTCAGTACGGTGTTTAAGTTTAAGAACACTAACACATACCTACCCATCTCTCTCATTTTCTTATTCAGATATGTTAATTTGAAATGTCTAAGATGATAAGTTAGTGATAAGACTGCGAATGATCACATTATCCAATATGCATTCATCAATGTTCTGCACCAAACCCATGTTAAAGCCAATGCTGAATTCAAAGATGCCATTATTATGCAGAATAAGTAGCACACAGCTTCCGTTCAACCCGTGCTTAGAATAATAATGCTTGGCTCCACTGCATCACATGATAATGACACTGTTCACACGGTGCCAGTGCAACTAGCGCCATTCGGTGTTATTTCTGAATTTTAAGGTATAGAAATGCTCATTTATTCATACAAATGATATTGTAAGTATCATTATGGTATCACAATAAGTATTTTATTATACTAATTATGAATTATTAAGCTATATTCCTATATAAATTATCTTGAAATCTCCATGAATAGAATATTGCATTATTATTGCAACCCTTTTAATGTATTTACAATTCATAGATTTCACTATTGATTGGGATTGATCATTTTTTAAACATCATTATTATTTTTTGAAAGTAATGAAAACTTTTCTTCCAATTTATTGTTGAATCTACAGTAATAAGCATTTACTTATTTAAGATACGATAGGCACCTGCTGTAAAACCTTTTAAGGTTTAGTGGGACCATTTTGTTTTGTCTTTTCCAAGCGAATAAGAATAGGAAAATAAGATTTATTAAAATAAATAGCCGTACATTTTAGATAGTGTCAATCAAGGAAGTAATAGGTAACAGTTTAATTCCTCTCTTGAGCATTTGCAGAGACGATCTATTCGAAACGAGGCTAATCAAGATTGAAACTTTAATTATTTGGAGAGCAAAGTTGGAGTTTGCTATCCTATCGTGTCCAATTCAGTTGGTCCTAATGTGCGGAAGTTGGAGCGAGTTGTATCATCATTGCTCACTGACATCGTTTACAATATAACTCGCTTTGGAGACACCCTAAACAAACTTTCTACTGAACCCTAACACATCTTAATTATTCTAGAAGTATCTACCCTTCTTCTATCTCATCACTTATATTATATTTGGGCTATTTGAGGTTTATATAAAGAGTGTGGTATCTTCTTCTTCTTAAGTTCTACCAGCCGTTGGGCTGGTTGGCAGCAACTCTCCACGCTTCTCTGTCATCCGCCATCCTTTTCATGTTGCTGTAGGTGGCACATCTCAAATCCTTTAAAAGTTGTTCGGTGTACTCCAGTCTTGGCATTCCTCGCATATTCTTTCCTTCATTCATCCCCTCTATTATTAAGTGTGGTATACCGAACATGATTCGTGAAACGTGAGGAATAAATTGACCAATAATGACCATTGAGTAGCTACCCGGTTTGATGACCTTTCATTGGTTACATGGTCCATGTTCGGTCCCTTATTTATTCTGTTGTCTACCACAGTTCAAAATTCTGTTACTGGATATTATCATGCTAATATACAATTGTTTTCTGAACACAATATTTCAATTAACTAGCAATAATTTCCAACAATAATATATTACTCATTCTATAATAGTATAATTGTCATTCTATTTTGTTTAATCTCAAATTTTTACTTTGATGTTTGTTTCTTTGTAATTGTGTGTGTGCAAATAAATAAATAAATAAATTGAAAATTGAAATTGCGCGGTCAAAAAATAAGTCGGCTGAGGTATTTTGCACTGTTGTCAGATATGGAACCGATAAAGCGACGAATAGTCGATAATAGCTGATGGACGAATATAACCAAATATACAGTTCAAAAAATTGATGTTCTAAATTCTAAACAGAATCCATTCAGCGACCATAGGTCAAGCTATTGCCCAAGAACTATACATGATAGGTAAATCTGAATTTCCGTCTTTTTCCTTCATAAATAATTGATTAGCCTATTCCTACAAGAATTCAGTTACTCATTGAATAAAATAATAACATGGAATACAACGGCAATTGATAGAAAAGTTGACGGTTAATAATTTTCTGTCATGTGCATAATATTTATAATTTATTTGTCTCCCGGCGTAGTTATGAGTTGTCTCTTGTTAATTAATACATATAATATTCTTGTTACAGAAAATGTCAACACAGGATGCCTTGCCTTTGTGATGTTTTTCTGGAAACGCATAATTTATAAAGACATAATAATGACATTTTGAATCTATTATTCCAAAACAGTTGGTTTAATTTATTCATGACAGATAAAATGTTTGTTGGGGAATCAATTTCCATGAAAATTAGTTGGTCAAATTTCATTTCAGCTCCACCAATACAAGTGGGGGAACGACTTTATTATTTGGAATTTTAGCCGAAAGTTAAGATATAACTGTCATGCTGGTACATCAGAGTTGAGGCCAGAAATTCATGCGGGTTATTGTCAGAGAGGACGACCAAACATTGAAACTGCCAAAGAACACAAAGACAATGGATTGGACACACACTCATGCCGAAGCCAAAAAAGAGGAATGAGAAAATAGATGCAAGAGAGCCTCAGGCCAAAAAGATCTGATACGTACATCGTCAATGTCATATCAGCTCGAATATGTTGACTTCCGTTCAATAACTTTTGCTAGTGAATACGGGCTGGTTACACCCACAAACAAGCTACTTATCCTCTAAGAGTTTTTTTTTACTAAAAAAAATGAAAAGTTCAAATAAAAACCTCTTCTTAACTTCATGAAAAAATATTATGTTTTTTCAAGTAATCAAAGCCATAACATTCAATAAAATATATATTCAATAAATAGAAAATATGAATGATTTTTGACAATCGTGAGTTTAGAATAGTAAAACCATCGGCCCTTCTAGAGTAGGTAGCCTAGCCTACTCACCTGAATCTCTTAAGAAATCACAAAAACGATAATGAATTTGGAAATAATAGTGCATAATTATCTAATATAGCAAAGGAGCAAAAGGTATGGAGCAGTTATAACCAAGGTAAATAGAATGATAGTCTATTCGAAATGTAATAATGATGTATTTGAGTTGAAATAACACTCATGGAAGTCTAGCTCACAATCTCGAATATTTTTTTTCTGTTTGAAAAATAATACTGTACGATTATCTAATATAGTTATTACAGTATATTATTTATATTTAAAATAAATATTATATACTGCTGGATAAGATTCAACATAAATTATAAACATTCTATCAAAAAGCCGAGCACTTCCACTTGAATTTGAAAACTGTTCATTATTTGTTTTCTTTTGATAGAATAAAAATAAACAAATCAATAAACAATACAGTGGCTCTGATGTCAACATTTGATTATCTCTATTCGATATAAGCAAATCAAATCAAGATATCATTATATACATGTTTAATAATGTTGATAGAAAAGAACAAGGTCTACTAACCTTAGATGGAAAATAGTGAATATCTTTGGAATGAACAACAAATGCTTCTGTATGATTTTAGATCAATTCTGAATCCATGAGTAATCTATCACAACCCCTTCAGCAAACTTTTCTATAAGGTCATGGAAAAATCCTCCCAGTCTCCTCATCGCCAAACAAAAATCAACCTGCTTGGCAGTCTGCTACTGACAGTGACAAATTGCTATTATGACGTCATATTCGTAGATTCAGTAGCAGAGAGAACAGTTGTTTATTCAGCACAATCGTCAAACAAGAATTTGCGATTCAATATTTGAAACTATATTGCCTGAATACTTATGGATGTTTTTGGGATAACACCACGCCATACTAGAGAGTCTTATTGAGTAATCTAGTGGACGAAGGTGAACCACTCATAGGTAGTTATAACACATAGGCTATATAGGTCTTATTAAACTTTATATGTGTGTTCTCGATACAAAGGTCTTTATAAGTTATTACCAAAAAATAGGATAAAAATGCCTAAATATAATCCATCTAATTTTGAATTTAATGAGTTTACCCAATTTATTTACTCAGCTTTCCACCAACCGTCATCGATAAACTGTCTACACTGGGGTTTGTTACATCAAAATTCAGACGTCCTGTAGAGCAGGAGAAAGGCGACAACACACTGCATACATTGCAATAACCTTCCAAGTCTAGTTTGCATTTGCTTTTTCCTGACCACAAACGAGGTCAAATAAACTGAAATAGGGTCCACTTGAATAAACAAATGAGGTTCAATCCCATGATTATCGATCATTTTTATTATTGAGAGTTGTAGTTGAAATAATTATTTTTCAAGTTGTGAGACGGAACTGGCAAATACCTCATCCTTGAAAGCGAAAAGAGAAAGAAGAGGAATGCATCATAATCATTCAAATAATATTACAATAAAAAACTAGAAACCTAATAAAATTTTGGGAAACATGAACAAATAAACTAAAATCCTTCCCTAAACCACATGATTGTGTAAAGTACCAAGAGAACTTAAGAGCAATATTAAATAAAACAAAAATACGCCTCCCCCACAAGAAATGATGTCGTCGGATGTTTCCGGATGTTCCTCTATTATGTTTTGAACTTGAGACAGCAATAATTTTTGACGAGAAGCACTCTGAAGCCATGTGTTATTGCGCTAAGGGAGGGGGAGGAATCAGTATTTAGTCAAGTCACGTGCCAAGGTGGATGTGGAGGGGTTGGGTAGGTACGAAACACCCCCCCCCTCCCCACCCACCTACACGTAGAGAGGTCCAGGAGAAGGACATAGGAAAGGATTAGGAGAACGTGTGTGTGCACCCAGGATCAGTCACGCATGCGTATGTACACAAGGTTTGCCAAGAACTTTGTTAGGAAGGGTAAGATTAACCAGCGGCTCAAGAAGGGCTTATGGGTACGTTTCCTCAGTAGAGTAAAGAAGTTCATGTCGAGCGGAAAAATTACCTGACCACTCACTGGATACTTTTCCCAACTGGGAAAACCCACTCACATTGAGGAGAATATTGGCCAGTTCAATCTATACCGGTACATTTCAGATAGGCCGGGAATCATATGTAGTTATAAAAGGATAAAAGCAACGTATTTGAGGTCTTGTGAGTGGAATTATCATTATGGGCTAAATGAAACTAGTATTCTCATCTACATTATAGGCCTATTTTTATATCATGTTGAAGAATTGGTTTGAAAGATCATTCCAATCCAGGGGCCTGTTTCAAATATTGTAAAAGTAGGCTACTGTGAAACAGGGGAGAGAAACACTAGACAATCAAGACGTAACATACACATAATATATCACGACGTAATCTTCTATATTAATAAAAGAGAGTTGGTGTCTGTACGCTCGCTTATAACTCGAGAACGGCTGAACCGATTTAGATGATTTTGGATTCGTTTGAATTTTTAAAGCACTGGTTAACATAATATGTATTAAAATATAAGAAAATCTCTTTATAAATAATAAATAATTAGTAAATTAATGACCTAACCTATCAAACATGACATCCATTTTGATCCAGTCCAAACAATAATGCTCCTATGAAATCGATGTGAAGTTGAAGATGCTACAATATCGGTCTTCCCAGAGACGAGCTCCGTGGTCTATTGGACAGCGACTCTGCCTTCCACGCAGAATTCTCGGGTTCGATTCCGAGACGGGTGATATTTTTTTGGCAACTTTCAGCATTGATTAATTTATTATTCATAGCATTTATTATCCACTCGCTTTATAAAAATTAGTATATTGCAGATTTCTTTTAATTTTCCATCAATACAGCGAGTGGATATAGATATTTTTACTTCGTGACATTTTTATCGTGGGGGGGGGGGGGGGATATGAAGGGGGGACATTTGGAGGGGGGGGGGAGAGGGTGATACGAAGTTCGCCGGGACAGCTAGTATGCAATAAATGGAAGTCTAGTGTGTCGCCTTTCTCCTGTATAACAGGACTTATGAAATCAATAGAACTGGCTGCTGTTTTAAAGGAATGAATATTTGTCATATCATTCAAGTTTGAGCCTTTCAATATATTTCTACTCAACAATTGCAATTAAATTGTAAATATTATACTAAAAAGGGTCCCACGTATCATATAAATTTGACAAGGGGAAAATTTCGAAAATTATTTCAAATCCTCTATTTGAATAATTTTTTGCAGCAAAACAAAACAAGTATGATACATTATAAACAAGCAGAAAATTAGAGTTTTTTTCCGGGTTGAATACCCTATTATTGTGAAAGGCTTCGTTAGCAAAGCAATGAGTCAAACATACACCCAATATTGTTGAAGTGATGATAAATGTGGTAAGTGATGATAATATGGGTTCTCTGAATATGTGGTCTGACCTCAATAGAAGAGAAAAACTTTGAAAAATAGACAAAAGAGCAAAGCGGCCATACATATTCGATTTGATCTCCGACAACAATTGTCATTGTTGTCGATGTTCCAAATAGGAATACATATTTCACTGAGAGGGAAAAGAGAGTGGAGAGGAAGGAAGAGAGAGAGAGAGATGGTGGACGTGCTGGAGAGTAAGAGAGGAAAAATATAAGACTGTACAGAGGAAAGAGGAATTGTGTTGAAGCTGACTTTTATACCAGTTGACACAACTAACGTACTGGGGCAGTGTTTTAGAGGTTGGTCTAAAAGCTTCAAAATATATCCGCCACCAACAATAAGCCTAAAAGAACCAACAAAGATAAATAATAGTAGTGAGGAAAAGTGAGAACGAGCATGTGAGTGAGAAAGAGAAAAGTGTGGTTTTCATAACCTTTTCAAAGGAACTGAGAGAAAGAGAGAGTGAGTGAGAGGGAACATTGGGAGGGCTGAGAGGCGTGTCAAAAAGCGGGCCTGATATTTCTTGGAAAGATTTATTCAGCACTTCATAACCAACCAACCCTCTACTCACAACGTTTGCAAACGTTATAAATCTTGCAGGAAAAAACGAATTTCAGCCTCTTCACTTATAATCACACTAAACCTAAACCGTAAAACAGACAATTATTATAATAATTGAATTTTAGAAGAGTTTTGGAAATAATGTATTGGTAAATGATAGATAAAAGACTGTAATTCTTACTCAGTTCAATCAACCTTACTGTCTTTTTCTATTGAACAGTAAAGCAAAAGAAATTACAATATTATTTAATAAGAATAAAATAATTAATGAAAGATCAATGAAATAATCAATAAATAAGAAGATCATGATTTATTTCATTGTGTACATCCAACGATCCTAAGTTTAAAATGAGGTAGTAGAGAAAGATGAATGTGAGTGAGAACAGTATTTCATCTACTTCGAAAAAGTGTAGTTTTAGTGTTATCATGTTGTGTTTCACACCTCAATTTATTATTACAAAATTGTTAGAGCTTCAGGGATGATTCGAGGTAGTTAAGCTGAAAAGAACTCGTAGTGCTGCATGAAATTCCATCAAAGCAATTAGTCTAATAACAGCTCAAATATTCTAATCCTTAGAATCTAAGGTCAGTAATTTGGTGTTTTATATTATCAACTTGGGTTAGTAGGTACTCCACTCTCTTCTCTTGAACAAAAACTTGTTCCCTTAACGGGTGAACATGTAAATTATTCACACAACAAAAATATAGTCTATTATTGGAGTTGACCGTGAAGTTCTTTGTACTTTTATTGAGTTATAAGTGATTTTCCGAAGATAAATATACATTACAGAAGCCAGACGTCTGGGCTGTCATTAATAATTATTATGCAAACAAATAATAATTCTCTTCCATTTGCATAATCCTATCTTTATTCTCAACAGTATACTGCTAACAAGTTGCTCTGTCTCCCTCTAATATTAGGCTTAATTCTGACACATATTGAAACGTGTTTTTTATTATGAGTTGATCGCAGCATTCTCAATTTACAGAGTCGAACCAGAGTACAATGGAATTCAGATCATTGATAACCTGTCAGTCTGCATCTTTCACAATTGCCTGAATGGATATTCAATTGTTGATCCGAGAAGATTTTGCACCCATAAAAATAGTATAGTACTTACAATACAATGCAATTTAAGAGTAATCTAAAATCCGTATGAAACAAGAATATTATAGCACACAAGCACAGACTGATAAGACAAAATTATGTTTCTAGACTATGATTATAGTCAAGAATACATAAAATTTCTTGTCAATAGCTTGGTTTTTACCTGAGGTAATTTTTTATTCGGAACACAAATAAAACAGTAGGTCCGCAATCTTCCTCATGGAAGTGTCTCCCTACCAATAAACGTCATACGGTATCAATAGTTTTATGATCAATGATCATCACATTATCGATTATATAATTATTATATTATTTATTGAAGGATTTCATGAGATGAAGTAATTCTATCAATATTTATATTGAGAATATGTCATATTCTCAATATAAATTCCAAATAAAGTTTCATCTGAAGTAGTTGGAAGAACTAGGAAGAAGTTGTAACTACAAAACAATTAGTTAGATGAAGAAAACATAAACATGTTTTGCCATTATTCAGTAGGCTTTCTGAGTGATGAAAATGAAGTGAATGTCTTTGTTACGAATGTTAATTTATTAAAAAGCCCGCATAGCTTTTTTCAACAATAATTTATTCTTGTGATGAAGAAATGAGTTTCGATAGTGTTCCGCATATTATTTCAAAGTTACTGCATCCTTGAACTGTAGCACCTCAAAAAGGTGTTTGATAAGCGGCAGGTGGCATCATTTAACTACAGTTCACTTTCAAAACTCCAATACTAAAAAAGTGGGAAATAACAGAAGATGAAATAATTATGCTGAGTTAAATAGTTGGTGATTCTGCAGTCCCGCTTATGCTGATGAAATGTTTTAATATTTATATTAAAATATTTGATATTAAATATTTTAACTATCAGTATACTGGCCAGTTGATTTCCAGGTTTGAATTAACAATGTATTGTATTTTTTTGCATGGAAATAAAATTCATTATTCAGATAGCATCTCGATTTTATGATGACCTGATTTTAAATGGAGTAATAATAACAATAACTCTATACATGATAGAGGTGAAGCTATACGGCAGATTTTCAATGTTAATATAGAATAAACTCTTCTATTCAGTGTGCTAGACGTGAAAACAAAATTATGTCATGAATAAATATTATGAGTGAATAAACCAGTATTTGATTTTCTCAACAAAAATCTCAAATAAGTTCACACCACGAATGAGAAAAGAAAATTAGCAAAATTCAATATTTTGTAGCACAGAAAACGAATATCAGCATAGCCTCCTCTAATACATGTATTAGAAGAGGCTATGATATCAGTCCTCTGTCTCTGGTTGTAAATTGAATTTGGATATTTCTTTTTGAATTTGAAATTTAGTAATGCATAGACTAAATAGAAAAAATTATCAAGAAACACTAAAATTTATGATGAAAGTTTGATATTAAGTTCTCACTGCAAATAAGTATCAAGTCATTGGAAGCTTCAGAAGAGATTGATGAAATGCATCGTACTCACCTAGATTAGGATGTAAATAGGAGGTACCGGTAACTCGTACGCCGGTATCCAAAAAAACTCACTGATAAGAATCGTTCTATTCGACAAAAAAACGTTTCAACAGTGGTCTCCGAACCAAATTTATATTTTTTCAAACACCACTTCACTAGTAATAATAATACAAGTTGATTATATTAGTGATAACTAGCCGGTATAAACACACTCACAGTCAACCACGTAAACTGATAAGCGTGCTCAATCCTGCCTCACTGCACCACGCGCTCACAGCAACTGAGCTTGTTTCGACAATTCACTTGCTTCTAGTTCGTCAACGCGCCGCTAGGAGCGTTAGCAAACGGTGAGTAGGAGGACAGCGTCACCTATGAGTTACACGATGAACTTACTGCAATAATTATTTTTCTAGCAAAGACTTTTTATTTATGGAAGACGTTTCCATCAAATTAACAAATCGGTAATCCGTACCGTTCATGACATTAATTATTAATTCAACCTTCTACTTGCTCGATCAAGTGTCTCAACAACTCAAAAGATTGAATCCAGTTCATCAAAAAACATCTAAGAAATTATAGTAGATTTTTTTTAGTTTTGCAGATGGTAAATAACTGTCATTTATCGTTTCCATGCTAGGATGATGTTCTGTTGATTTTCAAAAATATATATTCTTTGTTGTAACCCTCCAATTGGTAGGCAAAAATGGTATTTAACTTATTAAAATCTGTCTATTAAATTAATTAATAAACTTATAATAAAATGTATCTGTTTATAAATTTGATTATAAAAAAGTGTTAAAATCAATATGCTTATGTTTAGGCCCCACCCTGTCAGACTAGGAGGCTTTTCGTCAAGCGCGTTTTGTAATATGAGCCCACGCGCGTTCTGGTAACATCGCGTTTTGATGCGCGTCTTGTGAAGCGCGTTCTCTCAACTACGGTCAGTGACCCTAGAACCTAGATGAGTCGACACTCATATTTTCGCCACTATTCTTAATTAATTCAATCAATTACTCAATTTATAATTTTATTGATTCAATCATACACTCGTATGTCATATTAGTGACTGGGTGGCCGCCAATTATAATGGAATTACATTGCAATCTATTAATTTCTCAATAATTATTGAAAATCACTGCCATCTGCACGATAAGATAAAATAAGATTACTTTATTCATGTAGATAACAATAATTATAACTGCTTAGATACTAGATTACAAAAGTTGTAAGTATAAGTAATATAATTCTAGTGATTTTATGAATTGTAACTAAAAATTTTCAACAATGTAAAATGCAATCTGATAATGTGAACATAAGTGAGATTTTTCTACATGAAACGGCGAAGTTTGGACATTTAAATGTCCATTTTTGGGAAAGGATGTCCAAGGCTAATTTGTCAACTTTATTTCAAGTCAACAAATTGAGAAGATGATTTTTTCATGGAAGTGCATTGCATTACAGTATATTATATTAATTTATCAACGCTTGTGAAGTGGATAAAAACTTGAGAAAATATTATATTTCAATTTTTAATCTTCTTCTATCTATATTAATAAAAGAGAGTTGGTGTCTGTACGCTCGCTTATAACTCGAGAACGGCTGAACCGATTTAGATGATTTTGGATTCGTTTGAATTTTTAAAGCACTGGTTAACATAATATCTATTAAAATATAAGAAAATCCCTTTATAATTAATAAATAGTTATTACATTAATGACATAACCTATCAAACATTTACAGACCAAGTTTTGAATTTGCCGGCTACCGAAAAACGGAAAGATAGTCGTGATTCAAGATCAGAAAATTAGCAATGTCTTCTCAAGTCCCAATAGCCCAGTGGATAGCGATTCGGACTATCCACGAATTGGATTTCCAACGACCAAGAGGTTGGGTGTTCAATTCCCGCTCCGAACCATTTCTTTTTGTACTAGGTTTTCTGCTCTAATTATTTTTTACGCTAGAATCATCAATATTAAGAACTAGGTGTCCCGGCGAACTTCGTATCACCCTCTTCCCCCCCCCACAAATGTCCCCCATCTTCTCCCTACAAATGTCCCCCTCTTCATGACACCCCCTAAAAAATGTCATCCCCCAAATGCCCCCCTTTATTCCCCCCCAAAAATCCCCCTTCATTTCACCCCTTTCTTTCCCCCAAATGTCCCCCCTTCATGTCACCCCTCCCCCACAAAAAATGTCACGAAGTAAAAAGAGATTTAATATTATAATCAATGTATTTTTTATTTTATATAATCAATAATTTTTTTGTTTTAATTTATTTTATATATTTTTTTCAATTTTATTATTAGAAACAATAAAACATGCATGATACGAACGATAACTCATTTTTATTATTGATGATTCTAGCGTAAAAAAATAATTAGAGTAGAAAACCTAGAGCAAAAAAATTTGACCGTAGCGGGATTCGATCCCGCGACCTCTAGCATCAGACGCAGAGTTTTTTCCACTGAGCTACCGAGGCATAGAATGATAGTGCTGAGTTTTCTGATCTTGAATCACGATCATCTTTCGGTAGCCGCTTGGCAATTTCAAACATCCGTCTGTAAATGTTTGATAGGTTAGGTCATTAATTTACTAATTATTTATTAATTATAAAGGGATTTTCTCATATCTTAATACATATTATGTTAACCAGTGCTGTAAAAATTCAAACTAATCCAAAATCATCTAAATCGGTTCAGCCGTTCTCGAGTTATAAGCGAGCGTACAGACACCAACTCTCTTTTATTAATATAGATGAGTTATCGTTCGTATAATACAGTCATGTTCTATCATTTCAAATATTAAAATTGAAGAACGGAAATAAAATAAAATAAAATAAAATAAAATAAAATAAAAATAAAATAAAAATAAAATAAAATAAAATAAAATAAAAATAAAATAAAAATAAAATAAAAATAAAATAAAAATAAAATAAAAATAAAATAAAAATAAAATAAAATAAAATAAAAATAAAATAAAAATAAAATAAGAATAAAATAAAAATAAAATAAAAATAAAATAAAATAAAATAAAAATAAAATAAAATGAAATAAAAATGAAATAAAAATAAAATAAAAATAAAATAAAAATAAAATAAAAATAAAATAAAAATAAAATAAAATAAAATAAAAATAAAATAAAAATAAAATAAAAATAAAATAAAAATAAAAATGAAATAAAAATAAAATAAAAATGAAATAAAATTATTTTTTAAGAATAAAGAATAAAGACATTTTTTAAGGGGTGGCATGAAGGGGGGACATTTGGGGGGGGGGAAGAGTGCGATACGAAGTTCGCCGGGACAGCTTGTATATTAATAAAAGAGAGTTGGTGTCTGTACGCTCGCTTATAACTGGAGAACGGCTGAACCGATTTAGATGATTTTGGATTCGTTTGAATTGTTAAAGCACTGGTTAACATAATATGTATTAAAATATAAGAAAATCCATTTATAATTAATAAATAATTATTACATTAATGACCTAACCTATCAAACATTTACAGACCAAGTTTTTAATTTGCCGGCTACCGAAGAACGGAAAGATAGTCGTGATTCAAGATCAGAAAATTAGCAATGTCATCTCAAGTCCTAATAGCCCAGTGGATAGCGATTCGGCCTATCCACGAATTGGATATCCAACGACCAAGAGGTTGGGTGTTCAATTCCCGCTCCGAACCATTTCTTTTTGTACTAGGTTTTCTGCTCTAATTATTTTTTACGCTGGAATCATCAATATTAAGAATGAGTTATCGTTCGTATAATACAGTCATGTTCTATCATTTCAAATATTAAAATTGAAGAACGGAAATAAAATAAAATAAAAAATAAATAAAAATAAAATAAAAATAAAATAAAATAAAATAAAAATAAAATAAAAATAAAATAAAAATAAAATAAAAATAAAATAAAAACAAAATAAAAATAAAATAAAAATAAAATAAAAATAAAATAAAATAAAATAAAATAAAATAAAATAAAATAAAATAAAATAAAAATAAAATAAAAATAAAATAAAAATAAAATAAAAATAAATAAAAATAAAATAAAATAAAATAAAAATAAAATAAAAATAAAATAAAATAAAATAAAAATAAAATAAAATAAAATAAAAATAAAATAAAAATAAAATAAAAATAAAATAAAAATAAAATAAAAATAAAATAAAATAAAATAAAAATAAAATAAAATAAAAATAAAATAAAAATAAAATAAAAATAAAATAAAAATAAAATAAAAATAAAATAAAAATATTTTTTAAGAATAAAGAATAAAGACATTTTTTTAAGGGGTGGCATGAAGGGGGGGACATTTGGAGGGGGGGAAGAGTGCGATACGAAGTTCGCCGGGACAGCTTGTATTTTATAAAAACATTTTTGATTATCTCTATCTTCATTAGTCAAAAAATAAGAAAAGTAAAATATAAAATAAATCAGATAATCTCTTTTTTTATAAAGAGTTCTGGAACTGTAAACTGTTCGAAATAATTTTTCTCATACAATAATTATTAATTCTATCCTACAATTATATACAATTTATACCATAATTGCAAATTTTACTATACAAACCAAAGTAAGGAATGAGAAAAGCATACTTATGATTACTTGTGAAAGTTATCCTAGGTAAAGTACTACTGCTTTTCTAGATAAAATTAAGTAACCAATCTATAAAATGAACATGTAAGAAAAAATCCTTTATTTTGATTATTTTTGAGAATCGACCTCGCACATATATAATTCGAGGGTGCTGAATCCGAATCTGAAATCACAATTCCGCTATCTCCAATATTGCGCAATTTAGATTTTGGTGAAGATTTCGCCACGCGCGTCGTCGCGCAGCCTAGTGTGACAGGCTGTCAAGCGTTCTCATAAGATTCTCATTACGTTAGCCCGGCTGACCGGGAAAGCGCGTCGTACATGAAGCTGGCTGAGACGCGGATAGTCGACCGGGACGCGCTTGATGACAAAACGCGCGTGGCCTCAAAGCCTCGTCTGACAGGGGGGCAAGCGATCTCATTATATTTCATTACGGGACCTCAGATGACCGGAACGCGCTTGGGCTCATATTACAAAACGCGCTTGAAGAAAAGCCTAGTCTGACAGGGGCCTTATACATAGTTGGGTAGTTAGGCTTATCTCTAGCTATCAAATCTAGCGATCAAACACATTTCTATTGACTGCATTAGCATTACAACATTGATTTCATCTTGCCCACCCCCCATGACTCCTCCGTAGCTGACCCCCTTTACTCAAACCTAGTTACGCCTATATGGGTTTAAAGATCATCGAAGTGAACGTGGCGGAATTAATCGTAAATTATTAATTCTGAATTCGAAACTGAAGAAAAAGGATAGTAATATATGGAAATATAATTATAAATATAGGTTTTAAAGAATCGTTCAACAATCATGCATAGGCCTTTGTGTAATAAAGTTGCCAAACGATCAGTATTAATGAACCACTACTTTGATTAACAGCTGATAAGAAAAACGAGGAAACAAAGTGCAGTCGTTCATTGTCTGAATACTGGAAGCAGGTATGAGTGAAGCATGCTTACGCATAAAAGCATTCGCAACGTATCTGGCTGACGATTCCAATCTGCGCTTTGTTTAAATTGAATTTGCAATTTCCATTTCACCCGCAGAAGCGAAGAGGCTGAGGGGATGGATGCCACTGAGAATAGAGAACGAACAAGAAGTCCGAATATGCCCTCACAAAGGCTCGAATCTCCACATCTTCTGCCTTTCCTCAATTTACATTTCCGCAACGTGAGAACTTAGCACCTGCAGCTGAACACTGCAAAGTTGATTCCTCATTTCCTCCCCTTCCAGAAATATCTTCCACCTCGATTTCTTTCTTCCTGCTTTCTTCCCTAAATGATTCCGGCTTGATTACTATCCGTTCTAAGCCCTCCCAACCCTTAAACGTGTGTTACATCATCAAATTCACTTCGCCATCCTTGTCTTAGCTCTACGATGACTGATGACTATCAAATAGCCGTAGGTAATTATAGAGCACCGAAAACGAAACAATGTACAATCACTCTCGCCAATTAAATCAGTACCTGTGCAAGTATAACATTAGCGAAAATAATCATAGCGCGAATCCAAAAAGTCTGAAAATTTGTCTTGCCGCCACTTAAAAATCACATTGAAGCTCAGATCTGTCACATACATTCATTTGTCAATTTTCTGTGCGTGTTCTCCAATGACAACAATTATTATTATTTCACTTCCTTCTCAGCAATTATGATTATTGTAACAATTAAATTAATTATGAAAATAATTATAGCAGTAATTACTTGAAAGACAATATTCACAGGATTGGACGGTATCCGGTTCATTTTGTACAGTGAGGCAAATGAATATTGTGATGAGAAACAAATTATCATCAAGCTATTCTATTTGGAGTTGAAATAAATTAAACTTCAGTGACTTAGCTCGACAAGGAGACTTTAGTGACTTTTGCTTAGCTCGATAAGGAGAATGTCTTCGCAACGTATTCTGCAAATGTAATGAAGAAATTTCCTTTATTCAGTGAAACCATTCAAATAATTACAACATTTCATCATCTAAATATAATAATTTTTGAGCATCAAAATCACTTCCTGGTGGTTCGCGGCCCACTTAAAGCTGTATTCATCTCTCATCATCAACCCTCCCATTGACCAAGCAAAAGCCAAGAGCTTATGAACTGAAAGAAATACCATTAGTCACTTGGTTTCGTACTTGATAGTCTTTCACTTGATACTTTGTTTTGCTTCCTTTTTAGTGTTAGGCCTAATCTGGCAGGTAGGCTACTCACGTTCCAGCATTTTAAAGCACATCAGAACAGCCCTAATAAAATAAGCGGATCACTGTGGAAATTACTGATGATGATGTCACTGCTGCTGATACATAGGCTACCAGTAGATGAAAATGAAACGATGAGGACTACTTAGCAAGAAACAATGGGGAATCATATTAAAAACACTCATCCCTTATGTTAGCTTGATATCAGCACACTGATCTGATTCAGGATAACAATAACTTTTCCTCTTTATTCTGTTACAATCGCATAATACATTTTTCATTTCTGCATTATAATATTGGTTCGTTAAAAATCATGAAAATCTTGAAATCATATTCTTTTTGTTCAATCATCTTTGGACATACAGAGATCACCAAACTTGTACTTCCGGCACTCAGAGCGCCTCAATCGCCAACTCCACGCATATTAATCTCGTCTCAGTCCCTAAACATTTACTTCTCATAGAATGCTCTCGTATTTACTTGCAGATCCTAATGCACAAGCACAAACTCTAATTTTGTTGATAATAATTCACCTCGACGTTTGGAAAACATTAATTTACAATGATTCATATATAATTATATTGTTTGAAAATAGAAATATTAGTAGGCTACAGCGTTTTGAAATTGGCAAAAAAGTTCAACTTTTTACAAATGTACGGTACAGTCGAGGTCTCTGGATGATATGGTAAGAGGGGTTCAAAATCAACTTTCTCCCAATAGTTTTAAACTTTCTCAATAATATTATGTACAAACAATGAAATTAAAAAATATCCTACAGGTCAGGAGAGTTTTTTTATCACTGGAGTTGGACTCATCTGTATGAATCGTTCTCCAATATTGAAAATAAACCTTTGGAAAATATTCTAACCTGATAGAAATCCAATAAAGATCAACAATAATTCAATTCGAAAAAGTATTTTCACTTTCGCAGTGATAATTGGATTCTTTGCGCTCCCTTCACATTTTTTATTTCAATTCTCACACAGGCCTCGAATGGATTACAGGCCTACGGTGTTTTTCAAAGTGATTACTTTTTCGTTAGACCTTGTCGACCTTTTTTCGTGTTATAGGCTACACATTGCGTCTTTTGGAATCATATATCAGTGATTGTCTAGTTATGATGATTCACTACTTATGTCACTTTTCATTTCATTTTTGTTATTGTTTCACTTGAACACTTGCTTATCTTTTTATTTTGTATTATTAGTATTGTATTGGAGGGTTGAGTGTAAGAGAGGGCCGACTGTGCCCTCACTTCGCCCTCTCAGGTTAAAAAAAGGCAGTAATTCCATTCTATATTGTAGTTCATGATGGAACAAGATGGATTCAAATTGATCTACTATGAATAATATTTTCAGAATAAACTTTTTAAACATCATAGAAGTATATTGTACCTGCAATTGAATGATAGTGTATTGCAACCGCATAATTCTACCTATGAAGTTGTGAGGCTTATAATGGGTTGACAGTTTGAACATACATAGAATCGTATTGATGATGAGCTTTTCTTATTCTATGATCAACGGATAAGAAAGTGAGTAACTAATCTTATACGCGATTGTTATTAGAGAAAAATATTGTATTAATTTCATTTGATCCAAAATTTATATAATTTCTGTGATAAAATATGTTTCTCATTTTTGAAGACTGTCGGTCAGTGTCAGTAGTGTGAATTCTTCATGTACACTGTGAAATATCTTTTTATACATCATGCATTTTAGAATGTTTGAATATAATACATAGGCCTATATCATCAAAAAATACCTGCTTGCCTTCAAGTGACTTAGTCACTTTGCAAGCCAGTAGTTTATTTCACTGGAAAGCTTTATTGTTATTTTTCATGCGGTTTTGATTATTTTTATGAATTTCGATAATTAGTTTGTATGCTGTAATAATTTTACCTTGCTTCTAATAAATGGGTCATCATCTTTAGTTTTAATTTCTACTTTAAGTAGGCTAAGGTCATATGAAATTCTTGAAAATTTCGATACAATTGTATTTTATTATTGCTGGAAATGTATTTTGTAATTATTGTTTCTGGTGAAATAAAAACATAATCTATTCTATTCTATACACTCACATCTAAACTTATTCAACCCCTATATACCTTATCAAAACTGTATAGTTTAGTTTTCTTTATCTACGGTCTTGCGTTTTACGGTCTTGGTTTGCGTTTAGAGTCCAGCTAGCAGCTGATTCGTCGGCGTACGACCAGTATCGAATATACATTATTAGAAGTCTGTAGATTGTGTCTATTCTTTAGGTGGCAGGTGTTGTTCTATGGGTCCATCTAGAGCTGAGGTCACGTTCGAAAATTCGAGATGACGACTTGGAGGCAGCAGCAGCAGCTGCACTGTGATTCAAGCCCGAGGTTGTCCCGTGCTGCTCAAAACTACTACCTCCCCCCCCCCCCCCCCACCACTACAAACAACTACCCAAGGTACCTTTGGTCCTTCAGACTGAAAGCAATCTTTCAGAAAAAAACCCTACTATACCGCACTACAACGAACACACTTCCTACTGTCCAAGCACCACTGATAAATTACTTTCTACTCTTTCGAGAGTGATATAATTTTTATTGTACCTATTGAAAAGCAAGCTCCACTGAATATGGATGAGCCCGTTTTTAATAGGAATTACATGGACGTACTTTGTAATGATTATGATGAATCTACATTATAGCCACTCTCAACAGGTGTTCCTTGAAGTGCACTTGTAAGCTCACACTTACTTTAAGTGTGAAATGGATGGTTAGAACGGAATGAATCATGTAGAGTAGGCTATTATAAACAAATATTTTAAAATCAACAAGTAGTATTTAAAGTGTCGAGTGGCATTCATTGACAAAGTTAATGAAGGAATGTCATTGTTTGTTAGATATATTTTGACTTTATAATACATTATGATGCTCTTACTTGTTACTGCAATACAACATTATTTTATTTATTCAATCCAATCTAAATCCAAACTAGCAATTTAATTCAATTTTGACAAATGCCAATTAATTTTCTCTATCACAATATTGAAAAAATTAAATACATAAATTTATAAAGAATTCTTCTCTTACTCCTCAGTACTCATTGGCAATACATAATTCAAGCGTTCACGTGCAAATTGGCCACCTGAAATTGTTTTTACAGTTACTGAAGCAGGATACAGAGAGGCTAAAAAAATAAATCACGATCCTGCCGTAATGCCGTTGCACCTTCCGTAACAAACATAATCAAGATAGGAACAGATGTTTTCAATACGATCCACTCAATGGAAATTGATTTTTTCCCGAGCGAAATTCGTGATACAACTTGTTGATCAGGACCGGTTTAGCGAGTAAATTTATTCAAGATAGCAAAGTATAGCCTATATTATGTTGAGAGGACACACCACAGAAATTCGGTTGTTGATGAGCGAAGAAATCTGTGCAGAGCAGCTGCAGACCCAAGAAGAAGTTCCACCTGGCTGGCGACTTCATCACTACTTGCCACCTGCCATGGCACTCAGGTTCGATTCTTCGATTTTGCCTTGGGTCCTAGTTGACAGCTACAGGCTCCACTTTAACGCTACTAGAACTATCCCCTTAACACCTTCTTCGAAAGTCACTGTAATAGATTTTGGGTAATTTGTCTTTTGAAGTTTACTTACAGTCTTCTCAAGTGAGAAAATTATTTCCATTTTCCACTTTGTACAGAATGAAATTCTACTTCTACGCTAATAAAACTATTACAGTTCTAAATTATTTTTGGATCCATAACGAACTGCGAAGTTAACACTATTGTTTTGACATTAGAATTGACGACATGCAGTCAAATTTTACTGTAAATAACATAAATTTTACTCACTGGACCGAAGCGCTTTCAAGTTCTTTTGAACTCTTTTTCAACAGTTATGTTATTTACAGTGAAATTTGACTGCATGTCGTCAATTCTAGTGTTAAAACTATTACAGCAGCCCTTATTTATTCCGACAAGCAACTACATTTCAGTTTCAGTATCTTCCTGTACAGTTTGCGATTTTTTTACTAAAAACGTATTATTTTTTATTTTTCCAGAAAAAATCAACAACCAAACTATTTCAGCAAAACCTTATTCCAACAACTAGGCCTACAGCTCCGTTCTCTCCTGTACATTTTTCTAGGTTTATGGGTTTTTCGTGAAAAACTTATATGTTTTTATTTTTCAAAAAATATAAATAGATAAATAAACTAAAATGAAAATAAACCAAAACTATTTTACCAACACTCAGGCCTAATTCAAGATCTGTGACAGCTTTGGTATATTTTACTATATATCTTTTGAAGTTGTTCAAATTGTAGTATTTTTGAGGGAGATAATTTATACAGTAGATGTCTTGAGAAATAATTCTCTTCAGTATCAATATTCAACTATTAATACACTCTTGTCAACAATCGCACTTACAAAGTACAGTATTTCTCGTTTGCGATTTTTGATAATCTTAAAGTAAAGATTTATTTATTTATTTAGCGTATGGCTTTTAATAGTGGGGAGACCCGAGTCTCCCATTATCCCTTGAGAGGGAACATGGTGAAAGTTTGTTTTCACTTAGTAAAGATTACTTATAACAAATGAATTGGCGTGAATCGAGCAATGATTTTGTTAATTTTTTCCTATCGAATAAGCAGACTGCAGAAAAATTGTTTCATGTCATGGAAATTCGGTGGGCAATCCAATAAAATAATGCATTCATTTGCATAATGTACGTATTTGCATATTACATAATGTATGTATTGTCAAAAATTATGCGGTACAAACAACTTTTATCTGATTTATACATGTACTAACAAATTAAGAAATATTTCAAAAATGGAAAGGGGTTTCAATTTTTAAAATACCAAGTGACATATTAAATACAAAATCAAGCCTATAATGATCCTTAAATTTACATTCCTCAAATAACAAAATTAAAAAAAGACAATAATTTAGATTCATGAAAAATACTGGTTTATATGGTACCGTATTATTGAGAAGTACCGGTAGCTCACAAACTTTAGCGCGCTCAAGTGAGAGACAGAGGAACAACTTGGGGGGTTGAAGGTAGGTTATCATTGAATCAAATGTAAAAATTCCTGTTTTCAAACCCATCGTATTTGATAAATATATTCCAGTAACTTATAAAATCAAAGCTACGATGTTTAAGAACACTTCACTTGTCTTTTCAAGAGAAAAGAAACAAAGATAATTTAAATTTTATACTCTTTCCAAAAGCATTCTTTTCCAAAAGAGAGTGAGATATGTAGTGATATGAAATATAATATTGAACGTAAATAGATGAAATATGGAAAATATAAGATGAAAATATAATGTTGTAATTGAATTAAATATTATTTGTATGAAATCGTTGATGTATCTGAAATAATAATGTCTTTTTTACTCGCGACATTGATTGTTGCACAAAGCAGGAAGTTCAAACTTCAAACATCATTCTTCAAACTTCAAGAAGATTCTAGCAACAAGATGACGAAAATTCTGATAAAAATACTTTAATCCAATTAATACATTCATTAAAACACCTTGAAACCACTAAATAATAGATAGCAATAAAGTATTGATGATACCTTAATGATTTAATTGAATAATTCTATCTCAAAATCGTGTTTTGTTCCTATCTCACAATGGTTAAAATCCCCCCAGGCTCACCCAGAGCGCGCTGATCAGGTCTATGTTACAGTAACTCCATAAAGTCACTGTAGTCTATCAATGTCTATGAGCTACTCCTCAATAGGCTTATGTTGAGTACTGGTATATATATTGTGATTAGTTTTCTCAATTGTGAGTCTCTGTTTTGCTACTTTGTATGCTAGAGTTTTTTTTGTAGTTGATGATGACCCTAAAAACTAGCGCCCCTATGGCGGCTGGCTGATGAAGCTCCTCATCAGGAGTGAAATGCATCCCAATTGTGTCCAATAATAGCATTAAATTATCATTTACAGTGAAATACAAGTCGTTACTTTAACATAATTCTACAACTATTTCGTCAGGAAAACAAAATTGAGTGAAAAACCCTCATATTCAAATTATCAATCTACGCCCTATAAATTCTGTGCAAACTTAAGAATGCAGCATTATGCTAATGGGGGTTTGTTTTGTCAAATTACACAGCCTGAGGGTTAGATTGAATTTATAAGAGTAGAAAATAGAAATTTTCTTTCCTTAAATGAATAACATTATTCAAAGTCATTATTTAAACTTCGATAGCGATCGCGCCATTGCATACTTATCCCACTACCACTACCAACCTTGTTCATTGGCTGTTGCTGTTTGATGAGAATAATAGAATGAATTGAACATGCTAATATTTCAATGTTTTGAGTAAACTCTAAATATAATTTATTTTGATTATTGGAGTAAATTATTCTATTGCTTTGAAAATTACGAAGAGCTTCAGCTTTAAGATCACATCAGCTGTGATGTGTGAGATGTGAAACAGAAACTTTTGAAAAAGACGTTATCATGGTCGGTAATGTTTACGTTACGACTTCTTACCACGTTCTGTCTTTCGTTGAATGAAGTGATTGTGTTTTATTAAAAGTAGTTTAAATAGAATATAATCATTACTGCACACGGACTGTTCTTCAAAGCATTGACTTTGACTTCATTTGTATTTTGTGTTGTGCCGCCGTGCCTCGAATTTGTCATCTTTGATACCGTATTTCGTATTACCGTGTCTCCTCATGAAAGGTAAGGTTTAGGGCATGACCAAACTTTATTACTTTTAAACTTTTTTACTACGTGATCAGTAACAAAAACCCACCTTAAATCATACTTTAGTTTAGAACTTTAGTTCGTAGTATGTCTAAACTGTATCTAAAGTTCGGCCATGGTTAGGGTTAAACGTTAAATATACTTAAACTGGCCATGGTCATCCTTAATTTCTTCAAATTCTTAGTTGCAATACATGTTTTGTCGTGTCATGTGATTATCACACTGACAGAAACAATGAAAATGTTGGTTAGCTTTCTCTAATCAAAAAATGGTTGGAATAAACCATCACAGCTTTTGCTTTATTTTTTCCTTTCCTAACTTCCCATTTTTACTTTTGTTATTTTTGGCTAAAATGTACTTTATTGGCCCACTTAGCTGGAGTATCCCTGCACGGGTTAGGCTATAATAAATTATTGTAGGGAACACAATTGTTTTTTCACTGTACTGGTGAACCGCTTTGATATAAAAGTGAATAGCGTGTGCTCTATCAAGATAGTCAATGTTTCAACTTTCGCTATTTCCCAGATGACGTTCCTCAGCGCTTCTCTGGGTACAATCTAGGCCTCAGTTCTTTTGGAATCATTAAATTACCACCCTTTGAAGAAGTTTCCCAGGTTCCCAGGCTTGGGTAAATACCCAAAAACTGGGTATTCATAATTTCTATTGAATTTAGAGAAGATTTACTTATCTTTTTGCAATTATTATCCTGTAATAATAGAAAAATGATGATAAAATGTGTTTTAACAACTTTTCGCATGGTCCCCACTAGCATTTTACTTCTGAGAATGATTGCCATATAAATACCTAGATCCTGGTTATTTATGATGCTCTTTGTTTTTTGTGGTGTTGAATGGATTTATCTTAATTTTTTTAATGTTTCACGTAGATAGGCCCGCTATTTAAAATTATGTATCCAAACTTTGAGAAGCTTAGGCGACAACAATGCACAGTGCGGCAACTATGCACAGTGCGAATAGGATAGAGACATCAGCAACTGCCTTGTGCTGAACAAGGATAGCAAACTCCCATCTAAGCAATGCTGACTTCTGCAATAGTACTCAATGCGTCCGTTCACTTGGATTAGTCACTATGCTAGTCATTTGGCTCTTAGCACTAAGCTCTTAGTCTAAAGTATTGAAATAAGATTCGGAACCCAACTATAGCTGAAGGTCCACTCATATCTCATCATCATCCTTCCCATTATCCACGCACACCACAGCAAAAAAAAGTTGTATACAACATTCTATATCAAGCAGTCTATTACTTGGGTAATGCTCCAATCATAAGATAATTAAGAGCGTTCTAAGCTAACGTGGTGTGAAGTACGGTCCTACAATATTTTGAAAAATATTCTTGTTTTAAATTCAACCTTTTAGACATAGGAGCCTTGGCTTGAAAACGGAATTTGTATGTTATTTTTGAGTTTTCAATGTTATTGAAAAATTGTTGCTCTGTTGTTTCAGATGTCAGACCATATAATAAGGCGTTCAAAAGAATTGCAAGAACGATGGGCGAGAGAAAGGAATTTGGGATCCAAACTCCATCCATGCAGTATTCGGCTTGATAACACCATGAACAACAACAATGCTTCCATTCGATCTTCAAGCAGTCAACGGTCACGACAAGATGATCAATTTTTCAAGATGCCTTCTGTTCCAACAATAAGAAACCACACTCAGACCAACCTACTGAGATCCAACTCTCAAATCAGCCAGTCACACACAACTCAACTCAGTCAAGACGCGAACAACTCAACCATCAGTCACAGCAACATGAAATATCTGCTTGAAAATATGAGAAAAACATTTTTGAAGTGTTTGGATGCTCATATGCTGGATTTTCAAAACAACACCATTCAAAATGATGTATGTTAAGTAAAGTACTATTTCTTTTATTACAGTAATTTTTGAAGAACCGGGTGATTACAAAAGTGTCCAGTTTTTAAAGGATGCATTGGTTTTACACTAGGTTTTAGTCTCGCATGCATAGTAACATTTAACATTTCTCTCTTCATGTCACTGAGCATCCAGCTCCGTTCTCTTTGTGCGTTGACTATAGTGCCTGTTTTCGTACCTGAAATGTTACAAAAACCCTGAAAACTATTGGTCTAGCAACGTAGTAACCGTAGAGAAAGCATTGACCAAGTAGATTACTCATCAGATAGGTACGACTGTTTACATTTTCATCTAGGTGAACAATAATTTTGAAGATCTAAGGACAAAAAACGAATTGATTCTTCTAGCATTAGAGCTAGGAACCTGGAAGCCAATCCTTGACAGTAGTAAAGGTGAGTGGACAGATCCATTTAAGAGAGCTATTAGGAAGTGTAAAGAGTATCTGTCACGTCTACCCCTTAGTGATTCAATATGAAACAAAGCTCTCAGACGTTCTGATAGGAATCCCAGAGGGCAGGCCCTTCTGGACTTCATGTAAAACAGAAACCTTAGAAGTTTATTCTGGACCCTATGAATTTTTCAAACATCTTGATTTGTGAATTGACACCAATCCACATTCAATTATACCCTTCACCAAGGACTGATATAAGGTTATCACAGTCCCAATATCATTGAAATTTTCAGAGTTTATTAGCACAAACCCCAGCATTCTGTTCGCTTTAGATTTAATGTGATCAAAATGAGCCGAGAAAGTCAATGAATTACTAAAAACAACACCAAAGTCACCCAGTCATCCTTTCCAAGTAGAGCCGCCAATAGTGTAGGCATGGTTAGATGGAACAGTTTTTTTTTTTGTTTCACCATCTTAGTCGTTTCTGCGACAATCACCATTGAACTTGGGAATAATTCATCTACTTGGCGTATGATTTCTCTATGGTATAACCAAGGCATTTGGGAAAATAAATTTTCAAAATTATTACCATCTTTTTCAATAAACATAAAAGTTGCATGGCAAATCGGAGAAACTTCATTTTAGAAACCTTCCCACCTTAGTAGATAAAACTACTTGTGATTTGAATAGATTTGTCTTGATATTGATAATCATGTTATGAAAATATTGTGTGAGTTCACATTTTCCTTCTTGAAACTTAATCATGTTAGCAAACCTAGTTATTGCCCTCTATCTGTGATCTGGAACTGTACACTATTTTTCTCATTTTACAGGAGCAAGCACTGTTGGTTTATACTGATCTGAACAGAATAGTTTGCGATGGTATGGCGTCACGTGGTTCTGAGAAAAATAATGGCGCTCATCTTGGAAAGATGTTTTGTAAGTTATGGTAATCATGAACAAACTTGGAAATATTTTACCGAGGTCCAAGTAAATTCCTTCTTGAATTCTTCTTGTACTGTCTATTTGCTATTTATTTCTAGCTATTCTATTATTTCTTTGTACATTTTATCTGCGGTACTGTTATTATTTCGATTTCTCACAGTTCCTTTTTCCCTTCTTTTACTCATTCTTATATATATTTTTCGTTTCTTATTTCTCCAGTCCAGAGACACACTAGGGTGTACCACACCCCAAGCACTTTTGTTTCAACTATCACCACTGAACAGAGGGATATTCTATCACTAATATAAATTTGTTAGTAGTCTTGATTGTACTTTCCAAAACCAGTTTCCTTCAGTTGTGCAATAGCTTTGAAGTAATCAACAGTGAAAGTTGTCTTGGGTCCCCAATGGGTCCTTCATGTCACAAATGTGTTGCATTATTTGTGACTTCAATCTCAAAACGGATTTTGGAAGTTATGAAATAAATTCTCTCACTGAAGAGTACGTAAGTAATGTTAGCCATCATTCTGGTGGAGGTGATAGTGATACAGACCCTTATTTTGTGCTGCTAAACAAATGCATGGAGTGAAAAGACTCCAAAAAGTGTCTGCATAAGAAAAAATATTGATTTATTATCTAATCCCACTATTTTTAATGTAAAAACATTACTTTTTCACCAAACTGAGTAAGTTATTAGGAACCTTTATGTTAAAATAACAATTTTCATTCACACTGTATGCAACATTCATATTCATGCAACTGTGTTGTATATACATTCTTTTCTCTACTGATAAAATTACATTGATTTTAAGAAACTTCTAAGTAGAGAACAAACATGACTCACATTACAGTTACAATCGTCAACTGTTCTTCAATATGATGAAGTCCAACACCAGGACGAACCGATCGTAACTGTAATTTAAGTTAATTATGTTTGTTCTGTACTTGAAACGTTTTTGAAATTGAATTGAATTGAATTGAATTGCTGCCTTTATTTTTCCTTGGAGGGCGAAGTTGAGGCGCAGCCGGCCCCCTCTTACACTCAACCCTTAATCAGTGTAATTCAGCAACTTTTTTTTCAATTGCAATTTTATTGTTTTGTTTCAGTTGAATTTTTAAAAGTTTTGTCAAAACATTCCAATACATGTGGAACAGGCACGACCACAACTAGTTCCCAACATACCGGCACTGACCTCGGATGTGATTCCGACCCAACTGACTTCGAACTGGCTGCCTTCCATTCAACACAAATAGGTCTGTGTTGTACTTTGCTCTATATAAAAATCACTCTTTCAAACTTTCACAACAACCAAATTGATTTGAAGTCGTGTTGTTCTGAAGTCCCTTTAGACATTCACATTGGATTGAAGTATTTTTAGACACTTGAAATCCGTTGTTGTTTATCTATCTTCTTACTAAAGTTGGAATTCCTAAGCGACGACTGGAGTGGCTCCAGCCGCGCGGCTATAGCCGTACGACTACTACTCGTACTGGTTTGCATGCAATCATTTTTTTAAAAATAAATGCTTCTCCAGTCGTCGCTTAGGAATTCTACCCTAATACATGAAGTTGAATGTAATGTAACGTGTTTTCCACTTCAAAGTATTATATTAAATTATTAGAAAGCTATGAGCCGAATTACGACAGTCACAACCTTGAAGAGCACACTGAGTATCCATGTTTGAAAATTCTCCAAAAACGAAAGAAGCCTGGATCACTTTAAAGCGGTGCTTGTTAGGCCTGCCGCACACATAATCGAACAGAACAGAACAAGTCAAGACATTTTGACTGACAGTGTCTGATGCGAAGAGTTTTAAATGGACGGTTATGGAGTGCCAGCACACTACATCGAACAAAACAAGACGAAAAACACCAACGTTTTTTTCATGACTGTCGCTGTCTCCCAAAATTTCGTCTTTAGCCAAATGTCTGTTGGACAATCTAATTTGCGCATGCACTGGGGGAGAAATTAGACAGCTGTTTCACGCCGACTAGATGTAATTTGAAGTTTCTTCCTCCTCGTCCATTTTAACAAAATATAAAATTCTATTAATTAGTAAATAATATTAATAATAATAAAATATTGTTATTAATATTAATAACTTAAATTAGGCTTACTAAAAAACAACACTATACTTGCAAGATTGTAGGTTACTGTACGGGTGTTGGAAACGACTGTTTGGATTTCTGTTGCCTTGTTCGATAGCGTTCGACAGAAAATGTTAACATAAAACTCTATCGAACAAGACAGAACAGAACTCGAAACGTCTTGTTCTGTTCTGTTCTGTTCGAATATGTGTGCGGCCGGCCTTAGGCTTTGATATGAAAAACATGTAATCCCTTGTCTCATCAGTTTGAATGAATTATCAATGTGATTATATTTGTAATTTTGGTACTGCTGAAAACTTGACTATATCAATAATTTTGATTTTCAGGCAGTAACTTTGATGAACCAATACAAAAGCCTGAGAAGAATGTTGTCAATAATCCTCCCAGTTCAATATCCACAGAAACCAATAATTCGATTTTTCAGAAACTTTTCCACAACAAATTTGGGAACAGGGATCGTAAGTATTTTCTATAAAAAAATGTTTGTTCATCACAGAAATAATCTATTTCACTTTATAGTGAATGTGGTGATTTGATAATATTGACTTTTATGATAAAAGAGGTACTTTGGTAATGATGATTTTCATGATGAAAGTGGTAATTTTGTTGAACTACTGTTAGTAGTTATACTTTGTAATGCTGGCCGCTCTCTTGATGCTTGCCACGATCGATAAATTCCTCCAATAAAATAACCTTGAACTAAACAGCTGACTCGTTGGGTACTCACAAACGAGACGTGGGTATCATGATTTGCTTTGTATTTTAAATTTACCTTACGAGTCAGCTGTTCAATACAATTTTATTCAATTGGGAAGAATTTGATGTTATCTTTTATTGTGTACAGACGCTGTTACTGCGTTTTAGACCTTTTTGTTTCATTTCTTTCTTCTTCCAGATTTTTGCATAAATTTGAGAAATTCAGCAAATTATAGCAGTCTTGTACTCAATTTAGGGTTATATTCGGTTCTAGATCTATTAAATGGAGACCGGCGAAAATATTTTTGAAGTTGAATGGGTGTTATTCGAACGACAAACCGGGGTTTAAAATTGATAATACGTGTGGTGAATCAAATTTTCAAAATGAAATCCACATAATACTCTTTCTTTTATAAAACAGATTCTTCTTCATACGAGTGCGGGCTGGGCCCGGATTGGACTGGTTGACAGATGTATCTTAATGAATACATTCATACTAAATCATCTGATTACTCCCATATCAATCAAACATTTTCATTCTGTCTGATCCGGGCCCGGCCCGCACTCCAGTTTAGTATCAGAGTTCGATGAGAGCGGACGTACTACGATTAGCTCCCTTATCTGTTTGTGAAACGAGCGTGTCTAATCAAAATGAATTGCCGTAAATGTTCTAAGTCTATTCGGTCAACAAAGGATAAATCTAATAAAATTCAATGTGGTGTGTGTAATGAGAACTTTCACGGCCTGTGTGTGGGTCTCGGGGATACAGAGTTGAACGCTTATGTGAATTCCAGTCGTAATAAGTGGATGTGTGATAGCTGTACTCGTGCGCGTCGGCTGAGTCGTAGCCACAGCGATGGTGGTGATGGTGCAGTGGTTAATTTCGACACACACAATACAAAGGAATTCGACTCTTTAAAAAAGTTGATTCAAGAACTGGGTGAGAAGTTCGACTGTGGCCTAAAGCGACTTGAAAACGACTTGGGTGCGTCTCAACTCTTGTCATGAAAATTCGATGAAAACTCCCAAATGCTGGCCACCCAACAAGCTATCATCGAGAAGCAGAACCAACTGATTGATTCTCTCAGACTTGAAAACTTGACCTTGTCTAAGAAGGTTGCTGAATTGTCTGTGCGATTGGATGATGCTGAGCAGTATTCGAGATCTAACACTCTTGAGATCTATGGAATTCCTGTCACTCAAAACGAAGACGTTGCAGATATTGTCAAGGAGGTTGGAAAGGCCTTAGATGTTTCCATCAACGAGGAGATGATCAATGCTTGTCATCGGTTGAAGCAAGTGAATAATCGACCGACTCCTGGGATAATTGTACGCTTCGTTCGCCGAACTACTAAGGAGAAAATTTTGGAGAGGCGCCGTGTAAAGAGGACCCTATCTACGAGACACTTGGGCTTGGCAGTCGACAATCCCATATATATCAATCAATCTCTCTGTCCGGCAAGAAGAATTCTATTCGCGAAGGCTAAAAGGGTGAAAAATCAGATGAACTTTAAGTTTCTATGGGTTGACAGGAAAGGTAATATAAAGATAAGAAGAGACGAAAGATCGGTCATTCACGTTATCAAATCTGATAACGATATTGTTAAACTTTCGAGCAGTGGAAATGGAGTGGATGAGTCAACTAGATAAAATAGTTGATAACTCGTTTCAACTCTCGTTTTCAATTTACTCTCTTATCAGTTTTTCTTTATCATGTCTTCATTGTTCTTCTGGTTATCTCTCCTATTCAATTTACTACTATAATTATTCTGTTAGTTATTCTCAATGAATCCCTCAGTTTCTAACTCTAAATTGATTAAATTGAATTATCAGAACGTGCGAGGATGTCGCACCAAGACACATGACTTGTTCAAGTCTATGCTAAGTGAAAATTATGATATTGTAGCGTTGTCTGAAACATGGTTGAGTGATGAGATTCATGATAGTGAATTGTTTGACGCTCGTTATAGGGTTTTCAGGTGTGACCGGGATAGATTAGTTTCTGGAAAGAGATGGGGTGGGGGTGTCCTTTGCGCTGTGAATAATAACTGGCATTCTCAACTCATTCATTCCCGCGCGACGGCGCGCTATGAATCTTTGCAGGTCAAGATATCATTTCAAGATAAAGTAGTCTTCATCAATGTTGTTTATTTCTCTCCCGAATCTAGCCTTGTAGATTATTGTGACTTCTTTGATTTTATTGAAGGTGATAATATTACATTTTCGCACGATTTGTTAATGATAGGTGACTTCAATATGAATGAAATAGATGGTGTAAACTACAATCCCATCAGTGGATCTGGTAGGTATGCCAGACTAAGGAATTGCATGAGTTTATTTGACTTAGGGTCATACAATAATATTCTTAACACAAATTCAAAAACTCTTGATTTAGCTCTGAGTAGTCTGCCTTTGGTGGTCTTGCATGAGACTAGTCCTTTACTTGTTGAAGATCCGCATCACCCAAGTTTAGATGTTAGTTTTCTCATTAGAAAGAACCACACTCAACCTCCCGTAAGTATTGAATATTATAACTTCAAAAAAGCAAATTTTCTTGATTTTTATTGTACTCTTAGAGATTCAGATTGGAATAAGCTGCATGAATTTAACGATGTTGATCTGGCTTTGGATTATTTTTACGAATTATTGAATAATGCGTTTTCTTTACATGTACCTAAGAACCAAAAAATTGTTAAATCAAAGTATCCAGTTTGGTTCACCAGAAACATTATCCAAATGATTAAATTAAAAAAGAAATGTGCTAGCAAAAAGTCATTTTCCAGGTATTATTTAGATAAATTCAAATATTTAAGAGCAGTAATAAAAACCGAAATTCAAAGAGCTCATCAAAATTACATGGATTCCTTACAGGAAAATATACATTCTAATATTAAACAGTTCTGGAACTATGTGGCTAGCAAAAAAGAATCTAGATCTGATACCAACTGTTTTGAATGGAATGGATGTAAATATACAAATCAGGAAGTGCCACAGGCTTTTGCGGAGTATTTTTCTTCTATTTATAGCAGTAACATTAACAACAACAGTCACAACACTCTTGATGGCAATGACGAAGCACATGACAGTACTTTTACATCTCCTCACCTTGACATGTTGCAGTTGTCGCACATTTCAGAAAATGAAGTTAATTTAGCTATAAATAAACTTAGATCAACTCGATCTTGTGGGCCTGATGGTATACCAGCCTATATTATTAAAGGTTGTAAAGAAATTCTCATTCGACCCTTGCATTTTATCTTCAATTTGTCATTAAAATCTATGAAGTACCCTAAAAAATGGAAGATTGCAAGGGTCACACCAGTTTATAAATCTGGTGGAAGGAATTTAATCTCTAATTTTCGTCCTATTGCTATTTTGAATTCTGCAAGCAAGGTATTTGAATATATTTTATATAGGACGATCTTCAACCATGTAAGGCCAGTAATTTCCCCATTTCAACATGGATTCATGCCCTCACGATCCACTATTACTAATTTATTACAGTTCACCCAATCGGTTTCTTCGCAGCTGGACATGCATGGTCGTATGGATGTTATCTATTTAGATTACAAAAAGGCCTTTGATTCAGTTGATTTCGGGGTTTTGTTGAAAAAATTGAAATGGTTTTGTCTGTCTGATAGTTTAGTTGCACTTTTGGTGAGTTATCTAACAGATAGAAAATCTTATGTAGTTTTTAATAACTTTAGATCCCTTGATTTCACAAATTCTTCTGGAGTTCCACAGGGATCTAACATCGGCCCTTTATTGTTCCTCATGCTTATCAATGATCTACCTGAACAGATTAAAGAGTCAAGAATTTTGCTGTTCGCAGATGATGTGAAGCTTTACAGACCTATTTTCAATCTTGAGGATTGCTGGTTATTGCAGCAGGATTTGAATAGGATTCATGAATGGTGTGTGAGAAATAGATTGGAAATTAATGTTTCAAAAACTAAATACATGATATTTACGCGTCAGAGGAATTTAAGACATTTCAACTACAGTATTAATGATACTTACCTAGATAGGGTAACCAGTATAAAGGACCTGGGTGTCATTATGGATCCAGCTCTGGAGTTTAAGGAACACATAACACATGTCATGAATAGTGCTAATAGGTCTCTGGGGTTTTTATTTCGAAATTGTAGGCCATTTACTGCAAACGAAGTTATTTTAGGGTTGTATTACGCTACAGTGAGGAGCAAGCTTGAATATGCCGCTTTAGTATGGGAACCGTTTCACGTCACTGCAATTCATGATTTGGAGGTGATTCAGAATAAATTATTGAGGTATCTTTATTTTAAAAAATTCAATACTTTTTGTCCAACTGCCTTTTCAACTGATAACTTAAGGTCAATATTCAATGTGCAAAAGTTGAAAGCGCGAAGATCTGTTGCATCCCTATTACTGTTATATAATATTCTCAATAATAATGTATTCATGCCAGATTTTATTAGTTTGTTGCATTTTTATGTTCCGCCTAACAGACCAAGAGTAAATATGCTGTTTCAGATCCCTTTTATCAGGACCACCCATCATTACAATTCTTACTTGCATAGAACACTACGATTATACAATAGACTCAACATGTTTATAGATCCTTTCTCTGACCGTTTCCATAAATTTAGAAAATCATGTGAAATTTCGTATCGCTCATTAGATGACTAATTACTGAAAGTTCTACTAAACTCCCTCTTTTTTTCTTCTCACTCTTAAGTTGTTTTTTTTTTTCATTTTTCCTTCAGATTTTATCTGAATTTTAGTTTGTTTTTTTTTTTACTTTTATTTATTTTTTTAGTTTAGTTTCGTCTCTTCTTATTTTAATTAATTACAGTTTTGTAAAATTAATTTTTCTAGGTTAATCTTTCTAGGTTGACTTTCATTATTGTTGTTATTAAATCTATTGTATGTCAATAAGGCTCTTCATGGAGTTTTCTGTGAGCTTTTGTATGTGAATAAATAAATAAATAAATAAATAAATAAACTCCTCACTAGTGTGAAAGAAGCCTTGATGGGCTCGCACACCGAAGCAATAAGCAACTAGCAACACATGGATCATATGATCGTCTACTCTATACAAATAGTTCAATGCACACCTAAAGCAGCTCTTCCAGTGTGCTTTGGACTATTCGTTTGTATAGAGTTGATAATCATATTATGATCCATGTGTTGTTGCTTGTTGCTTATTGCTTCGGTGTGCGAGCCCACTAAAGTGCACTCATCACTGAGCTAAATTGTCTAACTGGAGGTAGCAATGAATGAACAAGCTGGGTTCCACGTATTTTTTTTATCATGCCCCACTGTACTACCAACCTAACAAAATTAGGTGGCCCGTGTTCCACTTAATTTTGTTAGGTTGGCAAAACAGTGGGTACATCATATGTTGCCTAATCATAAAATGATTAGGGCATGATAAAAAAAATAGGTGGAACACGGGTCTCGTATAGCAGCCCTAGCTTGTGCTACCTCTAGATGGATAATATTTAGCTCAGTGGCACTCATGACATATGGTTTCTTGATCAATCAAAATATACGGATTTATCAAACGTGCTACTTTGTCTGTTTGGACTTCTTTTATCTACTATTCACATGCCTGTTATAGGAATTTGTAGGCTCACTGGTTTCTCCTAGGTGTTATTGATATGACTGCTAATCTTTTCGTTTCTAATCATCCTTTAATATTTGTATTAATACCGCTATTTATAGTGAGTTTCAAACGCATAATTCAACTTGTTCGTTTATTGAGCATAAATCTTATATTTCAATTGCAGGAGGAGCCGGATCAACAACGTACGCGAATGAGCTGAAGAATTATACATCGATTCCTACTGAGCAGTTGTTGGGCCATGCAAGTGCAAGTGACAATGCACGTTGCTTCTCACCAGATTTGAGCCAATCCAGAATAGTTCGATCAAAGTCTGCCAAAAATGCTTCCAAAATAAATGCAGCAAGGATTAAGGACACTCTTTCTCGGAAACTTGATTCGACTATATCGTTATCAAGTGAAGTTATCACGCCAATAACTAATTGGTACATTAGACGTTATGGTGGTGGAAAGATAGAACTTTTTGGCTGCGATTCAAAGTTAGTACCGTATAGGAGAAGTTGTGCAAATAGTATCTTTTACAACCTTAACTGAATTATTTTATGTTAAGGCACTACTTCCACGAGTATACTTAAATCGCGGATACTCAGTGACTCGGATAACAAACTTGAGCATGCAAATGACGCTCACACGAGACGGTTCCAATAAATAAATTATTATTGATTGATTGATTGATTGTCTGAGCGTCATAATTTAAAAACATATATTTGTTATCGAAGTCGCTGAGTATCAACGTGTGAGTAATGATATACTGTAAAACTTACAATAATAGATATTATAGAGCCTGTTCCACCGTAAATAATTGATTGTAAGATGACGTCTGTCTTCCATTGAACTTTATTAGCATGGTCTCTTCAGCATCTGCCTTCAGTTATGAAATTATTATGAAATTTGATCTTTCATAAATTCGATTATTGCTGTAAAAGAATCGAGCTGATTGTGTTTTAAAGGGTTTTACTTGTTTGCTAGAATTGTGCGTTAGATTGGGAGGAATGATTATTATGAAAGAAGAATCTATCTACAGTTTTTTCAACTTGGTTTCCAACTACCGGGAAGTTATCTTGAAAGCACATAGCTGGAAGTTATCAAAAAACGGCCACCCTTCCAACAGGAGTACCGAACGCTCGTTATTTTGTGAATAAATCCAACCGCTTCCCAAATGCCTTAAGAGATGAAATGAAAATGTCATTTGGGGGGGGGGGAAAGAACCCATTATTGTCACAATATTATGAGCTGTAACTAGGTACTGTAATTATATTACGTTGCCTCCCTTTTCCAATCTTATTATTTTATTCTATATTGTACTTAATAAGCTGCTAGGGCCTAGGGAATATCATCACCTCTGCATCTCTCATAATCACGCCTCCCGTTATCCACACAGAAGCGTGGAGCTCATGTGGGCATCACCTTCACAAAAAATATCACAAACCTTAAATCTTCAAGTTAAGGAATCCTTCTTGTTATTTAAATACTTTATGAACAATTCTTTCGATGTTGTATCAAATTGATAGTATAGAACGAAATATGTTTTTTGTTTCAGGTCTCTGAGTAACATACCAGTATCTCACGGCGTTGTTCGCTCTAAATCTAAAATAGGAGACCGCGTAGTAAGAACAAACAAAGGCTTGTTCAAACTTATCGGAACCATGAAAGAAAAGAAAGGTAATTGCAGCTCTGTTTGCAGAAATATTGTGAAAATGTTTTGTGAATATTGTATTTTGGATTGGAGAAATGTATCAAATGAAAATGACCAGATCAATGTTTGTGACATGGAAACAAAAATATAGTTCCATGAAAAACCTAAGGTAGATCTGTTAGCAGAAATCTTGTGAATATTATATTCTGTGTCAGTGTTAACAATGTATTCGTAGATTAGAGAAAGGAATCATATGACAATGATCAGATCAATATTTATAACATGGAAACAATTATGGTCACATGGAACAAACTGAAAGTAATTGACAGATCAGTTAGTGTAGATACTATATTATTTATTGATCGTACCTTCAAGAGTGATTGTAACTTCTTACCCATTAAACTTCAGTAAATATGTTATTGGATGGTCCTCTGAGCTTATTGCTCTTGTCTGGGCTCTCTAAGAATTGATTTTTTTTTATAATATAAGGCTGTATGAAAATTGTAGTGTGATACTTGCATATGATAAAATTGCAGTAAGCAAACATTGCTATCTCTTGAACGGGTTATTTATTTTTTAGAATTGCCTGCCAAGGTCCGTCAACAATTCAAAAATGACTTCCCTCGTTCTTGGAAGAAAACCCTCAACGATTCTGGACTTTTCAATTAGCTCAGTTGATTCAGGTAAATAACATTGTCTTAATTTTTTTAGTTCATAATTCCTTTACAAATTATTAAAACTAAAACCATTATCCAAACTATATTTAGACTCATGGGCGTGGTTGCTTGATAGAATGTGGTTCCTCATGGTGCTCTTTGCTCCTAAAGTACGATAGAGATTTTTTGCATTGGTTCCGTCAAATTACGTCATTTCACGGAGTCATTTTAATTGGCTTCCTAGCAATCGGCTGTGAGTATTTTGCCGAGTCCCATTCAATAAAAATGAAAAATTGACTGTGATAAAATTCAATTATTTTGAAATACAATCAATCATGCTCAAAGTTCGCTTGCCCAAGAAATTGAATTTCCTCAAGTTTTGTCGTTCACAGTCTTATCGGGCAGTTTTGATTTCACTGCAAAAATCATGTAGCTGTTGAGTTTTGCAAACTCTTGGCAATTTGTTAATTAGTGCCGTTTTGATTTACAGGTTATGAACAGGATCATGAGACATGTTACAATAAGGACTGAAAATATACTTTGAGTAATCCTTTTAGAATTATGTAAAATTTCAGTATAATAATTACAGCGTTTTGTTGAACGCTTTCCCCCTGCATTGTAATGTATTATTTTCAATGATCTCTCACTAGTCTTCTATTTGATATACTATTGCTATAATGCATGTACTATTTGATATAATTATTATAGATCTAAAAATTTTAATTACTGTACTGATTATTCTCAAGCAAGGCAAAGTAATATTCACCTCTTGCTCCAGTATTAAATAATTCTATTTCTGTATGGAACAGTTGATTCGTTTTTAATCTTGTTAAAGTGTGTTTTAAATAAATGACTAGACATTATCCTTTCTTAGATTGACTAGAATCAATAATATTGATTCTAAACAAAATTTTGATTATATAGACATAATGTGGATAAAAACTGTTTTAATTCAAATTACATGATCTGTCTTATCTTAATATGTCAATCATCGACTCTTGCTGTGAAGCTAGTTAATTTTATTAACTAGCTTCCAAACATTGTTTCTATTGATAGAAGATGAATTTGGAGTCTTATTTATACAGCCTCTTTAAGCTGTTTCTTTCCAGCATTAGGCCTACTCTAATTTAGCTGATAATGGCAGTTTTATTTAAGTCTTTGATTTTTGAAACAATTTTGACGAGAATAGGGTTTTCCTCATAATAACATTATTCAATTTACCAAAAAATGTTTTGGAATCGAGGGTATTTTTTAGCAAGAAATCTTCATTATTATAAAATACAACATTTCCAGTTATCTACAGGTAAAGTGAATCATTTTAAAATAGGATAGTGGATGGATATTCATAGGAAACAGTAACTCCAATAAAATGTATAAACATTGCTGATTTATTTAACTGTGTTACGTCTATTTCATGAATCTCAAATATCATGGAATTTTCATACAATCATTATCTATTATCATTTAAAATTCACTAACAAACTACAAATTTCTTATCAGTACAAAGTGGTAAGTGTATGTAACTATATCGTTGTTATAGCCTATATTACAATGGGATGTTTACAGTGTGGATATGTATAAAATAGCACTGAACTTGTGGTCATAATAATATGATGATATCCTTCATTGTGGATCGCTGCTGCAATCATCCATAGTAGAAGTAGCTTTGTCCTAAACTTCGTGGTTTGGTACCTTGGCCACTAAACCGTACAACCTGAAACAGAATGATTCATAATATTTATTTTTTCTCTTATTTATTCGCTATTATTTATTTTTATACAAACATGTATTGAATACAAGATAAATCTAGCATATACTGTAACTAATATCATTATCATTGAATAACCAGAAAAGTTGAGCAAAGTATTCAAAATCTTTAATTGAATCAAATTTGTCATTTCTATCCACAATAATTTACATTCTACATTTTCATTCTCATTCGACATAAGTGATTTTATTAATTTCTTGATATCATTCTTACTCCAATGTGCGATTTTGTAAGCAATATAAAATAATTGATAAAATAAATTCTTGTTTTAAAAAGTGATTGGTCAACATAATATAGTGGAAGCGAATTCCATTTGAGGTACTCATAGTAAATATTATAAAAATAAATATTCATGATTATGGTGCTTTACTTTAATATTATTGTTTCTCTACAAAATCAATTTGAAAGTATCGAAGATACTTAAATATTACACAATACTTGCAAGTTAGTTAGAATACATTGTTTGTAAATTGCACTTCTCTAATTATTAGGATTATAAATGATTATAATTCTATGATTGAACCTATATTCTACATGGATGGATAGCTGTTGAAAATAAACTTTGAAGACTTCCACACATGTGTAGAGAAACGTAGGTATAAAAATGTATAAGAGGCTTTTTAGGGCTTAAGAGAATTAAGATGATTTTGTCGGTCACATAAAATTTGGGCTGACATATATGTACTGAGTGCCACGCAAATCTCTGTAACGTGAAGTTCTATAATAAGTTCTATCGGAAGACACGGTTTTAGCATATTTTGTGCAGTTGCAAACTCTTTTTGATTTTTGTTTATTTCACATGAAATCAAAAAATCCATAATGCTCTTCACTCACCTCCCCCAAAGTATTCTGTGAGTTGTTTGGGTAAGTGTAAGGCAGGACACTGATGGGGGTAGTGGCAATGGCCATGTCTATGTCAGCCTCGGTCTCACTCTCGTTCTCTGACATGGCCGGCAGAGTGATGGACTCTTCCAGTTTGTGGCCATTGGTGTTTTCGATTTTGTGGCGAGTCGAGATCAGGTGTCAGCTGAGAAAGAGCAGGACAGTGGTGAGGCCGAAAGCCGCGCTTATTGCTGACACTGCTATCAGCTTTTCTCTGTTACCTGCATAACAGAATAATATAAAATGAAATAGAAACTTATTTTATAACACACAACTATTGTGTGGATGATGTTTGTGTAAACTTATATTATTTTTATAAATGAAACTCAATATGAATATATGAATCAGTTACATGAATATTAATATATTATTGAAATTAGATTGACCTGTATAAAGGTTCCAAGAATATGTGTTTCAAATTTGAAGTTGATTGATAAAGGCGTTCGAAAGTTATCGTCGAACATACAAACACACGGACAACGCCTCGAGTCAAAAGGAAGAACTTTGCTTCGTTCAATTATATTGAAAGAATTATATTTAGCCTAGCTATTATTTTGGCTTTCATTATTTATAAATTTATATTTTTTCTGTACACACTATAGAAAAATGAATTATTTCCTTAATAATGTAGTAAACCAATAATGCTAACATATATCATGTGCTCATTTGTGCTGTGCTTTTGGTGGGGAGCTTATTTTCAAATTATTCTGGGTACATAGGGTAGGGTTGGGGGTTTTATGGAAGACCCACAGTGGGAGTGGCATAATTAATCACTATCACCCCCCCCCCCTCCGACATTTCATTTATTCATTTCCATTTATTGATTAATTGTATCTATTTATTATTCATTTGTAGAAGAATATTATCCAAAAAATGAAGAGGAATAGGTACTCCCTCAGAATTTTTGGAAAATTCAACCTTGAAATCTAGCCATTTTGGCTATTTAGAAAGCCAACAATAAAAATTAACTGGGTTCTAATATGTTTTAAATGAAACATTCACGTCATGAGACTTTTGGTTTGTCATTTTATAAATTCCACCTCTGTATCCGTCACTGCATGTTCTTGTTTCATGAAAATTTGAAAGTCCTGCAAAAATAAGGAAAAGGCAGACACACCCATACTAGACATGAGTAGCACTGTGTATCATGCAATGAACTCATAGTTCGTGAGCAGCAGACTTTTTTTCTGTTGCCTATCACAGGACTTCTGAATTGAATGAGCAGGTCCCAGGGGCCTATGTATGGAACTTTTCTTCTGGACCCACTGCAGTTACTGTTACAAATTTACAACTGATTTCATTGAATTTCTGAGCAAATAGCAAATGTTATAGCCTAGTTTACCCTTTACCCAAGTAAGCAACCGTAATGCTACGAATTTGATAAAATTATAACAAACATGTGCAATCTATCCTCATCCTTATCTCGGTAACAAAGAATGTGGGCTCATAGTTTCATTTTATTTTTCCATTTTAATAATTTATTCAAGTGGCCATTTTTGATGGATTTTTTTATAAATTTCATGCACACACTTTTTGGAAAAAAATGTCACGATAAAGCACCAAAGCCAGAAAGTAAAATTGTTAAAAGACGAATTATTAAATTAAAATTAAGTCAAAAATGTTCAAAAATATGCCTCGAATTATTATTAGAGAACTCTGTAGCGTCCTATACAGTATAATGCAACAGAATGTGTAATATTATGATATAGTTTGATAATGATATATTATATGATTAATTCCATTGCACCAAATAGTTATTTGGAAAAAATATCTAGAACCTCCCTCTTTCATAAAAGTCCTTTAAAACAGGAAAAGGTGTCATCCTCTAGCAAGAGTCTATACATACGCCTAATTGTTGCGGCATTACATGAAACTGAATCTTTATAAGTTTAGTCATAGACTAACTATACTGTGGTTTGTCAAATATTTTTTGTTAATATCTTAGAACAGTAACACAGAAACCAGTTCAATAGAAATTTAGAAGACCTGTAATATAGGAAAAATGCCAACTCACATTGGACATATCAATTTATTACTTAGCACAACCACCTTTTTATGTCAAGATTGGGTCCTGTTGGACATGACTTCTAAAGTTTTATGGAACAGGCCCTAGGTATTACATTTTTTTTACATTTTGATGCAATTGCTTGAGGATTCTTAAGGTTTCTTGATATGAATTTTATTATTACAACAATGAATATTCTTGGAACCTCATTGAAATCACAAAACTTTCCAACTTGAAGCTACTTACTTGAAAAAAAAACTTACTTGAGAAGTAATGTATTATCCTATATAATAGCAGTACATCAAAAACATGAGTTTCATTCGCTGTTCTCTCCTCAGTCCAGTCAACTTTGGGTGATCTGTTAAGATAAGTATTCATTGAGCTAGAGTTCTCTGAAATGAAAAATACACATATTTCAATAATTCATCAGATTGTGAGGTAGTTTTAAAATCAGAATCCAAATAATATGAGACTTTGGATCACTTTTAATCAATACTCACCACTATCCTTGTGACAAAAAAATCCAGTGGGTACATATAGGTACTTATCACTACTAAATGAGATATTATTACTATTAATATCCAAGTTCATTCGTAGGGCGGCTTTCATTCAAAATTGAGTTCTAAATCCTTAGAATTTTTCAGGATATATGAAACAATGAACTTGGTCTGTTGTTTTATTTCTAGAAACAATTAAACCTTGAAATCTCTTCTGTTCTTAGAGATGGAAAAGTTGATCTTTTCAAATACATATTTCATAATTTCACAATAGAGCCACTTTTTATGGTTCAAAAACTTATGTTTGAATAGGTAGGATGGAAAGCCTCCTACCGAGAAGCATTAAAATAGGTTCTTGATCTCCATATAATATATATCATATTAAAATAGTTTGGTTCCTTGTAGAGTAGATTTTGGAAAGTTCGTGGGGAAGTTTTAGTGGGCCGAAGTGGCCCTGAAACAATATTTTTCTCAATGCGGAAATGAGTACCAAGAATGATTTATAATATAAGTATTATATTATTATTCACCGTTCTATTTTTCCTACTATCATGTATTTGAAGTACGGTATTCTGTTCTTCGACAAGGAAAGAGTAAGCCCCCATTATCGTATCTAGAAGACGATAGATGTCATAAATGGATGCACATTACCATACTAGCCAGTTATAATCAGATTCATTTAATTTGACGCTTAGAATGGTTAAGAAAATAATAAGATCAGTGACATTATTCGATGCGACTTCTATTTGAGCCGTGCTTCCTATCACTTCTAAAAGCCGAGGGATAGCTATAACACAAACCTCCATAATCTACCTTCATTATTGATTGTATTGAAGAGCAGTCTTGTAGACGTCACTGTAGCCTGAGTGACATTGATGTGAATATCTTCTCCCTCATCTGAATCGTCCATTTTTCCATCTTTTTGTGTTGGTTCTGAGTTGTCCAGCTCAAATCCAGAACTTCCTTCTGGATCTTCGTCGGGCTCATTTGCCGACACACGATCTTTCTGCAGAACTTTTTTAGGAACTGAAAAATAAAATAAAAATGTAAGTTATAAGTTGCTTACTATATGCTGTATAGTACGGTATGCCTTACTCTACTAATATCTCTTTGCCATAAAGCCTATATTATACTTTCATTCGAATGCGTCTTTTGCTGCATTTAACGCCGCTCATTTCAAGCATTATTTGCATCTTTTATCGCTGGCAATGTGCACTTGCCTTCATGACCAAAATTGGTTCTACTTGTTAAAATAATAAATCAATAAAAAATAATTAATCTTGGCACCGTTATAAATATAAATCATTAATTGATGGATTAAATTTTTCATCAATCCAAAAATAAATACATTTCTACAAAACAAAAAAATTATACAGGACTTGCTTCGAAACAAAGGAGCTCAAGGTTTGAGAAATGTCACCTTTGAGAGAAACAGAATCTCAACTTGATCTGAAAGAAGGCCATTTTCGACTGAAAAACACGAAATCTAACAAAATGTATTCATATTGAAAAGTTTTATTCAATAAATGGATCAAGCACATAAATTTCATCTTCACATCTACTTACTTAGATGTAGCTTGAAATGATTTACTTTTTACACATAATAATATCTCATTCATTATGCTGAATATGGTTTCAAAACTTTTTTTATTACTGATCATTGGATTGACACTTTATAACCCAAGTTTCTATGAAACCTCAATATTGAAATGTACAAGATTGTGGAACAATTCAAAGCTACGATGAGTTGATAATACTGACTTATGGAGGCGAGTACTTTTACTCTATAGAAAATCTTTTCTAAGTGTGTAATAGATTATTATTATTTCACGCTTATTGAAAACCTTTCCTCAACTGTTTCGAAATAGTATTTTCAACGAGACATTCTTCAATAATTACTTTTTGGTATTTGATTGTAGACAGAAACAATTATAATTTTCTGGAAGCTCTTTTGAGGATCATTTACTGATTAAAAATCTTTACAATGATCTTTTACAATGATTAAATATAATACTTGTAGTAAATAATTTTTGAACATTATATAATATTAATTAAATTGATACATTTTGAGTTGAACAAAAGGTAATTCATTAGACGGTATCACACTGGACGTAGTCAGTATCACACTAATGCCATTTACAACATAGTGTCAGTCAACTAGTGCTGCACAACTTCTTGAGTTGATTTCTGAGATTCCAAGTATGGGAAAACATTTTTTTTTTCTAAAAAATGTTAGCCTATTATGAGTCATATAAAAGGATCATGATATTAAAAATAGTATTAATTCCTTTGAATAATAATTAATAGCCTAGATATTCTTATAAATAATATAAATATAATAGTTGCCAGTTGGTTGCTTGTGGACTCATTAATAAGAATTAATATTTTGAAAAAATAAATGCCACTTATGAAACCATAATATTCTATTTTGAATTTTAAGAATAAATCATCGTTTGCTGTATTAATATCCATCAACGTGTTGATAATAATATTAAAATAATAGTGAATAATCGATTATTATTGTTCTTAAACATAATAATAGACTACTAAAAATATTTTAAGAAGTTCAAAGACCAAAGATAATTTTGGTACAATAGGCTATCCAGCCTGAGTCAGATTCACACTTCTAGATCAGGGTATAGTTTTCATACTCACCACAAGCGTAAACCGCTTTCAGATACATTCTGGACTGATGCCTGCAGGGAGGTTTGGCAAAAGTATTGATGTCAGCAGCCACCGAGCAACGTCTTCTCCCGTGGCATAGCTCCATGAAACTCTCTGTGGCGTAGTTTGACAGGCATGCTGAAAAAATTTATATTTATATTTTTTTTTTGTAGAAGTGGAGATGATGTTGTTATAGTTATCCATTTTGGATAAAAAGACTTTATGGAGTTGTCACAACTACATATTCAATTTGTTAATGAATATTACGACAATATTAACAATAAAATATTAACAATATTTGGTTGTTGAACATTTATCAATCTCTAAACATAAACTAAAATATAACTAAATGAGTAGCAAAATAGATTGTATTTATTATTTACAATATATAAATATATTATTTACTATGGATCGAGCGATGCGATAGTTAGTTGTGTGACCTATCAAGGGTTACGACTGCCATTGGCCAAGACAAGCCACTCACATAGTGAGCGGTTCATCAATTTTTTTTAATCTCCTTGGTCGGGTCTTTACTGTTTTGCCACTCAATTTTGACACATAATATTTCGGTTATAACATGACTTGCACTTGAGTGAAACAGCAATACTTGGAAAAATGACTCACTTTCCTCGGGCACGCCTTGGGGCTGTGGACAGTGCATACTTTCATATTGAGTTCTTCCGTAGCTTGCTCTGAACACCGCTATTCGTTGGTTAGGAGAACAGCTCAGAGAGAACTTTTCATCTTCACATGCTACACGACTGTGAAATTCATCTGAAAAAACATGATCTGAAATGATATGATTGGCTAGATCTGAAGAATAAGATAAAGAACTTTATTCATCAAAACTGGAAGCTGAACCAGGGTGAAACATTCAACTATTCCATTTTCAAGCGAATCGGGTCACAATTAATTCTGCGAAAACATTGGATGCGAGTTAATATTAGTTGCGAACAATGCCATCCACCAGGCATGCTAATGTCATTGTTTGCACAGTAGCATTATGACAGAGAAGATCTAGTGTGAGGGTGAGGTACTTTAGCTAGCAAATAATACTAACTCGCATTAAGTGTAATCGCAAACTAAGGCATAAGACCATTATATTTCTTGCTTGAAAAGATTTCTCACTATATGTCACCTCCCATACGGATTAGTGTCGTAATTTATTGTCCATAATCCAAGTCGAGGTCTTGAAGCATGAGCAACTAGTAAATACTTTATAAAGTTCTATTTATTTTATTTTATTCGTACCGTTATTCCAAGCTGTTTTCTCACTGCTTCTCGTCTGAATTTTTTTATCTCTCCATAATATATTTGTTAGTATGGCATTCCAACTTTTGTTTTGTGATTTTCTTGTTTATTTGTAATTTGAATCCTTTGTTAAAATTAACAAGGAATCTCAAAACATTTATTTCATAACCTAATAATAATAATAATTCCGTGTAACCTGGCTGGCTCAGGAACACCTAATAAGACTATAAAAAAAAATACATTTAATTAGAAATAACACTATTTCCACTTACATAGCTAGTTACGATCGTTTCAACCTAGTGTAGGCCATCATCAGACTCGCCATGACAATGCCTTTAGAGTCTGATGATGGCCTACACCAGGTTGAAACGATCGTAACTAGCTATGTAAGTGGAAATAATGTTATTTCTACTTGAAAGTGTTTTTTAAAAGAGTGTTATTTAACAGTAGAGAAAATTATGGATACACAACTCAATAACCAAATAAGAATAAGAACAAGAATAATCCCTTTTTTAAAAACATAACTATTTCCTACATATTCCGATTTTCTATCGCGTACGTTCAACACAATATTAACAATATAAAGGCATGTTGAAAAAGAAACAAATTTACAATTAAAATTGAAATATTAATTTGAGAGTCGATTAATTTGAAATATCAATTTTTACAATTTTGGAGTATAAAGGATTATTTAAGAGCAGAGCCTCTAGACCAGAATAAGTTAGTAAGTTGGCAAAGTAAGCTTCCTGGCTGAAGCAGGCAGAAAGTTGAAAAGTTTCAAAGAATAATATTACTGGGATGTCATTATCTGTTAATGAAAAATGAATTTTGAAGAAAAATGACTATAGTCAGTCATTATTATCATTTTTCAATTTGTAGACTTTAAAGTATCATCAATATTTGTCTACAACATTTTTATGGAAAAATAAAGCATACTTGGTTCACATTTGTAGGCTAGCCTCACGTGCTGCGGGCAAGAAGAGCGTTCGGCAGGCTGGAAAAGGCAGTTGCTTTTCTTACGACACGTCTCCACTGCTCTCTGCAACAACGAATACTACAAGTTCTCATTAATATTGTTCAATCATTATCAAATTGGAAATTGATTCATAAGAGTAAGAGCATATTGTGGAAATAATTATATCGAAATTGAAATTGATAAATTTAAGCGAAAGAGATTTCATTCTTCGGAACATTCAAAAGCTTTCTTGAGCCCTTGAAGTAATTCTTTCCACAAGAAATATCATTTCCACAAATTATAAATGCCATTTGTTTATTGGCAATTGGCATCCCCCATCTATCTTTGACAATGTCTTATAAATCCATAGTTCGTGAGGAAAAGCTTTGGAATGGGCTACCCGGTTTGCCAACATTGTCATTTTTTAGTCGAAAATTTCAAGAGCCTGATAAATTGCTGTTGTTTGCCACAGTTTGAGGTCATGTTACTGAGTATTATTATAGTGATGTTAAATTCTTTTCTGAATAAAAAATCTCAATTATAATCAATCAATCAATCAATTAATTAATTATTAAATAAATCAATTATTCAAATTAGTTAAATTCAATTGGAGATATCACAAGTATTAAAATATTCATGCAACATCTATTGTTGTTCAATCAGCTGATCACCTTGATCGTACAAATGATTGAATGCGGGTCGAAAAGTGCTGTTATCCACTTCCAGCCAACAACCATATAGTGCTACATTGATTCAAACCAGATAGATGCCAGCTAATGGAGGAGTAGATGTATAATAGGACAGATAGATGGAGTGAAGTCTCTGCCCATTGTTTGAATTTGGAATTTCCCCTGGGATTCCCCCGGAAAATTATCTGATATTGGGAAGGAGTGATCAGCATTAGACGTACCAATAAGAAGAGACTGAACCTGAAAGACATTTTCAATTCACTGAACACGCAATCCGGTTGCGTTTTGGCCGCACAACTGCCGACTACTTCTTTCTTCCTCGTTTTATTTATTGCTCCCTATTTCGGTCCGTTTCCTTGTTCATTCTCAATTATTTCCCGCCAACAGGGGAGTCTGGCCTCTCGCCTTTGTTGCTATTAACTTCCTCCAGCCATTTCGGTAGTGGCGCTTGCTGGGCCTCGAACGAAATTATCATTGCTAAGACCTTAACTCTCCTTCGAGAACGCTGAATAGAACTGATAAGAGGGAACTCGCTTGTTTTCAAAGAAAAGGCCTTAAGAGAAAATAATAAATTATCATTAAGTCAAGTTAGATAATTAAATAGTTGAACAACTTGCAGCTTTCATGAAGGTACTTTTATCAGTATGTTCGAGTTTGACAAGTACAGAACCATTTTTCTCTCAATTTGTGTGATCTTAAAAATTTCCTCATACATTTTAAGGATGAATTTCGATTCAATAATTTTAGTGGTGTGATCAGTTATGCTTGAGTTACGTGATACTCATGTATCACGTAAAATCAAGTATCCGAACGAGTGTGAAGGAACCTCAATTTAATTTATATCATTGGAGGCAATGAGAGGCCTCAATGAATTAATTATTATTATTAATTATATTGTCTATATGATATAAATGATATAATCAATGATACAGGCATAGAGCTAAGACTTTCTCCTAATAATATTGAATACAGTTGAACAGCTAGCAGCTTTCGTGAAGGTACCTTTACCATGTATATTTGAGTTTGACAAGTCCAGTACCATTTTCTCTCACAATCTCTGTGAGCTTCGATAATTCCTAATGAACTTTCAATAATTTCCAATCAACATAATTTGGCTTGTATGATCAGACAAGTCTCTTACTCATATCATAAAATGTATTCAAGCTCAACTGGCGTGGAACCTCAACTCAATTCATGGCAGTGGAGGCGATGACTCATTGAGAGGCATCAATGAATCAGTGGTATAATCAATGATGGAGCAGAGACTTTCTCCTCTTACTGTTTTCCCTTATTTTTCTTATTGATGCGTCTGTCAGTGATGAGGGATGAAAGAAAACTGGGTGGGACGACTGAGGGGATTGAGAATAGTAGTTGCAAGCCAATTGGAGGCACTATTACTTTTTGACATCGATTGTTCAGTAGAAAAATACTGTGCTCCCCTCACAAATAATTCTCAATCTCTACTCGCTTCTAAAAATATAGTTTACTATATAAAATATCATCTCTATACAAACATTTGCACACTCTATCTTTCTATGCACTCAAATTGATAGATAAAGAGGAAATTCATCTGAGAGATCAGTATTTTCTTTTGAGAAACCAATTTTTCTGAATGTTCAATATTCTCTTGACGGAAAACCCCTTGTATTCATTTGCAGTAGACAACGACTGGAGCAATTGATTGACATATACAAAGCATTTTAGACATCCTTCTGTTCAATTCTTCATTTTAAAATTTGTTATTTTTTTCTCGTCAGTCTTTCAACTATTGTCTACAGTCTGAATCTTCATTAATTTTCTGACAGAAATACTTCTAATTCATTGCAGTAGACAGTAGACACTGTCTTGTCTTTTAATTCTTCATTTCAAATTAAGATTTTCTTTTCTGAATAATTTTTGGCGGAAATACTTCTATTCCATTGCAGACATCGTCTTGTCTTTAATTTCTTCATTTGAAATAAAGATTCCCTTCTTATCAGTCTCCCAAACATTGTCTACCGTCTGAATCTCCGTTATTTCTGACAGAAATGCAAGTATTTTCATCGTCTGGATTGACATCGGCTTTAATACATCTCAGACATCCTATCTATAAATTCTTCATTGTTGCCTGAGCTGGGTTTTTCTCTTGTCAGCCTTCCAAACATTATCTACCGAGAGTAATTAGTAAGTTTCCAGTCCATTTGATGCCGTTTGGTTAGCTGATGATGATAATAAGAACGGGGGATGAACTCGCGCTTATAAGACGGGATAATCCGGTCTGATTTGGATGGGAAACGATGAAGAGACTTGTGTTGGGGGAGCTTGTTCCCCCACCACCCCCTTATTATCAGAGTTTGCTCCACCGGTGGCAAAACACCGGCAGTCGAGCTTCGTCCGTTATTCAGCTTGCCATCATTATTCTCCATTACCCCAACTTTATAAAATCCCTCTTTTCTCCGAAGGAGCGATCGGCAAATTTCGAAAATTAAATGATCTCATTATAACTTATAATTAGATTGCGGCCTCAAAATGCCGGCCATGTTTTGAAAACAATGTTCTTTCTTGTTTCTGGCACTCTTCTTCATCCTTTTTATCTCAGTTTGAGAATGAATAGACCGGCATTGGAGGGTGAAAGATCATAATCTTGATTGAAGATCATGAATCAATTTCCTTCTGTACAACCACTGTTTCTCCATGTACACTTGCTTTGCTGAAAGTGATGCCCACATAAGCTTTTGGATTGTGCGTGAGTGATAGGTATAGCAGGATCCAATTAACTTGTCAGAAATCAGCTGTTCCAGTAATAATTAAACAGTGATTTCGACACAATAATCAAAAGGCTTGAAAGTCTTAAAGACCTTTAAAGTCTTTAAAATACCTTTTTAAAGAAGACCTTTCAAAGAATAACTTTTTAAAAGACCTTTTCAATAATCTGCGAGATTCAGCATTTGTAGGTTAAGTATTGTGATCATATGCTCGTCGATCATATGTTTTATGACAAGTTAAATGGATCCTGCTATACAATGATGATGATAGATGATAGATGGTATACTACCATCGTAGTGAAGCATCATAAAGTCAATATGAATTTCATAATGTCTCCCACTATGATATTAACTCATTTCAATAGGATTTTGCAGAATAATTGAGTTGTAACGATGAGAAACAATGAAAAATTCGTATCTGTTGCATTAACTCTAGTTGGTTATGTCTAAACTTCTTAAAATTGATTCTATCCTCCCTCTATATCAAATTATAATAGATCTTCCAGTGTGAATGGGAAGAGGGGAAGTTTCAAGGAGGGAAATCAATTGAAATGATCAGATTTTGAAAGTTCAATTGACTTCCATACAATTGGCCCCTAAATTCTTGGGTAATCGTGATGAGATGTGTTTTTTGATGATAGTTCTAGCGGACGTACCTGAGAGACAGCATTGGCGGGAGCGCAGCCTGTCATGTTGATGCACGGCTGGCCATAGGAGGCGGCAAAAAGGGAGACACGAGTGAATCCTGGACAGGAGAGGAAGAGGTGCTTGTCTTCGCAGCCCTCACTCTCGTAGCTGCGCAGTGTCGATGAGAGCAGCGCTAAATTGATCAAAAATCAAAATAAATACATGAATATCCATCAAATCAAACCATTTCAAGCAGACAAAATGCCAGTCAATCAGTAATTAATAACAAGGCATGAAGAGCTTATCATTCTAAATATTCAGAAATCGGAAACCATCTCCCTAAATATCCTAATCTATCTCTCTAAGGGCCGGATCATAAGCTCGGGATTTACCCTAGTCCTAGACTAAAACGGGTGGCCACCGTAGAATCGACAAACGTTAGCCTAGACACTAAGGGCTCTCTATGCTGCTAACCCACTAACCTGTCGAGACAAACGTTTGTCGACGGTAGCTACCCGTTTTAGTCTAGGACTTGGCTAAATCCCAAGCTCATGAACCAGCCCTAAATATCGTAATCTATCTCTGAATATCCCATCTGAATCTATTCTCTAAATAGTATTTTATTTTTTCTGATTTCAATTTGATCGATGCTAGACTATTAATTGATTGGCCAATTGTCTTGTAACCTTGTAAGTACAAGAACTAAATAGTGGAAGTGGAATCATATTATGGAATCCTGTAAACTACAGCAAGCGAAGCTTTTAAAAGTAATATTATAAATGTTAGCAGGAACAGAAATTCCTATCTCTGAAAAGAGTAGAATGACTGCCTACATGTTTGTCAAAAGAATTATACAAAAACAGTCATTTTTGCAGAAGGGTAATCAACAAATTGCAATGCAGAAGTTAATTAGTGGAAAGACTTCCAGCATTCTGTCGTGATTAATATGAAATATATTATCGTAACATATACAGACACTACAGATACAAATGGATACTAAAAAAGCAATGTTACATGTAGTTGATGTGCAATGCGTTGATAAAGAGTAGAATAGAGCTCTACTCGACATGCAGTTAATTACGTAGTTTTCTTTTCAATAACTCTAATGAAACATTTCCTTTCTGGCAAATGATATTGTGACTATTGCCTATCCTGGCACTGCCAACCCCTGTTAAATCACTTTGATAATTGTTTATCTTTGATAATTGTTGACTTGGCTTAGTTATTATCAATCCTTTGACCTGAGCCTGTTCTCAATGAGGTTATCAGCACTGGAATTGACAACGTCAAGTGATATTACCGAACGTGAATTTAGCTTTGTGAAACTTCTGCTCAATTTCCAATATACGAGTAGGTACTGTATCCGCTTCATGAAATGCAAGTAGCTAACTCTATTCCCTCCAGACCATAGTCACCGTGTATCTACAGATAAGAAAATACTTTTCAAAAACAAAAATAATCATTAAGCGCCTTGATATTGGATTACTGAAACCTATTCTAGAAGTAATAACTACTGTGAAACATTCTAGCTGCAATTCGAATAAGACTCACTATTTTATCAATTAATAAATTTTCTAGAGCTCATAAGAATTATTGAATTCTACTTTTAATATTCTGTTTAGAATATTATTGAATTATTTTTAGAAGTAATACAAATATCATGTAAGAGCTGCAATTTAAATAATACTTTAATCTTTTAATATAAATTCTACTAGTGTCATGTATAAGTAATTCAGATTATCAATCATTTAAAATTTTCAGTAGCTCTAATTCATCATTATCAGTAGCAGTAACAAACATTCAAGACCGCTCTCGGATGGGTGACCGACACAAGAAATTGTGCAATGAGGCGAGGTGGAACCTACCCGTAAGGGTCTCCCCACCAATAAAAGCAATACGATAAAAAAGTAGCTATAATTCATTTAATATCAATCCAAGAGATCATGAGAATAATTACTAAAACCTACTTTTGAAGTGATACAAATTTTATTATTCTGCATGCAATTTAGACCAGACATTTATCATAATAATTTCCAGAGCTCATGAGAATTACTGAAACCTATCCTAGGAATAATGAGCTTTCAGTTGTATGTGACGACAAATGACCAAGTCCGGTGCAATGAACTATCAAACAGTGTACGGCATATTATGAAAAGTATGTCGGGTCCCTGAAGTAGTCTGTGAGGGGACGAAGAAACATGATGATACATGCAACACGCACTCACTGCGGCCTTCACTACAGCAATATTTCACGATATCTTCTCTGTTTTGGTTCACGTCACCTCTGCATTAGCTGATTAGTGGACTCCACCCTGTTCAACAAATGCCTTATACTCAGCCCAGCCCAGCTAATACGCGTCTAATGTCGGAAGCTTGTTGTTCATCATCCAAATACATCTTCGAAGTTTTCGCCATACACTTCTCGTTCTCACGAAATTGATTTCACATTGATGGTGCCATCGGTTCATCGATAATTGATTTCTTGAGAGTATGATTCGAAGAGAATTGAAGAGGTCTGTTCATAATTGATTTGAAGATATGAGAAAGCAGCTTTCTCGCTGTCTTGTGTTGAGGTCTGATATTATCCAATATATTTTCTCAATAAATGATGGAATCTCGGATGCACACAGCGCCAGCGGTTTAAAGCAGCAAATCAATGCCTTATACTCAGCAAATATGACCCTTTGAATATTCAAAAATACTCTACTTAACCGAAACGTTAGGGCCTTGATAAATCATTGTTTTTCATCTTCGAAGGTGAGAATTGAATGTGAAAGAAGAAAGAATGTGAACATAACCTTCATTTTCAGTATTATCAAAATTAGGAAGAGAAAACGTTTTGGACATTGTCTGTGTTTTCATCCTATAAGTATAATTGTACTATCTTGAATATATAAATAACTTGCAGCCTCGTATATTTATAGCTTTCAATGCTATAAATGCCAATGCCATAGATGCCAATGCCACTACTATAAAGTCGAAATAAGTAAAACATTTTAAGTTGAAATGAGTTGAAATTTTAAATTGAAATTTTTTGGGAAAATTGATTCTTATTGTAGTATATTTTCTTATTTTTACATTTCCTGATAGTCCTATTGTAACTGTAAAGGTATTTATTTTTACAAAATTTTTAATCCTTCAATAGCTTGAATATTAAATATTCAAAAATACTAAAAATATTTGAAATTGTCAACCAAAATTCATATCTTTTAGTAGCTTGAATATTCAAAAATATTGTATTTAATTTCAAACTGAAACCTAGTTAACCACACATTAATGGAAATGATTTCAACTTTACTTCTGGTAAAGACAGAAAAAAGCCGTATACAAGTGAGTATCACGTTGTTCTATGTAGTAAATATATTAGTGAGTGTGTTTTCGCACTTTTCCTACATTAAAGGAATCTAAATTCCTATAAAAGAGGCCCCCGAACAGGTAAGTGAACAGTTTTCATCGTAGCAATAACACTTCAGCACATACCGATAGTCGCGGATTACAGAACCAATCAATCATTGACTGAGAGAACGCCTGAGCTGTGAAATGTGAAATGATATACAGCACGCACGTGAACAATAATACGTTGACGGCCCATGTATCTTTTCAACTCTTTCGACTTTTTATGGGATGCGCTACACCACACACTACAACACGACGATATTTTTTGAAGATTGGAACGATAAACTTCTCCCATTCGTCTTGTCGACTTCGCAAATAGGATTTTCTCACTCTCAGCTCAAATGCATTCACATGTTTTTTTTTTTAAATTTGCGCACTCATAAAATTGATTGTTGACACTTACACATAAAGTAATCTTTATTTCTCTCCAGAAAATGTCGATCATTATTTATTTCTGTAATTAATTATTGAATAAGAATTTTACAGAAAGTCCGCTGCCGATTCCTGAATGTTTTTAGGAATGTATAAGAAGATGGTGCATGCCATACGGGCATAATATGTTGTATATGTTGTATATCTATGAGTATGAATAAAATATAATGTTGTATATTTATGGACTGTTTGTGTAAAATGGGAGTGGAACAGTTTTGGGCTTAAACTTGTAATCTCATGTGAACGGTTGAATTATTGAATAAATGATTTGATGATTCACAGTTCATAAATTATAAAATCACAAGAATACAGTATTGTCTCATTTAGAAAAGTTTACAAACTAAGTAGAAAAATGATTTAAAAAAATTAAATCTGTCTGAAGTATTCTCCAATCAAATCAACTTAGCTACTGTGGGATTTTCTCCATGGAACTATTCTGAAGTCTTACTTAGAATGAACTCTAGGATGATCAGTAGTCGCAATGGAGTTCAAAACGTCTTCATTCATCTTCTATTATCCAGGAACAGACTATCAACAAAAATTCGAGTATTTTCAGTTTGGAAAACTCTCAGCCGAGAACAAAGTCTTGAAGAGGGCGAAAACTGAGTTTGATCTCAATAATTGTTTGTAGGGGAGACTTTTGCATTGTAAATTCAGTGGCGGGCTACCAAAGTTTCTCAAATAAACGCCAGTCTCAGCCCCAAAGTAGGACTGCTTACATCTGAATGTTGGCCATTGTCGTATTCGTATTATAGTTGACGGCTGTGATGGTCGAATAAGAGAATGAGAGAGAGAGAGAGAGAGAGAGAGATGGAGAGAGAGAGAGAGAGAGTGTGAGAGTGACAGAGCGTTGAGGGAGAGTAAGAGAGAATACAATGAGAGAGATTTGTGATATGGTAACAGAGAGAACAAAGTCTTCATTAAAGAGAGAGTAAGAGAGAGCCAATGAGAGGGGGAGTAAGAGAGAGAACATTGGGAGAGATATGAGAGAGAGTAAGAGCGAGAGAAATGAGAGAATTTGTGTGAGAGTAAGAGAGAGATCAATGAGAGAGTTTAGAGGAAGTTGAGATGGAGATTATGATAATGCAGCCTCCCAGCAAATGGCCAAGTATCGGATTCAAAGGCGACTTGGTCGGCACATTCAATTTTCATTCCCGTAATGAAGGTAACCTAGCCGGGAAGGTTCTTCGTTCTCACCACTGGAGAGATAAGGCGGAGTGCTGTTGGCATTTAAAGCATGGCCCACAGGCTTTTCTTTCTATCTAATTGTTACAGGCATTTGTACATTCAACGCTGTGTGTTACTGAGTGACACTATTGTTACTGAGTACTAAAGTAACACTACTCAATTATTACACATAAGAGGGCTGTGGATGTGGATGTTTCTGAACCTAAACTGGCAAATCCAAAACAATACTATCCTTACAACAAAATCAATACTTACAAACCAATTGAAATTGCATTTTCATGGTTCAGGGTGGCGCCTAAACCAAAAGTATTGAGGAGAAACATACATGTGAATGTTGGTTCGTAGCGTGTGAGGAGTCTTTGTAACACACTTGTTACATAGAAAACTTCAAATATTATACTTCATTCGTCTGATGCCATCGAAGAAAGTCCCACTATACATTTGAATAATCTTAGATTATTATAATCAATCTCTAAAATGTTTCCACCTATCCACTATGCTTTAAAAATTTCTGTACCTGTTGGATAAGTTCGTATATATATGATTCATAATTGATAAAATTGAATTGTATACTTGCTCCGCTTTTAGCATGCAAAAATGAACCAATGGAAAGATTAGGGTGGCTTTGCTCGCCTCTGTATTTTCACAAAACAAGTGTTTTCAGAGAATGTTCAGAAAACGTTGGTGAAACGTTTATTCTGGGTGATACATAGAAAATCGACGGCCATTTTTAATCGAAAATTAATTATGGAATGAGAAATGGAATATTTAATAACACTTTAAATTATTATGAATTGTGATGGAAAATTGAATTTGGTGCCTCCTCAACACGTCACTTAGGTTTTGTTCCTCATTGTATATAATTATATATATATTTTGTATTATTTTGGGAATTGTGTATTATTGGAATGAAATGGTTCACAAGGTACGGTCATTGAGTTTTAATGGAACTTTGATCTCTGGATTTCAATAATAGAAATCTACGGAAGAATGCGTATCATCAATCTCAAAAACACAGTATTTTATTTCTGTATGGGAAATCGAAATTCAAATGAGTCCGGAAATAGAATGGCGCAAGCCAGATGAAGTCGCAGTAATCGGGAAAATTATGAGCCAGCACTAATCCTAATGTTGAATAATTCCAGCCGAGGTTGCCTGCATTTCTCTGCAAACACATTCTAATACTGAGCGCGTTCCCTCTGTTGTAACAAAGCGTGTAAAGCCGGTGGGCACTGACCCTCTCATAAACAAGAGCTCTGGCCCTGGACACAACCAGAAAAAACAGAGTTTTGGTCCCTTACCACCTGCTCACCCAAATCCAAATTTCACCCCCTCATGCATATGGGATCATAAACTGCTAAGAAGGGCATCCAGGTCTCGAAATGAACTTTTCATTCATCACAATAATGTGTACATACATTGCCAGTGGATGCTGTCGAGAATCTGCGATGAAATTAAGTTCTTTGTGAGATATTATTATATCAATTTACCAGAGCTTTTAATTAATGGAGAATACATTCAATGAAGTTTTTTATGAGGTTAAAAGGATCAAGCTTCCTGCATTTCTCTGCTAACACATTCTAATACTGAGCGCGTTCCCTCTGTTCTAACAAAGCGGGCACTGACCCTCTCATAAACAATAATCTTATACTGGAAGTTTTTGGATAAGTTACCCTATTTTTTACGTTTGATGCCTAGATACGTCAGTTCACGTAGAATAAGATAACCTATCAATATGAAGTTACTCAGCTAGGTTGAAGCTGAAACTAAATTATTTATGATTTTCATACCTCACTCATATCAAAACTAGATGGAAAAGGGTGGAAATTTCTCACCACAACAATGTGCAATTCATTATTGTGATTTCAATATTAATAGCAACATTTTTGAGACAAGAGAAATATGAATGTCACTTTCATAACTTTATGGCTTGATGGTGAACTGGAGGACATTGTGGCTTGATGAGCAGGATCCACAGAGTTTTATTAAATTGCGTTATTGCGAGGCAAACCAAGAACCACCCATAATCATGCGGTCAGTCCTTTCACAAACCTCTGTTATGATGTGATTTTTTACAAAAAAAAGCTAAGCTCTATCTTGTTCTTGTGACAATTTTATACAGTACTATTTCATTGATAAAGAATCTTATCATCTGACATATTTAACATGACTGACAATGCCAGAATCTGGCTGCAAAACCTTGACCTCACCTTATAGTACGCCAATACTATACTACAATATTACTGGTGGCGAAGCGTGGAATACTTATTTGCTCATCGCCCAAATAAGGCGATAAATAAATAGGCATATCCTATATGAAATATACCCGGCGATGACCAAATAAGTATACCACGCTTCGCCACGGAATATTACTTAATTAGTCATTAAGGTAATGATGCTTCATTCTCATACGATTATATAATTATATAATTATCTTTACTTCTATCGTAGTTTATAATCTAATCTCAATTTTGTAGGTGTTTGTGTAATGGTATCACTCTTGATAAAAGCAAAGCTACAATTTTATACTCTTTCATCAATAAATCATTGTATAACTCACACATTCTCATCCTGATCTACAGTATTAATAAATACTGGCGGCCTCGAAATAAGGCGGCTTATGCCCGGTTTTCCAGTCGTTCAATAAACTTATTGATTTAATAACTTTTTTTTTGCATTTAAAAACACATGGTTATTGATTCAATAGTGCTATTTGATCCATAAACAGTCTTTTGAGTGACTGAAAAACCGGGCATGAGACATTTTGAGCTGCTATCAAGTCTTGCAAGCTGCTTACTCTAATGATGGATGATTCAGTTTCAGAGGAATCTACTCAGACGCTCAAAATAGGCAACGCATGAAGCACAGCTTTGTCAATTGGTGATCAAGAGCAAGCAATTTTCGACATTCAACCGCTTTACCGGTTCCATATTTGACAACAGCGCATAATTTCATAGCCACCCAATTTCTTGGCCACTACTTTAGTTCATATTCTGTTACTTTTCTTTTTTGAATACGTGCAGTATAATAATGATGCTACAATCTGTTATAAGCCACTGACATTAAGCTGTTGGATACTTTGGATACTTTTAAAATAGGTTTCCTTTAGACTCCCTAATACAGGTTCACAAGAAAAATATCATTATCACAGCCATATTTATCACCCAAAGTAAGGGTGAAGACATTATACATGGCCACTAAACAATAAAAAGGCAATTAAAATGAAAAATACTGCATCCCTTTAGAGGTGGAAGGGCAGCGGTGCTTAATGTAGAAGTATGGGAAAACAAGGAAAAGGAAGCATTTCGCATTTCAGGCAACACGCAGTGCTGGCTCATTGTTGGAGACATTCCAAAAGAATTCCAGGGATCAGCATCACGGGTCGCAGCCAAACTTCCAGGAGAAGAGATTCAAACTTAGATGTGCAACTTTATCATTCTCGTTTGCTTGATATGAATAAACTCCTTCTATATTATACTTGCGGTTAACAGTAGGCTAACTTCAAAGCTCATCAGGATTCAACGAAAAGTATTTTTTGTCAGTATAACATCTTTATAACATCAGGAAAACAGAAATACTGTAAAATATTTCTGAATGAAATAGGCAATAGGCCTGAACGTCAATTACTGAATTAATACACATAAATTGTTCAAATATTGAGCTTTTTTCCAAATTTATTTTTATGAATTACTCTCAATAGAATATATTAATATAATATAAAGTGACAAGTTGTAATTCACTTTGTACTGTTTGGTGAATATTCAAACTGAATAGATTTAAATAGCTTTGAGAATAATCTAAAGATCCAATAGATATCTACGATAATCATTTATATTTATACCATTAATAAATCTGATGAAATGTCTGACAGTGAGATTCAATCCTTTGCATAAATATAGGACAAAATGTTTTGAAGAGCTTATATGATTCAATGAAGTCGACTTCATGGGAAGTCTACAAGACTCTACGAGAGTCTCTAGTCTACTCGTCTAGCTCTAGTCTACGAGAGCTAAATACTTTGAACGATACAATACCATACTATACGGCACTCAATTCCAACGGTTAAACTACAGCCTAATAATGAATATATATCGTTTCGTCCGATTTTTGAGTCTTCTACCTGACTTCAGAAACCCTTCTATCACTGGCTAATTACTGATGTAAATAATCAGTATCAAATAAAATTTGAAATCTGCTTCTTCAGATTCTATAGCTGCAATAGTTGACTATTTGTATTGCTTCATGTGAATTATTTCTATCAAAGCCATTGATTCGAAGTCAAAGCCTATTTATTTGGATGTAATTTCAAGTTTTCCTCCCTATAAAACTGTATCCTGAAGAAGCTCATATAGAAATTTATGCCAATTCATAAACATTGGCAGAAGTTGAATCAATCCAATAATGGCAATGAATTGTGGATGAGTACATTTTAAAAATAGTAGCTTGAATGAAGTAATTCAATCTACTTTCGGCTTCACTTTGGGGATCCACTTCGGGTAGAACACCTCTGACATCTAGACGGCTGAATATAATGAAGTTGTGACTTGAATCTGCTGTCATCTTACGACAGAATTCATAACTAGCTGCGTTGTGCATTGCCGACCAATCAGGGGAGAGAGGCGGAGCTTGGAGGCGTGTCTGTGAAAATTGAAGCTGTAAATCACCCAGTAACTGCAGCTATCTACCGGTCGAATTCAGAACTAGCTGAGTCATTCATTTCTGGCTTATCAAGAGATAGTAGGCGGAGTTTGGAGGCTACATGTTTTACAAATTAGGCTACGATTCATGGAAGAATTTTAGACACAGTCAAGCATCATTCAAGTATTTTCATTGCTGAATAAATAAATAGAAAAAAATTGGTCTTGGAAAACAAAAGAAATGATTAAATTACTGTTTCTGAAATATGTTTGAATTGTTATCATAATGAAATGGTTACACCCCATTAACCTATCTTCTATCAGATGTTGTTGAAGTTGAAGTTGTTGAAGTTGATGAAGTTGATGAAGTTGAATTCAAATACTCTGATCATAACTCCTAACTCCTTCACTTCCTTCCTAACGATTCATGTGATTCAAAATCGAAATGGCCTATCAAAAAAAATAAGACATTTTCCATTAAAGTTTTCACCTCAAAGTTTTTTCACATGCACGAATCCAATTCTTAATCACTTAGTTCATATTATAGTGATGCAAAAATAGGCTTCCTGTTTCTTCCCTTTATCTTCCCTTCGACTCAAAACTGCTGATAATACGTTTCTTGTAATTGTATATAATTTTGTGGGAAAATCTTAAACCCCATAATCACATTTTAGTGCATAATCACACCTTCAAAGTCCTCAACTATTTTTGTATACCTGAGCTGCACTATTTAGTTTATTATATAGTGTGCTGATACTATTAATTTTCAAGTTGAGTTATAGTTTCACCTTTGAAGTTCTATTATTGATTTATCAATCGTATTTTCAATCTCCATTCACTTAATAGTTTCTATTATGCATTTTGCCAATGCAGACATTCTTGTTTTTGTTATTATTTTGTCAAAAGTTTTGTCAGACGAAACACTACTCCTTCAGGTATCCTGCCTAATTCCAAACTAACCTGAGACATTGCTATCGGACGAATCGCTACTCGGACGAAACGCTACAGGACCCCTAATAATCTTTGAACATTCCGAATTAATTTTCAAAATTCTGAATGTATTGTAGAGTAATCAATTCGAGAATTTTTTCATTGAATACAAAAATATACTATAACAAAGTGCAAAGACAAAGGTGAATTGATTCAATAATCTAATCTGAAATTTATTTGAGTATTAAATCAGTATTCTCATTATTGTGGGTATTAATTTAATAGTAAAACAATGGAAATTGCAATCAAACTTGGAATGAGTGAAACTTCGAAAAGATTGACACAATTATTATATTGGAGTAATGGTGAATATCGTAACCACGAGAACATTAAGTTGATTAGTGCTTCATGGAAACCACTTTTGTCCATCCATTCTCTCTTTTTTGAATCCAATCACCCATTTTTGTTCATCAATTCACTAACTTTTGAGCATCTTTTTCCGTTGAAACCAATATGAGAACATCTGCTAACCTTATTGGGAACTTCACTCAGCAGCAAACTGAGTACAGAAAACATGCAAATGTAGAGCAACTTCCAAACAAGATAACAGAAGAAGTTTGGATTCTGGTGATAGATAAAGCCTATAGAAGTCAAAGAAAGTCTATAAGCTCACACTCCCAGCAAAACTCAAGAGAACTCCAGTATCGTTGATAGAATACGTTACCAATGCTGCCATTTATATCGGTTCCATTTACTTTTCGAATTTGTTTTACCAAAGCGGGAACTTTTATCTTTTTTCTGCTCAACTTTTCTCATCAGTCTTTTCTGTCTGATCTTTTCAAGTGCCTCACAGGCTCTTCACTTTGCTTTTTCCACACCTCACATAATATAACTGAACTACACTCAAGACATGAATTTCACCTGCTCAAAGCTATCAGGAAAATAATAAAACAAGCTGAAATTTCAACCAATTCTGTCTCTTCCTTTTGACGTTCCGTCTATTTTGTTTTTTACCAAGGTATCTTATCTTCTATATTTTCTTATCTTGTTATCTTTACCTTATTTTCTTACTCTTTAGTTTACTCTTCTCATCTACTTTGTCTTCTGTCGCCTCTAACTTTTTATTCAACTTCCTTATGGAATCTTATTTGATTTTATTTTCTCAACTAAATCTCATCCATAATTTTCTTATCAAAGACATTAGGCTATACTAGATCATATACTTTATCAAGTATATTGCCAGAGATAATCCAGTATATTGTTAGTTGACGGTATATCCTTTGGTTCCATAATTATGATAAGGATATTTATATACTTGTTATTTTGAATTCTGATTACATGCAGGTTCACAGGCGAAATTACACATTCACTTAATTGTCCAACACCTTTCAAGAAAAACTATATTACAAAATCACTTCTTCAACTTAAAAAAAGTCTTTCTACTCTTAGTACGGTACTGCCATAGATTAACCATAATGATGGTTATATGAATGGATTATCTCTGGTTGAATTATTCCAAATAATAGATAAAACTCTAGCATGAGCAGAGAGTACAGAAAAATTATTTTACTTTACTCCTATTCCATTTCAATTTCACTTATATTCTCTCTCTTAATCGTAGAGAGAAGAGCATCGGCAACTTGTAGATTACTCTCTAATCTTAGAGGATTTGATTCAGCTGACCAAGCTTATCTATCAATAATAAAGCTTATCAAGCTTATCAAGCAATAATAAAAAGTGGACACTCTGCTTTGTAAAGATTTAGTAGAGCGGAGTCCAATTTTATTCCCATTTTTGCATTCCTCTTAACTAAAGGCCTGAACTCATCTGAAAATATATACCAAGAAGATTTCCTCGAGTATAAGGTTTATACAGCTGTCTTCCTTGATGCTTGAGACCCTACTTCCAAAAATAGTTCTCAGTCACTTTTCATGCTTATGAAAAAGAAAGTTTCTCATGAGGGGTAAAAGGATGACACAATCATTCTCTATTATGAATGAGGTCTACGCATGAATTTTCCTCGTCGGGAATTTTTCAAAATTATGGAACAGCTACTGCCGGCAAGAGAGTTGAGACTACAATTTATTAAACTCTGTATGAGGCAAGTTAACTGATGTGGTGAACATTAGCATCCACCTCTGAGAAATATTCAGTTCAATTGACGAGCTCTGGGACCTAGTGGTTGGCAAGCTGATAACTCAAAAGTAGATTACTATCCCATTTCATTAAAGTGACATTACTTTATTACCACTGTGCTATCGAAATTGACAAAATTTCTACTATTATTCTGCTCAAGAGAATGATTGTGAATGATTGGTGTAAGGCCAAAGGAAATTATTTGAAGAAAATGGAATTAAAAATAACTATTTTCATGTGGTTTTATACTTAATCACTCATTCATTATTGATATAAATTCAAACATCAAAAACTTTTGAACTGTATTTTGTTTGGAAATTCGATATGAACCAATTTTACAATATTGGTTGAAACTTATATTTGTGTGATTGAATTGACATACGAAACTATCCAACACCTATTGAACGTCACCTTCAAGGATTTTATCCACCTCAACTTCCTTGATGGATTATCAAAAATTGAACTCAATTATTGAATGATTTATTGATTTTCTTAAATTTCTCTTGATCTGGGTAGAAAGTCGATTTTGGATGGAATTGAAAAACAATTTTGGGAATTCAAATACTGGACTGAATGAATGCTAATGACTACTAACTAGTCACGTCAGGTGACTATGATGTACTATATCGGACATTTTTGACTCGACAAAAAAAGTTAAATGAAGGAGAGAGACTGGGTCGATTATTCTTAGGTTATGCAATTCATAAATTGAGCAAAAAATCACCAAGTATTTGTGTTCGAGAAATTCAAAGTAATGCAGTTACAGGGTTATAGCAACTCAATGACTTTTCCTACATCATTAAATAAACCTTATACAAATACAACGCGATGTTGCCGATGATGGAAATTGACGTGGACTCTCCAACAGTGAAGTGCTACTTTCACGTTTCCCATATTTTGTATGTCTTTACTGTACAACAGAACCAGGAAGTTTTCTCGGACATAGGACTTTCTGACAAAATCGTTTCTAGTGAGTGGTTCTTGAGTACCAGGCCAAGTGACAACTAGTTTTATTCGAACTGTAGTGTTGTTGCAACTTAGTGCTCCATTATGACTCATATCGCATTATTTTATGAACTTGAAACCAGCCCCTCTCCTCCACTTCCCTTTCGAGTAAAGAACCAATCAAAAATGTCCTGTTCCTCGTGATCACCCCATATATTATGATATATTACTCGCATAGAAGTGATTCTAGTTCTAGAATTAAAGCCGCGTTTAAATTGGATGTGAGACGGTATAAGTTGCAATCAAAAGGTACCTAGACACACAGGTACACATAAAGCTATGGATGAGACACATCAGCTATATCATGAGCTATGTCATGTTTTGCAGCATTATAAGAATAATTGTCTAGGTGTGTGGGTACTTTTAGCTCTTAGCTATTACCAACTCATAACCCACAACACCGTGGCCTAAGCTATCCATCTATTTCTCTTACATTTCTAAAAAATGAAAAATATACTTACAATAATAATTATTATGAAAGACTTACCCCAATCGTTGGCACAGAGCTGCTCCACCATGAAAATGTAGATCACAACTAATTCTCCACTTCTCCACATTTGCTACCGTGACTACAATAAAATAAAAAAGCAATAACAATGTCCTCAATAAAATACACGACTTGGTTTTGCAAGTTTTAAGCTGGTAATACGAAACTTTCGATTCAATTTCAATTATATCTTGTCTACATGAGGTGAGGAGTTGAGAAGATGACAATAATATTAATAACTCTAATGATTTTTCTTTGTCAAAGCCAACATTACTGTCTTTCAGCTGAAATATTATTTTGTACAACATCAATATCTTGAGATATGGACTGTAGCATTGATTAAGAATTTATATATAGGATTCATCAATTCTCTACATTAATTCTTTTCTTATTCTCTTTAAAGTTCATTGGAGATAATAGTACCAGCATCATGGGTCCTATTCTCTTGAGGTAGGGACTTTTTCAAAAATGTTTGAAAGTCCTGTGATGAAGAAAAAGGCGAAAACACACTAGTCATGACACATAGCACGAGGCAGAGTACTACACCTAGTGTGTGTCCGGCTTTTCCATGAAAAAGTGGCCACAGGACTGTGAACAGGCCCCTGATGTGGGAAATGTGTTCGCTTCTAGAAAAAATGGTTCTCTAAGCTTTATCTAAAATTTAATTTCTCATTAATTTTGATGCGGTATAGCTCTCGAAATATTTTAATCCAATCACTAGATATATTATTCATTGTGTGGGAAATGGGTAGAGTGAACTTCTTTCTAAGAATATATTTTTTTACAATTTCAAAATTTTCATAATACTTTAAGATATCCTGACGAACTGGAGGAAATTTTTTAAAATTATTATTGTAGATAAATGGATGAATCTCTCTAATATTATGACAAAATAAAATTTAATATCAATTTTACTGCAGAGAGAGCAGTTTGGCCTCTATTTTGGGTTATTACGATCTCGATAAACACTGAGTTGGGTTAGTAAAAGAAATATAATTGAGTATTTTTTCAAAGTCATTTGAGACTTCTTAAAGTTCTCAAACACTTGTATACTATAAATTCGTTTTCAACAAGTAAGAAGTAACAAGATATTATATTTTTCAACCTCTTAATAATCCAAAATTCTACCTAACGAAATGCAAATACTTTCCTAACGAAGAGAGAAATGTATTGTTTTAATAAGTAGTGACTATCGCGACATTTCCACGTTCTCCGAATAAGCTCAAAGTACACAACATTATCTGTTGAAAGCTGCGCGACTACTGGACTAACTAAAGCCTTCTTATGAGGGAGGTTTTGCCAACTGTAGAGGGAGAAACATAGAAATTCCCCTTCACAGGTTTAAGGGAAGATACACTAAAATTTCCCTCTACACGTTTACACAGAAAGCATGTCAACCCACGAATGGATTTCCATCACGATTTCGCTTTTCCTCTGGCGTTTTGCTTTTTCTGCAGGCTGAGTTCATTATTGGAAAGATATCAACTTTGAGGTTGTTTGAGGACTTTTGGAAAAAACCCTGCAGGAATCGAGTTTCTGATTACCACATTGGTTACGATGAAGAGAAGGAAATGGGAAATGAAGTACTTTATTTCCATATTGTGAATTGATGTTTTACGATTTTTTTCTGTGGTGATGCTCACACAAGCTTTTAGATTGCAACAAGAAAGAGATGATAGATAGCCTAGATGACTTTATTTTTCCCACTTTGTACATTATAAGTTAGTGCTGTGGGCGAAGTTGAGGGATAAGAGCCTCGAATCTCTTCCACCTAATCGACCAGATGGATCTTGATGAATGGTTTTGCAGTTCAGGTGGGCTCCGAACCACCTGAGAGGGATTTTTGATAAGCGGAGAATGCTTGAGTGATATCCTTCATAAATTAATGGAGTAGCAGGTACACGTCTTTTATCTGATCTGAGCGATAAGATGTCAACACCACGAAGCCAATTGCTTTCCTCAAATTAATATATCAAAATACTTCATGACTTCAAGTATCATTTCAAATTTGATTTCAAATGTTTGAAGAGGTGGAATTCAAGTTACACTTAGAATCGTTACAGAATCGTCACAAATCGTCGAAAAACGTCACAGATTCATATCGCCAAAAAGAAGTAGGATAAATTTATTTTATAATATGTGAATAAACTACCGTACTTCAGCTGATAGAAAATCTAATGAGAATTTCCTCTGTCAGGCGGAGTTAGGACTAGAGAGTACTCTCTACACCTCATCACAAATGAGAATTCTGAAAATTTACAACTGTTCAGAACTTCTTTATAAAATTATCATACAGTTTATTTATTTATTTATTCGTCAATTGTCACAATACATCATAAACTGAGTTACACCCATTTGACTGGTGACTTGTCGATTGCTAACTTAAATCTAATTACAATAATATTTACATCTAGATTAATACTAACTATAACTATAGTAAAACATAATAGTAAATCTCTAGATTTGTCCTAATCTCAAAAATAAACAAATTGAATTCCAAAATAAAACTACTCTCCATTTTTTATTCAAAATATCTGTTACAGGAATTCATATCAGCTCATCGACTTTCTCATCAATTAGAATTTCGCGATAGTATATAGGCTTTTCTCTAATAGCATTTTCCTGACTGCCCGGTTAAATGAAATGACAGCTTATAAAAGAATCTCATTCCAGAATAACAGTATATCTCAGTGATTATTAAATATTAAGCTTACTTAAGGAGAGGAGAAATTAATAAATTCCCAGAAGCAGAGAATTAAAAATATTTGACATGGCACACTGCTAGCATATTATATGCAAATTTGGTATAAATACCGAAGCTGAGCAAAATGAGTATTTTGCTTCCATCAAGGTGTGTGCCTCATTCAGGCTCACAGCTCAAACTTGAGCACGTGAGGAATTCCTATTAAAGAGACATATTCTTCGAAAGTCCTTGTCAGGAAATTTTTTTGACCTACCTGTACATTAATTGAAGATGGGAGCAGGAGAAAATTAAATTTTGATAATATTCATCTTACAGTCATATTGACACCTTAACTCATTCAACTGAGCACAATCTTTTCATGAATTGATTGATAAATTCCATTTTATTTTTATATTTCCATCCAAACGTTCTAGATCAGATCGGATGTGAGCATTAAGCTTCTGACAAGAACCTTCAAGCATTTATCTCTATGAGGGCATTTAGCTTCTCATGGTTAGTTGCACAAAAGTCAATAAAATTTTAATGTCATAAAACGACGTCATTTGTTGGAGCAATGCAATAGTTATGCTATTATACTATTAACAAAAGCTCTTTTACATGACGTTATTCTATGTTTATTGGTTTTCGTGCAATCCGCCTTTAGAGTTTTTAAGATAAGACTCTTCTTATAAAAACACGACTTCCTTGATCTTTTCAAAACATTTTGAACATTTATTTTCTCGAGAAACAATCATAATTATTAATTGAACACTGCTTCCAGTAATGTTGTAGAATTGTTTTTACTCAACATTCAACTGATGATGATGCCATGAGCATTGAAACTTGAGTTTTGGTATTACAGTAATAAAACTACGTATGTAGAAAAATACAGTACAGTATATATCATTGTGTATTGGATTTCAACCATAATTATACTTCGTACATTGGGAATGATGTAAAATACTTTAATAAGCATTCAAAATTCATGCGTGGTAACTTTGCTTATGTTTTGATTACAAACTCTAAATCAAGCTACAACTTCTGAGCTGAAAATAGGGGTAAGTAACAGAGAGGATAGAATTAAAATATTCTTCAATACTCTTTGGTAAGGAGGCATGTAAGTGCATCTCAGATGCGATTAAGGAAAAATTAGTGTTGATAACATTATCAGATACATGAACTACTTGATACCACAGAGAAGTAAAGAACTTTTCTTCTCTTCTACTTCACTTCTCTTTACTTCTCTTTGTTGATACATAGTCATACATATACAATTTAACTAATAATCAAAAGAAACTCCACCATCCAGTTTCATGAAAATCCAATTGAATTCAACCTCAGCAAGATGACGACATTTGACGGAGCTAAAAATAGGGTCTCTGCATTAGTTTTGGTAGATGACATAATTTTCGGCGGTTAGGTTCATTGGATTCTTGTGTTACTGCCCGCAGGTACCCATGAAATGCTTACTATGTACATTCTTCAGATTCCATACCCATTAGTTCAAATTTGAAACAATCTTGCATCGTGAAACAATTCTCGAATCTTGAAACAATCTATCGACTACATCATTGTAAACACGACTCCATTGCACTATGTTGGGGACTCCTGGAAGTTTGCCCTTACACAAAGTTGGTCTTATCTAAATTCCCAGCCTATTTGGGTCTAGCCTATTGAGCGGGATATGACCGACTTTATTGTCTCAGTACCAGCTATTCTCATAAATCCACCAGTATCTAAGCCCTTAACGATATTGGCCAAGACAAAACATAATACGAGATATTGTCTAGGCAGTGGAAAAACGCATTTATTTTTTTATCGCTCCTTATGAGCATTTGACAGCTTTTAGTAATTGGCCTTTCGTGCAATAGTCGATTATGACCATTGCAGTTACAAACTCTTTACTGGTTTTATTGTGTTTCTGATATAGATTCACGTAATACGTGACACTCTCCATAATCAAAAGAGCCACTGGGAATCAAAAAATGATAAAATCGTGAAAAAACCTACGAGGTAACAAACATTGGAGGAGCAAGCTGTCAAAATACATCCGAGAAAATGATTCGCGATAATTATTTGATACAGTTTGATTTTTCAGATGATTAGTCTATGTATCATCGTAAAATTCAGGGACACCCATGGATATAACCACACAACTTTGATCCAAACCCTGAGGAATTATGTTTCCCTATCTTGAGCCATCTTCATCTCGCTAACAAAGCACTGAAACTTTCCGTAGGGACTTTTCCTTCATTTTAATTATAACAGCAACACTTACAAGCTTTCATAGTTTTCAGAGCGTCAACCTGAAGACATGATACAACGTTGATCTCTACCCTGAGAAATTGTCAGTATCTCTTCGTCATCTTTATCTATGTAACAAAGCATGCTCGTAACTTTCCGTAGGGAGGTTTCTCTTTATTTTAATGTGTACAGCACCACGTATTCTCAGGGAGCGAAAAATAAGCGTATATTCAAGTGTTCTCATGAAGTTAAGGGACAACCTGTAGATATGGTACAAAATTGATCCACACCCTGAGGAATTGGCAGTAGTATGTTTTTCTCCCAAATGCCGGCGAAATCCTCTTTGCACTCAGACCAGCAGCAACTGTTATCCAGGTTTCAAGAGCAGTCACTCGAGGGGATTCCATGAGTTTACGGCTAAAACCTGAAATATTTGTGCACACTTCTGTTAAAAAATTCCCGCTCAATTACTCTCCTACATACAAGCTCGCACACACAAGCACGCGTCGCATGTCATGTCATGTGTCAGTGCGAATGAACCTTTAAGCCAGAGGCTATCGAACTGCAGGATAAGAAGGAAGAGAGAGTGAGAGAGAGAGTGCCATGAGAAAGGTGACAGTAAAGAAGAAAAAGAAGATAAGAGGAAGTTAGTTTGTGAGTAGCAAGTGTGAGTACCGGTGGATACGTGGAGAAGATTCTACATAATAAGAGCGAGTGAGAGGGGTGATAAAATATTGTGTGTGAGTGAGTGAGAGAGCCAGTTTGATGGCGCACTACGTGATAGCATCACAGCTTTTTGAGTACACGACGTGATCCCTGCAGAGCATGCCTAGTGAACGCACGTAGAGTAATTACAAGGATAAAGGAGCACTCCATCAAAATTTAATAGCTCAAAATCCTAATTAAAAAATGCTATCAAACTGAATTTTACTATTTGTACAGCGTACAGGTGCAGCGTCAAAGATAAGATTCTCCATTATGATGAATAGGCTGATGTCACTGATTTATTTGCTCCAAGACTTTATGAATTCTCCAGGGAAGTGGTATGAATGGAAGAGTATCGAGTCGAGGAATCACCATGAAAATAGAAGAATAATGAGACGGGAACTGGACAAGGAAGGGAGAAGTGATTCCGGAGATCTGATTTCATAAAACCTCTTTTTTTCTTGAAATAACACTGGTGAGGATAATCCTCAGAATTACGAGAATTTGTCTTAGAGCACTTCATGTGCAAAAAACCAGGATAATAGAATTCGAGAAATAGCGCAGAGATGTCACTCCTCTACCTAGCGGTATATGTGCTCTATCACTGAAATACTAATATCAAAGAGTAAATAATTAAAATAGTTGTCATCCTTCCATGCCCTTGTTCTAATAAACATAATCGCAATTTTACAGGAGACTTTTTCTATTTTTTAGCTTTTAATCATTATTGTAGTTTTTAGCGAATCAAGCAACCTCCCTACACTTACAGGTTACATCAAACAAAAAACATCACCATGCATTAACAGTGCTCTATGAATAATAAATTACTTTTCAAAGGTGTCAAAATTTATAAAGAGTCGCCTTTCTATATTCCAAGCCATTCAACTATTCCAGGCTGATTCAAAATTCAAAATCGAGAATTCAATCATTGATCAGGAACCGTAGAGTAGGCTAGAGATCGGTAGTAGATCAGGAGCGTAGAGAAATGTTGATCTAAAATAAAGATATTTTTTTATTGCAGAAGATGAAAAGTGTAAGAAATTTATTGAAGTGGAGAATCAAGTGGATAGTTTAGTTCATTTCTCTCTCCACTTCCGTCACCTTAATGATAAATATAAACAAAATTAAATTATTTAAATTCCATTCAGCCTTCAAATATGTATTGGATAAATAATTTATTTGAATATTTATTCAAATTAATGTTATTGAATATTGAATCAAATTTATATTTATTCAAATAATATATGATCTTGGGAAGCGGCTGGCTTCGTGGTCGGTACAGATTAGATAAAAGACGTATCATAATTATGTTCTGTTCTGTTATCTTGCTTATCAGAAACAATTCCCGGTGGTTCAAAGCCCACGTTCAGCTGTAAATTAATTTTTCTCTCTTCATCATCCTTTGAGCACGCACGAGCCAAAAGATTATTAAGGGCATCACTTCAGCTAAAATCTCACCGTATAGTACAAAAGTGTATTAGTAGGTACAAGAAGATGAAGTTTTATAAAAGGTTCTACCTAGAGCTGAAACCTCGCTAGAGTGTATTTGTACATGAAGATGAAATTAAACAAAAAATAATCGAAGCTTACTGTTTATTTGATTTGTAAAACATAATATACATTATAATTATAATGAGAAGAACTCAAAATTGAACATTTATAAATAATATCTGAAAGTTTCATTATTGAAGGCACCTTGGGCTATATAAATGACAGGAATATAACATATATCATAACGAATTAATGATTGATTAGTGAATTGATGAGTAAAGTCGTGAAATAATGACGAATGTTTGATATTGATTATATAAAAAAACGTGTGCGAATGTTTAAATAAATAATATGATATTATGATGTGATGTGTAGGTGATGTATTATGATGATAGTAGGTGAATTGAGATGAATTCACGTGTGAAGGTGATCCACATTTATCCATGAGTAAAACAAGTTTTATCGTGCGAAAAAGATTCAGCTCACTCTTTAGTCAATCACAGCCTCAAGTTGGTAACAAACATTCTTGTTCAGTTATTACAGTAAATAGGTTGTCCATGTCCAATGAAACATATCAAGTCCACATTCATAATAATAATTATGTTCTTCGCCCTGAGAGAGTGAATGATATGGAACAAATTTGAAAAGTAAACTCTTGAAATTATTATCACAGTATTCTGATGAAAATCCAAACCAAATCACTTTTTCTCATTCGTATGAAAAATCACATTCGTATGCAATAATCATCAACTCAGCGGTACTAGGTTTTAGGTCTTCATCACTTGTAGTAGGTTAGTAAACTAGTTCTTTTTCATCACTTTTCATTACTTGGCAACCTAGGATGAAAAAATAATAAAAATTATTATAATATTCATTAAAAGCTTATATATTAATATTGATAATATTGATTTAACACAATATAATGAAATGTTTTAGAGGAAAACATGCAGAGATAAGCCGATAGAGGTGTCTGAATCTATGTTGAAGATTCCAATGGATGGTTGCTTTCCTTATAATAATCAAAAAAGGTTTACTGAGACTCTCAATCTCTCAAATATTCATACATCAGCTAATAATTATTGACTTCTAAATTATAATCCTGTGTGATCTACAGCAATTTTTTTTAACAAGTGAAAAATTCGTGAAACAGGATCCTTTGTTCAAAAGAAGATCCTACTGCATTGCATGACTTCTGATTTCCATGATATTATTATATCAATGAACTATAATATAATGTAACGTATATATCATATATAATACATACTAAATAAATATTTTTACAGAAATATAATTCAGTCCTCTCCTGTATTAAGAATTTCTAAGTTTTATGAAACAGGCCCCTGAACTTAAACTCATATTCACTGGAATAAACATTTCTGAAGAGGAATGATTGAAAACAATATATTTCTGTGATGAATGACTCTGCTCTTGATATTATAACTGTATTTGTCTTTTAAAATAGGGTTATCCATAATATATGCTGAACTAAATACATGCATGAGATATAAATACATTATTGAATACAATCAGGTTATCCATAATATATGCTGAACTAAATAAATGCATGAGATATAAATACATTATTGAATACAATCAATGAGAGAGATTACCCTTCTCTAAAAATTAGACTACCTGAAAGAATTCCTCCCTTGAAGAAGATATTTTCTCCTCAGGTGACATCTGATTTCTCTAAGCCGACAACCACTACTAGTTTTTGAACGTAGTTGTGAGGTGTGAAGGCCGGATTTACCTCTCTGTGACCACTGTTCATGGCTATTATGGTTGGCTGAGGGTCGATGGTTCGGCTCTCCAGTAATTGCTCGTGAATTTCAGAGCCCGCATTGGGGAACAAGGTCGAGTAACGAGGGGCTGATTCCATGACCTGCTCGTAGCTCGGAGGAAGATCATCTCTCGAAATCTGTTAACAAGTCAAGAATCATAGATAGACAGATGGATTTATATTTCCTGATCCATGGGCAAATATCTGCATACGATCAGGTCAATTAGATCATATTATTACACATAATACTTAAAAAGTATTGTCATATGGCATCGGTGGAGAGACCCGTAAGGAGTACCACCTCGCCGTAAAACCAATTTTCCCTTGATGGGAACATGGTGAAAAGTTATTAATAGAGTAACTCTACCACTGTGCTCATAGTTATGTACTCTACTCTACCACGTACTATTTCATTGATGGAGGTAACAAGACAGTTGGTACTTGCCCAGTGAACTCTAACACTAATTCACCTAATGGAAACGCGGCTTTACAGAGTCGATAGGATGAAATAGGAAGCTCCATACGAAGTTTCAGAACTGTAAAAATTACAGTCCTCTGCTGGATTGTGGTAGCTAGAAAAATTCCTCCTCACCATAAAATGGTCTCATGCTGATCCACTCAGGCTATACATCGCGCTCTTAACTCTTTGAAACCCACCGAATGATCGATGGGACAATATTATATAAAACCGTATTCTCATTATCAATGGTGATCGTGATTGGAGATGAATGTGTAAGTATGAGAAGAAAATTTCATAATTAACAATTAACTATTATATTTAATAGTTACACTCCTTTAATGGTAATGGTTTACACTTTCCTTGTCTTAGAACATCTGACCATGTGTTAACTTGAGCTCCAATTCATTATTATTCTTATTGTCATATTTAATGAATTCGTCAATAGGAATCCTTCAAACGGTAGATAATTGATTATTCGTATACATTTTTACATGGACCATTACCATGTCAGTCATGTATTGACGATACGTCTCCCATAACTTCAACGTCACAAATAGTTGCATTTCTGTCACGTTTTCATTCCATTTCCTGTACAGAAGTCATAATAGAGTTTCCATTTAATTTTCTAAGGCATCATTTAACTTCGACTTCCATTTTTGACCGTGCAGTTGAGTACACGTGACCCGTGACTGGAATTCGTATTCAAAAGTGTTATTAGTCAGTAACCTTTCTACAAAGCGTATCACAATATTGATACTCAAGTATCAGATTCAGTATCACATTTTAAGCTCAAGTATTTTGATAACGTATCTTGAAACAGAAAACTTGATGAGTATCCTCTCAACATGAAACAAAATTTGAAGGAAGCAGTTCACTCGTGAAATTCACTTCTATTCATTTACATGAAAAACTGCATTTCAAATTGTGTTTCCTAAGATTTCCTTATTGCTCATTATTCTCTTTTGAAGAGTAATTTTCTACTCATCTTCTATAATGTGTATATTGTATTTTTTCAAAAGAAGTGTTATTGTGAAATGATCGCCAGATCATCTTTCAACCTTCTTGTATTCAAATTTAAACGGCTACAAGCTTCATAATTGATGTTGTGGTGTGTGAAATCGTCTTGTCTTTATTTTGATTGATTGAAATTATTGTATTTGAGTTGTTATTACTCTCCAATACCTGCATTCTTTTACGCCTCCGCCTGGCATCCATGAATTTGATGAGGAGGATTGTGGGACTTACTAGAAGCATGAAACTTGCCGTGGCCACCATCACCACCCCAGATGTCATTCCTCTGGGTTCCTTCCCCTGCTCTGCTACCTAAAACCATTTCCATCAATGAAATTAATGAAAATCAGTGAACGCAGAAATCAATGAATATGACCATATTATAAATGAGAGAAATGTCATAATTAGGTAAAATTACTTCAAAGTACTTTAGTAGCTTATTAAGCTTATTAAGTAAGCTGTCAGAAATATACAGTACCCTGCTCTAGTTTGATTACGCTTATCAAAAATCTTGTCACAGAATTTTCCAGTGAAATCCCACTTATAGGCCAACCCGTATTGCTGTTCAATGTGAAAGTATACAATGTGTATGGAATTTTCTATAATACAGCCTATTGACTTTGTATTATCAATAACAGATTATATCATATTTATGAACAATGAGAATAATCCTGTAATTCTCATCAAAGTTTCACTACTAATACATGAGTATGGAGTATAAGGAAGTTTATATGATGAATATGAATATGTTGATTCATATGAAATTTTGTGACTGAATATGAACACCATAATAACTTATTCAAAAAATCCAAATAATGAGAGAATAACTAACATTTACATCAGAATAAATAGCTAGAGAAGCATTTCATTTTCCTGTTCAATGATAATGTTTACAGTTGCGGAAATCTGGAGAATTCTTTCATCATTTGGATTTCTGTTTCAATCATCTGATTACTCCTTCTATCTGCAATATAAAACTGTTTTGGTAGAATCAAATTTCCTTGGTTGGAAAATTTGAAAAGGTATTGGGAGAGAAGGAGAGTGCAGGACAATATAGCCCGTAAAGCACGTACCCGTGCCCGTGATTAGACTACAGTGATCCATTGTGGTCAAAAAGAATAAAATTCCAGCACTTATTCAACATAAAGAGAATTTACTCAATATAAAGTTGTTATTCATTCATCAACAATAATTATTTCATACTCAGAATCAAACATCATTGTCACGGGGATCAAGTAACATAGGTTCTTCCACTTTTATTCAATTACCTCATCTCAAACTTGAAAAGATGTCAGAGACTGTAAACCAGGATCTTAAATATTCCATAAAGTAAGAGATTGGTAGGAGACAGGACAGCCACATAATTCCTATAAGACACGAAGTTCTATATTATTAATGGAATCGTGCGTAGGCCTCCATTAAGTTTGTGAGCTTAACTTTGAGACGGTGGCTGAATCTCTGAAGTCTTTGAAAGTTGGTGAACGGACAACTCAAGCTTTAAAATAATAGCCTATTCGTTGTCTGGTGAACTGTTGATAACTTTGATTGAGAAAATTGATAATTTCTATTACAATTCCTCAAAGTGTTTCAAGTTCTCAAGAAGTCATTCACTATTTACAATATCAACATTAGAGGATGAATCACTTTATACGCCATCGTCATGGACATTGTAATAAAAAGTCTTGAGATAATATTGTAAGATAAATCTTGAGATACGTTTTCAGTCCAGGAGCCTCAGCAAAGTAAGCAGGGGCTTGTTTCTTGAAATTTAGAAGCCATGTATTACAGCAAAAATGAGGAGACACATTACAAGAATGCGAATTTATAAGACAGTACGGTACGCTGTGCTATTCATGACCAGTGCGTATCCGCATTTATCCTGTATTATAAGACTTCTACTTTCAATGAAACATGCCCACCACGTATTATGGAAGATATATCTTAGGTTATATTTTATCTGCCAACTACAGTATTCTACGCAGATCTCTACACTGGTGGATTGATTTGAATAGGAATAATCCCTTTGGATTTATTCAGAAATACATTATTGAATACCTTTAGAAATATAATATGTTTTGAAAATCAAGATTGATTTAATTCTCAATAGAAAAAAGTCATAGAATGTAAATACAGAGCCATTTAAAAGCAGAAAATATTTCTCACCGAGAAATAATACACATTTTATTAGATTAAATAATACACATATAGATGGCAAAGAGCCATCTCCTATCAAAGACTTGTGAGGAAAAGGATGAATTTGAAGTAAGGGGGGAACCAACCGTGGCAGCGTTGGAGATGTTGGTGAGTCCCTTGTTGAGGAGCAGAGCGCTGACCGCTAACCAACTCAGAATTTGGACAGCAGCCACCACCCGTCCTGCCCAATGCTTGCCGCTCATTTCAACAGCATTTTGACTAGAAAAAAAAAACACAGAAAAATATCAAGAACACACTCTGAAGATGGTTTTTGCTGAAAATTAGGTTACTAAGAATTTTTTGTGTAAGCATGTAGGAACGCATCACCAACTTACTTCGAATATTAGAATAGCCATTTATCAGTTGAAATATATAAAATTGTTACTCATTTACTCATATTATTCAATTAAATTGAGGTAGCAGGGTTAGTTGAGGGTGGAAGTAAATATCTATCTTGTATTTGAGAAGAGGCTCAATCAGGGAGTCAGAGAATCAGGCTACAGTTATGGATGTACCAATCCGTTTCCAAATCCTCCAATATTGAGATGGATGAGTAGGCTATTATAGCTTCATTTCTCATTATTCAATGGTTATTCTCTTCCCAAATATTGTATTCATTACGAGTATTGCAAAATTATATTTGTTCAATTGATATTATAAATATAAAGATTGGAATAGAATAAAAATAGGAGCAATCGAACCTTGACAGCCCATTATAGTATTGAATCAATACAAAGTGACCTTTCCATTTCCATTCCACGTTTATTTTGCTTTTCCAAATCACTGGACGATTATTGGAAAAGTGGTAGGATTTCCCACAGGGAAGTGTAGTGTAGTAGCTCTCTGATTTTATTTTTGATGTTAAACCCATTGGAAAGCGGGAGAAACTCCATCATATTGATCAATTGATAACTTTATTTCATTTCATATTAGACTCATGCATTTACTGGCATTCATTATAATGAACTAAAATTGTTCAGCATGTATCAGTGAATAATTTCTGAATCACTGCTGATCACTGTTTTTAAAAAATTCCATCTTGCAATGACATAGGAGCTATTTTCATCTGTATAAATTTATAAAAAAGTATTTTTATGGCATGATCTGTTTGCTTTCTTCAATATCATGAACTGTTCACAATGCAATGACTGCTGATTGGAGCCAAAAATTCATCTTGCATTGATGTTTGACAGAGGAACTTTATTTGTAGTCTGTATAAATTTTTAGGGCCCAGTGATGAGTCTTTCATCTATAAATCGTAACGCTTGATCCATAGTAAGCTATATATTCTGCTGATCATTACTTCAGATTTTGTTTACCAGAAATTGATAATTCAGTAACAACCGAGACTAGTACCTCAATATATTCATACATTTGTGGATGTAACAACTTGAAGCCCCTCCATTCAATATGGATAACAACCTCTGTCACCTTCACTATTACACAAAAAATTATGTAGTTTCTAATGAATTTATACAGTTGACAGCAAGGAAATGAAATGTCTCCAGGGATTATTCTACTCATGATTTTCGATGGCATTGGCAAAACGCCAGAGGTGCATACGATGACATGAAAACGAATAGACAAGCGATGGAAGTTGAGAATTGAAAGAGATTGAAGAATTGAATAAATGCCAGGGTGGGGCTCTTATCCTATGAGCAACATTTCAGGGTCTCCGTCGGAGAAATTAAAATTTGTCCGTTTATTGTAACTGACATCGACTTTTAGCGTGAAGGTGAATCAACAGACTCAAAGACATCAATGTCCTTAATTTGAATCGACTAGAGAGAAATCTTCTTGGCTTGTGAGTACGGTGGTGTAGCTGTGGTGAGTCACAAAAGACCAGAGGCTAAGTTAGCTGGAGAGCATTTATTCACTTGCGACAATAGGAAAGCACTTAATTATTTTTTTCAATGAAGTTGTATTGATTTTAGACCTGATATACCTAAATTTGAGATTGAGGACGCGTATAACAAATTATATTGTGTGTGTGTGTGTGTGTTTGTGTGATGCTTTACGTAGCTTTTGTCAAGTTTTGAACCATTGCTGGAGAAATATTATCTTTTCAATTGTATCTCCGCGACTACTTTCATCCTTCATTTTGATACCAAAAAATATAGATGTACTAATCGTTGAAACTGTATTTAGTGAGCTGGACACAGTCATGTGGAAAACGGCATTGTCATGCAGAAGTCATTGATGAATGTATGATTTCCTGAATAAATATAGGAAAGAAATAAAAAAAATGGATATAAAAATCTTCATAGCTAACTTCAATTTCGAACATAATCGATCTTATTTTGAAATGCGAATTCATATTCTGGGCAATGGATTGAAACATAATAATCATGACAAGGACTACTTTTCATGAAAAATTTCAATGGATCTGGAAATGTAGATAATGAACTTTCAATTTCTCAATAATTCATGATTATTCTGATATTAATGTTGAGGAAAGAAGGTTGAAATTACTCCTATAAATTTTGAAGTGAAATTCTTTCAGACGTTACGTTATTTTCGACTATTAATCACAGAGAACAGACTAGTGAGTATGCTTCTCTAAGTATCAACTCTCTGTGCAAGAAATTGAAAGAAAATTAAATTCACTTATCAATTTAGAATTAATCATGATGAGGACTAGTTTTAATAAAACAAATCAATGGATCAAACAATGCAAAAAAAACTTTTCCGAATCTACAACCATGAAATAAAAAAAAATTCAAACAATCATCATTGTGCAAGAAAGTGATTGGAACATAATTCAATCTATTTATCAAAAGAATCATGTTGAGGACTATTTTCAATAAACACAACTGATTCAACAATGTTTAAAAACTCTCCCAATTTTTTCATTATCGTAAACCCAAACGTGCCTTCCAACGGCGAATTATCCAGTTAGTAAGTAGGCTACTACTATTGGCAGAACTGGAACTATTATTTGCTGTGTACAAATCGGATAGAAGAAAGTTAATACGGTACGGGCCTTATCAGCCGGCGCTATCATCTTGTAGAACAACTTTTAGATAAAAAACGGAGCGACAGCTTCTCCTTTGTTTCTCGTGTTACCTGAGACATATCCGCCAGTAGAGGATGTTAGTGAAAGTCCCCCACGGCCATAGAGGTGTATATACTATATACATATATTACTATGTTCACGGCTCCTTGCAATGAAGAAGGATTGCGAATGCGAAGAGAAGTCGCAAGAATTGCAAGACAAAAAGGAGTAGATGGAGAATTGGAGGAGGAATAAGAGATGCTGTGAAAATACGGGTATTCTATTCCCAACTCCAAGAAATACTTGATAGAGGAATGAAGGATATGCTGTTTCAGGCTGTGAAAATACGCAGATTCTATTTCAAACTCCAAGAGTGCATGCCGCTGTAATGTAACAAAAACATATCACGCCCAGAAAGGAGCTTTTCACTACTGATGTCCTATTCCGAATGTGGGCCACCAGTTTGTATTCGAAAAAATGGATTACGACATTATGTTGGGGAGTCTACCCTGAACCCATTTTAAAGTTGAATGTAGGCTATATATTATATGCTGAGAAACATAAAAATTGGCGCCAGTCAAAATGATATCTATTTATTCAAGCAAGTACAAAAAACTCTTAGGAATTAAAGCACTACTGGCACAAAGTCCAAAACATCTTCTCTTCCCAATTTTGATAAATTATTATCCCAATATTTCTAATGGAGGTTGAATATATTATTCATTCACTCTCAATACAAGTTTCCTTTTCGAACTTGAAAAAGCTATGAGTTATCAATTTTGAATTGGGAAGAATCAAAAGAAAGATAGAATTAGAATAGAAGTAACAAAGTTGGAAAAAGTAACAATGAGTGTACGAATTAAATATTTCTCATTTCATTGAATAGCTGATGATTTTTTATTTTGACAAAAAAAATTCATTATCAATAAAAAATTTAACATTATAGAATAACCAATTCTTGACTTTTGTGTGGTTGACCGAGTCATTGTGCTGAACTGATTGAATGTGAGAGTTATTCCTTTAATGTTTAACATAGTCTCTTCTGATTGGATTGCGTGTATCTTTACGATCGGAAAGCATTGTGATTACAGGTTACAAAGACATTCAAATTAATAGTTAAATTGAGTAGACTTCGGTCTCTGAATAAAGAATAAGTTTCATACATGCCTTCTTTCGCAGTGGGCTACGCTGTTATTGAAAATAATATAATTTTTCCAGACCAAGATATATTGATACCTTATCTGAGGTGAGAAAAATGGGATAGTCTCTTGATTATCATCGGATATGTGATCTGGAATAATATTCTATCCTGGTTTTCATTTTATTGTTCCAACATTGGAGGGGGAATATTTTTCTATGGATACGTGAGAGATATCTCCAGGTAGCAGGAATAATTTCTCGTGTATTTCATATTGATTGTATTCTCAATCAATAAGTGAATCATATAAGATATTATGAAAAATGAATTTGTTATTTTATTTGGTTTTTCCATGCTCAAACATTTCTTTGGAAATGAAATTGGATCTTTCGCCAGGAAAATCTATGCAATAAATCAAATAGAATGATAAGTGAAAAATTCATCGATTTTCTTTTTTTTTTTTCTAAAAGGAAAGTGATTTTTCTCAAGTGATGAAAGTTAATTTTGTGAGAACTGTAGTAGAAAAATAACAATTACCAAAACTTGAAATGTGTGTTAGCAGGATTAATCTTTAGCACTTTCCATTCAGTTGAAAATATAAATATTCTCACCGACGAGAAAAACATTTCAGAATGTTCAAATGGATAAGTTATTGTTCTCGGGAGACAGAGTGACAGAGACATCAGTTGGTTGTGAAAATATAACGTCAGTCTCTACTGTGTAGCCTTAAGCTGACTTTGAATTCAATGACAGTTCATTCAAAGTTATTAACATAAATCTGAATGAGAAAGATTTTACAGGAGCCGCCAGTCATCAATCTCTTATTGAGAAGAAGATAAATATTCTTAGGATTTGGAAAGCTTTATTATACTCTGCGTCCAAGGATGAAAAGAGTAATTAGGCCGGAATAAGCAAGCTAGGTCAAATTATAATTGAACTGTATTTCAGTAAATAGGCCTGCCAAAGTTATTTGCTCGTTCACAGGCTCAGTATTAGTCAAGAAAGAAAGACAATAAAAGAATAAGATTTACCTACTCTGTGCCAGTAGTAATATGGCATTAGGCTGCATTTATGTGAATACGAGTTGCGAGCAGTAGATATCCCCACACTATAACTATGATATACTATAACTACAGTACAAATGTGACTGGAGATAATGATTTTTAAATGGAGTCAATTGGAATGTTATACTCGTTAATTTAAATCTAAAAGCAATACATTGAGAGGATTTTTCCAGGAGTTTAAGTCGAGTTATGCGATAGATGCGATACAATATTTATTGCCAAAAAAGTAACAATACAAAAACGAAATTAGTAGAGACACTAGAAATAGTAAACAAATATAAAAATATGTCATAATTCACAAAAGAAATTAAAAACTTTTGTCATCACCCAGCAAAGAAAACTCCTGTCCGCTAGGTGAGAGTACCAGTTCTAAAAATTATAATCCATAGTAATTATTTTATTGTTATACAAGAGAAGTGGAGAAATGGGGAAATATATCACTGATGACAGAGAAGTTTTCCAATATACAGTTATTAAATTAACTTTTGCTCTACCTTCAATACATCTTCAATCTTGAAACCAAAAAGAAACATCTACATGGGTATGAAGTTGAACAATTTTGTAGAATCATGAATGCCGATGCTTGTTAACTATTTTATAGTTTGTGCACCGTATTTCTCTTAACTTACCTTATTTATTACCTCTAATTCCAAACAACGCTTAGAAAACCAATCTGCCAGGAGAGGCAAACAGACTTCAAATAAGAGAAACTATATTTTTTAGTAAATTATAAATGATTGTAATAATTGGGCTTATGGACAAAAACTTGAGAGGATCTACAAGTGAAGGAGCGCCTGGTTTTGTAAGCTAAAAAAGCACAGTGTGAATCACAGTGGAACAAGCGAGCATATTATCATAATTAACAAAAAATAATACATTAAAAACACGCAAATGAATGTGCAATGGAGTAACAGCATCCGGATAGGGGCTTCCTGTTGCAACATTAGCAATGTCATGACCGGATTAAATCTATTTGCAAGATCAACATACGCAAATGGGAACGCTTGAAAGTTGAAACTCTTGATAAAACTGCCAAAACAAGACTTTGATGACGATTAGACTGCTTTCTTGTTCATTGATTGATTCTAAGTGGTAAAAGATTGCAACTAAAAAGCGAATAATGAATATTCTCATAACATGCTTGAAATTCATAATTGGAAGCCCATTTTTTAATCAACAACCGCAGGTAAATTCATTAGATCTTATTCCTTCAACCCTTTCAAGGAAGACTTCTTCCAAAGATTAACGGCCACATGCACACGAAGATCTGAATTTAACCGCCGTAAAATGATGTCCAATGCAACAAAAACTAATGATCTCATCTGACGTCCATGCAATTGATGATATCTAATTCACAAATTATATTTGAATAATTATCATCAAAAATATTCTAGGAATTCTTAAAAGCAAGGCTATGACGTTTAAGACTTTATTTTATGATGAAGATTGCTCCATCTTCATTAGACTTTATAAGAGAAAAGAAAGAATTATTTATTTATTTGATTTGATCTTTTGATCCTCTTAATTTCTACTCCGTGAAAAGAAGAGACAACAAGAGAGATAAAAGAGTGAGAGAGAAATATGATGAATCTCTCCTAAAGATCTGGGTGAAGATAACCAATGTGTAAAAATGCTTTTAATTTGATCAATCCAATCATGAAAACAATTGAGAAGAACTATTAAATAGATAGCAACATGTTAATTGCGACGAATAATCTATAAAATTGAATTTCATCAATTTAATTGAATTCTTTCATAACGGTTTTGGGAAACAAGTAATAGCCTACGCAGAAAGATATCATCAATATTATGATTGTTATATAATACTTCCCCTCCCAAGTATAGGTGCCTGTAATATAGGCTATGCTAGCTGCGGTAGCCTCAAACCAATTCCATGAACGATCAATATTCTACGACAAGAAGAGTTGATTTCAATATCCTGAAACATTCAAAACTTTCAGGTAGAACTTCACGTCACGTCTCCTCAACTCAACCAAACATCGACATAGAACTTCCAAATCTTTGTTATCTTTTCAAACGAAGGCCTGATTTTTTCATCCTCTCTCCAAGATGCAGGATTTTCTTCGGAAATAACTTTTGATGTGAAAGTGCTTCAATTTTATAACCTGATTGGATGTGAAACACCTGTTGTATGAAGGTCAATCAATTGAAAGTTCGTGATTTTTTTTTCAATCTTGTAAGAAGATCAATAAGAGTGTGTTGTTTGACACCACCAGTAGCAAGCCACCTATTCTTCGCTACATGGTAATCAAGAGAATATATTCACAGCTTGGCTCGTTTAAAAACTAATTCTTCACTTTTCAAAAATAATCAACTTAAATTAATTCTTCACTAAATACTAATTCTTCACTTTCCAAAAATAATCAACTTAAATTGTGTGTGTTAATTCTTCTAAAAAACTAATTCTTCACTTGAATTCTTCTAAAATTATTTCTTCACTAAAAACTAATTCTTCACTTTTCGAAAATAACCAACTTAAATTGTGTGTGTTAATTCTTCTAAAAACTTATTCTTCACTTTTCAAAAATAATCAACTTAAATTGTGATGTTAGATGTTTATGTTTTCTACGTAGTAAGTGTTACTATGAATTAAATAGAATAATTTCAAGCACATCCATTCTTCGATGATACTAAAATTAAGTGATATTCAGCAATATAAATGATTATTCCATAAACATTTTACTGTGAGTTCCATTTATCCTGGTATCAGGCATACAAGCCATTCATACATCAATCCCACCCACAGTACTAATAACTTTGATAAGTTTTTATTTATTTTTTTATCGTATGACTTTTATTGGTGGGGAGACCCTTACGGGTAGGTTCACTTTGATAAGTGATTATTTGTTGTAAGAATCAGTTAAGCTCTCTCTTTTCCCACGAATCTGTTATCGATGTCTGTAGGAGGTGTCATTATCGTTAGTGGTAGTCTACCTTAGACAACATGGTTCAACTAGACACTTTCCCAACTATAACATCGGTCCAAAAGTTCAATTGGTAAAACATACTTTTCTGTGGTTGTCAGTTCTAGGCAATCAGGTTGCGGTAACCCAAACAGTCGCACTCTATCTTTGAAAGTAGTCTAAGCGCATTTGCTTGAATCGTTCAAGAGTAGGCTAATCTGATATTAACAACAACCGAATTGATTGCAATGTAATCCACTCTAGATACAGCACTATAGCAACACAGAGTAGGTAGCCTATATCTCTAGGTAGGTAGATATAACTGCTCTGTGATAGCACTCTTATAGCACACATTTAGGTAGTACCACTGTATAGTCAATCCACTTTGATATTAATTAATATGTTTATTAACTACATCAAATTAGCAAATACAGTAGAAATTAGAGGATATAGAGGTATATAGGTAAATCAGAGGATATATTCAGGAGAATATAGTGATTTTCCTGCATAATAGAAGAGTGATTCACAAATTAATGTGAGAGTGGAAATATCATGTTGAAACTACAATCGATATCTTTTATTCTCCATAACCAACTGAAATAATTACATCTTCTATAATAATAATTGAATAATTATAATAATAATTTTATCCCAACAATTGTATTCTAATTTTCTTGGCTATGTTGTTTTAGGCTCCATTTCTCATGTTACCGATCAATAATTATTGTGCTCTATTTATGATGAAAGTAAGTAGAACAATGAACGATATAAGAAAGATGTTGTTCTCAATCAAAATGATCAGCTGATATGAATGTGAAAGTAGGAGCAGACCGACAGGATATGTTCGTTGAACTGGAAAATGAACTCATTACGGCCATGTCCAGAAGGAAATCGGACTCCGTCACGGTTCAACTTTATATTACATACCGGTACAAATTAACTCTCCCTGCTCCCTCTCCTTTTTTGTTATCATAACATATACAGGAGTATTATTGTTGGACTATAGGATAATCTAATATTAGCTGTGTATAGAGAGACTGCATTAGTAGTCCTTTTCATGGAGAGCAAGCTTATGAGCTTGAGCCTGAGAAATCAAGAGCTTGAGTGGGCATCAGCAAAAAAGGCAATGATAATTTATCAATTTTAACAAAACTACAAGATCGCAACTAGAACTGAGAATACCTTCATGGTTACAGAGATACATTCCAGGGAACGTTATTTGGAAAAATCTTAGAGAGGTTGGTTGGAAAAGTAGGACTCCAATAATAGGAAGTGATGGGAAAATGGGAATTTCGCATTTTCAAATGTGATAAAGAAAATACTATAAGTCTGGGAAACGTGTGTATTATACTGTTGCAATGCCATTCATCCAAAAACATTTTTCCACTTGTAAAATGTTCATTCCTAAGAAATGTATCAATCAGTAATGAATCCACAAAATTATAAATATCAGATCGATGGATTGATGAATCCCAGAATCTTGTGATTTTCCAATAGAAATCGTGTTTGATATTGCAATATTTGTCTATTGCCAAATGAAAGAGTCGTGATTATTAATCAAACATATATAAAAATATTGCTTTTTGAAAACTCTGCAACTGCAAACGGAGTGAATACGAATAGCTGGAACAGGAACGCTACTCAACAAAATTTTATGTATTCTACGTTTGGGTTTTTGAGAGCTCTACTGTAGTGTTGAAATTGTAATGTTTGTTGATGATCATCATCTCATGTATTTTGATTGGAAGTGTCAACTGAGCAACTGTGGGATTAATTCAATTTTTTCCGAAAATATCAAGATAAATGTTGAATAAAACAGAAAATAATATAACTTGAAACAATAAGCATAAGTAGAATACAGTAATGCTTTTCATCTCAACAAAATTTGGGATTTTGACATCTTTTCTCGAAAATATAGTGATAATAATATGAAATGAGACAAGCAACAATAGAATATTACGTTCAAATTCAATTATTTCTCCCTTATGGCAATAGAGACAGAGATAAAGATATATCTAAAAATGTTCAAAGCAAAATAGGATTAAAATAACAATTATTTAACTATTACTTTTTGTATCAACTTACATTATTTTCCAACTTCAGCGTAGATCATGCAGAAATTCTTGGACAGTAGAAGAATATTAATTTAAAAATCTAGATGTAAGATTATTTTGCGGTAGGTCAATAGTGGGTGGCGATTGTCGAGGATTTTAAATCGTAACAAAGCATCGTGAGTGCGCGTGGGAGGATAACTTGCACACTGAGGTGGTCGCCCCCGCAATCATTTCTATTGTTTACACTCACTGACACAAGCACAAAACCACGTGGACCATCATCTATGCGAGAGAAGCTGACAGGAGAGTAAAGAGTTCGAGAATCGACTGAGAAAAGTTCGTATCGATTTTGTTTGCGATCATGATCGCGGACTTATATATTTTGCGGAGAGGAAACTCCATTGCGTTTATGTGCAGGAAGCTCTTGCGTCCAAGGAGGCATTAATTGTGTCCTTGCGTCCTGAAACTTTATGGTGATATTTTTATTATATACGTGATATTGGATCAAAATGAAACACTTTTTAGAGGAAAAATTTTTTTTTTGTTCATTAGTTTTTGAGATATGGGCGTCTAAATTAGAAATTTTTGGAGAAAGTCAACTCAAAATTGGTTGCAAATACAATCATGAAATTCTGAGCATACGTGCTTGAAGGTATTGTCTATCACTTGACATAATTAGTTTCTCGGAATATCAACTTTTGAGAAAAATAACAAATTCTCAATTTAATTGAAAACTGAGTTATTTTTTTAAGGAATTATTTTCGAAAATATTTTTTTCCAAATTGGTTATTTTGATAAACTATTATGTCAAGTGATAGACAATACCTTCAAGCACTTATGCTTAAAATTTCATGATTGTATTTGCAACCAATTTTGAGATGACTTTCTCCAAAAATTTCTAATTTAGACGCCCATATCTCAAAAACTAATGAACAAAAAAATTTTTTTCCTCTAAAAAGTATTTCATTTTGATAGCTTGATAGTATCCAAATCGTAAAACTTTAAAAAATATCACCATAAAAAAGTTTTTTCAAGCTGATGCTCAGCCTTAAGGCTGTGTCCTTGCGTCCTAAAACTTTAATATTATTATTATATATCATGTATTGGATCAAAATACATATGACTTGTTCATTATACCACAGATAAGGTAGTAAACTAGCATAAGCGCAGCTCCCGTCAGCTATCTGGATTGCTACCTTATCTGTGATTATACTAAGGCAAAATAAATGATTGTCATTTAAATTCTTTACAAACATGTAATGTTTTATTGGTTACACGTTTCCAGTCGACTAGTTCCAAGGGCTATTTCTGAAATTTCAGGTATTTTTCGTAAAAATTATAGACTTTGAAAACGTACATTTTATTTAGGAAATAAGACATGTTTCTTATGAAATAAAACATAACGTTGAACATGTTTGCAAAATGAACGTTGTTTGCATAAACTTTCATTTACGTTGAAAGTTGAAATTTCATTTCAGAACGTTGTTTTTCAGACTAGAAAGTTTAGTAGGCCTATGCATTCATTTCGCGCTTTATAATGCCTAGAAGTTTGTGGAAATATCCTCTTCTCTATAATACAGTTTTGATAACATAACGTATTGGACAATCATAATAGCTTAATAATTGAACTGAGTGTTTTCCAGACTTTACTGCACGAAATGATCGATCACTCATTCACTCTCGTCTACATTTATCAGAAATCTAAAAGGTGCATAATTCCACCAATCAAAGAGAGATTAAAATTTTCTGTTACTGTATAGTATTATAATTTATGATTAATTAATGATTCAATTGAATTCATTCTCAATAGTGTTTTGTTCCTATCTTATAATTGACCGAGCGAAGAGAAGACTGAGCGAAGCTCAGTCTGAACGAAGTGAAGTCTTGTTTCAAGTCGATTAGCTTTCGTCTGTGGGTTTGTAATGCATTTACGGCTAAACGCTTTGACAGATTTCAATAAGATTTGGAAGGAATGTTCATTTTCAAACTGCGCGACGATGTATATTTAAGATTTTTAAAATTTTGCATTTTAAGACGTATGGAGAGATAGAGGCAGATGGCGTGTTGAGTGCGGGAAACGGCCGGCAAGGCTGTAAGAACCCGCGTATGAGGTATAAGGAAAGGTAAGGCATTTACTAGCCTTAAATCAGATAGCCTTAAATCATGTCCAAATACTACTCACACCCACTCTAGTACATGGAATTCCACAGTTGAGTGGGTTAATTTCCATGAAGTTTTTTTCTTGATAAAAATTATATGTTTCTTTTTATATTTTTGTAGTTAATTTTATTAATGTATTCTTAGGTTTTTAGTTTTGAAAAGGAAATGAAATTATTATTTATTTATTTATTTATTTAAAGGACGAAATAGAAGGAAAAGGGAATGGATACAATAGATATGGAACACGTGATAGGATTTATTTTGAATTGAATATGAACATCGTCATATTATGGAATGATCATCAGCTGGGTTAGAATAACATTTTTCGCTGTAGTTAGGGCCCCGGGCGCCGCAGTAAGAGGGGCGCCGCGAAAGCGGCGGCTTGTGGGACGTCACGTATGTTAAAAAATAAATAATAAAAAAATGATATGAAAATAAAAAAAAATAAAAAAATATAGAATATAAAAAATAAATAAAAATGTAAAAAAATAAAAAATAGAAAAAAAAAATTAAATTAGATGTACATAACGTATTTTGGGGGGTGCCTGACAACAGCTCTCTCGACACAGTTGACAGGACTAATTCTGTACATGTGGACAAGAAAACAGCTAATTTACGGCAAAACACATTGACAGATTTCAGCAATTGATTTATAACACGGCTTTTTCGCGAGGTCTACTGTTCACAGAACTACTAGTGGTAAAATCCCTTCCAATTGTTCACTCTTTATCTCACTTGAGTGCGCCAGTAGTCTACGGGCTTAGAGTAATGTGGATGAGTGTTGTAGGTTGATTAGTGCCGTTGCACACAAACCGACATTGGACGGTTGATAAAAAGACGATATTTATCGGCCGGTATTTTTTTAGCAGACGCTTCCACACACACCGGAATTTAAGGGCCTGGTCACATACGATTGTGGTTTGCTTTACTTGAGGTTTTATCCATTGAGAGAAATTTCTTACCGATTAAGCGGCGCGGCCACCTGTGACTCCATGCGTGGAAGAGAGACAAGAGTATGCCAGCTGTTTGTCTATCTCTCTCACGCATGGAGTTCTGGTGACTAAAAACTGTAATCGGTTTGTAAAAATCGATACGTGTGCAAGCTTGTATTCAGTCACGTACGCCGCTGTGTCATTTGGAGTCATTTAGAACTTCTAGTGGTAAAATCCCTTCCAATTGTTCACTCTGTATCTCACTTGAGCGCGCCTTCCCGGTACCCGGCCGTCCAGCAGTGACAGTGGCCGGCTGCTGCCGGGCCGTGTTCGGCGTGTGTATAATTAAAATTAGCATACCAATTCCACATTTACTATATTACTATATTCAAGGACCCATTTATCCAATTTTGAGACTTGAGCTAGGAGTAGTGAAAAAAGTAGTGGCCGGAAAACCGACCGAAAATATCGGTGTGTGTGCAATTACACCAGATCTAGTATGATTCTGTTCTGTTGGTACTACTAACAATTTGTTCTCATCATTCAGTCTTCATTTTAAGCAATCTCATTGATAGAGTAATTTAAGTTTATTTTTAATAACTTAGAATTTTCTGAAAGGTATAATATTAGATGATAAAATCAGAATTTAATTAAGACTTTATTGATTTACCCGATGACTACTGGTTTTACTCAAAGTTCATTTTATCCCCACTGGGAGAGCTAGTTCACAGCAGCAGCAAGTCAGATATAAACATGAGCCGGCAGAGGTCTCTACAGAAAATATCGTCTGTTTTCAATGAACATGGCGCGGGGCATGTTATTATCAGTTTTTCGTCTGTATTGTTTTTCAAGTATTTTGTATATATCTAATGCTAATGTTATTCGTGAGGTAGAGCCAGTTGTAGAATCGATTAATGTTATAAACGAAATTATTGTTGACGAATCATTCACAAACATGATCGTGGAACTTCGTGGATTCAATTTTCACAGCGGCATGAGGGTTAGGGCTGTAAAGAATCCATCACATTCAGAGTGCTTTAGCAGTGAAAAAGATTTTGATAGTGACAGTGCTAACAATTTTCATGGGCTATGGTCAAATTCAACATACGCTTTGATGGCTCTGCTGGTTGAAATGAAACCGGTTGATGAAAGTGTAAACTTGTATGTTTGTGTTCTAAACCACAGAACCAGAGTGAAAGATGATTTTAAAAAGTTAAGTACGTTCAATAGTGAAGTTATCAAGTGGAAACATCAAGGTGATAACGTTGTGTTTAGGACTAGAAGTGACAAAATCGTTGCTGAAAATGGTAGATCAAAATCGAAGCGGGATGGCAGCGAAGATCACAAGTGAGTGTCTATTACTCTTTATATCCTAGCAAGTAGGCTAGGAATTACTACACCCAAGTTTATTAGCATAATTTAAACTTTTTATTCTCTTATCTGGCTCGGTCTCGACATATTAATAGGTTATGAAAATCATGACTTGGGCAGATTTTTCTCTTATCGTAGGCCTAACTCATCTTTTGTCCAACCTGTATCAAGATTCATAAGGGCCTAGTCACATATGATTGTGGTTTACTTTACTTCACTTTACTAACAAAGCTACTTGGTTTACTTCACTTCACTTACTCGTATAGTTAATCTATATAAATCGTATGGTATTATATAGTAAGTGAAGTGAAGTAAAGCAACCACAATCAAAGTAGCTCTTCTAGTGAAGTGAAGTAAAGCAAACCACAATCGTATGTGACCAGGCCCTTAGATAATTGATGGCATTACATGCATCAGCCTCAGCATGTTCATGTCAAAAACATATTGTAATTGGTTAGGTGTTTACTCTTGGCTAAAAATGTTGTAGATTGAGTTTCAAGGGTAGGCCTACAGTTGCATTGTAATTTAAAGTATTTTATGTTTTGATGTGAAACTGAATTGGTCTTGTGGTTCGCATTTGCATAGAAAACTCGAATGTAGAATGTGCTCTGTCTATACATCAGGCTACATCTTGATAAGTCATCATTCATCGAAAAGTGGCAAAATATTTTTAATATTTTTATGATATTTTCTGTGTCTGTGAACCTGAATGCCCTGACAAACAATGTAACTTTTATTTCAAAATTGTTTCCTATTCCAAAGTTTTCACTTCATATCCAACATTCAACCAATATTAAGAAGAACATGAACCCTTAGGCCTATAAAGGAATATAATTTATTACGTCGATTTATTTGCTCATTTCAATGGAAATAGTTTGAGTTCATATAATAAAAATAATAAACATAGGCCTATAAGTTATCTGATCCATAAGCCGCAGCCTGTGAGCCTGTGTTGGAATACCTCTTATCTGTATGCTCAGCCTACTCTTAAGGGGTTAGCAGTTCCAAACAGTGCAATAAATATTAATATTGAGAAATATATTTTCAATTAAATATTATAAAAATCGAATAAAGGAAATCCTTGAAAAAACTTGCAAGAGTAGATGATTAGGATATTTAGCCTTTTGTCATCTGATCAAAAAGTGTCTTGTAAAGCCGAATTATTCTCAATCATCACAATTTTCAAGTTTTTTTAATACCACCTGTTCAACTGTTGGGAGCTTACAGAGATCCTGAAGAGTCAAGAGGTATTATTTGGCCTTGGTACCGGTACAGCTTTTCATCAGTAGGCCTAATTTTATTTTATATAAATAGGCTAGGATTACATTGAAAGGTATTGTAAATTATTGAAAATAATTTGGGCAAATTATGAGCCTGTATAGAAATTCCAAGTGTAAATAATATCATCTCAAAGCTGGGACATTTTTATGGGTGATTATTTTGTATTTTACTTTTTTCACGAAGGGGAAAAAATGTCAAGCATGTAAACATTGCTTATTTTTCTGTGTAAACCTATGATTTTTGAATGTTAGAAACAATAATCCAACCTATTTTATTGTCCTCCATTATATCATAATTTTTTAAAATCCTTTGAGTAGTCCCAATTCATAAAAAATTGCCTTCTTATTGTATTTCAACCTTATTCGTATCTAACATCTTCACCAATCAAGTACCGTAAGCAATCAAGAAATTAACTTAGGTTGTAATTCACTGGAGAAGCACGTTGCTGCGATTCTAAGCGTTCATTATAGGAATAATTAGTTCTCTGGATTTTCATGTAGTTGTGACTAAAGCCTTGTTTCGTATCAAAGTTTATCAAACTATCTTAGTACTGTATCAAGGTCTGGTTTCTTACTGATCAGAAAACTATTATTGTTTCCATGTAATAAAATTGGCTGAAAATTGTATTTTTTTTCATACTACAATACAATTATGGATCATTTTGTTGTAAACTATTCTCTCCTTAACACTGCCTAGAGTTGATGGCAGAATGAAGACACTGTCTCAATATGAATAGGAACAAGAATTTAGGCAATAATATGCGATGCGGCATCACAGGGCTCAGTGATTAGTCCAGCGTCATTGACGCATGCGCATAAAAATTGACGCCGCTATTATGTCGGCTCGTGTATTATGTGCCTAGAGCTGATTTTGTGCATAAACTGATCGGGTTAGTTCTTTCAAAAATGCACTTCTTGTAAAATCGAAGTACTTTTATAGTAATGGTTCTCAGGTTGGCTAGAGAAGGTGTTTATTTATTAATCAAAGAAAGATAATAACTGTAGCAAATGTAGGAACATTTTTCTGTGAATATTTATTGCCAATAATAAGTTAGTTCCGATGAACTGAGTTTGATGGAGATCTGCAATGGATTACGGGGAAACTCAAGGGACAATGAAATCAATTTATTCGCCATGAAGTAACAGTACCCTACAAATGACAAAATTAACTAAAAATACAAATTTTAATAAAGTAGATGATTAATTATAATTTCCCAAGCATAATAATCAAAGCTTTAATTTTTTATCAAAGTAGATAGGCCTAACTATAATTTTCCTAAGTATAAATAATAATCAAAATTACAATATTCATGCCAGGGAGATTCATTTTCTTTTGCTGTACTCGTAGATTGTGAAACACCATGATGTTTCTGGAGTGACGCTTTTCCGAGACCTACTGTATTTATAATGTTGACAAATTTGACAACAATCTTGAGGGAGTCAGGAGTTTAGGAAAACACTGTCAAAAAATTGTCTTGCTCGTACATTTAAAAAATGGGAATTCAACAAATTTAGAATTGAGCAACAAAAATGTTGTTCTTTTCTTATTCGTGAGTTCAATGATCATTTCACCAGAAATCTAACAATAGATATTAACTCCTCCAACTCTATTACACAATTAGTATTTTGTCAACTATTAATTTTGGAAGTGCCGTGATGAATCAGTAATCCCTTTCACAGGTTGCCACTGGATTGTTTAAAATATATCTACATCATAATTAGTGTTCCAAAAATCCAAAAAGTTGATTAATTGTAGCGTATCAAAATTCCTTCAAAATATCTATCTAACTAATTGAAATCAAACCAATAAACTCCTTGGTATGATCAATTAAGTTGACAATCTTGTATTGGATCTTCCATGTTATAAATTCCAAAATAATTTGTAATGATGTAAATTTATTGTTATGAGTTGTGTGTATGAATGAAACGTCAACTAAACTGTAATTGAGTTGAGTGCACTCTTGTGAGTTAAGTGAACGCCGGTTTTGTGGCCACGCTATCTAGTTGAGGCGCGAAATTATCTCATTGGGAGTTATTATGTCATCGAGGAGGAAGTGTGGCAGTACGATTGTAGGCAACAGACAGTAGTAAAGTAGCCTACTGACTCAATGATTAAACTAGAACGCGTTTGCGGCTCATCTGGTCAAAGCACTCACTCCCATCTACCCTCTTTCTCTTTCTTCCTCATCTTCCTTTCCTTTGCGCTCTTTCTCGAAAATTTCTTTATCCCCTGATTATTTGGACGGGGTCCAATTTCGTGCATTGTATGGAGGCCAAGGGTGAAACAATCGATTAAATTTTGCTGTTTGCAGACTACATAATATTGTAGCGGTGAATTTATTGTAACCTTTTATAAGTGAGTGTTATCTCAACTCCACCACTGCCTCCTTCTCATACATGTGCATGCACTTTCACTCTGTATATCTATACAGAATACAGGATGTAGGAGATTGTGGGTGAGCGAGGGAAGGTGGTATGAATAGGTATGAATTGAAGAGTAGGGATTGCATACTCTATATACTATCATAGAGAAAGCTTTCTCTATGCTACTATGTCCAGACTTGTGTGCTGCACAGCATGCTGCTTATGCTTTAGTATCTATAAATGCATCAATAGGACGTGTTTGAAATTCTATTCTAAATAATTCATCAATTTTGGATTCCATCATGAACTGCGATATCATTTATTCACTAGTAATATGAAAATCGATAACGACCAGGACCAGCAGTTTCATGAGGATGAAACTTGTTAATTACTGGGAATATTATGGGAAATACTCGACCATGTTATAAAAATCATCGGTTGCGGTTGGCTTAGTGGTCGGCTTTGCGGTCGTGCTGGTGTCTAATCGCAAGAGATTTGCACCTGTTAATTCCATTGTAAGGGTGGCCACTTTCAGTTTTAGGTCTTTTTTCGCTGAATGTTGTTAATTTATGATGAACAGAATCGTTTCCCGGTGGTTCGGAACCCACCTAAAGCTGAAGGTTCACTCATCATCATCATTACCCTCGCACAAGCTAGGAGCTTATGTGGGCATCACCTCAGAAAAAAATAAATAACATAAATACTTGTAAAACGATATCTTTCGTTAGCGACGCTATCTTTGCGACCCGGTCAACCAAGTTTCAAATGAATTGAAGATCGATTAATGTTGTTTCCTTTGGAAATAAAATTTTATCAGTCTATCGAAAAAGCTGACGGATAAGTGGGACGGATCAATATCGGAAAATATGACGGATCAGTGACGGAATCATTCCAATCTATTTTGCATTATTTAATTACTTTTATGTCTTGAATAATTCTGTGACATCATGTCTTAGTGATATTGATTACTGATGACCTCCTGAACTAGTCTGTGTTTACATTGTTCATATTTGTTAATCACTATTAATTAGTCTACTTATCATTAGTAGCCTATCTTATATAATAACAGGATTCATTTTTGGACATTTGATTATTTTTAATGCTACTGTTCAAGAATTATAAAGTCTATCAACGTTAAGATATATAATGATCATGATTCAACCCATCATTCATCTAATATTTTAAAATAGATGCATCTAACATTTTGTTATTAGATAATATAGATAAAATGATACACCGTAATGATAGATAATCAGGTCATATAATATTAGACCTATAATATAATATTTTGTCTTATATTTTGCAAGTTGTTGGTGTGGTGTCACAAATATTGAACTATTACAAAGTTGTTGGTAATACAACAACTGCTTTCTGACTAAAAGTTTCAATCTGATAATTATCAATCATATGATATCATTCTACTATTCATCTTCATATTTATTTTGTTAGTTTCCAAGTTTAGTTCCTATTCGAGCATTGTACTGGTGATTTGGAAAATATATTATGTTCGTTTCGAATATGAAGTTTAATTTTATTTGATCAATTATAATAATACTGCTTCAAATTGGCATCCCTAACGAAACCCACGAGAAAATAATGAAGCAAAAGGAATGAGGAAACAAAAGAATCAGGTGAACTTATTGGAGAACCTGTGAATCATGTAAGATTGGAATTGATTAAACGATATTTGGATTTGAAGTTTTTGGCAGTAAAAGTAAACAATGCCGCCAAAAAACATGTAAGAAACAAAAAAAAGTGGAAGAAACAGAGAATTAAAGTGTGTTGAGTGATATAGATTTACAAGGTGAAATGTTTTTGGTAAATGAGGAAAAATTGTAAAGATAAGGAGGAAAGGTATGGAAATGGATTTGAGAAAGAATGTTAACATAAAGCAAAATGTTTGGAAAATATTTTGGAAGGAAATGAAAGGAATGGAAACAAATATGAAAGAAGAAATGAAAAGGGAATGAAAGAAGCAAAATGAAAGTAGTGGTAATGACAAGTTAGAAACAAATATGAAATTAGAAAATGACAGAGATGAAAGTAGGTGTATTGAGAATTTAGAAATAAAATGGCGAAAATGATAAGAGAAGAGGATGAGAGGTGAGATTCGGATTGGAACGAGATAAAAGCAGATGTAGAAAAATGTAAGAAGATCAAAAGTGATAATGAAGAGTGAAGTTGACAGTTTGAAAATGAATGTGGAAGAAAAAATACAATTGGGAAGAATTGAGATTAATTGATTTTGAAGGAAAATAGAAAAAAGAATAAAATTGGTAGCAAGGGATCCTGTAGATTTGAAGATGCTTTGTGGTAAGCTACAGATGAAAAGAAATTCAAAACCAACTACAAGTTTCTGGACAAAATTCGTCGTAAGAAGAGAAAATGCTTCAAAAAGAATTGATGGGATACAACGGATGCAGAAAGAAAAAGACAGATAAAAATTATTATTCAAAGGATGGATAATAAAGAGAGAGAAGAAAAGAAGAAACAACTCAAAAGTTGAAGGATAAAGAAGAAAAGGAAATGCGAAAATGAAACAGGCGGTCAAAGACGGAAAGAAACCATTCTACTGTAAAAAATCTGAGAAATGTTTATTGGAGTTACTTGGCCGAGCAATTATGAGCAGCTGAAGAAATCTGGAAAGCTGAACAAGCATTTAAAAGAGGATGAAGAAAAATAATTATAAAAAAAAAAAAAAAAGAATCGAAGGAGAGGAGAGATTTTGTGGTGTCACAAATATTGAACCATTACAAAGTTGTTGGTAATACAACAACTGCTTGACTAAAAAGTTTCAATCTGATAATTATCAATCATATGATATCATTTTACTTCATTCATATTTATTTTGTTATTTCAAGTTTAGTTCCTATTCGAGCATTGTACTGGTGGATTTGGAAAATATATTATGTCTTCTGAATATGAAGTTAATTTTATTTTGATCAATTATATATACCGTTTCATTGGCGATGCTGCATCGGTATATGTACGAGTTTTTCAGTCGTCTAACTGAACGCAGTTAGGAGGAAATCGGGCATTATAAGCCCGTATGCAAACGATCAAATTTTTAATCAAATCCTATCCAATAAAAAAACATTGAATAAAACATCACTCTTGGTAAGGTACTCATACCCCCGCAGGGGGGCAGAATTTATTCTGTCCGGGGTGAGGCAATCCTCCGGGTTCCTGATGCAAGTGGTAGATGTAGGCTGGTTGGCAAATCAACACCGTTGGCGTCCCAGCTTAAGTAGGGTGTTCAAGTAGGAACACCTGAAGCATCAACTGCGCAAGCCAAGCCAACATATGGTGGAACAAAGTACGCCGACGGGCCGCATGGTCAGGAGTGCCTGACATGAGGTATGCGAACTCTGGATACCTCAGGCGACCTCCAGTTTCATATATAGCCTTCCCTGCGAACGCGGAGCTCTGCCCAGGGTGACCGCCTCGAATAAGTCTCCAGCTACTCGTGGGAACAGGTTTTCAGAGTTATTGCTGACTCAAACCTGCCCGGGAAACGGTACGTGCAGAGGAAGGCACTACAACTGAAGATTCGGGGCAATGGAATCTGAGAGAGTGCAGACCTATCCCTGATAGGAAGTTGGAACAGCTTCGGCAAGGGTGGGTCTCATATTGAAATCAGCAGCATCGTTTTAGCTGCTGGAATGTCCAACCAGCACTCTTGCAAATGAGGAGGAGACTTCTTGAAAAAGGCAACCCTCCCATCAGAGGAGGTAAGAGAACTGGACTTCTCACAAATTTTAGTAAATTCTGCTCTGGGCCTTTGATTATGGAACATGCGCATAAGCCAAAGAGGGATGCCACAAAAGATCGAATATGGTCGCGGTGGCTAAGGGTTGCAAAGCCCAACCCAATTAAAAAAAAAAAAGGTACTCATACACTAGGGAGTTTAATATTAATTGTAGTAGGCCTAATATATAAATGTTCAGGGTGTGTGTACGTTACCTAATCAGCTGTTCCATTTAATGCTATCTTGAGTTTGAGGGATGTAGTAAATAGAAATTTTTATAGCTTTATAGGCTACCTCAGTGGATTTGCCAATAATTTATAATTAATAATATACCAATAGTGAATAGTTTTTACACAATGCTTAGGCTGGGGGTCCCATCTGCATTACACAATACGTAATTGTATGCTCAGTATCTATCGGTCATGCCATAAGCTATAAAGTCATCTCCACTTCATTCTAATTTTGAAACTAACAAAAAACAAATCGCACTGTATAGGATTTTCTGAACCGTATATAGATTGTGAGAGGCACTTATAAAAACTCGAGAGGATTTTGACCCACTTATCGGGCATTACAAGATTACAAGTACTTTTTTTATTAATGAACATGATTTTTTTCAAGTATGATCGAGATCAATTATTGACAGATTGAATAGATTCCTCAACGATTCCGATGATCTGTTCTCTGTTGGTTTATCTTTTTGTCAAATTCATTCCAAAGTTTGGGTATTGATCGATTGATGAGTCTTATTCCAATCTTTATCAACAATCGATATGTTTATTTATTCGGTCAAGAATTTTTAAGTCGAGTCTCTTTGATTGTTTGTTGTTGTCTTGGTCATAGCATTCCTTTATCACGAGATTTTGGTGTTTTGTTTTGTTTAGGCTAAATCAATATGCGCACTTCGTACATATGCGGTCGATATCACGTGTTAACGATCTTTCTGAACGTATCATAAACAGAAAAATCACAGATTTTGAATATTCAAAGAATTTTATCGCTAATTCTTGGGTAATGATGGGATTGTAGATTGATCCAATTCCGCATCACATTATAATAGTATAGGACGTAAATTGCGATTTTTATATACAGAATGACGAAAAGGAAAACACAATGGATAGGAGTCGTGCATTCCTCCACATTCAACACAAATAAACTGATCATCTTTGAAGGGTATACTTTATATGTGCACTCACATGACATGTGAGATTATCCAAATCTGGTTATTTCTGGATCTTATCTGGATATTTGGTTAGTCTATGCCAGGGGCGGATCCAGAAGCGAGTTTTTGGGGGTGAGTAAGTTGTTAGTTGTACGGGGGGGGGGGGTTTGAAGTGGGTAGAGGTGGGTGTAAGAGAGTAGATGGGTTGATATGGGGAGAGGGGTCCGGGGTTCCCCCTGAAAAAATCAAAGTCGATAAAATAGTATGTTATAGTTTTTCAAAGTCGGAAAATTTGATAAAACTTATATCCCATTGAGTAGGGATCCATGGGTTTCCCCCCAGAAAATTTTTCAAAAAAGTACTCTAAAATTTGGGTTGGGGGGGGGGAATTTCCCCTCCCCCACGTGGATCTGCGCCTGGTCACAGAATAGAAGAGAATCTCTTCTATTCTGTGGCCTGGTCTATCGTTATTGTAAAAATGATATTTAAACTTAGACGTATGCTCATCTTGTTTGTATCCATGAAATAGGGTTCTCTATTGATATTGCGAAATAAGCACAGTATTTAGAAAAGTTTTTAAAAAATCCAGAAAGAAACTTGATTGTTAAACCTTTCTTCATAATGCGGTTGAGTAACTGAAAGACATCCATAGAATATTCTGTTAACTAGGTCAATATTATGTTGGCTGAAGATCAATATTAAAGAGAAATTTCCAATGAAAATCTCTGTATTCTACCATTTTTATACAAAAAATCCCGTGTAAACTAGTCCAACAAAATTGTGGAATTTCCATCACAGGCAATTCCAATCATCAGTTTTTAAAACTCCGTTTCAGTTAATTCCAAAATGAATTTTTTTAAATAAATATGTAAAAATAATAAACTTTAGGAGAAAATTAATTTCTGTATATTATGATATAGGCTAATCTTAAAGCCATCTATCCATCTGAATTTGATCATTTTTCTTTGATCGTAATGAATTGCGTGATGAGTTAATCTTGATTGAATCTGATTACTCTTTCAATTGAAATTCCATTTTTATTCTTGTTTCATCAATGCTCAGATGAATCGAACAATTGTTTTATTCAATGGGAGGCATATGACGCTACTTCCAAGGAAATCGTTTGCTACTTATACTTTTCCTTGTCGTGTTAGAAGCCATGTGCGCAATACCTGACATGGTACTAAGCTTATAATAGTTGCCTACTACGAGTATGTATTCATTGTATGTGCTATGCAATCAACAGTGTAGATAGTGACTTGGTGATTCATGCTGGGATCAAGATGTGAATGTCACCTGACAAGTTTTACGCAGAAAGTAGGAAATAACCTACTCGCTGATTCTGTGTGAATTGTAAACGATTTCTATACCTTGATGACAAATCATAGAGAGTGTCCTGTAACATAGGTAATACATTTGTTCAACCAGGAGTCTGAAGTGTACCCAAAATATAGAAACTTGGTTTATATATGATTACAATCAGCCCTTCAGTCATGCTTAGGGTACTTTACCTTAGGGTACCTTAGGCCCTTTATAGGGTACATTAATAAAATACGGTCATTATTTATCCCAATAATCCTAATTTTTGAGGTTTGGGTACATTATTTAGACTACTGCTTGACTGAACATTATTTTATCTTCAGAATTAGATTAGATTACAGACAAGTTCTATTCATAAGAAATATTGATTTATGGGCCAAATATCGGAATTACCGTTGTAATTACTAACGATCCACTGGTTTTATTGGATTCCTAAGCTAATATTACATAAAGATTGATCATTTTAATTCCGAAATAGAACTATTTACATATTTTAATATATTTGTAAATTATTTATAAATAATTTATATATTTATTTTAGTAAATTTTGTAGAAAAATCAGCAAACTCCCGTCATCTTTATTTCGGTAACAAATCATTTCCGGAAGTAATAAGTTGATAGAATTTTTTTCATTATTTTGATGAGTACAATCTGCTCCTTCAATCAGCTTTAAGGGCCCTAGTTCAATACAATCGACCCTATTCGCCTAGGGCCAATCAGTCCTATTGGTAATTTTATGCGTAACACTGTAGAGAATGGTTAACTCTAAATAATGGTAAAGATATAGTTGGTTGAAACTGGTGAGTGCGTACTTTTATATTGTGCGTACTTATCTATTGCGGATTGCGTGTCCAAAAAGCATAATAAGGTCAACTTGGCAACTTGCTTGTCACGCACATAAACTTGCACGTACGAGCTTGCGCGTTCGCCCCTTGAAAGCATTCCATGTTTTGGAAAGATTTATCGACGACATATCTGTTCAACTGTAAAATCGATCACAATCACTGGCCAAAAAATAACGATTTTCTTTTTTTCTGCACCTAATAATTAACTTGGAGATAGCATTTGACGTTGATGCGATAATAAATGGAGACATTCGAATTGCATTCGGTAACCAACTTCTTCCTCTATCACTTTCTACGGTTTCCGGTAGTAAAACTATTTTTTCCTAGCTATTGAATGATGTTTGTGTGACGATTGAAGAATTAAGAAAGTATCCATTCAGTGGATGAGTTTAAAATCAAAATAGAATATTGATAGTTCCTAAGTAGGATAATCGGTTCTTTATAGAAGGATCTCCTTCAATATACCGTTGTGTAATCAATATAATTATTTATAAGGCCAGTTGTACGAAAGCCAATCGAATTTGATCGCTGTAGAATGACGTCACATAACGGAATCAGCGAGCGCAACGGTCCCTATTGACCTCCGTAAATTGAATTCATCTTCAATTGGCGGGTGCCGGGTGGTCGAGTAGTTACGGAAACGCTAAATTTTCCTTAAAAATTGTATCATACTATGATAATCATAGGTCACCAGAGTATTATGATGTATTAAATTGCATTTATTCTCATAAATTATTCATATAATTCTTATAAATAATTAGAATGGGAATCGAAAAGTCGCTAGTCGACTGGCAACCAACTACTAGGCTTAACGTTGTTCAGTCACTTTGCATTTCGAGCCGTGTTCATGGTTAGTTCCGCCAGTTGACACGAGATGCGCTAGGAGTAGCTTGAATCCTATATTCTAAGCGGAGTTGGTGAATTGTCAGGAGAGGGGAGATTATCTACTTCCCCTCTCTTAGCCCACTTTCGCACGCACACAACCAGCCGGCAGCGGCCGCCAGCCGGCAGCGCGTGTCACAACGTCACAACATAAATACAGTATTTATCAATACGATCTACGATTCACAATAATATGAGTATTAGGCCTCCGTAGCGCCAGTCCGCCAGTGCCACTGGCCTGCCTGTCTAGTCAGTGAATACCGGTACTGCACCGCCTTGCAGTAACCATCAGCTCCTACTCTCTACTCACGTACACGTACATATTATTTTATGTTGATTAGAAATAAATGTGATAAGATATCTCTCAAAAATATATTTTGAAAGTTATAGAACACTTCATGTTTTCGTTAGTATGATCATTGGCATTGCGCATTCCAACGTATGTTACAATCTGATCTGAATATAATATAACTGATCTGAATAAGTCGGTTTCGTCAACATTTTAACATGTTATCTAAATGTAAATAGTCAATAAGTTTATACTTTTTTCTCAGTAATTATTCAAATATAATTAAAAGTAGGTATGTCCATCTGTCACTTTGTTGATACTGTACATTTCAACCTTTTTTATTTATCAAATAGAGTAAGTTTAAAAATATACTTTATTATCAAATAAACTTATAAGATTTAAATCTGAATTGAACGGTTCTGCAACGTGACATACAGTTAGAGATTGATTCAGTCGGAAAAATAAAATAGAAATAAATTGAAAAGTATTAATTTATTCCAAGCGATGTTCAGTCAAAAACATTTTTATTTTACACAGATTTGTACAATATCGAAGTAAACAAAACCCATTAACAATAATTTGATTTCCAAGTTGGTTCCTATGTAAAATAATAGATATTTATGTAAATACAGTAAATATTTACATAAAAACCAAATTTAAATTTTTATATTTGGAACAAATTTTAAGACAAACCTAAAATGAGGGTATGGCTAGCCAGTTGTTGAGATAATGAGCCAGAATTCATTGGATTTAATGTGATGCCCACAGATAAAAAAACTTGAAAAGTATTTGTGTAAAATTACTTAAATTAAAACTATTTTACATACAATATTTCAGCCTTGAGCTGAGAAAGAACTTTTTGAGAGTTTACCTGAAATGCTTACTTAAAATACTTGAATACTACTTTTGTCTGAACACTATTTTAAATACTTGAAAAGTAGTGCAGCATTTCAGCATTCCATTCGCACTACTTTTCAAGTATTTAAAGTAGTGTTTTAATTTTCAAGTTTCTAAAGTAGTATTAAGTATTTTAAGTAGCGCACCATTTCACGTACACTCTCCAAACCCCTCAGAGAGCTCTTTTCCCAGCTCATGGAACAGTGAAAGATTGTATGTAAAATAATTCTTCAAAACTCAACATTCACGAATCCTTATAAATTACAGCTTAGTTTGGAATAATGGAATATGGAATTATGAAAACTTGAATAGGAATAATGTTCAAATATTATTTCCCTGCATAAAATAGAAATAAAAATTACAATCTGTCCCCAATGTAGAGCGATTTTCAATATTAGTGACTGGAAAAGAGGTGTCTTCACCAAGTAGCCTATAAGCTATTCTGAATCAAAGGGTAGATAATTATGATTGTAACTACAGTTTGAATAAAACTAAAACTTTTATGATAAAATTGGAAAATCGCTTGAATTTCCTGCATTCAGCATACAATGAAAACGAAATATTTCTTGATTTGATTTAAAAAAAATTAGGTATCCTTAGTTCTAATCTACCTGTTACGTGAAAATTGTAGCCTATATATTTGTTCAGAGATTGCCAAAACTTATCAGGATTCGATTGGTAAAGATTTTTCCCGAATGATGAACAGAAATTCAAAGTTATGTACCTATGTTTAACATAATTATAAGTTATTTTTGGGGAACTTGGGATGATTCGGCGCGGCGGAACACCCGAAAGAAAATCTCTCCGCCACAAAAAGCCATGAGCAGAATAAAATTCAGTAACTTGAGACAAAACTCTTTGAATAATATTCATGATTCGTGAAAGAGCAGTTTTCTACATCTCACCTTGGACAATAAATTGTTACTTGTTAGTGCATATACTGTACACACTCACACCGCACTCCACACTGGTTTTACGTGATTTCGGTTTTCTTTCCAGTATGAAAACGTTCAAGAAATTTCCACTGGAGTATTTTTTAATACAGTCTGTACATCATTAGCTTTGTTTTGATATGTTTTTTCTCGATTAATGTAAGAATGAACAAGTTATCGAATTTACAAAAAAATGGTACTTTTTTATGAACGATATGGGAAAGTTGTTTCAGTTTGGAAAGATACCTTTTTTGAATTTTTAAGAGTAGTTCATTAATTAAGAGCAAGTTCATTGATTTTAAGAGCAGTTACATTATTCAAGCCCATGACATTGAATATTATGTTGAATAATTTTTGGCTATATCTGAACAAACATATACGATTTTCACGTAAAATGCAGATTTAGAACTAAGATAACCTATTTTTTTTTTAATCAAATCACAAATAACTCGTTTTCTTGTAACAGATGACTGAGAATAGGCACATATCTGTTCTCATTGACGTTCATAATCAGTAACGAAGTCAGTTCTTTTCTATTATGTTATATAATCGTGGAACATTGAATCCAACTTAACCTATAATGTTTTCCATATCTCCCATTAGGGAAAACTGGATGATTCGGCAAGGTGGAACACCCGAAAGGGTCTCTCCGCCAAAAGCCATACGCTTAATAATAACAATAATTGAATCCAATTATTCGATCCCGGCAACCTTCTATCCCGCCAAAACCTCAATGAAATGGCTCAATTTTTTACATGTATACAATTTTAACCCTGAAGCATAACTTTTCATAACAGCACCTAATATCATTTTAAAATCAATTTAAATAAGCCCCAATTTCATACCAGAATTACTGTTAAAGGCGGCCCAACAGATTGCGAGGTATAGCTCTTCAAAGTTCATCTATCTATGTTAATATAATACATAATAAGCTATTTCTTGCTAATTTCGTGAAAATCATGTGCAATAGCAAAAATCAAGTGAAATCATTGCGAGAAATCGATTGAGATGCATTGATAGAAAATGGTTCTCGGTTCAAGAAAACTAATGAACATATTTCTAGATCCGCCACTGGAAAGTATAGAATAAGAAGGGGTTCAGTTATATTTTCTTCTTCGCATATACCGTACAACTGATGTCAAAATGTTTACACAGGACAATTCCAAGCACAAGCAGAGAATGTAGAAGGAGATAAAACAGAGCTTCTGAAATATTATATGAATAGACTAGCTGAGTAAAATGAATTGCAAACTGATTACAATCTGATTCGAGGGACTATTTATGATAAATTGTTGGAAAATATAATCCTGCACACAATATCGTGTAACAGCTTCTTTTCTATAGAACAAGAAGAAAAATTCAGCAATACATAATACAACTTCAAGCTGATATTGATACGAGTTCAGTGAACAAGTATATCGACACTACTCTGTAATAATTAAATAACACATTAAACTATTAATGTGTTCATAAAGTATACATTGTAATATATCAATTTGGAAATTTGTAAATGTACTAAAAGTTATATCTTAGACATTTTCTTGTTAAACGCTGGCATAAAAGTCCTTAGAAGAAAATGAAAATATATGCGATCGTCAAATATCATACTATTTCAATCTGTTAAAAGATAACATCCAAATTATAGCAGTTACAATTAAAATGAATATAAAATTATTTGTAGAGAATGACACAAGGAATCCATCGATATCCATTTCGTTCCGAAATTCTGATTAGAACTTGAGATATAGACGATTGTATCATTAAGAAAAGTACCATTCTTTGTAAATTGATAACTTATTTATTTTGACATTAATCGAGAAAAAAAACATATCAGAACAAAGCCAATGATGTACAGAATGTATAAAAAAATACTCCAATGGAAAATTCTTAAGCGTTTTGAAACTGGAAAGAAAACAGACAGAAAATTGACGACGCTTGCAATAGTACGTAAGCAATAATATTAGCCTATAAGTAAGCTGAGATGAACAAGGCGAGGTAGAATAATCAGAGCTGACTGCAGTGTTCAGCTCTGAGCGTAGTGAAGGAGAAGTCTGCTGTGTTGATAGGAAGGCAGTGGTAGGGAGAAATTGAGAGTGTGTGTATGCGCTTGCTCGCCCCTGCGCGTATGTGCACTGTACACACTCACATTGGACGCCACGCTGATTTTATGTGATTTTCTGTTTTCTATCCAGTTTCTAAACGCTTGAGAATTTTCCATTGGAGTATTTTTTTATACATTCTTGACATCATTGGCTTTGATCTGACATGTTTTTTTTCTCGATTAATGCCAAAATAAATAAGTTATCGATTTTACAAAAAATGGTACTTTTTTATTTATGAACGATATGGGAAATAAAATGTTTCAGCTTGGAAAGATACATTTTTTTGAATTTTTAAGAGTAGTTCGGTTGATATAGTTGAAACCGTTCAAGAGCTGGAAAGCTAACGGAGTTAGCACTTTAAAGCGCCATAGCTCGCTTATTAGACCACTTACAAATTTCAGGTGGCACTTTTTCTCACTCTTATAATGATCTTAACAAGTATGTTTAAAAATATTATCCAATTTAAATAAAAAAAAATTTCGACCGAACAGCCTTAAAAGAATTATGTGAATAATGTATGAGAATAGATGTCATTTTTAATAAAATAATACTCTGTCATCTACCCTATCATTTTTGAGATCGTTTCCATTCATGAAATCTAGAAATAACTCTGAAAACTGGTCTGCTGGCAATGTCTGATCGCTCCCTCCTCTTCTGCTTTTGGATTTACTCAAGGAAATTTCAATTGAAATTGAATTTTATTTCTTCATAGAATACATTACAGCAATAAAAACATTACAGCAATGAAGAATTTCCTCTTATTTAATTATATTCAAATTCCTGTTAGTATGTTTTTTTAGCTGGGGATGATGCCCAAATAAGCTCTAGGCTTGTGCGTTGCTAATGGGAAGGATGATGATTAGATTATTTACTTTATTCATGTAGAATACAACATAATGTCAGCTTAAATTCTATGTCAAGATACAGTAGTTCTGTCATTGAACGATGAATGGACCTTCAGCTTTAGGTGGATTACGAACCACCGGGAAGCGATTTTGAAGTTCATAAATTGTATTTAGAGGAACCGGTCAACGTTACAACAGGAGTGGTAGGCTTCTCTTATCTAATCTCACCGATTAGACCCGCATGATACCTCTGAGGAAACCGCTCCCTGTTGTAAAACATGTTACAATATTGTAAAATAGTTCACTGTAAACATGTTACAATATTGAAAAATAGTTCACTGTAAACGTGTTACAATATTGTAAAATAGTTCACTGTAAACATGTTACAATATTTTAAAATAGTTCACTGTAAACATGTTACAATATTGTAAAATAGTTCACTGTAAACATGTTACAATATTGTAAAATAGTTCACTGTAAACATGTTACAATATTGTAAAATAGTTCACTGTCATGTTTGTGGAGAAAATGTTATTTAAATTCAAACTCTTGGTAAGCTAATTAAACATCTCATCTTATAATTATATTTCCAATACAATTCATTTATTTAGAATAACATAAATCAAAATGATAAAAATTACGATTTATGTAATCTTTTACACAATTTCTTTCCACACAATTTTCTCCCAACTTTTTTTTTAATTTTACAATTTAATTCTCTTCCCAATTTTGATTTGTATAGCAGGATCCATTTAACTTGTCAGAAAACAGCTGATTGATGTACGCTCGTTTACTAATGTTAAATCAGCTGTTCTCTGACCAGTTAAATGGATACTGCCATATTTTACCACAATAAAATAAGTAAATAAATAAATGTTTATTTCTCAATAAATACGTTACAAAACAATATAATCAAACACAAAGTTCATTCTTCCATTTAAAGAGAAATTAGGCACTCCCGAGAAACATCCATATGGGAGTTGCCATCACTGGATTATACAATACTAGCTGTCCCGGCGAACTTCGTATCACCCTCTCCCCCCCCCAAATGTCCCCCCTTCATATCACCCCCCCCCACGAAAAAAATGTCACGAAGTAAAAATATCTATATCCACTCGCTTTATTGATGGAAAATTAAAAGAAATCTGTAATATACTAATTTTTATAAAGCGAGTGGATAATAAATGCTATGAATAATAAATTAATCAATGCTGAAAGTTTCCAAAAATTTCACCTGTCTCGAGATCGAACCCGAGAATTTGCGTGGAAGAGCAGAGTCGCTAACCAATAGACCACGGAGCTCGTCTCTGGGGGGGGAGTAGACCTATATTGTAGCATCTTTCAACTACACATCGATTTCATAGGAGCATTATTAGTTTTGGACTGGATCAAAATGGATGTCATGTTTGATAGGTTAGGTCATTAATTTACTAATTATTTATTAATTATAAAGAGATTTTCTTATATTTTAATACATATTATGTTAACCAGTGCTTTAAAAATTCAAACGAATCCAAAATCATCTAAATCGGTTCAGCCGTTCTCGAGTTATAAGCGAGCGTACAGACACCAACTCTCTTTTATTAATATAGATTACAATCTTTCATATTTCTTACGACGTTTGCAGATCGAAGCGTGATGGAGGCGAGTGGAAAGTGAGGGCTGAAGGGGAGATCCCTCACCAGCAGTCGGACCAGGCGGTCGACGTCTTCCAACCCGCCGACGGACCAAACATGGAGCCGATGCGCGAAATCAGAGTGTACGGGTTCCGAGTGGAGAGTGCCTCGGCAGAGGTGAGGGATGAAGACGGCATCTCCGCACTGAGGTACGACTCGAAAGCTGTGCTCAGACTGTTCGCCTCTGGCCTGCATCATAACGCAGTATTCACGCTCACTGAGAAGCCCGGCTACCCGGGAGATGAATGCGAGTTCAAGCTCAATGCACAGTTCCAGGTAACATCCCATGCCTGTGTGTGTAGTCGGTAGTCTAGTGTCTAGTACGCTACTAACCTTCATAAATATATCAATTTCATATTTATGTAGTATGTTGTGCTCCAATAACCTTGATAAATCATTTCCATAAGCCATAGGATAATTCCTATTCCATATGATATTCCAATAATTCCACAGGATTCTCATTAGTAGAATAGAGGTATGGTAGCAGGCGTACTTAAAGCAGACTGAGATAATACAAATTTGGCTATATTATCTAGTATTAATCTAGCTGTATATCTAGTATATGGTTAGTCTATGCTAAAAGGTAGTAGCAGTGATAAACATATATATGGATGAATGAACCAATTTATTTTTCAGATTTGAGTAAAGCTGAAAAGCTTTTTTCTCACTCATATCCACAGAAAAACATACTTGTTTACATAACTAGAGCATTACATTATATAAAGAAATTATACATTTTTATAATAATAGCTATATATCTTCGTAATAAAATCATTAATAAATATGTTCAAGTCGAGCCGTTACAATTCAAATAAACTATAAAAAAAATATATATGGTTAGTCTATGGATGATAATTATCATCAATGGTAGTACCGGTAGACTCTTCTTTTATTATACACACTATACAACAAAGGATCATAAAACAAATTCGAACAAACAGAAATCTATTGAGTTGAGCTGGCATTTATAGTAGACTCTTCTTCTTTTAAATACTCTGTATAACAAAGGATCATGAAACAAGTTTGCAATTCGAATAAAATTGAAAACTATATAGTTAATCTATCAATGATAGTGGATTTTCCTTCCATTAAACACTGCATAATCAAGGATTTTCATGAATCTATCAATGATAGTGGATTTTCCTTCCATTAAACACTGCATAATCAAGGATTTTCATGAAAAATTCTAATTAATTAAATGAAATGAAATAAAATTAATTGAAATAAAATGGAAAACTATTGATTTGATCTCTCAATGTTAGCGGGTTTCCTTCCATTATACACTTTGTATAACAAATGATCATCAATTCAAATAAATAGATAACTATTGAGTTGAGCTGACATTCATAGTAGACTCATCTTCTTTTAAATACTCTGTATAACAAGGGATCATGAAACAAGTTTGAATTTCGAATAAAATTGAAAACTATTCAGTTGATCTATCAATGATAGTGGATTTTCCTTCCATTAAACTCTGCATAATCAAGGATTTTTATGAATCTATCAATGATAGTGGATTTTCCTTTCATTAAACACTGGATAATCAAGGATTTTCATGAATCCATCAATGATAGTGGATTTTCCTTCCATTAAACACTGCATAATCTAGGATTTCAATGAATCTATCAATGATAGTGGATTTTCCTTCCATTAAACATTGCATAATCAAGGATTTTCATGAAAATTCTAATTAATTAAATGAAATGAAATGAAATTAATTAAAATAAAATGGAAAACTATTTAGTTGATCTCTTAATGATAGTGGATTTTCCTTCCACTAAACACTTCATAATCAAGGATTTTCATGAAAAATTCTAATTAATAAAATGAAATGAAATGAAACTAATTGAAATAAAATGGAAAACTATTCAGTTGATCTCTCAATGGTAGCGGGTCTCCTTCCATTATACACTCTGTATAACAAAGGATAATAATAATAATAATAATAGTAATAATAATAATAATAATTAATTGAACGAAATTCCTAAGTAATGCCCTATAATATTCTGAAGACGTTCAATTCGTTCAATTAATTATTATGATTTAACAGCAACTGTATGGTTGCAATGTCTCATCACCTTCCATCTAAAGGATAATAAATTCAAGTAAATAGATAACTATTGAGTTGAGCTGTAATCGGTAGCGGACTTTCCGAATGATAGCTGCAGGTGTGTTGTGTTGCAGCTATCGGGGCTAACCAACTACTCGGCCCTGCTGCCGATCAAGATGCCGCTGCAGGGCGAGCCGGGCACACCCTACTATCTGTGCTACAAGGATGACAGCCACCACCCCCAGGGCGGCAAGAGCAAAGTCGCCTGGAAGCACGTCGGATCCGAGACCTATCAGACGCTGGTCGGCTATCAACTAATTTTGCCCGTCTGGCTCACCCTAGTTATCATCTGCACCTGCCTCATGTTCTCGTCGCTGTTTTCGGGTCTCAACTTGGGACTCATGTCGCTCAACCAGACTGAGCTGAAGATCATCTCCAACACCGGCACGGAAACTGAGCGCAAGTGAGCAAAACAAAGTACAGTAGCTGATGAAAACTTGAAAATTTGTATTGACTGCAATATAAGCAAACCAAAGTCGGCTACAGTAGCTGATGAAAAGCTAGAAATTTCTTATTCACTGCAATATCAGCAAAACAAAGTAGGTTATACTGTAGTAGCTGATTTGTAGAACATTTGTATTCACTGCAATATAAGCAAACCAAAGTCGGCTACTACAGTAGCTGATGAAAAGCTAGAAATTTCTTATTCACTGCAATATCAGCAAAACAATGTAGGTTATAGTAGCTGATAAAAACCTTGAAATTATTATTCACTGGAGTTCACTGGCGGCTCGTGAGGTGAAGTGCCCGTATCTTATACTGTACAAACACTTCACCTATTTCGTCGGCACGAGCCGCCAGGGCTGGAATATTTTATTTAATCCATCCACATAAGATTTACAGAAGAAAATACAAAACTGTAGTACAAAATATAGATAAAAATACAAAAAGGAACAGTAGTTTTGTAGCCTTATTGGAAAATCGTGTTGAGGCATCAACAGCAATTAAACTGTTGTTTGGTGTAGACCTTAAGCCGTCGGTCCCGGCTTTCTGACAAGTACTCATCATTTCTCCCCTCCGTCACTCCATCACTCCTCCAGCATCACCCTCACAATAAAACATGATGATTCAAACTTCTTTATTTCAAAAGATTCACAAGAACATTTTCCAATTGTATTGGCCAATGTTTTGGAGAAATATCAAAGAACAAAGAAACATAAAGAATAATATAGTACAGTTCATGAGGAATAGAATCATTGGAATTATAGATCATAGGAATAACCTATGACCGATGGGTGGCATACCAAATTGGTTTACCTGTCATTCAGTCTTATTGATAATAATTGTCATTGTCTTAAATACTGCTGGTGTCTAATCACAGTTCTAGGTTGTGTTACTGATCTTTATAATCCAGTATACAGTTATTTAATTAAATTCAAAATTTTATTAATTATCAAATTATTATAATAAATTATTATGATATTCAATATCAATAAAGATTTCACATAAATGCTTAGTTCAATTATTGTTGTATTTTTTGTTTAATTAGTTGGTTGTAACAATTACCAAATACAGGTCAGACAATTATTATCCCATTCAACATCCATACGTTGCTCACAGACTGTAAATTTCACCGCATTATAGTCTAAATTGCATCTACAATTTAATAACAAACTCAAGAGTGTAACTCACTGCAAAATAGTATTTATGGTGTGTAGAGTTGAAAGTTGGATTTAAAGTCAATGACATGAAATATATCAAAAAGTAAATAATCATTCAAAGCAAAAGGAAAGTATATACATTATCTAGATAAGAGTATTCAATCATGTGCACGTCAACGGAAAGGGATAGCTCTTGGCTCCCACCCAAACCTGCTTCTCTTCCAATTTTTTACCAACAGTCTAAATGTAGGTCATGTGCCATATCCATGAATTGCTGATTACAACCTGAAAACATGAACGGTACCAAAAATTCTTGAATTTAACAATAGATGGTTTCAAATAAATTGCACAAGATGTTACAATACATATGAAATTTACATTATTCCACATGATATAACAAAACCTAGGCATAATTTAAGGATTTGTGCTTTTATTAATAAATAAATTGAATATGAAGAATGATTAGAATTTAAAAACTGTAGTTTCAACTTATATGGGCACATATTATACATTTGAATAATTATGAATAAAACTGTTTCATGAATTGATATGAAATTTTTACAATTACAGTTATGCATTGCCTTATTTTTGTACCTGAAAATTTGAAATTGTTCGCCTGAAAAGTTTGCTAAATATGACTTATCTGCCATTGTCACCTACTTGCAGAACTTATATATGGGTACTGAAAATGAGGCAATGCAGAACTTTAATTGTAAAAATTTCATATCAATTCATGAAACAGTTTCGTTCATAATTATTCAAATGTATATATAATATGTGCCCATATAAGTTGAAACTACAGTTTTTAAATTCTAATAAAGCAACAAAACTGCTTCATAAATAAATTCTGTACAATTAATATAATTCCTGATTTGTGTTACTTGATAAAATCCAGAAATTATTGCTCTGGAAAGTTTATCAAATACATCTTATCAGCTATTGTCATCTACTCAAAGATTCCATACAAAGTAATTCAATGTTTTCAGGTACGCCGACTTGATAATCCCCATCAGAAAGCACGGCAATTTCCTGTTGTGCAGTATTCTCCTCGGCAATGTGATGGTGAACTCGACATTCACAATTCTACTGGACGGCTTGACGTCAGGCCTGGTCGCTGTTATCACCTCTACCCTGGCCATTGTCATCCTGGGCGAGATATCTCCTCAGGCCATCTGTGCCAGACATGGCTTAGCGATTGGCGCCAAAACCATAACCATCACGAAGATTGTGATGCTCGTCACAGCACCACTGGCTTATCCCATCAGTCGCCTTCTGGATGTGATACTCGGTGAGGAGATCGGTGCTGTATACACCAGAGAACGACTCAAGGAACTTGTCAAGGTAGGGATACTTCTTTATAAACCTAACCCAATAGAGGTTGAAGCTAATACAATCTATAATGTACTCCATAATCAATAACCAATCATCAGTCAAGGTAGGGATACTTCTTTATTAACTTAACCCAATAGAGGATGAAGCTAATACAATCTATAATATACTCCATAATCAATAACCAATCATCAGTCAAGGTAGGGATACTTCTTTATTAACTTAACCCAATAGAGGGTGAAGCTAATACAATCTATAATATACTCCATAATCAATAACCAATCATCAACTTACTGTAATAATATTATGATGTTGACAGTGTGGAAGTTATGTGTAACTCAACCCGCGTGCTGTAGATAAAATATACTTCTATAAATTGAAGTGGTATCTGTAATCTGTATGTTATAATACAACAGATAATTTTCACCTTGGAAAGAATTATTGACTTGAAAATGGAAGGAATTATTGTAATTTCTACTACTTTACACTAACCTGTTACAGTATTGAAATTTGTAACTAAACCAATATATAACTTACTATTTTACTCTATTATATAGAGAATATTATTAATATAATTCAATCCATGGATCGATCATAACATTACTTCTATATAACCCAAGTTTCAAGCTTTTCTTATTCCAATAATTATGATGTTAACAGTTTGGTAGTTATTCACAGCACCAGTTCACTGTATGTGTATGTTCTAATCGAACAAATAATTTTCACCTTTAATAAGTTATTCATGCGTTTTGTGCGTTTGTTTGTATTTGATAATATTGAATGCGTTTGTAAACTTTTCAATCCAATAACATAATAGAAAATAGCTAGAAATTTTGTTCAATATTTGATAAGATAGTTATAGGATTGAATACTTTTTGAAGTATTTTCAACTATTTTTTGAAGTAATTTGAAGACTACAGTCTTCTCCAAGATTTTGCTCAAGAATCTTCATGATTCAAAGTGTTCCTAATTCTTTTAAAGTCTTGTTGAGTATTGAAACACAATTTGAAGACATCTATTCTATTGGGCCAAACATTTATTCTGTACTCAAAATTAAGACACATCGTCGTCAAGTTCCACAAGCAGTAACTCTTTTTTCATAGTACTGTATAATTTATAATATCTTAATTATTGTGGAAACACCTCTTGCTCGGATAAAGCTATCCATAAAAAAACTTCCACATTGTTAATTATTTGTGTGTGATTATGAATAATGATAATCTCCAAATACAAAATCGTAAATTTTTGTTGCACTAAGAAGGTTCCTGGCTTTTTTTAAAATGAAAATGATAACAAAAATGTCACCCAATTTTATAACTCTTCTTTCGTTGAAACTTGTGTAAATACATTTCTGTGCTAAATTTGATAATCTACTTTGTATGACATGATAAAGTTATAACTGTTGTTAGGCTACTTAATTCATAAAATTAAAGATTAATCAAGCGAGATTAATAGCCCTACTAAATTTCAGACGTACTGCAACACAGAAAAATATTTATGTGCTGGCTGAAACAAATATTTCAAACAATGAGACAATTATAAATATCTCGCGATAAGACTCGCTTGCAAGGTAGAAATAAGTTGTCATGAGGAATTTGTTCCTTCAAGTATTTTCAACCCTGGATAAACTAGATTCAACTGGATTGGCTCAATCTGATACCCGGCTGACACATTTGTTTTGTGAAAAGCCAAGCGTTTTCTTATTCACAACAATATGAATGTTGGTGTGTTTCATAATATGATTATTATTTATCGATTCGGTTTCAAAATCAATCATGACAAAGTATTGTACTGATATTTAATTACCTGAGATGAACTCTAGAAAGAATTTTATGAATGGAATGAATGATTGTGAATCGAATACGGAAGCTTATATTTTTCATTTCCACTTACGTCTTGTTCAATAAGAGTCTGCATATTTTTTAGGTTTCCATATCTATATTATCTTAAGAAAAATGTGATAGAAATATTATTACTAAAATTACGGCTGTACAATTTCTGTGAAGAATGAACACACTCTGTCAGCCTGATAAATTATTAAACGCTACTCTTAATCAGCTGAAACTCCAATTATTCATTCTCCTTTGAAAGATAAGGTGTTTATCCTATGTACTGATTTTAGCTTGAAAATGTAACTTGTTGTTAGATAAAGCTGTTTGTTATAAGTCCACCACACTGCAAACTGAATGAAACAGACCAGTTAAATCCACATGGATCTTGAACGCGTTTCCAACAGTTGTTTTTGGCAACCTCCAACATATACTTGGCAAAAGACTTCAACGGACATATTCTATAAGAAGTCTTCCTATAAATTTCTCTGATCTAGGAATTGCAGTCAACATATCACATATTCAAGTATATAAATTAGTTGAATTGATCACATTTAAATCCGTGCATCCATGTCGACATGTTTCTATCAGTGATACTGTACAAATGTTATTATTTGTTAACATCAGGCTACAATACCTGGTGTTTGATAGAATCATTCTTCTTCTACTCTTAGCTCTGTAATTTCTTCTTGTCTTTGTTAATACTCAAATGACTGGGCGTTCATGACTTGGAACAGACATTATAATATTAGCCTACAGTTGAACAATCAGCATTTATTTTCACGAATTACTCATACAATGATATTAGTCGACTTTCAAGTTGTTTGAAATTCTATTTATTCATTGAATCTCAGGATAATTTATAAGGATTTATACCAGTTATGATATTCTAATAAATACTATTTATAAGAATAAATAAATTATGAGATAAGTAAATAAATGAATAAATAATTTATAAGAATAAACTTATAGAAAAAAACTTATAAATAAACTTTCAGAAGTAGCTTTAATGAAAGATTTAAAAAATTAAAATTAAATATTTAAATGAAAGATCTACCTAGATAAAGTAGTTCTATGCAGAAGCGGTTGATGAGCAACCGTATATTTTTGTTTATTATTAATGCACCGCGGTCAACGGCCAAATACAGTAGACTAGGAATCGTGATGCTATGAAGATCACTGCACTGCATTCTTCCAAGTGCAAGTCTGCAATTAGTGTATATTCGCTGACATCTGGATGCATCATCGTTCCTTCAACTTTAGCCGTATCACGCTCTAGTCAATGTCAAACTGTCGTCAAAGCTTTGCTGCACGCGATGTGACGTGCCATTTACTATGAAAGGCGCAGGATTTGATCGACTTGACACCTGAATTAAGTGAAACCACTTTCGTGAAGGCACTAAAACTATGAATAAAAGTTATTTTGTTGCGGCTTCGGGGTCTTTACACTCTGTGTGTTTCTAGGACGGATATTATCGATTTCAATTTCTTTCCTAACAAGGGAGCTATTCTGATCGCGCAGTATTTGCTTCGGAATTCGAATGGAATTTGACTTTGTTGGAATTAACTAAATTTATAAGAATGAATACCAATTATGATAATATAGCACTATTTGAAATAATAATTTGTCATTTTTGTGAGTAACCTAGTGTAACGTTACAATGAATAATAAATGGATACATACATAAATAAGGATAAATTAGAGTTCTCATACGAAAAAATAAGAAAAAGAATTTAATAATAGAATTTGTAGTATAAATATAATAGAATTTGTGATCAGAAACTATTTCAATAAATTTGTTGATAGAATGGAAAGATTCAGTGAATATACTGTTTTTCATTGGAATCTGTCCGTCCTTATAAAGTCACATAAATTACAGGATTCACTCCAATGATTTGATTCATAAGTATCAACTTAGCAATGTGTTGACAGTGATATCTCTTAAGTGTATAACCGACCAATTTTAATGTTTATTTTTGTCTTACAAGAATTATTCATTCATTCATGAAAATGTCACGTTTTTCATTGTATCGTGACAGTAGGTTAAAAAGGGGGATTCTGGGACACCATGACCTTGAAAGGTCAGGACAATGCCCTTGCCCCCCCCCCCCCCCCAAGGTCAACCCCCCCCCCTCGCCTTGGCCACGCCCACTCTACCCCCCCCCCCTTACCCCACCCCCCCCCCTCCCCCCTTGCACCAGGACCTACAATACCTTTTCAAGGTCACCTAACCTAGCCTGACCTACTCTAACCTAACCTAAGTGAAGGTCACCTACACTAACCTGACCTACTCCAACCTAACCTAAGTCAAGGTCACCTACCCTAACCTGACCTACTCTAACCTAACCTAAGTCAAGGTCAAGTCAAGGTCAAGGTCAAGGGTCTTGGAACAGCTCAAGCCATAGGTCAAGGTCAAGGTCAAGGGCCTTACAGCGGCCCAAGCCAATGGTCAAGTTAAGGGGCCTTGCAACTCCTCAAGCCAAAGGTCAAGGTAAAGGGCCCTGCAACTCCTCAAGCCAAAGGTCAAGGTAAGGGGTCTTGCCAAGCCCAATAGAAGAATGGGTAAACAAAAACCGAGTTACTATAGGTTAGGTTAGGTTGGGCGTCAGCCTAATCCTATCCTAACCTATAGTAACTCAGTCACCTGTTTCAACAGGCCTGCCATACCATCCAAGCAGGATGAGTTAGGTTATGCTAGGTGAGGCACATTGAACCTAACCTAACCCACCCCAGCAACCAAGAATAATATTACTAAAAATCATTCCCTCTAGTATCAGTGATACACACTCAGTGTTCACTCAACAGTCACTAGTGACTCACTCAACTGACACTAGTGACTCACTCAACTGACACTAGTGACTCACTCAACTGGCACTAGTGACTCACTCTGCAAGTGTTTTACTACTAAGCTAGTAGACTGAGCAGCTTCTTAAATACTAGAGGTGGTGGTGGGGGTAAGTCAATGATGACACAATAATTACATTTCTTTCTTTATTGCCATAAACAAGTTGCGACAAAAATATTGATCTTTAAACAAAGTTTGCATAATCCAATTGTGTGAAACATTTACTACATTGAGTGCACAAAATGGCGGAGTATCCAGGGTTCCTTTATCGCCAGCCAGCTTCATCTTCAAAGTCTCCACAAAGTTGAGTAGGAAATGTTCTGGGCAGTAGACTCCTGTAGCATTCTTCATCAGTGTATCCAGATTGGGCATCTCGTGGAAAAGATAGGGTGAACTTAGATCCACATACTCGACATTCTCCTTGTCATCCAGCTGCAGCAGTGTGTTGAGCAGAGTAATCTTCTCATAGCCGTAGACAAAGATCTTGATTGCATTGTTGTTTTCATGCAGCCATCTTTCAACTGTTCCGCACACAATCTGGCGCAATTCAGAATAGCGCAATTCTGACCGGCTCCATTGCCAGACCATCGTAGGCCATGTTTTGCTCGATGTAGAGCATTGTTGTCACTTGTCTTCAGCAGCATGTCCGGATAGGGTGACTTGAAGAAATAATGATGTGTTGTCACACGATGCCTGTCATCACGCTCCAATATGGCCATCTCCTTGACAATAAACTCATTGTTCAATCCTTCGAATCCTTGAAAGTCCATCAGGTAGAGTGGTAGTGGTCCAAAAATGTCAGCAGCTCTTCTTCTCGGCAACATTTCCATGTACTCGTGTTCATCAGAATCTTCATCAGCATCCTTCTTCCCATGCTTAGTAGAGAAGCCAATGCAGCATCCCACAACATCCTCGCCCTCACTTTCAGGCAACTCTCCTTCCTCATCCAAAAACTGTAAAACTCTCTTAGCTGCGGACATGATGTATGCTTCACCCAATGCTTCTTACCAGAATGACTATCCCAACACTTGTCATTCGCCTTTATACCCTAGGCAGATTGCACAATACCTGACATTGGCTTGTACTCTTTTGTCACATCATGAATCATCAGACAGTAGGCACGTGTATCCGCAGGAATGTTTTCAGTTGCTTCAAACTCAATTCTCACATCAATACTGCCAGTTTTAAGTGACTCATTTTGGCGGGAACAATCAAAAGCATACAACATCATTCGGCCATTTTCTAGAGCACTCTTTTCAAACAGGGGATTGACCAATTGAGAATGTCCATGATTGTAGGCTCCATTGAAAGCTTCATACATGCCATATACACAACAATCATCACCGTCAATGCTCTCATACGGATAGTACTTGTTGTTTAGAAACACTCGAATGTCTCTCATGTTGCACTTGTCAAATTGAGATGAATTAGCAGTTGCCACTCCATATCTTGCTGTCTGCAGCCCAATCACAATGTAGCGAGGCTTCTCATGTTGAGCTGTTGACTTGACAGTCCATGTATGCTTCTTTGTAGCAGGTAAGGTTGGGTACTCGTACAATTCCCAATGCCGGAATGTCATGCTTATAGGTGTATCATTCTGTACAAGTTTCAGCAGACGCAGTTTGTATTCATCGGCCACTTCCACATAGGGTATTCTCCATGTAAGTTTCTCAATGACTACCTTTCCGGCAGCATTCAAACAATTAGTAGTGTCAGCACTGCGTCTCAACACCAGTTCCTGTTTCACATTCAGTAGAATCTGTCTGTAGTCTTCGGCAAAGCCCAGCAGGTAGCGTAGAGGCACATCCATGATTGTTGTATCAGATCCATTGGGAGGAAAAGTGGCAAATCCAACTGTTGGGTCAAACTTGTAGCCAGCTCGTTCCATTTTAGTCCACTCATCTCGTTCAAATGTCATAGCATTCTTCATCAGGCTGGTAATTCCAGGGGTGCGAATGCTATCTACTATCACACCATTTATCTCATAGCGTATCTCTGACCAAAGGTGAGCAAAGAATCCAGAGACACAGGGACTTCCACCCAAGGCGGCATTAGCTGCATTTGTCACCTTAAACTCCACATGTAGATAGCTTTCTGATGGGATTGTGTAAATGTCCTGCTGTTGAATCGGTATCCGTATTTCGTCATTGGCTTTGAAGCTTGTAGTATAGGGAGCATGAGAATGGTACTCATAGCCAATGATGCTGTTATCCAATCTGGGTCCACTCCTTGTCACATCTAAAACTCCCATTATTGCTGATGTTGTTGTTGTAGGTGACAGCCACGTTTTTTCAAATAGTTGATGCTCCTCGATGTTAACTCTACAGAGTCTAAACGACGAATGACGTTTGCAGCACTTGCAGGCCTTTTATCTGTTTCTGTAGGTTGAGGATCTACCTCCATGTCGCATGCCGCCTCATTATCCAGTCCACGATTCCACTTATCAAATATCAGCACCATCTCACTTGCGTTGTCTCAGATGCAGAGTAATATTGATCTCCTCACCTCTATTATTAATGAGACGTCCGTTCTCGTCAACAACCTCCAACGTAATGTTACCAATCTGCTTGGCGTCCACCGGCAAATAGATTACATTCTGTACAGTCACAACTATTTTATACCCTGGATCAACATTTGGGTAAAACTCATAGATCACGTGATCCTTGACACCATTTGAGTACGACCCACTCACAACATTGCACTTTACTCGTATTACATTGGGTCGACTGATTTGCACTGCTGTATCACCTTTAGCCTCTGTGTCAGCCTCTATGATCCTAGTGTTGTTGAATCCCAGCAGACTTCCAATCGACTCAGGTTTTGTGAAATCCAATTTGGCATTGCTCAATACTGAACATTTCAAGGTTGATGGGTCCACAGCCATCTGAAGTTTTATGTTGCGATCATGTAGCCTTGATGTGAGCAGGTTAGCAATTGTTTGAAATTCAAAACTGCCTTCCGGCAATGATACAAACTCCATTATCTTATAACGGGGTGCTGCAGTAGTAGCTCTTGCAGTCCGTCTACTACCTGTTATAGAGTTATCTTCGTCATCAATGTCTCCATCAGCTGATGTCTGCTTAGCTTTCAGAAGCACTTTATACCATTGATTGAATATGGCTGACCTATCATCTACAATTTCATGATGTTTCAGCGATGGATCATCTTCTTCTTCAGCTTTTGCACCCTTCTTCTTAAACACATGAGTTATCTTTGGAGCATAATAGAACTTGTTGTTGTAGTTCATCTCAACATTGGGTATTGAATTGCAGCTTGTAAAGCTGATGAGTCCAATTTCCCATTCACCACTGCTTGTATCAAGCGGCGGATAAAATTCACTTTTCAGCACAGATGTATTACCTCCAAAACAGAGCATCATGGTCTTGCCTGCTCAATGAACTATTGCACAATGACTGGCAATAGGCCTTGTTGCCCATTATTTATACTATTGGAAAGGGGAAATGATTAAAACTTGTTGTACAATATTTTCATTTATTATTTTCATCAACCAAAAATTTCAAACATAAATGTCCACAAATATGAGAGTACAGATCCTCTTGCTTCTGGTTATAGTTGTACTCAATCCTTGTTGCTGGATCCAAACCGCGGTGCATGTAGTCGATAAACTCCTGTGGTGGCCTGAGGTTTCCAAAGCCGTCAAAGTAGGTGGCAGCTCCATCCTTCTTCACATAGCACACCCAATGTGTGCCGGCTCCATCGCTGGTGTCCAAATTGATGATGCCACACTCTTGGTTCAAAGGTCCTGTTGCAGGTAGAGCATCCCGCATAAACACTCCTCGGAAATGTTTCAGCTTCAGACGACACGCATACTTGTAGAGGTCTGCATCAGTCAGCGCTCGATCTGGAAGAGCAATTACCGTCGCCGTTTGCATTGACGACGGCGTGCTCCGTTTCCCGTCTTCTGTTGACGTCTCAGGTAGAGTCCTTTTCCCTTTTTGGAAGCAGCTGCTACCTTCTTTGTCTTCCCTCGACGTTTTGCTCCTCCTCCAAACTTTGCTTTGGCCTTCATGATGTTGGTCACCGCTACTGCTGCAGCCCTTTCTGCCAATCCTGCCTCTGGAGACGTTGCTACACTCCAAGCTCGTTCAGCCAAGTCCCTGTCAGCCTTTGCTCTGCTTGCTGTATCACTATTCTGTGAATAGGCAATGTCGTGCTGCTTGCAGGCCCGATCAAGTCTGTTGATTCCTGGATCACCTCTTGCCAACCGCTTCTCCAGCTTTGTACCTGGGCCGCAGTATTGGTAACCGGGAAGATGAAGTTCAACTGGTAAAATATCAACTGCTTTGTTGACTATTGTTCCAGTGGCATTTGCAAGTGCCGACAACACTCCTCTCCCCTGGCACCTCTTCTTTCCTTTGCACCTAGCCATCTAATGATTCACTTTAGCCCCATCATTCTCTTTTATACCCTCAGGAGGCTTGTCAAGTCCTATACGCTTCAAGACCATATCTTTCCATTCCTGTTCATTTGTAAAACTTGTATCACCGTTTGCACGCTCCTTAACCAAAGTTACCATAGCTGTTAATACTTTTTCAACAACTTCACGAGAATGCTCATCCATCCTATTCTCCAAATATCGCTTGTTCACTCCATCTGTGGCATTGACTGGATCCATCATATCAGTCAGTACTGAGTCGTTGAGACTTGTAAATACTTGCAATGTACTTTTATCCCTTCTCTTTGGCAGCCACACCTCAATCAAATCTCTACATGTACCAAGATTTATTGCATCTCTGCTGCTTTGAGGATTTGCTAAATTGATCACCCGTCTATGACGAGCATTAATGTTACCCAATGTGTCCATGATGAATACAAAGTGGGCTGTACATTGTCTGCTTATATAGTACAACTAGTTTGCAGGGTTGCCAACTATGTAACCGCCTTCCACCAACTCTTCCAGAATCGAATTAATTTCATTCTCATGGCCAGTGTTGCCAACTGCTTTGGATTGATCCAATAGTTGTAGTCTGTCTACAAGCTCATTGGGGTCATTGTAGTAGACATATTCAATTTTGTATCATTGTTTGCCACCATATTGAATGGCGCCACCAGTCCTCTTCCACTGATTCCTTTCCCTTTCTTTTTGCCCTTTTTCAACAGTGGAAGTATTGTTCTCTTGTACTTGATATTGTTGTAGTCTCTAATTCTGCCACCTGCAGCATAGTCGTCTCTGTACACATTGGTAAACGCGAATATGGCTACATAGGCCTTTTGCCAACGTTACTTTTGAAGTGCTTGGAAGTTTCCTAAATATAAGTTCACAGAGTCCTTGTGTAGCATCAAAAGTCTGCTCATTTCCAACATTGTTAGGATCAGTCAACACAATCTTTGAACCACCAGTTCCAAAGGTTAAAATTTTGCTACCCAAACGAAAACTGTTGTCAATCACTTTTGGTCCAAATGTATCATCAAAGCTCAACTCCTTTCTAATCAAACCTTTAACATAGATCCCCACAGGTGTTTTAGCCAATTCTGTTTGATCAAATTCAGATTCCACTACATCTTGGCTAGTATCCATCAATTGTTGAACACTTTTATTTTGTTGGTCCTCCTCCTCATCCGTTGACCATCCTGGAACATCACCATCCTCACTCAAAGGTGAATCCTTATTGCTCCACAACTTTCTCACAACACCAGACGTACTTGGAGCTGGACTAAAGTGTGAATCATCTCCAAATGCTTCAAAGGATGTAGGGGTCTCCTCTCCAATGTCAGGCAGTTGCAGTTGTTTCAGAGCTTGTTTCAGGGGTCGTGGCTGTATCGGTGTTAGTGGTGGTGTAGGTAGTGCATAATGTTTACGTTGGCGTACAGGTGCTGCAAGGCGTTGTGCTGCTGGCAGTGGTTCTGCTGCTGCTGGTGGTGGGGGTTTTTTGAGAGCTTCAACAATGTTGCCTAGTGGTTCACTCAACGGTTTGAAGTGTTTTGCATGATGATCCTCTGACACTTCCCTTCCAAGTGTTAGCTCCTTGTGCTTCCTCTTGATGTTACGTTTCAGCTTGGCAATCTCCTTGATGGTGGGAGCAATCTCCTCCACAGTCTGCTTCACATCCATCCTGCTCGGTGTACACCAGTGTACTGAAGCTCCAGTGAGCTTACACTTCAACTAAATAGGTGTCGAGTCCATTCCTGTAGCGCCCTCTATTCTTCTCAGATGAGCGATCAATCACAAGGAATGCGTGCGCAGCTGATGACCATACCCGATTGCACATGCTCTTGAACTGATCAAAGGTCATGTCAGCGCCTACATGATCTCTGTACAAATGTCTCATGTTGAGCTCGTCCTGTTCAAACACAATTATAAAGTTGGCATTGTCACGCACAAGTTGTTTTGGAATGCGGCTGTAGGTCTGTGCCAAATAAAAAACATCAACATCACTGTGACGACCGGCACTAAAGTATTGTCTGATGGCCTCCTGCTGTTCACAAATCACATCGTCGAAAATAATAATCGAGTTGGCTGGCAGTTCATTTGGGGCAGGTATTTCCTCACTTGTGTCACACTCAACATAGTCCATTCCATCACCTAGTCCTTGCATGATTGTACGAAGTAACTTGTACTTTGGCTGAAACGTAGTCTTTGACCAAACGTAAATGTTTGAAAAGTGAATTCCTTTCCGATCAAACAGCATGTTGAACAGTAAATTGGTTTTGCCGCACCCTGATGGCCCACAAATAATGCATCTCATGTGGTTAGGGAACAAAGGACCGTGACGCTTCTTTGTGTCCATTTCCAAGCCGCAACCTCTCACCACTTGATCAAAGTCAATTATTTTGAATTTGTTTTGCTGTTGCACAACCTGTTTCATCTCACTCACACAAGGTCACCTCTATCAATCCACGAGTCGTGACTACGATCGTATCCTTTCCAGTGCACCAGCAGTTTGTTACCTCTTCTCTTCAATACCTTGGCAATTTCAAATACAGTTGGCACTTTTGTCTTTACAATTTCTTCTGCGTAGAATCCTCCTTGCACAGGTTCACCTCTATAATCTTCCAACTCATAGGTTACTGGCACTGTAGGTCTCACACGTGTTACCGTGAACAGTTCATTTGTCCAATTGGGCAGGTATCCCTTGTCAAACGTCATTTTATACTTGCTGATTCTCACCTTATCGCCTGGCTCAATTTTCTGATGAGCACCCGGATAGAACGTGGGCTGTGATTTATCCAACAAGCCCTGCTGATACTCTTGACGCTGTTTACCAAGTTTGGAGAGTAAAAGCTTTTCATGCTCCTTCTCAACATCAGCTGGTCGCATACCTATTGTACGATGTACTCTGCCATTGTACTCTTTAACAAGTGAGGTTAGAATATCTGTCCACCTATAGGTTCCTCGTTCAGTGAATTTGACCCACATTAAATGTTTAAGTGTTCTATTGAAACGTTCCACTATCGAAGCTTTTTTATCTGAAAATGTCGAATAATGATTGATGCCATACTGTTGCACAAGTTGTTGAAATTTTGAATTGAACCACTCTTTACCATCGTCAGTCTGCAAATGTTTCATTGGATACTGAGCTAGAATAGGACGCATTGCCTTGACTACATCGTCAGCCGACTTGCTCTTTATTGGTATAGCAAGAGCAAACTTACTAAGACAATTGATAATTGTAATAATGTACCTATAACCTTTGTTCTGACGAGCATAAGGAATCATCTCAACAAGGTCAGCCTGATAGAGGTCATCAAGACCTTTCACAGTAACCATCCTTGTAGGAAAATTCCTACGCCCCGGTCTGTGCAACTCTCTCGCTATCACAGACTTATCCATACTAATGACTATCAAACACTTACATAGCTATATATTTACTTGAGCAGAGCAGGTTTTATCCTGTCTGTGAGCCAAACTGCATTGTGCAATTTGGTCATGTAAACTATGGTTTCAAGGTTATGAAATAACTGTAGTCGACACATGGTTTCAGAGATGTGATATTTATTTACAACAATAAATGGTATGCTGAAACAGGTTTACTAGTACATTACATCTAGGTTTACCCAGGGGTACATGTCACCTAGATCGGTAGCCATTTCACATAGTCCTCTACCAACTGGAAACTCTAAAATAACTTTGTCAAAGTCCAGGTTGAACACTGATGCTGTTGGAAAACATTCAGCCATTTTCTGAATAAAGTTGATTGGTGTCCCAAACGGTTCTGGAATATTCTTGTAGCCAAACTTGAAGAATGGTTCCACAATCCAACACGTGCTTTGTACAAGGTGGCAATCACCGCAGGCACATCCTTTAATACTGTTTGCTGGCTCCATTGCTGATGGACACTGTTACGTTGTCTGGAGGCGGTATAGCTGCAGTAGAAGATGGTTCTTGACAGTACGGTGCACACACCTTGACTGAGGCATCAATGATGGCTCCAAGGAATTCCAACGATGTGAATGATGGATGGAGGCATGTGCGCAGATCATATGCGCAATGGACTTGCTGGCACAGCTCCTTATCCACAGCACGTTCACCAGCCAGGTTCATGTACCAGTCTTTGACGTGTTGACGCATTGCTCCAAGATCCTTGTTGAACTGTCTGGATGACTGCAGACACTGTTGCATGTGGAATATGTTTGATGTATCCAGTCCATGCTCCCTTGATGTCAGAAACTCTCCACTCCGGTACTGGGGATCCAGCTTGAAGGAGTTGACGCTCACGGCTGCAGCCACAAGGAGATAGTACACTGGTGGTATCATGGTTGTTAATGATGCTTGGCTGCTACTCGGCCTCCTTTTATACCCATCATTTCGTGGAAACTGGCTATTTATAGCAATTACATCATTGTCTCTTCCTCTGTTTCATCCAAGCTTCTCATTGTGCAATTGATTCTGCAGTTCCCCCCAACAGCCAGTAGAATGATGATTATTAATCCAACATGTGACACAATCATTAGCGTTACCATCACAGCTAACCAACTCTCTACTATACTGACTAGAAATTTCAAGATTGTCATTGGTAGACTGTAATCCCCTTGATGGCGGTGTGGCCAGATCCAAATGCCAATGACTGGTAGAAGGGCTACCCATCCACAATTTATAGCAATAATAAACATTAGCATCAAAGCTAACCAAATCTCTAATGTAATGATTAGAGCTTTCAGGATTGTTATCGGTAGTTGATCCATGGCTCTGTAACACTATGCCTTCTATGCACAACTGGCTAATGAAGCTGTCCACCCATTGTTTATATACATCCATGCCTCTATACAAAAATCAATGTTGTCCAATATATACATAACATTACACCTAAATATATACATATCTACCTAAATATCTGTTGATGACATCATCATCACTTTTCAAGCAATCTCCTGAGAATGCTGTGTTGGGATACTCCATCTTCTTCTTGAAAATTGTTGATGTCATCAATGGGGTTTGAGGTACGTGCCCGCTTAGCTGGTGGACATGCATCTTCATCGTCAGATATAGTGATCACTTCATCTGTGATGCAGCTGCTGCTACCTGGCTCTGGCTCAGACTCTTTCATCTCAATCTCCAAAACTTGTTGAGGGTCTGTCATCTCTACCTCCTCCTCCTCCTCAGATGCTGCCTTAGCAGTAGGAATCTTATAGTGTCCGTATGCAAGGGTTGTGATTCCATCTTCAAGGATGTGGCGTTTTTCATCAGCATTGCTCAGCGCCTTCTTCTTCTGCATCAGAGTCATTATCTGATGCTTCCTGGTGCCAAACATCACTTGCTCCCTATAGATTTCCTTTCCTTCAAACAGACAGTCCAGATAGTCTTGGAAACCAATGTATTTCCCAGCATCAGTATGGGACTTTGGCAGTTCCTGCCCAAGCACTGGCTCTTACTCCCTTAGCTTTCTTGATCAGGCCACTTGTATCTGGTTGGGTCGGATCTGTATTGTAGACAGGCATACAATTTGGAGCGAAGGCCAACGTACTCATGAGGAGCTCTGCCGCCATACTCATCCTTAAACTTTCCAAGCACCATCTTATTTGTGTTGGAATAGCATGGGTGATCGGTAGGGTACTCGGATGTATCAAAAACATCTCTCAGCTCCTTGATGCTAATGATGTCTTGATACATGTCTTCAGTCTCCACCAGGTAGAACAAGCTGTCAGTGTCTTGGTACAGAAGCTGTAGGCGGTTGTCATAGATGGGCTTCATCACATCGTAGTGGAATTGGTACATGAGGATTTTGCTCACATCCAACACTGTCAGCCCAATGTAGATGGGTTTGTCTAATGTTACCTTCTCCTTGTGTAGTGTCACAGCGCAAATGTTCTCTCCAAATAAGATGCGGTCCTTGAATGTTGGTCTTGCAATCAGTTTCTTGAGACGCTTCTCGTCATTCACCAGCTCCATGTTCATCCTCTTCCGCACGTTCTCCATGGTCTTGCCAAACACTGAATTATTCATCAGTTTGAAAAAGTTCTTTTCAAACTTGTTCTTTGACTGTTGACGCAACTTTGTATTCTTCATAATGTAGGTTGCCAAGAAGTCCTCCTGTTCGAACCGTACACCTCGATGAACTTTGCTTATCTTTAACCCATGCTGTACTGCTTGCTTCAGGGTGCGGTAGTGACAGATGTAGCGTTTATGGGAGTTCAAGGTTGTCATCAATCGCATGTATCCAGATTTATCAGTCTTTCGGTTTCTTGGTAGGAATGGAAATTCATTGTGAGCATCATGAAGTTCTTTGGGGTATTCAACATCAACCTCCAGTATGTAGCCAAGATGCTGTTTATCTTCAGCAAGTTCAATGTCCCTACACACTGCATCCAGTTCCTCTCTGCACATCCATTGGAATTTCCGGCAGGGTAGTGGGTTACACATTGCCCAGCCATACAGATTGTTGGCATCTGTATAAAGAAGGTATGATGCTGGTTTCTCTGGATTCACAGATGCTCCTGTATACTTGTTGTTGGCAATGGCATGACGGTGAACACAGGTTGTGATGCCGCCTCGGATTCCATGTTCAATGAGCATGTACATGTCATAGTCAGTTAGTAGCTCCAACTCGACTCCTGTACACTTGAGCATTGCATCAAATGAGAAGCCAGGTGATGTGAAGTAGTGAGCGCAGTCAAGATCATAATTCTTCATGCACATGTCTCGGAAACTCTCGAAAACGTCAGCCAACAGGAGAACATCTGTCTTGAGGTATAGGTCACTGTAATCTCCCAGTGTTCTGCATCCAAACCGCTCCCAAACGTGCTGAGCATGTGCGTAGTCTGCATCACTGATTCCGCCATTTGTTAGTGTGCTGTGGAAGGCATCCTTGGGAGGGAGTTCTGTCTCCTCCAATTTCTCCCATGAGTTACAGTACTCGTATGGAAACACACCTTTCCTTGAAACTAGGTCCAATTCGTTCCTAAACTGTCTTGAGGTGTGTGGCAGTTTGGATGAAAGATCTGAGGGATTTTCAGCTGTCTTGACAAGGTTTGTTACCAGATTGTCAAGACTGTCTGGTGTAAACTGGATTGTGTCTATGAATCGGAGATGTAGTCTGTTGGAGATTTGTTTTGTGAAGGATATGTACTTTTCAGAACTATTTGGTATGACTGAAATTTGTAAATTATCAGCTCCTAGATGGGGAACAATGAGATGCGTGTCATAGTTCCTAGAGTTGTGGAGGAGCACAGGGATATGAGTTTGACGTCGTCGCAGGAGATTGCAGCCATTGCACAGAGCATTCCGATACGTCCCCGTCATGTGGCAGTGATCTCGTACTTTGTCGCCTGTGAATGGTTTGTCGCAGGCTTCACACGACTGGGCTGCATTGAAGGCTGCAAGCTGCTGGCTTGTGAGGGGGTTCATGGCTTTACCCTGTCTATCTATTGCTTCTGCAATGTCTCTTGCATACTTGGTCAAGGTTTTCATAAAGTGGGCAGCTGCATCGGGTCCTCGGTACACAATTGGTTCCTGTGGGATGAGGCTGTTGATGCTGAGCCAGGGTGGTAGTTGTTGTGGATCTTTTACAAAGTAAAGGCAATAACTCATCGCCTTATGATATTGGATGACCTTGGTAACCTTTCCAATCCATCGCTCAGGTGATCCGCCATCCTCCTCCGGCTCCGGCTTTTCGAGAATGCATTCAAAGTCGGCATAGGCTACCAATGGCAGCCTAAACTTGTTTAGATGATTCTTGAATTTCATTGTTGGAGGGCTTCCGTCTTCGTTGGGCTGTGGCATCACAATCCTTGCAATCTTGTTTTTTGCACAGTACTCCTCATGCTCCTGCATCCGACGTTCTCCATCTCTACTAAGGGTATAGTGGGTGAAGCAGCGCCGGCAGATGATGATACGACTTTTATGTTTTGTCAGCTGGGATCGCACAAGTTTTTCAAAGTTCTTAATGTAGCAATAGTGACTGTTCACATTAAGATCGTCCTCATCTGCTGCATTGTTGTCCTGCTGGGCGGTGTCCTGCTGGTTGGTGGTGGCGGTGGAGGTAGCTGCTGTGGTGGTGGTGGTGGTGGTAGCTGCTGTGGTGGTGGGGGTGGTGGGGGTAGTTGCATCCTTGTCTTTGTCAAGGATTTGACATAGAAGGAGGAGATCAGTATGGTCTTCCTTCATATGCTCAACGACACGTCTTGGGTAAATATTATTGTCATCATCCAGTCCATAGACATTGACCGATACCCCTGGGTTATTCTTCTCAAAGATATCGATCTGGTTGATTGTGGTTGGGAAGGTTAATCCAGCAAAGTTGTACTTGTCCTCCAACTGCCAGTACCGGTCATTGATTCGCTCTGTATGTGGGCCTTGAACGTGTTTGGCCAACATAGCCCACTTAAAACAATGCTGGTCCTCATTCTGGGGGTTGATGACTGCTTTTCTCAAGGCGATTTTGGCGGGCAAGTTGATGTATGAAGATCCTCGCAGCGGTGTATGCTTGCTGATACGGATGAGGAGGCCATCAATGATCAGGAGACTCCACCCGCTTGAGTTTCCTTCAAATTTGGCTTCCTCCTCCAACATAACCTTGCAGGCATGTGCCACTATGTTGGAGATGTCGGTGATGCTGAACACAGAGTAGTTGGGTGTCTTGAAGGCGACATTTTGAAAGTCCACCTGCTCCATGTTGTTCTCATCCAGGCTGCTTTTCTGGTATGTGGCCTCCAGGACAAGGTTGAACTTGATGTTTCCATGTTCCTGGAATTCCTGGGTGATGACTCCAACTATCTTGGCTTCCAAGCTGTCAAGGAAGGAGTGGAAGTCCTTGGCTGGATCCTTGAGGCAGCTGTTGTTGTAGTAGAGGGTTCGCAGGCAAGAGTTGAATGCCTCCTCTAGAAGAGCAAACTCCCCCTGTGCTTCTCTGGTCTGTTGACAACGGCTGGCCTTGTTCATTTTTCAGGAATCTGAAACATAAAGTATATATGTATATTCAAAGCTGAAACATGTATCATCCACAACTGTCATCAGCAAAAAGATATCCACTGTGGCGTAATGGCTTTTCCAGGATAGCTATGATACTAACCATTACCTCACAGGGGGATTCGAACCTGGAACCTTTGCATTTGAAAGCAGACATGCTAACCACTACACCACAATGGATATCTGATGTCTGGTTCACTTTTCCTCATTGATAAGTTGAGTTATATCTGGCTGACTCAATATTCATAGGTACTTTTTAGGTTGGGGACTCAATCACTATACTCTAGTGTAATGCCTAACATTCCTGCTTTCCAATATGTTAGAATACACTCACATACAATTATTCAATCATTAAACTACAATACATATCTTTATATCCACCTCTAGTATAATCAAAACATATTTCTAAGTTACAAAACACTTGTACTCACTTTTTATATCACAGGTGAAGATCACAGCAAACTGGAACACTAACACTGATCTAAACTCTTAAAAACTGTACTATGATCACTATCTGTACACACTGGGCCACTTGTCAACTGGTAATGATCTCTCCTGGCCACAGACCTCCCATATATACTCTATGCCCCCACCATTCACTTATAACATTCGTTTTACAATTCTAAGTCCCTCTGGATTTTTTTTTTTTTTTTTTTTTTTTCTAAATTTTTCTAAAAATTGATAAACTTTTATTATTTTTAATTTTTTTTTTTTTGTTTTTTTTTTTTTTTTTTTTTTTTTTTTTTTTTTTTTTTTTTTTTTTTTTTCTAAGTTTTTTTTTTTACGTTTTTTTTTTTTTTTTTTTTTCTAAGTTTTTTTTTCTAAGTTTTTTTTTTTTCTAAGTTTTTTTTTTTTTTTTCATTTGGACTTTGACCTTGACCTTGACCTTGACCTTGACCTTGACTTGACCTTGACTTAGGATAGGTTGGAGTAGGTCGGGTTAGGTTAGGTGACCTTCACTTAGGTTAGGTTAGAGTAGGTCAGGCTAGGTTAGGTGACCTTGAAAAGGTATTGTCGGTTCTGGTGCAAGGGGGGGGGGGGAGAGTGGGCGTGGCCAAGGCGAGGGAAGGGGGGTTGACCTTGGGGGGGGGTTGACCTGGGGGGGGGGTGGGGCAAGGTCATTGTCCTGACCTTTCAAGGTCATGGTGTCCCAGAATCCCCCTTTTTAACCTACTCGTGACATTCCATTTTTCAAGAGTTCTACTGTCAAAGTTATTCACAAACCAGTGAGAGCTCACTCATATTGATATATTTGTCGTAGTTGTCGTAGAACGGTTTTCATATTTCTGAAACGTTAAAAAATAATAGAGAATCCGATTTAATAGCTCTATGTGTCTGCTTTTGTTTGCTAAGTAGGTAAAGTTGTAAACTGAAGAAATTGGGTCGAAGTACGAAATAGGATTTTTCTATTTTTATTTCATCCATAACACAGAATGGGCTAGATTTCTTGGTTGCATTGGCAGCAGAGAAAGCATTCATCTAGTTGAATCCAGATTCAGAAAGCACCTTTACGGTCAGATTCCGTTAGTTCCTCAGTGACCAGTACTAAAGTTGATAGGTACTTTTCTTGACAAAATCTATGATTCATTTCAATCGTTAACAAAATTTTATGGGTTTTATTGTATTGCAAAATATTGTACAATGAAAAATCCATTTAAATTCAGATGTAACATTAACACTATTTATCAATGAATACGTTATAAAGTCAAAGGTATTCTTTGACTTTGATTTCAAGATCGATTTATAAGCAGTAAATTCTCTGAAACAATTTCAATATCAATTAATTTACAATAAAAGTTTTGCCACACACAATAAAACAACACTGCAATTTCAATGCACATGAAAAACAAACACAATAAAACCCAAGAACGGGGGAACGTTAAAACGTTGTAGTGTGGAAAAGAGAAAGGAATTAGAGTTGTAGTTGATTGGAATGATTTTAGATGTATGACCACCGAATGATAATATAGTAGGAATATGTTTTCGGTGATATAGGTCCACATTCTTAATTTATGATGAGCTACTACGACTCCAGTTAATAGTGTAACAGTGGTCAATGTACTTTGATTATGATTATATTTGTTGGTCATTAACTCATGTTTCTACTCTATCCAATAATGAGTGATGTAGGTGCATGAAGCCGCCTCTTTCAATCAACATTTTTTTGTTAGCTTTCATTAGTCTATTAATAGAAGAGCAAACTCAGAATAATTATTCAATTTTGACTTCCCAATTAAAGTTCTCAAATGACATAAGTGATTGATGGTTATGCACTGTATACAGACACGGGTGGGCGGTTCAAGTGCCCACGATTCGAACTTAGCCGAAAGAGAACTGCGAAAGATTTGGTTTTTATTGTGTCTCTTTCTCAAATAGTGAATTTTTACAGGACTAATTTATCTGGCTTTATCAACATAATCAAAATGTATTATTTTCAGTTTGATATAGTGTTTTTGAAATCTGTCGATGGGAAAGGTTGATGGGCCTAATTGGGTTAGTTCAAGTGTGAGTTCTCGTTCATTATTCTCAAATGCCAAGTTTGTGGGTTACTTATATTAAAAAAAAATATTTTCGTTAAATGCGCCTGCTTTCTATCGATTAGTTGAAAAGTGTTTTGTTATATGATAAGTACCGCTACGGAAATATCAGCACGTTCTTAATATAGGCTCACAAAACTCAATCTCTTACTTGAATTTCATCTCGTTTGCGAGAACAATATAGGGCATGTAAACCAACATAGGGCAACACCAGGTGCCTTATCAAAATGAACCAGTTGTATATGTCCCAGCACTTGGCTTGGGCTAACAAATTCAAAATTCATATTTTTATAAAACAAGACCCAAGTGTTTTTGAAAAATGAACCATTTATACCTTCACATAAGGTAGTGTGCTATGATATTTGAATAACATAGTTAACAAGTTGAAAGATCATATTTCCAGGAGTACAAAGTATTCAATTCCAGCTTGCTTTCTGAGTTCGTAAAAAATAAAGAGCATTTGTTGAGTTATGCAAATATTATACAATTCCATAATTTTATAATAATAAAATTTGAACTATCACAACATTATTCTTAATAACGATGTGGTTTTATTTTATTTACACCTGTGCAATTGGTCATTGACAAAAGTTGTTAATCTTTTTGATGCTAACAAAAGTGAACTTGGTCATACGGTACAAAATAGCCAAACAAACTTTCTAGGTCAATCCAATTAAAAGGACAAGGTGGAATGGAAAGTAAAAGTATCGATGACTGTGAGCTAGTGAGGGGAAAACGTTTTGTTGACGAAAACGCACGTGCAATAGAATATACTGTAGTTGTTGAACGAGTCTCATTAAATTGAAAGTTGTCTTTATTTTACACCATAATTGTAGGGTTATGATTTTACATTCAGAATTATTTTTTACCTTATAGGGTTATTGAAAGAACACAGGAGATGGGATGGTTTCTGGAAAGAAGGATAGTACATAACAGAAATTACGGGGCTCGTTCACGAATATTGATTGTGTTCCAGTTGTTAAAAAGGTTACTGACATGGAAGGGTGAGAGTAGTGGCAAGGAAGAGGGAAAATGTGTCAATAGGTAGGAAACATGAAACCGAGTCAGGGGAAGGAAAGAAGAGAAGAGGAAATAGGAAAAGGAAAAGGCTAGGAGAATTGAAAGGTTTATTGAAGTTTGAAGGCAAGCAGGGAAGAGGAAAAAGGCGAAAGGTTGGAAATGATGAAACAAAGGAAAGAAAAAGGAACATAGGAATAGGAAGGGAATGTTAGAAGGAAAGAAATGAATTGAAAGCTGGGTAAAGGCGGGAAAGTGGAAAGATGCTACAATAGGTGAAAGGTTGGAAACAATGAAACGGAGTGAGAAGATGAAAAGAGCTGGAGGAAAAAGAAGAAGAACAAGTGGGAAGAAGAAGAAGAAGGAGAAGAAGAAGAAGAAGAAGAAGAAGAAGAAGAAGAAGAAAAGAAGAAAAAGAAGAGGAAGAAAAAGAAGAGGAAAAATAAGTTAGGACTTGAAAAGAATAAGAAGAGCGAGAGGAATAAGAAGAATATCGTACGGAAGGAGAAGAGAAGGAGAAGGAGAAAAAGGGGATGATGTTGAAGAAGAATTAGAAGTATTGGAATAAGCTGGGTTCATTGCACTGTAGGCACTTTCATTTCCAATGGAGTCTTCCCTAATTGAATCCTTGAATCAAGGATTCACCTCCAGAATATTGTATTGTTGGAAGTGGAGGCGGTTCATAAGGTGTGGTATCTTATTACTCGACCTACTAACATTCAACTGAGGAGGCGTTGGTGGAGGTGAGGGAGGGGGTTAAGGGGGTGGAAGTGTCAGACGTAAATTTCCTTCCCGATAACGGAACAGCCCTGCAGATATAGTACCGCCTTCATTTATCATCAAACTCTTCCTTTGCAAGCATAATTACAAACTTGCTGTATACTATAAAATTTCTCATCAGATTCCACCTAATCAATTGAATTTAACTCCTGACTTGCTGAGATCTCCATATCTTATATCTTAGTTAACTGATACGTAGTTATTTTTATAGTTATCTAAAAGTTAAGGAAACTTTAGATAAAATCCTAAAAACAGTAAAATCCTATCTACTGGATCAATTTTTCAACTTCATTCGGTCATAAGCCTCTAGCTGAGTATGGAATAATAACATAATATTTCCAGTCAATGCCACCAATGTATTACCAATAAAATAATCTATTAATCTTTTGAGGATAGTGATGACTTTTATTTTATGTAGAACTTTCTGTATGTAAGTTTACCTTCATTTAAACATCATATTTTAGACAAAAATATTTAGTTATAGTGGCTCAGTTTAGCTTTCTGTCATCTATTATTCCTTATTACAATATACGGGAAAAATAGATTAAAATTATTCTGAAATGGTTGAAGACCTTTCTTTGAGAAATACGATAACTACTGATCGTCTCTTATTTCAAATCTCGCCAGCTATTTGATTCAATTGATTGTAAGCTCATGCGGGCTTGCTTAGAAGTTCAGTATATAGCTTGCTCTGTTGTAGTAGCATCTATTAGAATTTTTATTACACATTTTCTGAAGGAGAATCAAATAAGCGTCTACAGAAAAACTGTAGTTTTTTCGATTAGTGAAACTCAAACTATTTGAATATTCTTAATTGATAATAATCTTAGCATGTAAGAGTACCAAGATTCTCGCGTCTGAACGTGTAAAGAAATGATTATTTCTTCCGGTGATGATTTTCTGGCTTAAATTTTGTACCTCTAGTCTGTCTTAAGGCCTAGTTCTGGAGCGAATACTGGGACCCAAGCCAAGCTTCGGTCAAGTTTAAAAATACCAACCCGACTCAACCGGAATAGCCCGAATACTCTCAGAAGTAAATAAAAATAAAAAACTGGGTAATTGTGAAACAGACTAGAGTTATTCATTCATTAGAACAGTACTTGTACAGGCGATAGGGGTTGACAATTGAATTGGGGTTATCCAGGAGAATGTAACACACGATCTTAAAAATCCATCTACTATCGCTCAATTATTATGAATCTTTAAATAGAATATTTTCTGTTTATGCAGAGAATATAGTTTTTTTGCACTATGGTTATAGTACATTTAGTATAAAAATTGATCAATTAATTAATTTATTAATTTTATTTATCATCAATTCATTAATGAATTTAATCAGATAACAATATTTTAGGTATGATTATTTCTTGATCCATTACGAACTGCGATGTATATACTATTGTTTTTCACTTTCCTACCGACATGCAGTCATGTTTTTTATGTAAGAAAATGAAATTTGTCTACTGACTGGAGCGCTTTCGAGTTTCAAGAAACTCTACTGTTGACAATTGGTTTCTTGCAAATTGAAAAGGAAAGAATTCCACTCAAATGATCTTTTCGTTTAATATCAAGCTCTTACTAGATTTTTACAAATCTTTCAAGCAATGATTCTCTGTACAATTAAGTACCGTAATTACACTTAAAATATTCTTTGATGATTCAGACTTGTCAAAGACAGCAAATTGAAAAGGATTCCACTCAAGTGATGTATTTGATTAACATCAGATCGATCCAATTGAGGGAATGTAATTGAATGAATTGAGGAGGACTTGGTACACAAGTCAACACAGACATTGGCCTGGGGTCTGTCTAAAAGTTAATTGCTCTCAATAACTGGCGAACGCGTTTTGTATAGCATACTGTCAACATAGGATCAACACTAAACGAGCTTTACGAACTTTAGGCTGTAAACACGGTCCTCTGCTCCAATCTACTTTGAACGGATACTCAAGTTAGGATGGAAATAGACATCAGTCAGTTCATCGATCACTGGTTTAGCAAGAGTACTGTGCTTAATTCCAATTGACTAAGATAATAAACTCAACTTCAAATTAATTTAAGACAAATTATGATTTTGAATATGAACATAACAAAAATAATATAAATACTATGAAAATAATGGTTTGAATGTTCGGGACCCTTCATGCTGGATAGAGTGGACAGAACTAAACATAAGCTTATTTAGAAAATAAATTATTTGAAATATTTAAAGTGGCTATATTCAAAGATAATTAATAGATACTTCGATTGCCATTAAGTATCTATTGAAGGTTTCTGGTTTGTTATTTGAAATAAATAAAAGTAATAGACTTCGATTTAAAATATAGCCATCCAATATTAATTGAGATATTTTAGATCCCAACCGTATATAATATGCCTTATCAAATCCATATAACAATGAATCTCCACCGGTATAGGCTAATATTGATGAATCAGAGAGAATACGGTAGCGGTTTTTTGGAAGGTTCAGCTGGGTTATTTCATTTAAGCAATGGACTGGCAATGAGTTACCTCATAGCACGTATCTTCTTGCAGTGTTCAAAATGTATAAAAATTCATCCACAATAATGCAGCCGTTTTAATATTGTAAGATAGATGAATTCTTTGAACATTGCACAAATTTGTTATGTGTGGTAATAACAACAATCCGTTTCAAATTCAGGTTCCTTGTTCTTGAAAATTAAAAGTCACGTAATACAGGAGGAAGGCGGACGAACACTACATTTTCAAGTTCACTGCATAGTACGCTGTTCTCATGTCCATTGTGAATCCGCCCTCCTCCCGTTATACAGGGTTTCTAAAATTTTATGAGACATGCTACTGGTGCCACAACAAAACGAACCAGTGCACTGTATCTTGATAATGGAACAATGATATTTCTGCAGCTATTGTTCTCAACATTACTGCCAAATATTGAAAGTATACTGGAATAAGGACATGATTTACATTTTTTTAATTTTTCTGTTCACAGATACAAACGCAGTACAACGACTTGAAAGATGATGAAGTCAACATTATTTCAGGTGCGCTGGAACTACGCAAAAAAATAGCAGGTGACGTCATGACTAAACTGGAAGATGTCTACATGCTTTCCGTTGATGCTGTTCTCGATTTTGAAACAGTATCAGAAATCATGAAGTCAGGTAATCACCACAGTAGATAAACTTCATTGTTCAAATTGTGTGTTTAATTTCTCACTTTTTAATCGTCCAGTTTTTTTAGTGAATAGGATAAAAATTATTTTTAGAAGGAAAAAGGAAAATCTTTAGTTTGGCCATGGTTGTTTCCTATACTTCTTGGTTCAAGAACCCTGAGTGGAATGCTGGCTTTCGTTTGAGCCAATAAAATCGAACAAGTTTGAATCGGCAAGATGAACAATGATTCCTGAAGTTCGATTCATGTATGATCCATAATAATCTGTATTTGTATCCTCCTCTGTATGAATTATTATTTTGTAATGTATATTTACATGCAATAGGTTGTCCAAGACCTGGCATATTAATAAAATCAATCAATCAATCAATCAATCTTCGTAAACCATACTTTTTAAAAATGTTCTAAAAAATTTGAATGAGTATTATTGCAAAGTGTAAGCTATACAGTGACATTCATCTGATTTGACGCTTGGCATTAGATATATAAAGAGATATCATCACTCGACGTTGCTGATGACCGTAGAGTACGATGGCAAAGAAATTATATCTCTCTATCTATCGATCTATCTAATGCCAAGCGTCAAATTAAATGAATATCACAGTAGTAACGTTTTATTTCTAATAGATAAAGAAAAAGTTGTTCACTTTTGGAGTGCAATTTCATCTAGTTCTAGTTTTAAAGATTTCTACGATTAATCGAAGTATTTCAATCTTGTACAGATGAATTCCAAGATGATGCAATTATTTTGTTTGCTTGATTCTCATTTCTCAGTAGTTATTATTTTAAATTCTCAAATTTTAATGCTGCGAAGCAGCACAGGTTATCTAGTGATAATTTAATACTCTCTAAAATAATAAAAATTATTCTAAGTACTCTGTGTTACTTTTGCTAGATAATGATATAGATTACTATGGCACTAAGTATTTTATAGATTTTTTTTCATGAATAGAGAACCATTTCTGGGGAATTTGCTGGTTTCAGACCTCTTTGGAAAGTTATTTATTTTTATTATCATCTCTCCCGAAACGTGGGAACCATTTAATGGAAAATTGCCTGTTATGAGACTTCTCAAGAGATTATTGAGTGCTGCTTGCTTTGTATACTTTTTCTTTTTAGAAATCTGGAATTATTTTTGTGGAAGATTCCTCGTTATGAGGCCTAATTGAAGAGAATTGAATGTATTCTATGTACTATGTACTCTATGTATCCTTTGTATTCTATGTACTAGGGCAAAAACCTTATAGGAATATTTACTAAGTAATTGTTTATGTGTGCAGGCTTCTCGAGAATCCCCGTGTATGAATCAGCGCGTCACAATATAATCACGATGCTTTTCATCAAAGACCTGGCGTTGGTCGATCCTGATGATAATATACCCTTGAAAACATTGTGCCAATTCTATGAAAACCCCTGCTACTTTGTATTCGAAGACACAACACTGGACATTTTGTTCAAACAGTTCAAAGAAGGTAAGTATTTAGATGAATGAATTCATTTCTGGTTAATTATTGAAAGTACTATAGATTAGCATTCTGTTCAAAAAGTTCAATGAAACTATTTAACCTAGATGATTTGAAATTATTGAAGCAAATATTCTCAACAGAAAAATAAATTCTTTTCTTTGGAGACTAGGGAATAAAAGTGTGAGTAATGTATATCAAAAATGATACCTCAACAATGCTATTTCATGATATCCCAGCATGGTAGCTTAAAACATTAGGTGTTTTAGAAGAAAAAAGAAGCTCCCTATGAGTAATTGGAGAGTGTTGGAAAGTATCAATTGTTCAAATCAATTACACTAGAATCCTGATTTGAAGAATACATTACCGTTATTACGGATTTATTTCAAATATCCTTGAAACTTGAATAACACACAATTAAGTGTACATTGCAACCCCGTTTTGAAGAATATCTCGAATCAACAAATTCTTCTCTCGGTCCTTTAAGCTACGTAAAATTGGAGTTCTCAATCTGTTATAATTAGCTACAATTATTATTTTATACTAGAGAGCTTTAATTGATGTTTCGTTTACGTTGATAGAGTCACGGAATTATAATTAAATTTATCTGTTTATGGTACTTTATTTATGGTATCTCTTTAGTTTTGCAGAATAAATTTTCATACTTCATTATTTACAATGACAGTACCAGTATATTAATTCTAGTTATGGAAACATAATGTTGTAATTACATTATTCGTAGATTATTTAATGGCACTCTTGTGCATGCGGCCATAAGGAAATCTTGATGTAGCTTACTTATCACTCTAAGATATCTTAGAGAGGACCCCTGATTTTATTGAATTCAATACGGTAAACATCAGTTGAAATTATTTTCAGGCAATAAAGGTCATATGGCATTTGTGCACAGAGTGAATTCAGAGGGAGAAGGCGACCCTTTCTACGAGACAGTTGGCATCATAACTCTGGAAGACGTCATCGAAGAAATTATCCAGGCAGAAATCATGGATGAGACCGACGTTTGGAGTGAGTTCACTTCATTTGTTTGTTTTTCATAAATATCCTACTGTGCTCCTGTACTATAACAAAATTAGATGAACTCTCAGATAATTTTCCATTTTGAATAAAACTCATTGCTGATATTCTCAAAAGTACAGGAACGAATGCAGAATGCATAAATGACTCATCAGATGAGATTACATGACAATAAATCTCAATTTTAACATCCATGAAGAATACAGTGACAAATCGCAATGAACTGACATATCTTGAATTTTAAAATTATTTTTAACTCGAAGTATAAGTAATTGTTGGATTCGAAGTTTTAAATGTAGCCTTTCTGAATGATTCTAACAGAAGACTGAACAATGATAAATAAATAATACAATACAATTTTTACAGTACGTAAATACAGATGATTATCAATATGGTTTATTAACTTGTTAACAGATTCTTCATCCTTGGTTCATCCAAAAAATATTATTATAGTTGATTATTCCAATCCATAAAATATAGTCAAGACCTGTTTCATAAATTTCAGAAGTCCTGTAGAAGAGGAAATATATCACACACAAGACTTGTAAGTTTATTACATAGTATGGCGAGTTATTGATTTCTAGAGTGTGTACTGTGTATGCTTTTTCCCTCTTTTTCAGGACTTCTGAATTTCTATAGAACAGGCCTCAAATCTAGGTTATGTGTATTACATGACCTATACAAATATACAAATACCGATTTGCAAATTTCCAGACAAATTTCTAATTTCAACATAAATGTAGCTCAAATGGGAGATTCCATGTTTTTCTTCTTTTTTTAAATGGAAGATCATTTCATTGTCATTTGATAGTTTCGATGATATTTAAAACCTCTTCCCCTGTTTTATAATATGCCAAAGAATGAAATATCAATCTCTCAAATCACATAACTTTTTACCTCCATTAGTTAAAATGTGTCGTGATCTTTTCTTGTTCTGCATTACACTGCCACCTTCACTCTACACAGAAAATCAAGGTATTTGAACCAATAAAAATAGTACAAAGGTAATTTATACTATTTTATTGTTATCATTTTTAGTCGCTTTTCATTCCGGCTTATAGATTTTTTCAAAGTTCTCTTTCGCTTGAGTATATTTACTTTATTGTTTACTCTAGGCCTATCATGTTCATTACTATTGATATTATTCGTTGAAAATCGATATATCAACTACTTATCGATTATCGATGAAAATCGATAATATTGATCGATAATTAGATATCTAGGATGCTAATAAATCTTGTTTGTAGCTGATAACAGGTCCAAACACCGGCGCGGCTCCAGAAGGAACCCAAAACAAGATTTCACAAAGTTCGCCGAGCGAAGCGAGATTCAGCGAATTCATATTTCACCTCAACTCACATTGGCAACATTCCAGTACTTGAATACATGTGAGTAGTCTACATTTTTAAGACAGCTCTTCTCAACTGAATAATTGGGATTTCCTTGCTTCTATTCTCATATTTTCAAGTTTAAAGGTACGTTTACATTTGTATGAATTCATGAGAGCTTGTAAGGCATACACATTGAATTAAGAAATCCAGAAACATTTGCTCTCTTAGAAGCTCACACAATGTGTATGAGTTTCAACAATTACGCACACACTTTTGAATGAACAACATTCTGTTTCAACTTGTGTGAATTAATTAATGGAAATGCTCCCACAGTTGGTGACTTTTGATCTATAAATTGATTAATAATTAATTGGTAAATAGTTCTTCAATTGGTAAAATTGGTTCTCCAATCATTTGTAAGCGCTCTCAACTCGAATAATGAAAGTGTAGTACAATTATTCTCTAGTAATATCAATAAAAACGGTGATTAGTAAGTGTTTTTTGAAACTATTTGATATTATTGATTCTTCCCAAATAAACCCTGGTAGGGCTTATTTGTAATATATTATTGGGTCTTCCTGCAGAACTTAGATAAAAAAACTAAAATACGTCAGGGATTTCTGAAAACAAGAATGGGAATTTCCAATAACAGTTCACAATCAACTTGTTTGCAAGCATAAACAGACTGATGTTCTTCAAATACTCAAGTACATCTAAAATATCAAACAATGTGATAATTAAATTGTGAAGTTAATTATCTCTTCCTATCTGTTATATTTCAAGATTAATTTTGTAAAATCACACTGAGGCAAATGTCATTATTGAGATTGTTTTTTCAATAAAAATACTTGAAATCCCATTCTATACTGACTGCTGACACAAAAGATGATATTTTGCCAGTAGTTCCGTATCAAAAAATATCAATAGTTCTTCAGATATAATGCTTTTCAGGTTAGTGATTCAATAGTTTAAGAAGTGTATTTGACTTATTTGATTTTGTATGTATACTTCAATGAGAATAACGTAAATTACAATTAATTCAGATAGTTTTGCTTTAGGCTAAGTGTACACCGGTTAGTCAAGACAAGACAAGACGAGATTAGTCACGTTTAGTCACAGTACTTCACATAGATGCTTATGAAGCAACACACACCGATTAGTCATTGCATCAGTGTGTGCTGCTTCATAAGCAACTATGTGAATTACTGTGACTAAACATGACTAATCTCGTCTTGTATTGTCTTGACTAACCGGAGTACGCCTAGCCTAAGCAAACTCACTGAAAATCATCATTGTCCGTCAAGCTAAAATTTTATATCATGCAAAAATTGTGCTCCATGCATTTAATTCTAAAATAAATAGATGCCATTCATTTCCATGATGAGATTCTTATAATTTGTTGTGAATTACAGCTTGCGAACCGTTCAAGTCGGAATTCATATCGGAATCGGTGCTAAGTCGCCTGCTGAGACAGGACATCATTCACCAGATCAAGTTGCGCAAAGACAAGTCGAGGAAAGACGATCCGAATCTGGTGATCTATCAGCAGGGCAAGCCGGTCGACTTCTTCATTCTGATCCTGGAAGGTCGTGTCGAGGTGACGGTCGGTCGCGAGAACCTCATCTTCGAGAGTGGTCCGTTCACCTACTTCGGTCTGCAGGCGCTCACACAAAACATTGGCGTCGGTCAGTACTAATCTATCTATCCGTCTACTCTATATTCTATCAGAGATAATTCAGAGACCTCTCAATTTCTGTTATTCATTCTTCTTGCTTCTTTTATTATAAAAAAAGTTTGTGTGTAGGATCATCACGCTTAAACTACACAATTGATGAACTTGATATCTAGCACAAAATAATTTCAATATACCAAAGACGGTTATAGGCCTATTTTCATTTCTTTACTCTTCCTGATTCTCATAATTAATATAATATCAGTCCATTTTAAACATAACATATAAACCTCTATTTCAAAAAATACTTTCAAGTAGAAAAAACTTGAATTTCACTTACATTGTGACGAATACCGGAGACGGTTATAGGCCTATTTTCATTCCTTAACTCTTCCTGATTCCCATAATTAATATCCTCTCAAAAAATTCTCCAATAAAGAATTCGTCACCCGTCCCCTACCCCCGACCCTATTGAAAACGCTGGTGTGGAAACTAAAATTTGTGTACCAAAGAAAAAATCCAAAAAAGTTTTATAAGCTTTCAGTAAGAAAATGTTTTGATATAGCCCAAATAAGAAACCCATCTCCCTCTGCAATATACATTTATACATACAATATAATAATTATGTGTAGCCAACCCAAACAATGAAAACTCTGTTCTGGAAGCCATTGACATTGAAGAAAAATTTGGAAGAAATTTTGGGGAGGGCGAGGCGCTCAATCTCACCCACTTAAAATCACGGATTAGAAATATGCTAAACTTTCAGGAATCATACTCTCAGTGTTTGAGCTAACAAGTTTTATGAACTTTCTAAATTATTGAGCGCCCTCGCCCTCCCCAAAATTTCTTCCAAATTTTTTCTTCAATGTCAATGGCTTCCAGAACAGAGTTTTCATTTTGTTTGGGTTGGCTACATAATTATTATATTGTATGTATAAATGTATATTGCAGAGGGAGACGGGTTTCTTATTTAGGCTATATCAAAACATTTTCTTACTGAAAGCTTATTTTTGGATTAACATTTTTGGATTTTTTCTTTGGTACACAAATTTTAGTTTCCACACCAGCGTTTTCAATAGGGTCGGGGGTAGGGGACGGGTGACGAATTCTTTTTTGGAGAATTTTTTGAGAGGATATCAGTTTTTTTTTTAATCACCTTCTTGTTATAGAGGTATAACACTGCAAACACAATGGATGGGGAGAGAGTTAATTTTTTTTAAACAGTGAAATGCTATGTTATTTGATAAAAGATATTTTATCCTCACTATTTGGGTGCTACAAAATTATTCCAGCTATAAGTGAGCAAGTTATGGTTAATACTGAATGAACAAACAAGACGTTGTGACTGTGTCTGTTGCATCACACCTTATCATTTACTATCCAGACTATCATTTACTATCGACATATCATTGTAGCAAAATTAATTCATGTATAAGCAGTTATCCACAAAGTTTGTTAAATAAGATTGAGATTTTGAATTTAGATTGAAATTTTAACCCATTACGATAGGTCACATGACCACTTTTGATGAAAAAAATATTTTGTAATCGAAAAATGAAATCCTTGTGAAAATTTGCCCAACACCATTATTATACATTCCAGGAACAAAATTCTCAAATTTTCCCCATTAATGATTCTAAAATGAACGATTCAATTTTTCTATTTCCTGTCAGAGTTTTATTTCTTTCAATTGCTGAAATTGTTGAATTGACGCGACATTTACATTCTTTAAAACTTCAAATTCCAAATATTGCAACTTTAATTATTATTCGGGCAGAGCTACAGAGCTTAATCGGACATTGAATGATTTGAAATTTTAAATGTGAATAGACTTCTTCTAATCTACTTGAAGGCCTATATCTTCAAACTATTAGGCCCTCAATGACCAATTAATTCTCAAATTGTAGGTATTTTAATATACTTTAAGAAATATGTTGGATGTCATATATGAGAAAGTGATACTTCACGGTCAAAATTCAAAAAACAAATGAAAAATTACGATAATTCAATGAACTTTGAAGAGCTGTATTTCGCAAACGGTTGAGCCTACAATAACAAATTTGGTCTCAAATTGTAGGTAATTGAATCAGCTTCCAAAACTATGTTGAATGTTCTATATGGAAAAATGATTCTTCAGGGTCATAATTGAAGAAATGTAGAAAAAGTGGAAAAATTCAACAATTTGATGAACTTTGAAGGCCTACGTCTCGCAAACTATTGGGTCTACAATAATCTATTTGGTCTCAAATTGTAGATTCTTAAATTATCTTTCAAAACTTTGCAGAAAGTCACATTCGAAAAAGTGATGCTTCACGGTCAAAATTGACCAAATGTAAAAACAAGTGAAAAATTACGATAATTTGATGAATTTTGAAGAGCTGTATTTCGCAAACGGTTGGGCCTACAATAACCAATCAGGTATCAAATTGTAGGTATTTAAATTTACTTTCAACCCTATGTTGAATGTCCTATATGAAAAAGTGATTCTTCAGGGTCAAAATTGCAAAAAATTGAAAAAAAGGGTAAATTCTCGTTAATTTTATGAAGTTTGAAGAGCTGTTTCTCGCAAACGGTTGGGCCTACAATGATAAATTTGGTCTCAAATTGAAGGTAATTTGATATACTTTAAGAAATATGCACAATGTCCTCTATGAAAAACAGATTATGAAAATTAGCCAAACATAAAAAAGTGCAAAATTCCGCCATTTTGTACGATTTTTGGAGATGAACCGGTAGTTTGCCTAGGTCTAAAACTTGGATTTAGCATCCCAGGACTACCATAAACATTACTAAAAAAAACCGACTATCCCATTTCATACAAGGTAGACCCTATTTTTGATGACAATTTTACTGGGCTATTATTGAAAAGGTCGAATTTGGCGGTGGCAACAGTGTGAAACTTTTAGTTTTTAACCGCTAGGATCGCGACATTTACATCAGGGCCACCTAGGAACATGGTCTAGCTAGACACTGAATTTAAACGTGCAGCTGACGTCATCACATCGTGTCCATAATAACTCATGTTTACAACTCATCCCTGCATTAAAATTGGAATTCGTGTTTGGTTTTTCTCGTCTCGAGTTTATTTCAACTGCACAATTACCTTTTGGTGGGTAAGTAGGTCTATTTATTTATTTTTAAATAATAAAAATTTAAATATTCAAACTTGGTTGTGATCAGTGGCTGTTTATGAACAGTATAGTGGAGTGGTAGGCCTCTTAGCCGTGACGTCACATTTCGAGTATCTAGGCCATGTTCCTGGGTGGCCCTGTTTACATTCGATAAAAGCTTCAAATTCTAACTTCAAATTGCAACTTTAATTTTATTCGGACAGAGCTACCGAACTTCAACGGGCATTACCTGATTTGAAGTTTTAACTGTAACTAGTTTAAACATGTCTTCAATCGCTTTTGGTAGTCCGACATCTCAACTCATTACAGATTTTTCACATCAAGTGCTCAAAGTTGAAAAATTGAAAATCCCAAAATTAGTAAAATGACAAAATACCCGTATATAGTATCTTTGCGAATTTATATCGTAGAAAGTTCGTTCTGATCTTAAATGAAAGCGCTCAAAAATCTAAGAAAATAATGTCATTACAACATTTTAAAATTTTCACTACCTTCCGCGTAAATTGAGATGGCGGCATGCGAACATCAAAAGGAAGTTCGTTACAGAATATATAGTAGTCCCGGTCTTTCATTCGTATCACGGGGGGGACGGGTGGTGGAACGACCGTTCCACTAGATAATATCAGTCCATTTTAAACATAACATATAAAACCCTATTTCATAAAATACTTTCAAGTAGAAAAAACTTGAATTTCACTTACATTGTGACGAATACCGAAGACGGTTATAGGCCTATTTTCATTCCTTAACTCTTCCTGATTCTCATAATTAATATAATATCAGTCCATTTTAAACATAACATATAAAACCCTATTTCAAAAAATACTTTTGAGTAGAAAAAACTTGAATTTCACTTACATTGTGACGATTGTAACAATATCCCATAATGGAAGTTACCTCTGTTCCTTTCTACTTTGTGATATAACTTACTTTTCGGCGTAGCACGTATAAGGTAGGGAATACAATGTATAATTTATATACATTGTACGCGTACAATTGCAAAATGCAATGATTTGAAGTTACATCTATTCAAGTATAGTAAGTGTTGAGTGGTTAAGCAGGAAGTCGCATTTAGTCATTCAATAATAAGCAATTGCTTATTGACGGTGGTTGCAGCAGCCGAGTCGCCGACGGGCACGGCGACATCGCAGTCGCAATCGCAGCAGCTGGGCAGTCTGCAGAGTGTGAACCTGGACGCGATGCTGCGTCACTCGTTTGTGCCCGACTACACGGTACGCGCAGTCACCGACATGTTCTATCTGCGCGTGCGCCGGCAGCTGTATCTGGCCGCCAAGCGAGCTACGCTGATCGAACGCTGCAAGCGCAGTGAGGAGACGCAGTCCAGTGGCGGAGACGTCTACGATGACGAAGTCGAAAAGGTTAGTCGCCAATCGTATCCAATAGTTTGTGGTTGAAATTTTGAAATTTATTTCTCATGAAACAATATACAGCATTAGACTTTTGAAAAAAAAACCTAAAAGCCCTTGTAGAATTTTGAGTATACCGATTTTGATGCGGTTTGCAAAAGTAAAAAGATCTCAAAGTAAAAGAAAAAGTACAGAAGATCTCCGGTAGTCTAGAGGCTAGGGCACTGGTCCGGCAAACCAGAGGTGCTGGGTTCGATTCCCGCCCGGGGAAAAGTTTTTTGTGCAGCAGCATTCATCGAATTTCCTTACTAGCTATTATTATGTTGTCAATATTTGCAGTAGCAGAAGTCTTCAGAATATTATATGGCATTAATTAGGAATTTCGTCCAATTAATTATTACCAAAAGTAAAAAATGAACTCAGTGCCATGCTATAGCTTCTCCATCCTTCGGCGTTTGGAGGAACTACGTTCGCAGTAGGCTATCTACTGAGCTATTCCGTAGAGAAAGCATACGCAAGTACTGTACATGATTTATCCATATGTTAAATGGTGAACGACAAAAGCGACGTGATTGTGGCTATCTCTGGGGACTCGAGAGTACTTCAAAGACTTGCTGTGTTTAACAAGTGGGCGATCGACGAGACCTCTGAACTCGCCTGACACGAACTGTTTTCGCCGTACAGTAAAAACGTAAACAGCCGTCCCTGATGAGTAATCTACTTGCGTATCCTTCTCTAAGGCCATGATGTAGTGTATAGTTGGTTAGTCTAGTAGCTATTACTGTCAAAAGAATAATCGCCGTTGGGGAGACAAGAAGGAAGTTCCACCTCGCCGTATTTTCACTTATTGTAATTTTCATTTAGTTGAAGTTCGATTTTACTTTTCAGAACATTCACTAATTTTGAAAAAGATACTAATGTCATTATGATTTTGAACTGTTCAATTATTATTATTATTTCTTCAATTTCACAAGTGGTTTTTTCTGCCTGATAAACTATGGTCAAATCATCCAAGGAAGGAGTAAATTCTTGTAGTGAAACACTGTTCACTATAATTATATTTTATTGAATAAATAAAATAGATTGATATTGGAATGGTTCTGGACCTGTTTTATGAACAGATTTTTATAAATTGAAATTGAACAGATTCGGGCGGGTATTGTTAGTGTACATTGCTGACTAGTGAAAACTCCTGTAACAGTACGAGGTTAAATTTGAAGAAAAATCAACCAGGAAAATTTCAATTTGATACATGAACTCGCTTGAAACAAAACAAGTTACTTCTTGAAATTAGTAGCTGGTGCTTCATTTTGCTTTTGAAGATTGAAGCTTCCCTGATGATAAATAAATCCACCTGATTATATTGCTGGAGAGCAGGACAACAACATGCAATAATTATTCATGTCTAGTGTATTATTTTACAACTCTCCGGGCCGATTGCTTGAGAAGCCAGTTGAATTCAAGCTCCTTAAAATGACGTCATCGAACCGAACCAATACAACGAAATCCCTGTTTAGCTTCAAAGAATTTCGCCATCTTACGGCGGTTGAATTCAGTTGGCTTTCGTGCCATCGGCCCCTATTATTTGAATTTCAACATTTTTCTCAGCTCAATTTTTCAAATTTTAGTGCTTGAACTTGTATTGGGATGATTATTTTGTTTAATAATATTTTAAAGTATTTCATGTCTAGGTGAGAATCACTGTCTTCAATGAATCACTTGAGCATGAATTCACTTCCTCAAGTGAAGCAGTATTGAAGCAGTATTTCAAAATACTCCTGTTAAACAAAGTCTATGAAGCTATAGGTCGTTTGGGACATGAATCGAATAAATTCTATGACATAAGAATTTCGATGTGAAAGGAAGACTTCTAATTATGTGTGTTTGTAGCAATTACCTTGGACAAGAATCCTGTAAATATATATTTGTTTTTAAACTTTCTCCTCTTTCATTTCTATTTTTTGCTGCAATTAATATTATACCGGTAATAGTCTATTCTATTGCCATTATTAAGTCTACTGTTCTATCGTTTCCTTCACCACAAAGGCTCGGCTCTCACTCTCCTGAATTGAAACATGAACTCAATCAATTTGACTTGCAAAATGAAAATTTATTTATAAATTTGTCATACCAAATAGCACTTATATGTCCTGAATTTTCTAAAGCCAGGTTCAATGCTGCGATGAATTCAAACTAAGAATTAAACAACGTTTCGTTCAACCAGCTAACCGCTACAAATGTCATCAATCTCGTCCACAGCTTCAATTTATCGTTTGGACAATAAATTGATTTAATTTATCGCAGCGTTTGGACCTGGTTTTAGGCTGACATTATTCTTGCCGTGAGATAGCAACAGCTGTCCCTCTATCGCAACCGGAATGAACGTGGAGACTTAAATTTCTTGATCTCTTCGATTCTGCCATGTATCATCAAATTTTTAGAGTATTGATGACGACATAATTATCAAGTGAAAGTCATTTATAATGTATTAAAGATTTGAAAGTACTAACATTCGTTGAAAAAAGATCCTAAGCTACTTGATTCGAAAGCATGATTCAGTCAATGAGTGTCCTCATGCAATGGTATATAATCACATTATGATATTACTTGATTGTTGAAGTCATGTTCCACTAACAAATAGAATTTAATTGCTCTTCATTTCCATGTTCATCAATTACTCATAATAAATAGGAAATTGATGAATAAGATGAAACAATGATATAAAATTAGAAATCATCTTGAATTTGTCTTTTCTTATAATAATGGGGAAAGCCAATTGAACTTGAATCTTCAATTAGAAATTAGTGCATAGAAATTTCTCTCCCAGTGTATCAATTTACTAAAGTTGTTGACAATACATTATTATCGTTTGTCTAGTATTCAGGCTTGACTGCATTATTGTAAATGGCTGCTTCTCGAAATGTAATGAAAAAATCTCAAAAAGCTGGAACTTTAAATTGAATAGACTGTATTGAAACTTTTCATTCAGTGTCTTTATTTATCAAATTTTTCTCCAGAAATTATTATAGTTTCTCCCCAATCTTTAGAGTCATGTAATAGTTCCACAAAAAAAATATGAATGCTCTTAGGTCTTCTTTGATTCCTTGATCAAAATATACAGCTAGTTGTGAGTTTTTGTTTTCGGTTTCAAAATTTTGCAATATCAAAATCTAAATTTTCGAAGAATTAATATTATAATTCAGCTGTTTTCGGTTAGAAACTTCCATGGAATCTTCTACAATATTCAACATTTTCCAACAGTTTGTTCTGGAGTGAAAATTGTGACTGTGAAAGATATGCAACATGTGAAAGATTTGCAACACAACCTAGATTTGTACTGTGGGACAGGAACAGTTTTAGGCTTAAGCCTATTGAACCTTACCATTAAGTATAATTTTTGTTAATTTACTGAATAAATGAATGAATAAATTGGATGAATAAGATGGTACAACTATGAAATTAAAAATCGTCTTGAATTCATTTTTTCCAATAAAAATTAAGAAAGCTCAATTGAACCCAAAACTTCAATAATTGGAAATGACTGTATTGAAACTTTCCATCCAGTGTTTTAATTTGATGCTGAAATTATTATTGTTCTTATTCATTTTGCAGCTTCTTCATTCCTTAGACGATGATGACACTAGAAGTCAAGGCTCTCCGGAACAAATTCGTACTCGACCCCAGGTAAATATAATTCATTTTTTATTATTTTCCAATTCATCCATCAATCCATTTTATATTGATGTGAGGGTATCGATATCGTAGGATTATAGGTTTGTGTATTGGTGTCATAGGTTTTCAACGCAAACGTGAAAATATTTTTCAAGAGAAGATATTTATCTGAGTTCTTAGTCTCGGTTCCCACGAGCGGTTTTTGGGCGGTGGCGATTAATAGCGGTTAGCAGCAATTCCATGTGTGGGAGAGAAACAAGATTATAACAGATTTTTGTCTCTCTCCCACATATGGAATCGCTGCTAACCGTTATTAACCACCACCGCCCAAAAACCGCTCGTGGAAACCGAGATTTAACCTCAGATGAACGTCCCTTACTAATCAACTTTTAATATACGCGACAGCTCAATATTTCTCACTGATCAATCAATTGATATACTGTATCAAGTACCAAGAATAATGAAATAATTACGTTAGAAAAAATTTTAATAGCTTATGCTACTGTTTTGGTGAAATAGTAAATAGTAAACGACTTCATTGTGTTGATTAAGGACATAATATGACATATTATCGACACATGATATACCATATTATGTCAAGTGAACATATATTTGTCGCTTGGAAAATTCGTAAACTCGCTACATTGAATCTTGAATTTGTTGAAGTTTTTATGCTGGAGACTGACCGTGATCCAAATTTCTGAGAATGAATTACTCTGGAAGTTATTCATAAAACATCTTCTGGTTGATGTCATACAAAACTGACTTTATTTTTCCAGAAACCATCCATCAGAAAGAAATGTTTGAAATCCTCACATACAGTGAAATCAATAAACGATGAAATTTTTATTTAAGGTATACATATATCATGACTTTCAATTTGTCTACATCAAGTGAGACTTAACATTAGATAGAGTTTGGAAAATCACTAATAAAACCGTCAGTGCTTTTACACTGAAATCAATGTGGACTTTTCTATTCTCAGCTTATGTGGATTATTCTCATTATATGTGGATTGTTGTTGATATTTTGAGTTAGCATGTCTGGCTTATGCCATATTCAAATAATTCTTTTTCATTATTAAATGTGCTGTTTGTTGAATCATTGTTATCTTTTTTCAATTTTATTTTTTACAAACGCAAATGTCTACTTCGCTTCGTTTCCAAATGAAAATACTTCCAAAAAATTCATAAAAAATATAATCTTATTGTAATCGACCTTCAGGGAAATAATCATTATCACAAGCTTCAGCAGATAAACTATTGAAGAAAATATTATTCGATTATTCCGTTGAGGACAATCTTTTCAAATTCATTCTCTTTTTAAATATAGGCGGTAATAATGTACTTCTTGAATTTAGCTTTTGTCTCAGTTGCACAAAGGTTTGTGAGCTTCATCTCCAATTAACACCGTTAATTCTCTGAAGTTATTAAAAAACTTTGATTCATTCTTGTTTAACTAGTCCTCTATTATCTACTATTATCAACTATGTTCCTCTATTATCAATTTTTCAGATCATATCATTGTTGAAACTCAAAAATCTATTGATTTGTGGTTGGAATTCAAAGTTTTAATATTTTGAAGTTGTAATAATTATTGTTTTTCTTGGAAATATAAAAATACGATTTCTCTCGAATTTACTTTTTAACATTAACGCTTGTTTATTGATGAAACAGTTTCCTTGTGAACAAACATAATATTTCCGTAATAATTAGTTCAGAATTGAATAATTTTGTTGAAATTCAAATTAAAAGCTTTTCGCAATGTTTAAATTCATTCTCCTTTTCAAAATATAGGATGTAGTAGTACTCCTTGAATCCTGAAGCTTATTCCTTAACCCTTTGATTATTGAAAGAAATCACTCATTCGACGTTACAACTCATATTCTTCCTCCAAACATATTGACGTCCCTTTAATCATTAATCTAATTATCATTGAATACTCACCCAATTTGTATATGAAATTCAAAACTTTACTTACCTGATGTTGAAATATTTTTTATTGAAATATAGTCAAGTTCCTTGAATCATAAATTCTTAAATCTAATATTATACCAACTTCATGTTAAAATCATTTTTTTCTCTTATATATTCATTCATTCTCTTATATATTCATAAATATATTCATGTTCATTGAATCAAAAATTCATAATTCGAATAAATCTGGTAATCATTGTTAAATTTGAAAACTCCATTTCTTTTAAGTTGAAATTAATATGTGTTCACAAATATGTCTCTAGAAACTGTGAAGATTGTTATAGGTATTTATTGTTGTTATGATGAGAAACAGTCTTCGTGGCATCAAAGGATGTCATCTATTGTTGAGAAACAGATTTGAAATGAATGTGGTTTGGGTGATTTTGTGTCTGTGTTTGTAGGGCGGTGGCCGATTGTCACTCCCAACCTGGTAACAGGGCGGGCTGCATTATCAATCAGCTGGTAACTGTGGTCTTTATAATCCACATTATTCAGTAATCGTTGGTCTGGCTATGAGCAAACAGCATCTCTAATGAAACCCCTTGAACCTGTCTCACAAAGTTGATAGTGTTGTTGTGCGATTCGAATCTCTGGTCCAGAGAAATTCTGCCTCGTATATTATTGCCCCTAGAAAACGGAGTCCGTTGGGTTGACCTTTATTTTACAGATCAACGCGTTGTGAAAACAACTTTTTTCTAATATTTTTCTATTCCAAGGGCCGGTTGCATGAAAAATCAATGGAATGTAACTTGACCACTATTTTGTTGTAGTTATAGTATACGTTCAAAATATTGTGAATTGAAAAATAAATTGTAGCCAGAATTTTTTTTATCCAAAATCAATAATTATCTCAGTTACTTCTCCAATTTAAAAGAAGGAAAAGATTTCGATAGATTTATTCCTTAATTTGATAACGAATTCCGTCTAGCAGCATGCAAAAATAGATGTTTAATAAAATCTGGTTTTGGCTGATTTTCTTCCAAAACCAAGATAATAATTATTTCTAGATGAATTCGAATCGTACAAGAGCTATCAATTTGTATAATGATGCTCATCGTGTTTTCAAAGTACTTTTGTCCATTTTAACTTTATATTAAGAGAGTTCATCGCTCTCTTGATAATAATACCGTATAATTATCATCCTTTCATGACAAATGAGATTTATAACTTTAAGTTCTTATTCCATAGAAATGAGCTTAACAATAGATTTGGTGCATTATTTAAATTTCTGTACATCAATATAATTCGAATATATCAGTTTATTATTATTTTTGTCAATTTGTGTGGCATAAGAAACAAAAAAACTGTGTTCATTTGAAAAACAAAATTCTACATGGGAAATCATAATATGGTAATGAATGCTAAGGTGAATCTTGTTCTAGAACAATAACTTTCACCTGTTAATTAGGCAATTACCTCTACCTCATGCAGTAAATAATGCATCATCATTAGCCAATCGCAATTAAGTCGGAAGTAATCCAAAATAAAAAATAAATGGACCATTGTACTTTGGAACTCGATGATCTCTTACGGGCTCTTGTAGATATGCCACACAGCTCTGCGTGAATCTAGTCCTATTCCTCTATTTATGAGAAAATTGCAGAACGCCTCAGCTCATGTCTATCATTTTCTTTCATCTTTCATCAAATACGTTCCCCACTAAATTTCTCACATGATTACCATTACAACATCTTCTTTTCAAGTAAATAGTTTGATTTTTTTTAGATTTGTCACTATCCTGTTATTCTAATAATACAAGCCAATTTTTTTTCAATAAAACTGTAACTATGAGCGTTACAAGAAATTCTATTGCAGTGGATTGTCCAACAGCCAATGTTTTGAAAATTTCTAACACAATTCAAGTTTAATTAGAAAACAAAAGCTTTTACTCATTGTTTGCAATGTTTTAAAGAAAAATTAACTTTTCTATGTTGATGTCAAGGCATAAAATTCATTCCTATTTGAGTTTTAATTTATGTTTTGTGGTTATGAGTTTCCTATCATATACTCTTATCTACTAACCAGTTTCTATTGACTGTTTCAATTTTGAATTGTTTGTTCTACATAATAATCACATTTTTCTCCTATTGAAGAATTAATCAAGTTTATTAATTGATCATTTGATTCAAGAGTTCAATTGTATATTAACAATATTGCCCTCTATTTGAAAATCTCAAAACGTTTTTGTTTAAAACACAGTTTTCTTCTGAGCCCTTATTATTCCTGCTTGATTTGTCAACCTTCAACAAAGACAGTCTAAAATAGTTTATTAACTTGGAGAGTAGCCCAGACAAATCTTGCATAATAATAAATGAAAAATATACATGAGTTTCGATTACTGGTTCCCTATGTATACTGGGTCTAAAAGAGAAAAATATATTTTTGTGAATAATCTTTGTGAATAATTTCCCATATAAAATTAATAGACTCTTAGATCGGCCAGTTCAAGAAATATTTCAAAAAAAAACGCACATTGTTTGAAGTATTATTGATTCTTTCTGTTACTGTCAGTATAGTTCCATAACGTAAAAGCAATTTAATCAACTAGATTTTTTCTATTTTTTTACTGCTTCGTAAGATATCACTAGCCTTGAGCTATTCAGTTGTCATTATTCCATCCTTGAATATCAGTTCAAATGTTTTGGGAAATGTTTTTAAATTCGGTATCTGAAAAAATACATAGGTTATGCTCACTTTCTAATTCATAACTCACACTAGTTCAATTATTATTTCAAACTATATTGTAGCTGATACAAAAACCTCTTTATTAAAAAAACTATTACTTTATTCTATTGGATTGCTTTTGAAAAATGAAGAAATAACGTATGTCCCCCTGTGAAAGTTTCTCCCATAATTATTAATTAAAATTAATTTTACTGTTTTTTATTTCTATTCTTGAGTTGCTGTTACATTGGTTGTGGGTTGGTAGGAGTTTTGAGCTGAATGTACCCAAGGTTATTGGAAAGAAGGTTGAACCATCCGTAATGCTTTTTGAATCCACAAGCTGTTGAAGTGGGGAAAATTATTCAGTTGACGTCATTTTGATCATTTATTTTGATAATATCAGCTGTTGATAATTGGCGGACCACGAGTGTGACGTCACATGAATAAAAAAAATCAGGCTTCCCCCACCACTTTGCACCTTACAGCAGCGAGTATTCAACCTTTTCTCTAATAACCTTGGAATGTACCCACTCACTAGGCACACAATTCTAATGCTGAAACCCATAAGTGTGTTTGGTGTGCAGGTATCTTTCGCTTGCAACTTGTACCAACTTGTATCCAATTTAACCGCGGCCTTAAGCTGAGGCCGCACTGTTGGGTTGTTACCTGGATGGTAGATGGTTTATCTATGAGTCATACAACATTATTATAATAGTACATGTAGAAAATTATCGCGGCCTTCTTGATAAACCGCTTCAACCATCCACCATCTACCCCGTGCAGTGCGGCCCACGTTCGGTTACACATGAGCTGGTTTAAAATTTTTGCATGACCTGAATGCAATAGTTGGATGAATTTTATCCGATGAAATCCCTTTGAACATGAATTCATGATTTGTAGATTTGTATTGAAAATTATAATTTCTATTAATATCATAGAGTTATCAAAACGTGCATCTTATAATCTTTTACAAATATTGCTATTTTATTAGAATAATTAAATGTAAAATTGACGAGTGAATTTAGAATGTGAATACTCTTATTATTTACTTCGTTTATCATTTTATTTCTGCAATAATTATTTCTTATTTGGTACTAAACTTTTTAAAACGTTATTTTTTAGTTCCATTTGGTATTTCCACACATGTATTTCATAAAAACCTAAGAATTTCATTCGAGAATAATATTTTCCAAAACTTACCTTGCACTAGTAAAATTGAGACCATATTATTAACGTTGCTGGTAGACCCTATTACTTCTTAATTTTCCACTCCACTTCCTTTTCTACTCATATTTATTTTCCAATCCTTTTTTCAAATTCTCTTTCTGCCCCACTCCTCTTTCTTTTCTACTCCTCTTCCCTTTTCACTCCTTCTTCTCTTACACTCCTCTCTCTCTTTCTCTCCCACTTCTCTTTATTTTTTCTCATTTGTTTGTCTAATTTGATAATTATTTTATTATTGTCCCCCATCCACGTTCATAATCATTTTATCTGTGATAATCTCTTTCCTGTTCTACATTCTGTTTTTACTTCTTATAAAATTGAATCATTAAATACATTCATATTCAGTAAAGTGAACTCTCTCAACTTGTCTCGTTTGGGACAAAATAAATAAATTACAAAATATTTATAATAGTGTTTGAAATAAAATATTCATAATAGTTCAATGGTTAATCGATAGATGCTCCTCCATCTGATGAACAATATAATTTTGAATTACCAAATTTTATGACAATATTACTCTGTAAATCCACTGAATTCCGTCTGTCAACATACGATTAGTAAACCAGATTCCAAGAGCATTATTGGATCCTATTGGAAATATTTACGCAGATTATTCAGCCTGTATTGAAAACTTGAAGATTTATAATATTGAAACTTAAGTATTTTTAGTTTCCAATTCTCAGAGAGTGTATCACAAATTTGTTATTATTGTTTAGTATAATTATACTAAACTTGGACACTCCAACATTGAATAACAGCTTTTATTCTCAATCTCTTCATCAACTAAACACTGAGTTACAAGTCAACTATGATTGAAACCTATTTATTATTTGATACTTTTATTGTAGATATAGCAGTACGGTATTAAAGCATGAGATCAGTTATCAACCGAACTTTACAACATTATAAAATTGAATTTTTAGATATCGTTAATTATTTCGAGAATGACTGATTACCAAAGTTTAGTTCATGTTTGAAAAATTAAGTATGAATTATTTTTTGCATTTAGATCTATCAATCCTACAATAATTTGACATCAAAATCCAAAATGTGATATGAATAAAATACTGGGTTCCAGTTGCACAAAAGTCTGTTGAGCTTATCATCATTCTCATCAGCTTATCAACATAACATCATTCTTATGAATAATCGGAGATTAACTTCAATCCACTTTTGTGCAACTAACCCTTGGGGTTTTAAAACATCAAGTAGACGAATTACGCAGCCTGCGGATTGTGTCAGAATGTACTGTTAGATTTTTAGGCCAATAGTTGAATAGTTTCACCCTGTAGTTCATAAAAATGCACTATTTAGATAATAATCAATGACCGTAAAAACCTGTTAAGCCTGCTTGATGTACACGATCAAACTTTTCATCAATTTCATCTTATAAAACGATCTTGAACAAGTGAGGCACACACTATAAATGGATTATAACACGGCAAACCATTATATGGATGTCTAGGCTGAGTACCTCACCTAATTAACTATTCCATTCAAGGTTGTTTCATTGGATTGAATTTAAGAAAAATTTAATCGTGTAAATTGCATATGGGTTCGGTCAAAATTAGGAAAAATGTCAGGATTATTCGGTTAGAAAATATTGATTTTTTTTGAAAATCTCCATGTAAATTCTAGAAAATCTTTCTAGAAATTCAACTCAAATAAAATTATTTCTGTAAAAATCTTCCTTGCCTCGTCTATCGATTCAAAAATCGAAGAAAAGCTACTATATTGTAGATGCAATCCATTCATTGATTTATTATGGCTTCTGTTTAGAATACATTTAAACCTATATAGGCCTACGCCTACCAATTTTTCAAGTGAAGTGACTTACTAATCATAGTGACTTCTTGATCAAGAAATAAATATAATTTTATTTACCGCCCAAGACTTAATGCATGTTCAATGTGTATTCTCCTCGATTTATACCGCGTTCCTTTTGCTACTTAATAAACACCAAATATTGATTCAGTTAAAAATGTTGATACTGCTGTATTATTAGTCTACAATGAATCAATTTTAGGGAAATTGAAATCTAGAATAATTTCTGATTACCAAGATGGAAAACTGAATCCTGATCTTTATCTTGGTCGATTTTTATGTATCTTTTTCTCTCTATTTCTACTTAAATTTTGCTTAGTTTTTTTTGTAGAAACTTTCTCAATTTTATGTGAATGTACATAATTATAATACATGAAATACATTTCGTGGTAGTCTAAGAATACCTATTATCTTTCTCTTCTTTCTCTGTATATTTCTGCTGTTCGTATCTTTCTCTTTTCTTCTTTCCTTTCATCTTCTCAATAAAATTATTCTCTACAATATTTTAAAAATCTTTTTCACTCTCACTTGTAGTTCATTCAGCTTATTTGACTTTTTCCTTTCTATTTTCATTCTCAGCTCTTCCAGTATTTACACTCATTCTCATTCATATCTAAATTTCCACAGTGTCTCGAAAGAACGCTTGATTTGGAGTTTTTGAGTACCTAAGAATATTCGTATTCAATTTAAATTCTAAGTCCGATAAAATAGAAAAAATATTTATGTACTATACTGAAGAGTTAAAGACCAAACTCATATTGAGTTTGAACAGTTAGGTGTGAAAATGAGACGTCTATGTGATTCAAGACGGATTCAATGGCAGTAAACTATTTACTCTCAAATCCTAAAATAACACTCTTCTTATACTCTGACGTAAAAATGTTCTACATAATATAATGGCAACTCTAATATCCTGACATAAGAATCTTCAATTAACTTGAATGACTATTGAAATGCTGTGAGCAGCCTCCATAATATTATTCTATATTGCCACTTGTTCTTTTTTTATTTTCTATGTAGAACTTCAATTTGAATGAAGATTGAAATGTTGTGAGGAGACTCATCTACATCTGTATTACTATACTCTATTACCATTTGTTCATTTCATTTCGAATTTTCTATATAGAATTTCAAATTGAATGACGATTGTAATGATCTGAGGAGCCTCCTCAATATCATTCTCTGTTAAAACTTGTTTACTTGTAATTTTCATTTTCTATGTACTGTAGAGTTTCTATTTCAGTGACTATCTTAATTATTAATGACTTAATTATAATGACTTACTACCATTATTTTAATTTATCGGATAGCATTAGATAGATAAAGAGTTATTATTTTTTGCCATCGGACTCTACGGTTAAGAAATAATATCTCTCTATCTATCTAATGCCATCCGCCAAATGAAATGAATACTACAGTACTATACTCTATTACCATTCGTTCACTTTATTTCGTATTTTCTTTATAGAATCTCAATTTGAATGGCGATTGTAATGCTGTGAGGAGCCTACTCAATATCTCAATTACTATACTCTATTACTTTTTGTACTTTTCTTTATACTCTGTTCTTTTTGTATTTTATTATGTCAAATTTCAGTTAGAAATGTGTGCTTGTGTGACAGGGTCGATCGTCAGGCCAAACGAGCCCCAGCTCTTCAGTGCCGGCCGGCTCGGAAACGAACAACGGTCACCTGCTAACGGCCGCCTCGGAGCCGATTCTCGGCGTGCCGTCTCCGTCCCGCACGCCACGCACGGCGGCGCTCCGCCACGGCACGCCCAGTCAGCTGGAGGAGCGAGCCTCGCTGCTCGGCGGCCCTCGTGGCAGCAACGCCTCTCCCTCGCCGACTCCTCCGAGCTCATAGCACAGTCCACTGCTCTAGAGCTCATCACTCTCATTCTCGGTTTGGTTCGGTTGATCAATTGAAATTCGGATTGTTCTTGAGTAGTAGGTCTGATTGATCAGGAGTAGAATATCAACTTTTATAGCCAAAGAACCTGTAAATTGTAGTCCTTTTCCACTTTTGGAATTATGGTGTACAACGAATATTTATAATTCATCACATCAATTGATGTAGAACTCCATATGAGTTAAGCCTGGTTTTCATTAGTAGAGTTAGTAGTAGAGTTCCCTGGGCGAGTACTAACTATCTTGTGAACTCTCCCAATGAAAACGTTCATAGTAGAGTAGAGTGATGGTAGAGTACTTGTTTTTAAGTACCAAGTAAGTAGAGTAGAGTTAGTACGGTAGAGTTAGTATGCTAGTTACTCTACCACTAACTCTACTAATGAAAACCAGGCCTTATAGACAAGAAACTGAAATAGACCCAAAACATTGGGTTTTTCGGATATGGAAACTTCTCAACTAGGTTTGGGGCTCCTCACATGGAGAAACCCATTTCATCTGTCTCAACAACCTACTCACTTATCAGAACAACCAGGATTTTTGCTCACGTTGCTAATTTTTCGAGCTAGATGAACTGGACTGGGCTTTCTTATTGAAACGAAGTATTCATTCATTTCACACTTGTTCCTCAAGGAGTTCGACTGCACTGAACAATATTTACGATTGTTCTACATCAATAGATAGTTTATTGCTATCAGTAGATTTTCAAGTCTTGGTATCTTGTGATAGTTTCACATTATTCTCAAATACATCGTTAGTTTTAGTAGCTTACTTAATATCACTTGATATTTTTACATAACTATCATGCATTTTATAGCTAAAATTTCAGGAACATTAAAATCCTGCTAGTACTTACTATCGTTAATCATGATCAATACTTTGCATGAATATAGTAAATTGAACTTTTGATATTATATTTTTTATTATAGAATCATAATCAATCTTTTGATTATGCAGTAATTAATAAATGTTTAGAATACTATTGATTACTCTACATAGATTGTTTCACCAGAATATCACATGCTATTATAGCTATGATTTGAATGGTATAATATACCATATCATATTATGATTTAATCTTTTGATTTTTTTATATAGTTCGATTTATGTTAGTTTTATATCATCAATCAATACTTTATTAGTGTTTTCCATTGTAGATCATCTCAATCTTTTAATTGCATTGCATGAATAACGCAACATGAATTGCTTGTTTTTATTATAGTTCATGTTCAATCTTTTGATTATTTTGCATGAATATCGCGAGTTGAGCTTATAAGTTGAAAAAGTAGGAGATGAAGTTTTTAATCCAAAATTTTATAAAGAAATACGCTTCTGCAGGTTCCTGTTAACCACTCAATAATCATGAAATCAAAACTTTCCAATATGAATTTTATTATAAATTGTTCATGGATTTTTAATAACAAATCTAAGGAAGTCTAAAAAGAAAAAATGTCTTCAATTGAAGCATAAAAAGATACGGTAAAAGAGTTTATTCGCTTCCCAAGAAACAATTAGTTATTTTATTTTAGTACAAATAGATTTCAATTCATTTTTTGTTTTAAATATATTTTTCGTCAACATAATCTATTCTTCGTAATCATCTAAACATTTTTTATTGAAAATATCTCTTCCTTTTCCACTATGCTTTTCAATCTCTTCAGTGAATCATTTTCTTTGATAAATTTAACAGTACAAAAATGTATTAATTTTTTAATAATTCATAATTATGAAATTTTTAACCTTATTTCTTATATTGAGCTAATACTTCATTGATAAGGATGATGCAGATGCTTTTATCCTGTATTTTCACATAATTTTTTATAGTTTTTAGTTTATTGAACGAAATTGCATCACAAAATGGCATGTGAATAACGTTCAGTGAAAATTTTTAGGCTTTCTATTAGTCTTGTTAAAACTACATAGTGTTGTCCCTTCCTTAACATTTGTTCATTCATAATCCTAGTGTTGGTGATTTCAAATGATAGTAGCAGAATTAATTCTCTTATGGAAGTCAATGTTGATGGAAATTTTTAACCCATCGACAATTTATTTCGCTTTTTTGAGGGATAAAAATCAGACTATATTCATTCTAACAATATCGATGGTAATAAGGAAGGCTATTTACAGTCATAGGGGAATTTTCATATCGTTCAATTATGACTTCAATTATGAATAATGTTCTGAATTCTGAATGCTTGGTTGTGCAATCCACTAATTCACATAAATTTATCTATCAGTTTTATTTTGTAATTTTTACATTTCTTGATGTGGATTGAGTTTTCATAAATATTGATCTAATAGTACCTATTTACGCATTTTTAGTTTTCATTGTATGTTACCCATTTTTATTTATAAATTTTAATCGATACCATCTACAGGTATGTATTGTTGAAGTATTTTTGAAACAATTCTATGGAGATCGTTAGTTTTATTCTGTTTTAGTTGAACATATCTAATATTGAGATTCGACGTATTCTTGGGAGCTGTAAATAGTACAGATTTTTTTTGTTGATATTTTTTTTCACTGGTATTTCAAGTTGAAAGAAATATAAACTGAAAAATTAACTACTTTCTTTTTTTGCGCGAAAATTTTTTTCGTGCTGGTATATAAGGTACATCTTCAAGTAGAACAGGTACTGAAGTGAGGCTTTTTTCATGTTACAGATACATTTTCCCAAATCTTTCTACTTTTCGTTTGGAATATGTTGAATTTTATCAATCAATAAATAGCCATTTTTATCCAATGGCATCCCAAAACTTAGCCCATGTCTCATAGTGTCATAAGGATTGAATTTTACTATATTTTTTCGTGAATCTTCTTCAGATTTCAATCTCGAATTGTAACTCAACAAAAGTTGGAGCAGAGGTTGCCAATCTAGTTAACACCTTATATTCCCTCTCAAACAAGTATAATCAGATTCATTTAATTTGACGCTCGGCATTAGATAGATAGATATTATTTATTTGCCATCGTACTCTACGGTCTTCAGCAACGTCAAGAAATAATCTATCCAATGCCAAGCGTCAAATTAAATGAATCTGATTATATCTTTTTGAGTGAGTTGGCGTTTGCTAGAAATTCCTAAATAATATCAGCGAAACATTGTCAGCAAAACATGGATCGCTCACAAAATAATAGAATTTATCAATGATTTTCCCCCGCTGATTCAAGACTATCTTAACAACAATTGGTCATCACAGAAACCTCAACTTATTAGAGGAAAATCGATATTTTTTGTTTTGTGTCAGTCCAGGATTAATGTTGACAATCGTATCTCTAAGAACTTTTTATTCTTACTTGATATTGGACTATTCCACTAACAATAAATATATCAAGCAGACAGTATAGTAATTATTATCATTAATCATTAATGACGAATTTTTGGCAATAATTTGTTTCTATTTGATCGTGATGATTATTATCTCTCTCTATTCAAAAACTACAAGCTACACAATGAATGAATTGCAATCAATTTTCCTTAGATAACATATTTTTTCTTGGTTCTAAAGGAATATAAATATGTTCGTTTAACTTTTATTAAATTATTCAGTGATCCAGAACTATCTTCATATTTCCCATTGTCATTTTAGTGAACATTATTGCTAACACCTAAATTTTTGAGTGCATTCTTTTCAAATGTTGAAACTTCCTGAATGTGAGAGGACACAACTAATCTAGGTACCTAGACTAGATGACCTAGGTACCTTCATCATCATTGAAGTTAACATCGGCCGACATAATTAATAGCATTGATTGATAATTTATTAACAGCTTCTTTAATAGAAGCTCCTAGAATCGGTCGTGGTGCACTTTATCTTTGAAATTTGAAGCTAGAAATTGCTGAGTGTTTATTATCAAGAATTTTATTAAAATAATATCTATGCCTAACTTTTAAATAATAATAATTCCTATAAATCTTCCGATGCTTCGACAAATATAATAGCCAGATAATAAAAATGATCTTATTTTGTCTACATTTTTTGCATACAGTGCAGTCCAACTCCTGAGAAACCCTGACGTCCTTCATTGGAGTTGTTTGTCGTTATCTAGTAGTTAATATAATAGGCTATATTCGAAAAAGATTGTATCTATATTTTTAATGCAGCTTGTAATCATATCTAAAGTAAGACTAGTACGTGTCAGTTGTTAAATTATTCCTTGGGATGATCTTAGAATGATAATGGTAAATGGTATTACTTTTGTATAATAGTTGAAATAAAAATGAATAGAACATAATTTTTCTTGAAAATATTACAAATAAGTTAGCGATTATCATGATCCAAGAAAGGTATTAATTAACGGAGTAACTATTATAATTTTTTAAATTTTTATCCTGTATTAGCTGCCCCATTATGTTACTACTGTATGTTATGTGCTATTTATTAGTTTTATTTCTCACTGTACCTAGATGGTTAATCTTCATTAATCTCTTGTTCTTTTCAATGCTTGAATCATCGTCCATAATGTCAGTACTCAGTACTGCGAATCGACATTCATTTAGCTAAGGCACCTGAACTTACAATGAATTATGTCATTAAAACGTTTTTGAATGTTCAAAGTCTACATAATATCCACTATGATGGAGTCATGATAATATTATTCTGTGTATGATATTTTTATCATATAACTTACGGTACATTGAATATTGTTAAAAGTTGTAATTAGTTCCAATGGCAATAATTCATTTTCAATACTGGTGTCAAAGCAAAACGAACCAGTTTACGATTGCATTATAATACGAATGGGTATTATAATACCCAATTAGGATCTATATTTTTTTGGGTAATCCATTTTAAAAATACTTTTATTCCCTTGTTACTGTATCAAAAAGTTAAAGAATTTTATAGCTTATGATATGCACTTAATTAGGTTTGATTGATTTGAGCATTGATCAACTATATTATAGTGCTTTTCATCCTCGAAGACAACTGGTCATCTTGGTGCGTTATCCAATTGGAATGCCCGGCAATGTTGGCATATTGTGTGCTGCCCAATCATCTGTGCACGCATGCGTATTAAACCGAAATTTCAGTCTGATATCATGACTCGGTGTGTTTTAACTTGAATGATTTACAAGCAGAGCAGATGCTCAGATATTAAATTAATCACTGTTATAAGCTGCGTCCATACTGAACAAACTTTTGACAAACATGTTTGTTGAAACAGTTTGGACAAATTTTATTTTGTTTTACAAACAATGTTTGTCCGTGGCCAGTGTGGACGCGATACAAACAAAATGTTTGAAGGTGTGTGTAAGCCAAGGAGGAAGAAAACCATGGAGAGCGTTTTTTGAGTTCTAGGCGCATCTTGATCTGCGCAGTGTGAACATTATGAAAACTCTCTATCCTCCTTGGGTAGAACAGATTTTGTGTCGCGCCGCCATTTTTGTTTGGACTATTAATGTTTGCTCTGGTAGCGAAAACTAGCAAACTGTTTGTAGAGTATACTTTTTTAGCATGGCGCCTCATGAATATCTTGTTATTTGAAATTTCCATAGCAACAAGTGATGTTACCAGTATTCAATTTCCATAACAAGGTCGTAGCCAGGAAAAAATTTATAGATAAATACAAATTAAATAGACTTAAAATAATTTTAATACAATCATCACGTAATCTTTGAAAAATTAAAAATCTACATTAATTAATAATTAAATAATTAATAATTATAATTTAATTAATAATTAAAATTAATACAAAATCAACACAAGAAAATATGATAACTTAAGAACATATGATGATTCGATATCATCACACACAGCAAACGCCGAAAATGTTTGGCAAAACAGTATAGCAGAATTCTTTTAACTTGTCAGAAAACAGCTGGTTTAACGTTAGTAAACGAGCGTAAATCAATCAACTGTTTCTGACAATTTAAAAGAATCCTGCTATAATTTTTGTTTGACAAACAATGTTTGTCCGAACTTTTAAAAATGTTTGTTCCTTGAGCTCCTCAACAAACATGTTTTTCAAAAATGTTTGTCAAACATTTGTTGAGTATGGACGCAGCTATAGAAGTGTGCGTATTGACAACGTTGCAGGCGTGTAATTGGCTAAGCTCGGAAAGTTGTGGGGTAGTGTTTCTGCACTCAGATGTCTTCAAGGATGAAAAGCACTATTCCAAAATTATCAGTACCTAATGAAATGTACTTACTTATTCACTGAATGTAATCTCAGTATGACTTAAATGATTTAATATTGGAAAACATTAATTATTTTTTTAGTTTTGTCTCTGTAATGAGTCTGAGAACTTTCTTGAGGCGATTTCCAGATCTTTGGATTAAGAGAAGAGAGCCAGTTAGAAATTGAGAAGTTCAATTATATCATAAGCGTCGAATTAAATTTTTGTAAACGTTATCGTTTCACACACCAATAATGATCAATACTATAGGCTCATATAATCCACGTTTCTCAAATGATATATTTTTTCATATTATTTGCATAGTTCATATGAAACTAATCAACTTATTAAGCGAATAATCATTAAATCTTGATTTATCGACTACTTTAGGATCGAATATACCTGTTAGCCTTAAGATTCAACTTTATTAGTAGCTTTACTAGTTATTAGTTTGTAACATTAGAACGTGATTAAATATTTATTCCAGTTGTCAATTAATTGTATTAGACTGAAAACAATTTGGAATTTATGTTATTCTATAGGACACTGTGTACTAAGACGTGTGGACGAATTACATCTTGTTGAATGTACATAACTTTTTTGTTATTGTTGAATGTATTGATTGATTGTTAATGTATCACAAATGATTTTTCATTGAGTTCCAATGATTTTGGGGATTAATGTGCTGTACTTCTGTATTGTAATAACTTACATCACTCATCTCACCATCAAATTAATGTAGTCCTGCTATATTTTATGTGGTAGTTCAATATTTATTCAAATGAATAAAATGTAATTAGAATAAATTTTATAACGTGTCTGGAAGAGAATGATGAATACAATAATTAACAAATTATCAAGATAAAAATGAAGCTATTTAATTATGGAAATATGGTTCACTAGCTTGAATATTTAATTGAAAATATTTTTTCTACCAGTACAGTATGAATTAGGTAACTTTATCAAAGTAACATAATTTTAATCTTTATTTATAATTTCTATCGTTTCCTTCATGAATAGGATTGAAGAAAATCTTTAAAAAATTGTTGCTCACTTTATTTTATAGAAAAATTTGAAACTATCTCGAGCTTTCGATTTACAAATTTGATTGGTCTTTCTGTATTAGTCTAACAAATCGATTTCTAATCAGGTTTGGCTGGCACTCAGAGAACTCTGAAAATAAGTTTACCTGATATCCCCTTATGCTAGGCGTATTATTGTTTTGAACTGTTTAAATGCATGAGCCATGAATATTACGGTGTTGGTCGTGGTATAATTTCCAAATTTTAAAACGTCAGTACCTATCAGAAAAGTGGAAAATATCACCTACTCTCAAAGTTACCGTTTCTAAAGGGTACAAAATAATTCAGCCCAATTATAATCATTTCATATTTTATTGTTTGTAAAAAATACAAATCTAATTTTATTGAATAAAAAAGAATAAGATATTCGCCGGTAACCATTTATTGGATTGCTGATTCTTGTATTATTTTCTAGTCATGTTTTTCATAATGAACTGCCGAAGTTCTAAAACATCTTGAATGTGCTTGTCAAGTCCAAATTTAATCTAACTTTTTCACAGCGATTCAAAAATGTTGGGTTTTCAATTTATTAATTGAAATTAATAATTTCAAATTTCGTTAATATTATTGGTAAAATCAATTTCGCATTGTGTGAAATTCATAGTAAGATTGTTGTAATTCTACTAGTTATATGAATATTAGAAATAATTCGTCTGCATACAGTGGATTCAAAGTTGAACTCAATTCAGCTCTTCCGTCACTCAATCTCCCTATTTTATTTCCAGTGATACATCCTTATGACTGTTCACTGCCCTCTAGAAAGTTCATTTCGAAAATCAACATCCTGTTATTACTCCTAAAGTACCCTCTAATATTTACTGACTCTTTCAGGCCGAGGTTTCTTTTTGAGGAGTGAAACATTTATGATTCATTATGTTATACCGGTTATACGGCTGTTGCCACTCTCTAAGGAAACATAAATTTGCTAAAATTTGTGTCCTTGTCAATAAATATTTATGTGCTCATAACTTTTAGAACTCTTGCGTAAAGCAATACAATATTATGTTGTTTTCCACTCCCACATTTTCTATCTATGTTTTACAGTAGTTATCCAACACCTGAAGTTCCAATTTTCCTCATTTTTTCACATGTTTTTTTATTGTAATAGAATCATTCTTTACCATATATTTTTTGTACTTATTCAATTATAGTACTTATATCAATCTAATGCCGGGTTTCACCAACATTGGTCAAATATTTAACGATGTTCAAACAAATCAACAGGGGAAAAGGTTATTATCACACTATGTGAAAATTTGACCGGCAATTTTTTAGTTGCCGCAGAAAATTGATCTGTCTACATTGGTGAATTGCTATATTAGCATTTAATCCGGCTGTTTATGTATGAGAATTCCAATTACTTGAAATTCATTATAAAAGATCATGGCCTTTTTTTGAACATGGTCAAATTCTATTTGACCAAGGTTGGTGAAACCCAGCATATATTTATCCGCTTATATTTGATCATGTATTCGTTATGAATTTACGTTACGTTAATGAAAGGAACAATGTTAAACATACTTTTGTATGATATTGAAAATCGTCGTTTAATTCTGTAACTTAAATTGAATTCATGAAAGTTTTATTAGTTTAGTGCTATACCAATGTTTATTATAATTTATAGGTGCTTATAATCTTAATTAATTTGTGTTATTTCTTTATTAAACATTGAGTATTACTTGAAGTTTTCTATTATTTCCTGAGTATAATGAATTTATCAAGGGAATACTCATTTCCTGATTACTTGGAAATTATTTGTCCACTTTCTAACATAATTTACATGGTTTATCATGGTTGATTTTGAAACAATTATTTCTCTATTTACTTTAACACTACATTATCAAACTTCCACTGCAGTTCTCACTTGAAACATGCATAAAATAAATTGATAAATTGAAATATATTTGAAGGATGGATTCATTGTATTGAAAAACGTAATCTATTGATTTTTTTATTTAACTTATTTGAAATATTAATTTCAGAAAAAATTGTTTCCTTGATAGGAAAATCTAATCTATCTAAAATTGTTTAGATAGAAAACACAATATGAATGGTAATAGACGAAAAATCTAATTTCGTACTTTTAATTCAACTTTTTATCGTGAATTAGCCTCTTTATGAATTAAGAAGTTCAAAACAGACTTGTTGGATATATAGCACGCTGTGCAGTTGGATACTTAGACCATGTATAGTTCAGACCTTCTATACATGGTCGAAGGTTGGATATATAGTTAAAGTCCAGTTTGAACACCTTTTTACTATTTATAGTACTTCATATAAAATATATTATTGCGCACTCCTTTCTACTGTGCTTCCACCACTGCGAGATTTGATGTGAAATCTATAGGAACTTCACACTGACACAAGTCTGTTGCAATGATACTGTATTCTCAAACGATACAGTACTGAGCAAGCAAGCGGTGCTTTGCGCTGCAAGGGGTAAACTCGTTTGTATGATTTGTTAAAGTCATCGACTGTAACATTAATTACAAATAAAATTCACTTGAAAAAATATAAAAACTGAATTCCTGTCTGAAGTTTAATATTCAATGAATTCCTGGACCGAATTCAATATTCAGTAATTTAACAATAATTGTACTCAATTGAAAGGATTACTGTAGTTATCACTTATTCATATTATATTCATTGTTGGAGGTTAAAATTGAAGAGATTTTCTTTTGTTCATATTAACAAAGACACAAATATATTTTTTAGTCATTTAATAGAATTAAAGTAATGCAATATTCATAATACATTATCTGTAAAAAATATTATTTAGAAGAAAATTAATATTAACTCCAAAATAATCCAAAATAAAAGTAGCCTACATCATGCAATATTAGAGACCTCCAAATAATGGAGTAAACTTGAGAATGCAACCAGATGAGTCCTAGTTGAAACAGGACGTCAGCACATAAGTCAACTGATATAATATATAACTAGATAATAATCGTATGGATTAAGAAACTCATATGCTGAACATACTGTTATGCCTTGTTTATACGTTTTCAGTAGGATTGAGAAGTTTTGGAACTTATTGTTATAAGTATGCCGTACACCGGCACGATCACGAAGCCAACCGCTTCCCTAGAAGTTTTATAATACGTTATATAAGTTATAAGAACTAGTTTTATAATACGTTTTATAAGTTATAAAACTTAAATTTATGATTTAAACTTAAAACTTATAACATATATTATAACTTATATATAAGTGCTATATTGTTACTAATACAAATTATAAGAATAAATGAGCGTACCCACTTTTAAGATTTTAGAAATTTAGCTCTGGAAACTTTCGACTAGTACATGCCAATGGCATCACGTAAACAATGCTTTAGAAACTTCTTTGGGTTATTGACTGAAATTGACAATATTTAATTTTTCAATCATCGAAGAGGAAGCTGAGAGTTGAGCTTGCATCCGCCGGCACTCTCCCTCAATGAACATCAATCCATCAATCGATTTAACAGAATTCAGTAGAGCCTGGAATTGGTTTGTTATTTCCTCTCTTTTTTGGTGAAGAGAGATTGGCGATTTGTTAAGAATGACAGCGTTTTCTGATTTCACAATAACAATAACAGAATTTTCTCTTAGTTCTAATTGATGATGTCCAGTTTGAAGTGGGAATTCCGCCGCTTGTGTTTCAGCAATGGGACTACATACAATGTTTTCAATATTGGTAACTTCTAAGCTTTCCACAATGTGACCAACATGAGTCTTCACGTACTTCACATTGCATGCACCATCGCTGCTGGTTGTGAGTTTCATTTCAGCTGGACAAATCATTCCGATTTTTTTGCTTTTCCGTTTCCTCAGTCCTTTACCTCTAGGGATGTGGGTTCCACTGTGATGACAAGAAAAGTATTCATAGGAAACATTTTCCCCATTACTTTTTTTATATCTCATCGTTGAAGTCATCTTAACGAACTTGGACTGAGTTCGCTCTTCTTCTTCCAGTTTCCATGATTTGAAATCATCATAGCTGGCGAATTGTCTCTCTTCAATTTCAACATCCAATGAATGTTCATTTTTGTAATGATCCACTAGCTCTGAGACCCTGATACAAGTTGTGCATAAATGACACTTTACCAGAGAAAATTTGATATTTTTCTTATTTCCTGACCCTTCATGGACAATGTTATGCTTCAATCGTTCATGTCTATGCAAGTTTCTAATATGATTTGACTGTGCATTACACCGACTGCATTGGAACTTTTTTCTCACTCCATGCTTTTTCTTTTCATGACTGTTCAGATCTCTCGAGTTTTTGTAATTCGCAGAACAAAAGTGACAATGGAATCGATCCATATTGTGACTTGAGTAGGTACTTTCACATAGGGACAAGCGTAACAGAAAAATAATTATCATGAACTTACAGTATGTTTTCAGTAAAACTTTTTATGATTAATAACTTCCCATTATCACTGTACAACTAAACATTTAAAATTGAAAGGTGAATAATGAAAATCAAGCCTTTTCAAACTTTCATACTTCTTCTAGCTCTAAAGAAAATTACTGGAAAACCTTGGTTTCCACTCGTAATAACTCATAATCTTAGTCCTATGATATGATACAATAATTGAAATGAATCTAGTGATAGAGCTTTGGACAGGAACCACCTTCACATAATTCTACATATCATTTGTTTTTATAGTTAGTGAAGAACCTGAGCTTTAAAACTAAGATTCAATTTTGATACAACAAAAATGTATTTTCAAAATTTCGAATTAAGCTTTATGTACAAAACACTAATTTCCACTTATGAAAATGTCTTTTAGGAAATTTGATAAGTTTAATAAATTTTAATAAATATGATCACTAATTCCCGAATCCAACGAATATGATAAGTTCAAAATTATTTTTCACTGCTACTTACGGAGAGTTCTTCTAGTTTGATGAATCAAATTTGATCACCTGAAAAACAATAATTTCAAATTAACTGCAATAAATAAAAAAAAAACTGTCAGTATGAAAATTTGGAGACTTTTAAGATGAAATTAGTACTACAGATAATTTTGTTGTCTCTAGGTTTAAGCTTTACTAGTCGGAGACATTTATTTAGAATTTTCATGTAGCCTATATTACAATGGTAATGAGATAAAAGTGAAGGAAAATAGATTGAAAGAAAACGAAAATCTTCAGTTGAAAGATGTCTTCTTCTAAATATATTCATTTATATTGTAAAATCAAGATAGTCCATTCTATCTATTGATAAATATTGCGAAAATAATCATTATTAAGTAGAAATAGGCCTATAATTTGAAAAGGGCGAAGACTTGGAACTTTGAATCAACTGTCTAAGCTTGCGACCAAAATATTTTTTGAATAGGCATTTATCTTATTGCCTATTAGTTCCCTGTATGGCTTGCGATTCAGCAAACCTTCACGGCTTGGATTTCTTTTGATGACCGGCTTTTCTAGTAGAAATTTTACTGAACCAGTAAACAGGTTCACTGACTACAGTAGGCTACTTGGTACAGTACAGGCACTTGTCCAGTAAATTGTTGTACCGACTACAAGTACAGGTACTGTCCAGAGCTTTTGTAGGTTTGTAGCAGTGAAATTTTTAAACTTACGACTTGAAAACCGTTAGGACTATGCTTTTACAGATTTATTTTACAATGGCTCCTTTAATATTAACGATCACATGAAGACGCTATTTTCTATTTCTCACTGCAATAGTGTGGTTCTTTGGTAACTATGTACAGAAAATTTAGGAGAGTTGGAGCACAGACTAGGTACTGTATGTCTTCTTCTGTTGTCTGTGGTTAAGGCTGGTTTCACGATTCTAGTAGACGTTCTAGTTACTGGAGGCAGGTTGGAGTTGGATCACAATCATGATCATCTACTCTATACAAACAAATAATTCAATGCATACCTAAAGTAGCTGTTTCAGTGTGCATTGAACTATTTGTTTGTATAGAGTAGGCATCCAAACTGCCTCCAGTAACTAGAAGAATTGTGAAAACCAGCCATAAAGAGCATCATACAGCCTAAAAGGAAATAAGTTACCCAGAAGTGAGAATAGCCTATTGTCAATTGAAATCTATTCAGTAGCAAATAATATTGTAGTTCTGTACTTTATTTATAATACAAACCTCACAGAGTTATGTGGTTTCTCCATCAGAGTTGTTTGGTGCCAGGTGGAGAGATACTACATGTCTACCTGGAACCATGACTAGACCAAGAAGTCGAGGTTCATCAAATCCGCCATCTGTTTGTTGATATTCACTGCAAGAGCCCAGTATAATATTTCCGTCCCGGTCGGTGCACAAGAAAACTCCTACAAGTATCCTTCCATCAGTCATTTCAATCTTCATTTGCCTGTTGATCCATCTGCGTAATTTTTCTTTGCCGGATACCTCATCTTTCACTTGAGAATCATCACAGTTCATGGGTTCAGCTGATGACTCCTCTGGAGTGCAAGGCATTTCCTGAAAGTATTTGAATTTGTAAAATTTATTGCATGTACGAAGTCTCCCTAATTCCACAATTGATTCACTCCGAAATTCGTATCCAATGTCGAAAAAACTTGTTACCTATATGGTTTGGAAACAATTATTTCAGTTGTTTCTTGAAGAATTAATCACTACTAAAGAATTTCAATATGAATCTAAAAATTGAGACAACACTAAAACTCCACTCTGCAATGTCAAGGAAGTCGATTATTGAAGACTCAATCTGGGAAAATTAATCACAAGAAAGAGCAGTTATTACCGGTACATGATGTTCTATTCCATGTAATTTAACAATTTTGATAATTGACTTACAATGATTCAAAATTTCAAGTAAGCCACCGAACATAACCTGAAAATTAGTTTTTGTTCTTTGTTTGCCTTCTTGATCATATGTTTATATGATCAGCTGTGTTTTCTACGATCAGCTGACAGGCGGTCGTTCGGATAGCATTTGGAGTGTTGGAGTTGTTTTTGTGTAGTAAAGTTGGGTTAGAAAAGTGCTAATGTTGGAGACGGAGACTCAAGTTCTTTATGACTCGATAAAAATATAGTTTAAATTTGGTGAGTGGCCAAGATTTTTGTTTTATAATGCAGGGTTCATACGGATGAAAACTTGTGGGGACGTGTCCATGTAGCTGAAAATAGATAACATGTGAACTCGATAAATCGAAAAAAATAATGTTGAAATGTTTGTAGCTGCTTAATTTGTGTTGAAACAGTTCAAAGTAAGTGCAATTTACTAAACTGTAAGTTATATCACTTTTTAGTAGATAAGATTCATTTTCTATTCGGTTCACTCTCTTTATAGGTTATCATACTATGTTAACTAAAAGTTTATTAGGCCCATAGCGTACAACATTGTTTTAAAAACTACTTTTATTAGTTTTCAAGAAGTATTCTTGGTGTGAGTTTAGCATAATCATTTAAATGAGGAACAAATTCGAAATAAATAAAAAACTTGCATAGATCAGATCCGGCCGGTGAAATAGAATAGGCCTAGCCCATTTGTATGTGGATCTCATTTGTGAGAATTGAGCGTAGGTGCGGTGCTAGGATGTAGGTACAGTTTGAGCTTATCTGAAATTTTTGAGTCTTCTAAATAAGCTATCAAGCTGATAGCTATCACGGTAACCGGAGATTTGACAGCTAATTGGACCAGTAAAACATTTACACCATAGCCTAGTATATATATTCACACCATTAGTTATACAGTCTAGACGCATTGTTTTGCTCTAAAGTGAACAGTATTGACTGTCATGAACTGTAACTATTCTTCCTAAAAGGATTTAGCCCTGAACAGTACTTTGTTTTACAATATTATGATTATTATATTATCATCTACCGGTATTCATTGGATGTCATCTTTTTTTTAAATATTTTTGATCATCATTTTCATACATTATAATTCATAAATGATCTTTTATACATTATCATTCATACATTATCATTATCATTCATATCATTATCAGAAAGTTGGCTAGATGTGACTTCCAGGGAAAGTCATAGAGAATGATTGCGGATCATCTTAAAGACAGAAGGCAGGTGGTGTCTATAATTGGTGCCATCTCAAAGGAGAAGAGTGTACCCCACGGAGTTCCCTAGGGCTCTGTACATGGGCCTCTATTGTTTCTGTTGATACTAAATGATCTACATCTTGATAACTCAAGTCTGCTGTTTACAGATGATACAACCATCATAGGTCAGGGCAGAGGACCCCAGGATGCTGAATTTAGGGCCCAAGTGCTCTTTTCTGAAGCCAAGAAGTGGTTTTCTATTAATAAGTTGAGGTTTAATGATAATAAAACCCAATATATGCTATGTTCGCTTGCATAAAAAATAGTGTTATTACTGCTCCTGTTACCTTACTTGGTTTTTGTATTGACCCCAAGTTGTCATGGGAGTCTTATATAGTTAGAGTGTGCAAGAAACTAGCAAGGGTCGTGTACCTGCTTCGTTCGGAAGATGAGAGGACTCCTGAGTGCCCAGCGCTTGTTGATGTTATACCATGCTGTCTTCAGCAGCCACATACAGTATGGTATTTTAGTGTGGGGTCATTCTGCTCACATCAAAGACATTTTCCTCATCCAGGAGAAGGCACTTCGTGTGATGTCATATAGTAAGTTTGATGCACACTGTCAGCCCATTTTCCAACGTCTGAGCATACATACAGTTTATGGACTGTACATTTTTGCATCATTACTGTATGTCAAGAAAAATGTGTCCACATTCTCAAGGAAAGAGGATGTCCATGCTTACGGTACACGATGAAGGGGAAACTAGGATGTGCCACACTGTCGTCTGTCAAGAGCCAAAGACTGTTTTCCAGTGCTGGCAATGAGAATGTTCAACTGCCTGCCACATACAGTGAAGGAGCGCTCATTCAACATGTTCAAGAACACTCTGTCAAGATGGCTCATTGGGAGAAGTATCTACCAAATGGATGAGTTTTTCGCGGATGACTTTGATGGTCTATGACGCTGCCATCTTTTGAAGTAACCGTATTTGTTTTAACTACTGACACGATCTATCCGGGAAACCCTGGTCTACGATGACGATAGTGGATATGGATATTCATATAGCAGGACCCTTTTAACTTGTCATAAAACATATGATCGACGAGCATATATTATGATCACAATACTTAACCTACAAATGCTGATTCTCGCAGATTATTGAAAAGGTCTTTTAAAAAGTTATTCTTTGAAACTTTTGAAAGGTCTTCTTTAAAAAGGTCTTTTAAAGACTTTAAAAGTTTTTAAGGCTTTTGATTATTGTGTCGAAGTCACTGTTTAATTATTACCAAAAACAGCTGATTTCTGACAAGTTAAATGAATCGTGCTATACATTATCATTCATTCAATGAAGAGTGGCAAAGGGTACGACCGGTTCTCCATTATTTTGTTGATGATCATGTCTATTTTTGTCTTTGACTTGTGCGTGAGAGATAAAAGAGATCGCATAGTAACAGTACTTTCATTAGTTATTTTAATTCCAAAACTTTAGTAGGCAATAATTGTATTCAATTTGTTTATTGGACAAGACTCATCTCGACGGAACAATATTCAGCAATTTCAATGTGATTAATTAGGCTACATAATATTTAAGCTCATTAATATTATAAAAGAAAGAATTTTCAATTTAAAAGAAGGGTAGCCTATTTTAAAAGAAATAGATAGTTTACGCCATTGAATTCCTTTATCTCTATTCAGGCTAAAATTCAATTTCAATATTCTTAAAATATGGCACTTGTGTTGCTTCAATTTGCACTTTTGGGGTAAGCAACGGGTTGAAACTTGATCTTGAATGAAAAATTAATAATTTGCTCAATTCCATCGTTGCAAGCAGTGAACTTCAATTATTTTTAATCTCAATTTTCAGTTAAAATGGCGCTGGAACAGGCACTTTTTGTAATTGCAGCAGTCCATCTGCTCTTTTGTCCCTACACCAAAGTGGAGGAGAGTTTCAACCTTCAAGCTATGCACGATATTCTCCATCATCGAACGAATCTTAGCGAGGTATGTTCAACTTAATAATATATTTCTATTAATGCAGTACAATCCAAAATCTATATATTTCATCAAGCTATTATGAATGTAGGCCTAACTCGTATATCTATAGGATATTTGTAGGATTTCTTATTCTGAAATAATTAAAAAAAGAGCATTGAGAAATGTTTCGTATTAAATTGAAAATTTGTTTGGAATAAGTTCAGTTGATATATTTTCACTAATGCATTTATTTTAAAATCAATATATTCCATCAAACTATCATTAATGTAGGCTAAATCTATATTTGGGATTTCATATCCTAAAATAACTTAGTTCAATGAGATATGCTTTCTGTTTTATTCAATACAAATTCTGTTGGGATTCTTATATGGTCACATGATTTTGTTGAACTACTCTTATCAATTGTTGGAGTTACATGGCAACATTTTATAATGCACTTTGAATACAATTTCAAACAACATAGCAGTAAACATAAGAAGAGTAGCCTATTTTATACTGTATCAAAAAGTTTTACTTTCAAAAAGTTTATTTCATCAAAAACTTTCAAAAGTCTTAAACCAAGAAGTTTTACAAAATTCATTACCACTCTGTGAGTAGTTCTATACTCTAATCAATCCATGCTCGAATCACTCCTCGTGTTTCGGAGGACACGCTAAGCCGTCGGTCCCGGCTGCCTAAAAGCAGTCGTTAAGTCAAGTCAGAGACCCTGAACTGATCAGGAGTGACCTGAAAACTCTGACACCAGACCTGATCCAGCTAGGTTACACGGAATTATTATTATTATTATCAATCCATGCATTTCAAAGTTATGTAGATTAAGATTTTAGTATTCAAATTTGTTTTCACAGTCGATGAAACACAAAAAAGCTAATTTAATCTTCTTAAAGAGAATACTCCTATTCCAAAACCTTGCTAGAATTTTTCTAATATCATTATTCATCTTTGATTTTGAATGTTAATGTCAATTCTCAAATACGTTTTTATCGATTTTATTTGATTTCGTTTCTAGTACGATCATCATGAGTTTCCGGGTGTGGTGCCTCGTACATTTATTGGTCCACTCGTGATATCCTTCCTATCATCGCCCTTTTTTATCCTCATTCAAATGTTGGGTGCTAGTAAATTCATCACACAGTATGTAGGTAAGTTGATCTTTTCAAAAAGTTCATTTTTACTAACTGTATTTTCTAAGAATCAGTATAGAATAGAATAAGTTGATTGCTTTCAATGATCTTGACATTATAGCAACATTCCAATTAATTTACACTTGAAGAACAGCTCATATTTACATAGGCCTACCATAAGTTATTTGAATGGTACATTTCATTATATATTTTCATAGTCTTTTCTGTATCATTCGTTGAAGCAGAAAGATCGGTTCATCAAACACTGATCAACTTAATTGAAAAAACTGAAATGTCTCTCTCTGACAGCAAGGAGAAATCACTACAACACTCATCGTGTAAAGTACGGTTACACCAAAGCGAACTGGAGCGAATCGAACGTTCACTGGTGTTCGCTGTGGCTCGCTAGCATTCACAAACACCTGCGAATGGGAGTAGTCACACCTGAGTGAACACACACATGAATCGTCTTGATCGTCGCGTTGTTCGCTTGTGCTCCGACCACCACAAGACGTCCAGTTTATAATCAGTATATAAGCAGCACTACTAGGGTCCCATAACATTGGCCTTGATTTGTATTCTTCAATCAGCTCCAACTCTTTTTCATCAGTCCACTCCATAGTTAAACAATTATAGGGAATAATATTGTAGCAAACTAAACAAACCACCTAAACAACTCTGTTGATAACAGTAATGTTGACACAGGTAAAGAACAGATGTGGTCACACTGATGCGAGCACCGAACTCGAGCAAACGTGAATTTCCTTTGATCGTTCGCTACAAAACTGACAATTGATGGACCAAGCGCGAACGTGCGACTACCGAACACGGCCGATTGTTGTTTGCTGCCGCTCTTTTGCTGTTTATGCTGTTTATTGCTTTGCTGTTTATTGTCACAGTGATAAATGTATCAAATTGCATTGATATTTTTCATTTTTGTTTTCAGTTCGTTCAATACTGGGCCTGTCCGTCCTGATGGCGTTCCATCGATTCTACTTGACAATAAAGAACGTATTTGGTCGCGAAACTGCGCAATGGTTCGTTCTAATCACCATGTCGCAGTACCATTTCATGTTCTACTTGAGCAGACCTCTGCCAAATATTTTGGCTCTACCACTAGGTAATTTATCTATTCATTTATTTTCTCTAAATAATACAGAAGGGAAACCTAGAAAGGTTGGGTACAGTTTTATTCTTCCTCATGTGTTAGATCAAATTCCATCTAATACAATAACCTTTTAGAGATTGGAGTGGTCCGTAGCCGAGGGTAATAAGTGGCGGTCTGATAATCCAAAGGTTCGGAGACCACTCCCAGTTGACTGAACGGATTTTGACCAGAAAACGGCCACTCCCGACTGCCTGAAAAGTATTCGTCATCTCCCAACATCACCCCTCTCATTACTCACGCACAAGCCTATAGCTCATTTGGGCATTACCACCATCAGCAAAAATGTCCCTTTTCAGTGTGCGAGGACTTTGAACTGAATTAAAAAACAATTATTACAGTTCTATCTAATTCTGCAGTTATGTCTGTTTACAGTCCCGTTCACATGAAAAAGAGCTTCATCACTGAAAAAAACAGTTTTGAACAAATTGTTATTGTTTCAAGGTCAACGCTCCGCAGCGCTGCCAACTATTGATGAAAACATTCCCAATTGGTATGAGTAAAACTTGATGAGATAATCGGTTTGGAGAAATTAATTACAGTTTTGTATCTTCTATAGCTATTAATATTAATGGCTAATATTAATTAGGGAGACGATTTTCCCAGTGGCAGAGACGAGTCTAATCGGTGACTACTATTCCCGTTGTAACGGTGACCGGCTCCTCCAAATACAAAAAGTTATGAGCTTCAAAATCTCTTCCCGATGGTTCGGAATCATCAATACTCCGCATACTGCTCCACCTGAAGCTATAGGTCCATTCATCTCTCATCATCGTCCTTCCCATTACCCACGAACAAGCTTAGAGCTAATGTAATCCCTAGCAAAAAAAATATATATATTAATTTTTAAAATCCTGGAGTTCAATTATAGACAACTTGTATAGTATCATGAATATATACATTATGTTATCTCAATTTGTCTTGAAGTAATATTAAATTCAACTTTGTAAAGTTGAAAGCACTACTAATGAAAATGCACTACTATAAATTGAATGATGCTCAAGTTGAGAAGCTGCTTTGATTTTTTAATTGAGATTCAAAGTAATGAAATCACAGTAGTATGAATATACTGGATATCAAATTACATACAAGATCGGTGCGCCCCTCAGAGTCCCTGTCCTTGCCCCTGGAGCCACTGCTATACTAGCTCCATTAAAAGGTACCTCAATGACTGGTGTGAAATCTATGGTAATGAAATTCAAATAGTGGTTTTGTGTTGTGTTTCGGTTTTATATACTTTAAGACTCTGAATGTTATGTTTTGACTATAAAAAAAAACTTTTTTTCAAAATTAGGCGGAATCTGTATTTTAAAAAGTGAAATCGAACTATAACTTAGACTACATGGTTCACCATGTTCTCCATCAAGGGAAAATTGGTTCATATGGCGAGGTTGAACTACGCACGGGTCTCCCCACCGATGAAAGCCCTACGCTAATAAATGTGATAATGAATATTTGTTGCAGTTCTAGTCGCTCTCCACTGTTGGATCAGGAGGAAGCATTCGGCTTTCATTTGGCTGTCAGCAGCGGCCACACTCATTTTCCGAGCTGAACTCGCCATGTTCCTAGGCTTTCTGCTTTTGTTCGAGATGTTCTACAGACGTATACATCCAATCAAGTAAGCTAACCCCACATGTCATTTGCAAATAAGATTGTTTTCATCAGAATATTGTGTCTCAAACAAAATCAAATTTATTTCCCTTTTGCAAACAATACATTATAAAAAGAAAATTATATGCAAACCATATACAAATTCAAGAAAAGATCTGCAGAGGCAGAAGCCTGAGCGCAGGGGGGGAAGGTGACTTCGTGTGCGGTACTACCAGGGGTTCCCTTTCCTGTTCTTATTCTTCTTTGTATACAGTGTACAACAAAAATACATAAATAATTTGAAGAAGACTACGCACATAGGCAAATGCATGTGTGTGAGGAGCAAATCTCGATTGATTTTTGTTAAATTATTGCAATAATTTCAAGTTTAACTTCTTTTCTTAGTATCAATAAAACAAGATAATTTCTTGCTATACAGTACTTACCTACACTATTTTGAGTCACGGACGCGTTTCGAACAATGATGTTTATCCGAGGATGAACATCCTTGATAGAAATAGAAACGAGTCCGCGACTCAAAATAGTGTAAGTACTGAATAGCAAGAAGTTATCTTCTATTCTATTAATCTCTGCAGTACACGAAGCATGGATATCCACAACCACCATCAATAAAACATTTTTATCAATCTTATTTTAATTCTTCTGGCGAAAAGTTCAGTAAAAACCTCAAGTTTTTTCAACCTGTTTCTATCTTACAGTATTGTCCTAGTCATTAATTTACTAATAGTTTTTATTTATTTCTTACAGAGTAATTAAGATAGGTGTTCCAGCCGGCCTTGCTTGCCTCTGCTTGACAGTTGTAGTAGACTCTGTGTTTTGGGGACGACCTCTGTGGCCAGAAGGAGAAGTACTCTACTTTAATACTATCCTCAATAAAAGCTCCGACTACGGTGTATCCTTTATTAATAAAGAGTACAATTCGGTAATAATATATAAGATGATTCAATATTGATTATTGGATTCATACCATAGGATATTTTATTTTATAAAACGTTTAATCCATTATCAAGATGTTTTTTTAGGGCTTTCGTGTTCTCATTCAAGTAAGAATTGAAGAGCACTCATTTAATTCTCAAACTATAATCTTGAATCAATCTAGAATTATTTTTTTTTCCGAGGATGATGCCCACATGAGCTCTAGGCTTGTGCGTGGGTAATGAGTGGGGTGATGATGAGATATGACGACTACTTTTTAGGCAGTCGGGACCGACGGCTTAACGTCTCCTCCGAAAGACGGGAGTGGCCGTATTTGTCAAAAATCCTTTCCGTCAACCAGGCTCGAACCCTGGCCCAATGGATTTTATCTGACTGCTGATAACTTAATCAGTCTGACGCCTTAGCCGCCTCGGCTACGAACCACTCCAACTTATAACTTTTCGGCCTGTTCTTTGATCATTTTTTGGTTCAACGTAATCAAATTATTGTACAAAAAGACATAGAGTATAATAACATTCAATACCTTTAATATTTTTCAAATTTATTAATAGATAGAATAATAACTTTTCGACCCGTTCTTTGATCATTTTTTGGTTCAACGTAATCAAATTATTGTACAAAAAGACATAGAGTATAATAACATTCAATACCTTTAATATTTTTCAAATATATTAAAATTATGATTAATAGTAGTTCTGTGATCAGTAGACCTCACAAGTTTTCTAAAACTCATGTCCTTTGCTTGGTTCGAAATATTATTATTGGGTAATTGAGATGATGTTGTATTCAGAAATGAATTAGACAATAGTATAATAATATTCAGTATGAATCAATTATACAATAGTATTATAATATTCAGTATAATCTTGAATTGTAGTAGACATCAGGTATGGTGTTTCAATAAATTTAGTAAAACAGAATGATCCTTGACCTCCGCATTCAGACGTCGCCCTGGGCATGGTACTTCTACTCGGCTATCCCGCGTGGCCTAGGCACGTCGGTGCTGCTGGTCCCCCTTGGCGCAGTGCTAGACGTGCGTGCCGCCCGCCTGCTATGGCCGCCCCTGGCATTCGTGGCCGCCTTCTCGCTGCTGCCGCACAAGGAGCTGCGATTCATCATCTACGTATTTCCGCTGCTCAATGTCGCTGCCGCCTGTGCCTGTCATAAGTTGTCAGTAATCACAAATTTATTCATTTATTCACGTTCACAGTTGAAAAAAAAAATAAGCAACAAATCCCATCTACCTTCAAGTATTGAGCACATAGCGTTTCAAGCTATGCACTGGGCCCATAGCCTGTTGTATTAATAAAAGAATAATATTGAGCTCAATTGTTTCACAGAATTAGGGAACTTAATAAAGGGTGTTCGGAAATTAGGGATGAATTTTAAACTGCTCTAAAACACATATGTCTTTTTATAAGTCATATTTTTCTACAGACATGTCAAGTAACTTCTCCCATTTATCTTTGAAAAATTGTATCCGGCATATGACCACCCAAATCCAAATTTCCTCAGAAGATTATCTCTTTACATGGAAACCAGGAATGGCCTGCCAAATCGTGCGATCATACACCGTGTCATTATTTTTCTGTTAAATCAGAAGTGTACGTGAACAAACCTCAAACAATACCACAATTGAAGGCGGAAATCGAAAGGGTTATTATAATGGAATCCCACCGAATGTTTGCAAACGCGTCAATACGAACTTCAATGAACGAAACACTCAATGCCACGAGGCTTTGTGTGGTCAAATGCCGGATATAATTTTGCATACATAAAGGGGAGAAGTAACTTAACATGTCTGTAAAAAAATATAATTTATAAATAAATATATATGTTTTATAGCAGCTTAAATTTTGTCCCTAATTTCCGACCATCGATAGAATGTTATTTCAAAAACATTCGATATAGTGCTCTCACAAAGAGAACAAAGTTTGGGAAAATGTAGACAGAGATCAAAAATGGTGTCTGCTCCAATGCTCCAAAAATTTCGAATGAAAATAGGCCTAATCCCTAGTTATATAAATGTGACTAGTACAGTAGAACCCCTCTAATCCGTCACCTTTGGGACCGGGGGTATGGTCGGATCGCAAAAAAGGTCGGATTATCCAAAAACACCAATACAGTACTGTATTAGTGTTTTATTAATCTAAACATTGAACGTACAAAGATACATGAAATAAGTAATTACTGAAATAAGTGATTTTTGAAGTTTCCAAAAGGTTTTAAAATGCATCGTTTTGACAAGTTATGAGTCACCGACGGTTGCGGAGCGATAGTCGGACTAACCGGAGCGACGGACCACCCGAGGTCGGATTACAGGGGTTTTAATATATATATCTACTGTTGATAGTAAACTCTCGAAACATCATTGTAAAGGATAAAACTTGCGTGACCCATAGTAAAAAAGTAGAAAGCTGGCGACAATCTAACCTAAAAAAAGCAATTTCAGAATTATCACTCTTAGTGCACGCTTCACAATGTTGGACAAACTGAGTTGTCATTAAAATTTTGAGAGTCGCGCATTTTTTCTTTTTTTTTTTTTTTAAATTGGGTTGGGTTTTTTTAACCCTTGGCCACCGCGACCGCTATTCTATCTTTTGTGGCATCCCCTCTTTGGCTTATGCCATGTTCCATAATCCAAGGCCAGAGCAAAATTTACTCAAGGCCTTGAAGTCCAGTTCTCTTGCCTCCTCTGGTAGGAGGGTTGCCTTTCCAAGAAGTCTCCTCCTCATTTGCAAGAGTGCTGGACATTCCAGCAGCAAGTGTTCTGCTGATTCTGTTTCTTCTATGCAGAATCTGCATTCATCATCCTGACATAGTCCCTTCTTCCGTAACATATACCTGAATGGGCCATGTCCTGTCAGGAGGCTTACTATTTGCCTCAGCTCCCTCTTTTCCAGGCTTATTACATTGCGGGAAGCCTTTGTTGAGGGTTTAATCAACATTTTTGATTGTTGTAGTCCTTCTGTCCTATTCCAAATCAAAACCTTCTTCTTTTCCTCCCATTCTCGGACTTTAGCTTTACAATAGCTAAAAGGAACCCCACAACCTGGTTCCGGTCCTATAAATGGAGAATCTGAACCATTTTTTGCAAGGCGATCAGCTCTTTCGTTTCCATAGATACCCTTGTGCCCCGGTACCCACATCAGGCTAACCTGATTCCTGACAGCCAGTTCCCTTAGGGAATTTTGACACTGTGTTACCAGCTTTGAACTGCTGGAACAGGCCTGTATCGCCTTTAGGGCTGCCTGGCTGTCACTCAAAATAGAGATCTTTGCCCTTCTCAGTCCTCTCTCAATGAGTTGATTAGCGCACATCTCTATGGCCATTACCTCGGCCTGAAAGACAGTTGCCGTTTTTCCCAGGGCCCTATAGAATTTAGTTCCTGGCCCATATATTCCAACTCCTGTCCTTCCTTCCCTGCGTGATCCATCAGTGTACCACTTCAGGGCGTTTGATTCCCAAGAATACTCTCTTCCACCCCTGTCACTCTCCAGGATTGTGACTTTGTAGGGGTGATCCATTAAGTATTCCCTGTTTTTAAAGTCCGGAACAGCTAAAGCCATAGCTAATTCAGGAAACTCCTTTAATATTGTCAAATGACCTTTCTCCATGGAGTTGTTGATATTTCTGTTACCGGTCATTTTGAGGGCACTTAGTGCTGCCCTTTTCTTGACCTCCTGCGCCAGAGGCAACATTCCAAATATTGCATCTAGCGCAGCTGTTGGGCAGGAGCCTGTGGCTCCACTAATGCCCAGACCTGCCAACCTCTGCAATTTTTGGAGTTTAGTTGCAGTAGTCTTCTGTTCCACCTTCGGCCACCAAACCAGTGCAGCATAAGTGACCATAGGCAGTATTACAGTCTGGTAAACCCAGAACTGCATACTGGGTCTCAACCCCATTTCTTACCACACAGCCTCCTACAGGCCCCATAGCCTTTGTGGCCTTAGTAAGAGTCCTCTCAATATGTCTATTCCACAGAAGTTTTTGGTCAAGGACTATCCCTAAATATTTCACTTCTGTGGAAAACGGAATTGTTGTTCCTCCCAGAGTTGGAGCTGTTAAGTTCAGCTTCCTTTTCCTGGTGAATGGAACAATTACTGCCTTTTCAGGATTGATCCGAAGATCCTCCTTTTCACACCACCTTCCTATGAAGGAGAGGGCCCTTTGCAGCAGGTCACACAGGGTGTCTGCTGATTTGCCCTCATCATGAGGACCAGGTCATCAGCATAGGCTTGCATCCTGTATCCTCTGGCTGCTACTTGTTCTAGGAGATCGTCAATAACCATAGCCCATAGCAGAGGCGAAAGAACCCTCCTTGGGGCAACCTCTCAGGGCTGTTACAGTTACTGACTCACTACCCATTTCAGCAGTTATCAGCCTATTCCTGAGCATTGACATAATCCAGGAGGCAGTATCACTATCGACCCCCTTTCTCATGATTGCTCTTTCAATAGATGGAAATGAGGTGCTATCAAAAGCTTCTTCCACATCCATAAATGCCCCAATTAGCATCTCCTTCTCCTCTAAAGCCTTTTCTACCTCCCTGGTGAGGACATGTAAGGCTGTTATAGAGGAACGTCCAACCTGATAGGCATGTTGGGACTTATTCAAAGTGTTGTTGTTAAACACTTCATCCCTTATATATCTATCAGTTACCTTCTCCATGGTTTTAACCATGAAAGAGCTAAGGCTTATTGGACGGTATGACTTAGGCAGAAGAGGGCTTCTGCCACCAGCCTTTGGCACAAATACCACCCTAACCTGTCTCCATCTTATAGGAATGTAACCCATAGCATAACTAGCTCGAAATGCTTTCACCATTGAGGACTTAATTTCCTCTGTGGCGTTTTGTAGCAGGGCTGGAAATATACCGTCTGCCCCTGCTGCTTTATAAGGACTGAATGAGTTTATGGCCCATTCCACCTTACCTGGGGTGGAGATTTTACCCGCTCTTCTCCTAGCCCAGGCTAATTCCCTTCGGGATTTGCCAGCAACTCTGGGGGATTCTTCAGCCCCTGTTCCCCTGATCTCAGATCCAGGAAAGTGAGTATCTAGCAGAAGTTCAATAGTCTCTCTTGACTACCTGTCATCTCCCCATTGTGGTTCAATAGGGAGCCTATTGGGTTAACATGGTCTTTCTGCAGAACCTTCTGAAGCCTGGTGGCTACTGGAAGTGACTCTATGCCTGAGCAGAAGTCCCTCCATGTTTTACGTTTGGACCGTCTCAACTCCTTGTTGTATTCAGTCAGGGCATTTTTATATTCAGTCCAGTTTCCAGAACTTTTTGCCCTATTAAAAAGCTTTCTTGTTTTAGCCTTCATCTGGCTAAGCCCTTCATTCCACCAGGGTACATCTCTACGCACCCTGTTGCTTCTGGAAGGGCATGCCTTGTAGTAGGCTTCCATTATAGCCTCTTCGATTTTTGTGACTTCGTTCTCTAAGCCTTCCTCAGTCACAATAGGGTAGTTTATCTGGTTCGTGATTGAAGCCAGTTCCTCCCTATATAGAACCCAGTCTGTAGACTTAGGGATTCTATAGGTATGCCGAGTCTCCTCCAGAACCTCCAGGTCAAACCTGATATGTCTGTGATCAGACAAAGAGGCCTCAGATGAGACTCCCCATCCAGTCACCAACCCACTCGCCCGTCCATCAGCCAGTGTCAAGTCTAGGACTTCCTGGCGACTAGCAGTCACGAAGGTTGGTTCATCACCTATATTCATTATCTCTAAATCATGCGAGTAAATGAATTCAAGAAGCGACTCACCTCTGACATTGACGTTGGTGCTTCCCCATGCTGTGTGGTGGGCGTTTGCATCGCACCCTATTATGAGGGGCGTTCCTCTACCCCTGGCATGCTGCACCAACCTCTCCACCTCTGGTGTTGGAATGTTGTCCACATCTCCTGGGAAGTAAGCAGAGGCTATAATAACCTCTTTGCTACCTCCAGGTGTGGAGATCTCAATGATCACCGCAACAAGGTCCCGATCTATGAACCCTGTCAAAGGAAAGCACCTAACATTATTGTTGAGCATTATTGCAACTCTTGGACAAGAATGTTGGCAATGGTAGATCAACTTACCTTTTCGGCCTGTGAGTCCTCTAACTGCTCCTCTGCAGACCCAGGGCTCTTGGATGAGGGCAGCATCCAGCCCCTGAATGGCAAACCTCCTGTCCAACACGCTTGATGCTGCCTTTGCGTGATGGAGGTTGGCCTGCAGCAGACGAAACTTCATTGTCTTGATGCAGGGACACCCTGGGTGGATGACCCTGGCCTCCTTCCTGCATCTTCCACTCTGCCAGTTTGTGCAGGCTGCGAAGAACCTTTTACCTTCCTGGTTGTTGCGGAGGGGCCTTTGGTGACTGCTTTCCCCTTTTTGAAGAACTCCTTGGCTGGAGCCTTCTTCTCTCTTCTATCCTTGAAGTAGCCTGTAGGCTTCTGGACAGTAGGAGCCGCAGCAAGGGGCTGTTCAGCCCTACGCCGCTCCTCAGCTCCCACCCTCCCTTCAGCACTACTTGCCACTGGCTTTCCAGTCTTTCTTGCTGCAGGCTTTTTTGCTCCCTGTTTCAGCCGAAGTTGCACCTTGCCAAACTTGTAGGATACAAATGATCCTTTCCCTTCAAGTTTGGCAGCTGATGCACCATCAATAGAGAGGGTGACTAGAGTGACCTTACCCTCTTCACTTCTTCTGAGGAGCCTCCAATCAGCCACAAATTTTGAGAGTCGCGCATGCGTAGTAGCAATTTTCTTTTCATATCGCTTTTTCCAACTTGGTTTTCTTTGTGAGAGCAGTAAACACAAACTATGATATCAACATCATCATAATTGATTGTTGCAGATGGTCGAACAGGAGTAAAAGTGCATTTCAGAAGTTGGTAGCGTTGGGCGTGTTCGGTCACATTGTTGCCAACTGTGCATTCTCGGTGTTTCTGTTGAGCATTGCACATGTCAACTATCCGGGCGGGGTGGCCATGGCCAGACTACATAGGCTGCAGCCAGCTGTCCCTTCCTCCGCCGATCTCCAATCTCCGGTCTCAGTGCACATCTGTAATCTGGCCGCACAGACGGGCGTATCACGCTTCACTCAGCTGCATTCAACCTGGACGTAAGTATCATCTGTGAGGAGTGACTGAGTAGTATAGCAGGATCCAATTAACTAGTCATAAATCAGCTGATCCAGTAATAATTAAACAAGTGATTTCAACACAATAATCAAAAGGCTTGAAAGTCTCAAAGACCTTTAAAGTCTTTAAAAGACCTTTTTAAAGAAGACCTTTCAAAGAATAACTTTTTAAAAGACATTTTCAATAATCTGCGAGATTCAGCATTTTTAGGTTAAGTATTGTGATCATATGCTCGTCGATCATATGTTTTATGACAAGTTGAATGGATCCTGCTATAGTGAATGAGTATTCGCTGTGAGCATCTACGGTGTTGCGCTCTGGCGGATAATCGTATGCATCTTTTCTGGTGATTTAACATGTAAAGGATAGGCTTAAGTAAGTAAAAATCAGTTTATAATTGAAATAGAATTCCCTGTCGCTATTTTTCCTATTTATTGATTGTGGACATAAATTTGGAATGATAAAATGAACTCATTGCATGTTCTTAAACATTATTATAATCTTTAATTCAAGTTTTAAATCAACTTTGAAGGTTATGTTACATGCTGATTGAGCAAATGTAGTTTATTCACAGCTGAGTTCATTCCCATAGGTTATTATTTCAAAATGGGCGCGACACTTCAATCTTTGAACTGAACGACAAAACAATCTTTGATTCTTTTGAGGTGGATTTTTCACTTGATTAATTAATTCAAAACTAAGATCCGATTTCTTTGTTGACTCAATTTACGTTTGGAAGAAGAAATAGGAGGAATAGAAGACGCAATTACTATCATGAACGATATTTATACAATTAGGAATGCGAAAATACTTTGAATGCATTGTAAATGCTTATGCCCTATCCTTTCCCTTGTTAAATGCTGAAAAATGTTTGCACACACAATCCACAGTGAGGGCTGAAGTCAATTCCGATATCCTAACAACCTACGTGCACACAGCGAATAGGAGTGAGTTTAATTGAGTGATAATAACATAAAACTATAATTTACTCATCCATTTATTTATTGATCTATGAAATGCCATTAATATAATGTTGCTATCCATTATTCAGTAGAATTCTTAAGAGTTTGGCTCCATGATTGTTTCAATCAAATTTCAAGTATTTTCATCGGAAATATTACTACCAGTTTCCAGGTTAAAGAAGTCGTTTCTCTCTTACTCTTATATAGTTATCTCACTCACTCTTTCGTCTCTCTATCAAAACCACTCTTATTTCCAGTAATATCTTTTATCATCTCAGTTCTTCCAATTCCTTCTTGATTTTACTGCCCGTCTGTTCTATATAGCTGGCATTGCAGTCCCCACAATTTAGCCTGTTTATACCACTCTTATCTTCCAAGCTGATTTTATATTTAGATGAGTTCAGGAGGGTCTTGAGATGTGGTTTTGTTTTGAATGCTACTTTTACTATCTGGTTTTTCTTCGGTAGTTGGCCGATTTTTTCTGACTTGTCCTCAATGTATGGGATTGTGATCCATGTAGAATTAACTTCTGATATATTAACAGATTTTCCTTGTATACCTCAGATAGTATCGGGATTCTACTGTACTGTATTAATACTCCAGTCTTCTTTTTCAAGGTGTTCACCAAATCCAGAGATCCAGCTCACCAAGATCCAGTTACTTTCGTATACATTAGTAGTAAACAAACATTACATCAAAGCTCAATTTATGACAATAACGAGAAATTTAATTTTCAGGTACAGCAAGCAAGAAAATTTGAAACCGGGATCTCCTGAACTCATGAACTTCACTCACCTCATAGTTGAAGCAAAAAGCAAGTATTCGCCATCTCTGAAAGTTTACAGTCAATCCCACGATATATTGGATTCTGTGGAAGGATTTTCTCATATAGGTTTTAACTACAATTCATTTTTCCCAGTTCGTGTCAAAACCAAGCCTATGCTTTTTATATTAAAACGAAAGAAAGATTTTTCGATGTCAGATATGATTCCCCAATCAAACAAAGAGATCTTTTCCGATACGGAAATAATCGAAGAAGATGATACAGAGGAGATATTTGAGGACGAAGACGTGGAAGAGGAGGGAACTGCGGATGAAATTATTGAAGAAATAACAGAACCCGATAATACAGGAATATTGGATAAACTTCCAACAATTTCGGACGAAAAAGAAAATGATGAGTCTGATACTCAGCACGACAACGAAACTGTTGAAGAAAATAGTCAAGGCACTTTGAATGAAGACGAAATAATCCAATCAGAAGAAGAAATATCAGAGATCGATTCAAGTGTTGGTGTTATTCGAGAAGATATTAGAATAATTTCACAAGAAGAAGAATTAATTGTAGAACCAAAAGTAAAAAAACATAGGAAAACAAAACGGGATTCAAGTTTTTCAAAAATAAATCAAGAAAATGAACAAAAATCATTTGAAAGTGTGAAAAGGCGAGGTAAGAAACTTGTAGTGGAAGGAGTTCATCAAATAAAGTCTGTGATTCCAGAAGGTAGTGAAAACGTAGTTGATGATGAAATCATAGTAGACAATGAGTCTAAAGTAACAACTGGTAACGACAAACAAGAAGAGTCAGATGTTTATCCGTTGAACAACAGACAAGGAGAGTATCTTGAAAATCCAAATTTAGACGACGAGAAATTGAAAGACCAAAGAGAAGATAACCCCGACTCGCGAGCACCACCTATCAAAGTGAAGGAGAACGTCAAAAAATTAATAGAAACGTTCAAAAAAGAGAAAGAAATAGTTGCAGAGGAAGTGACTACCTCAGTGCCAGTTGAGCAAGATACGAAAAGTAGAGATAAGTTTGTTGTTTCAAAGCCCAAGAGAAAATTTAGTCCTAGAAAAGAAAAAGAAGCAAGTGAGAGTATCAAAATAGAGTCCAATAAAAGTGAGGAAGAACCATCCACTGATGAATTCAAGATTGATGAAGTTAATGTGGATGAATACTTGCTGTCAAGTATTCGGAAACCGGTTGCTGAAGAAAAACCAGATGAGCCAACTATCGGGAAGAAGGGTAAGTTTAAAGGGTATGAGAGAAAAAGTGAAGACTTGTCAAAAAGGAGAAGAGAAAATCTTGAGTTACCGAAAGAAGAAATAACTGAGGAAAAGAACGAGACTGAAGATGATCTGGAATTGGATGAAAAATTATTAGCAGCTGAAATAATAGCTGAACATCAGTCGGAGTTGAATAGGTTACTAGAACAGCAGCAGGAAGAAGAAGACGTAGGTCAACAAGCTCTAAAAATCGATGAGAAACTATTGTTACAGGAAAGGCTCGATCAGCTACAAGAGCTATTCAAACAACAGCAAGTCCAGCTCGAACAGCTGATTGACCTACAGACGAAACAGGCGATGAAAAAAGAAACAAAAGAAGATAAGAAAAAGATGAAGAAACGGACAACCCATAAGTCTGAACCATCCAGCCAGGTAAAAAGTGAACCAGAAGAGATAGATCCCGAGGCAGAGGAGAGGAGACAACAAGAAATCGTTGAACTAGAAATAGAGAAGGCTGTGAAAAAGAAAAAGGCTCAAATCCGTATCAAAAATATAATAAACAATCTGAAATTGGCAACAGCTGTTGTACCAGACAACGAGACAGACAATAACAGTGCTGTATTTCAAGAAGATACTGCACGGTTTGGAAATGATCAAGATGAAGATGACGAAACATAGCGTCTAAAAAACTAAAACTGACATTGAAATCATGAAAACGCTTTGAAAAAATATGACTATTGAAGCTCAAGAGGAAATAGAACTTTCTGTAGATAGTTTATCTAGATTGTGAAGATATGTTCACTTGGATGAGATACATGTTTGATTAAGGGGTGCTTTATGAGATCGGGTTTATCGAGGTTTATCTATTTCGAGGCTAAAAAAGGATTTTAAAAATCGGGTTTATGAGCTTGAGATTAAGTCCTAGGTGTAAAAGAGCAATATGATCGAACGGAAAAACCTGAGGTTTAAAAGTTGGGTTTATGAGTCCAACAACAGATCATCTCGAGTCTAAAAGATAAACTAGGTGGACAAATGAATCCCGAGCTCATAATCCCACCCTGTGGCCGCCGGTCCACTGGCAGCTAATTGCCGCGCTGCAAATTGCAGCGCGTAAGTTCGAAATGTAAGTCGGTAGCAAACAAATGTAGGTGGCTCCACTAGCAGCAATCTGCAGCGTCAAACATTATATTCATATATTAATAGCATAATGTAAGCATATACAGAGTGTCCCAAAGGTGACGCAGTACTACAAGTCAAACAATGTTGATTTTCCGCCATTTTGTGTTCTTAATATTTTTCATTAAATCTCGTTGAAAAAACAAGATTTTCTCATGAAATTTGGTAGGGGTGTTATTAAAGGTGTGGTTTACATTAATTATACCCCTACCAAATTTCATGAGAAAATCTTGTTTTTTCAACGAGATATATAATGAAAAATATTAAAAACACAAAATGGCGGATTACAGGTAAACTAAGGATAAATCAGCATTTTGCCAACGACATTTTCTGTTTGTTTTGACTTGTAGAATACCGTGGTAGTACTTGCGTCACTATTTTTTGGGACACCCTGTATTAATAGGAAGACTACACATCTGATTCAATTTTTTTATTGCATGATAACAACGGCTGGTGCTGCAATGGTTTGCTATCGTTGATATGACGATGCAATTTGCAGCGCGCGGCAGTTAGCTGCCTCTGGAGTGTGGAGCCACCCAACTGTCGCGTGTAGAGCGCTGCAATTAGCTGCCAGTGGACCCGCGGCCTAAGAAGTCCAGAATAATTAGCTCATACAATCTGTTTGAGCGCCAACAATTCCTCATGCACATTTAATGAACATTTGTTTTTTCAACATTTGTCTTGTGAGAAGTATCCGTTCCTCAAACAATTATCTCTTACAAATTAATGTATGAGCATGTGTCCAAATGTTAACGCAACTCAAATCTGATTAATTGATAGATTGGTTGAAACTATAATTATAGTTCATAGTCGAAACGTAGATTATTGGATACTGTTTTAATTTTCATTATCATTAAGAAGACATAATTTTTGGCTGGTTTAGTATAAAGTAATAGCATAACAGTCATCATAATACCAGTTGAAAGAACAATAATTGAAAAATAAATTATGATGGCGAATCAATGACTTTTTGTTGCTTCGTGAACTCAAATACTACGTTCATACCCATTTATTAATCGTCTTCTGGCTCATATTTTGTCTTAATCATACAGCTTTCGATTCTCAGTGTGAACTTGTATTGTTTGAAAAAATTAATTTAATGTAGCTTATTTAAGCTTATAGCTTATCTGATAAGCAATGACATACAGCTTGAATCGAAGGAAACTTCAACCAAATAAATTGTTTATTGAAATGATTTTATCAGCTCATCACTAAAATCAATGAAATTTATAACAATCAATTTCTAACATTAATATCAATGTTCATTTTAACTTATTATTATTATCATCTCTAAATTATCATCATCTCTCATGAATTATCATCTAATTGATCATAATCTCTAAATTATGTTTCAACTCTTCTTCTAATTATTACTCTAGCGTTTAAAAACTTGATTCATTATTAACTTTAGCTGTACTTAACAAATAATATCTAATCTTGTACAATTGTCCAAATACGTATGTCTATTGTGTATTTTCATCAAATTCAATTGAAGATTTTTCAAATAAAAATTGGCAAGAAAGAGGCATTACCTTAAGATTGACGACGAGAAAATGAAAAAAAAATTATTACCTACAGCATTAGACTAATTCAAAAGTAAATACTCAATAAAATAAGAGCTTTGAACAGAAGATGGAGTAATAAAAAAATTATTCTATACAAACTGTAATGGAAAGCTTTTTCTCATAGCGTAGATTGATAGCGACGAAGATAGGATAAAATCATAATACTGTGCCAAAGAACTTTATTTCTTGTAATATTATATTTTGAGATTATATAAATTTTTATGTATGTTAAAGGTTTTTGCCTTGGTTTACTGTGACATTGTGTCTTGATAAGGACATAAGGTGTTGATGTGGTATAGTTCATGATTGACATGAAATATATTATGTTATAATATTATGCAAGTGAATGTGTGAATGATAGTATGTGTGTTTATTTCTTTGGAATTTCTAAATTGCTTGTTAAATAATGATAATAATAATAATAAACTTGTTTCGTTTGTATTGAAAGGACTTGTTTAAATTATGATCTCTGTTGGATTTTAGTTTTTTGCACAATAAGAGTACAATTTATAGATTGTTTATTCTGCTAAGGCACCTGGATTTAGATTGAGTTATTTTCATTAAAACTTTTCACAATTTTAATAGAGAAAAATTGTTAATCTACTGTACAATATCAACGTGGTTGCATCATAGTGCATGAATTCTTGAACGCGATGAAAGTAGGACATTGTGAAAGTAGATTATTGTAAAAGCTAATATTGTTATCAATTGAAACCTTAGAATATTATTGTCAGTTCAGGTACCTTGTCAAAATGAACCAGCTATACTAAGAGGCTTTCAAATTTAGTTTAATAAGAAACACTCACTAGAGGAAAATAATATTGTTGCTTATAGTCCCTAATTTGAATAGAAAAAGCACAAAAACTATGTCAATATGCGTTCTCTAGTTTATGTCATTTCATACAAAGAAAACTTAATACGTTTCATTCAATGGATTCTGTTTCATGAAATTTAGAAGTCATGTAAAGAGGAGAAAGGTGGACACACAGTAGGCGTATAAATGTGTATTACTTAGTATGCAGAACTATATTTATGTTTAGTGTCTGATCGCCTTTCCCCAGCATTTTTCTATGAAACAGGACCCAAGTCGTGTGTAGGCCTATGGCTTTTTACATAATTTTCAAAATTCATCTGTATTCATGTTCATACACAAGGAAAAGAAATAAATCTTTTTTTAAGTCAAAGTAAGCCTATATAATTCTGTAAAGATTTATTATTCAGTGATCTGTGATTTGTTATATAAAAATGTAGGAAAATCTAAACTTCTTAGAGACTTTGTATTGTCAGCTCAATCTATTTTTCATTTCTGTATTATACTGTAGGCCTTTTGTCATTTCATTTATTTACAACTACTTTGCCATTTATTTCTTATGTCTTATATAAGATCTATGTGAGATAATTCTGCAAATTATTGTGGGAAATTCATTGTAGAATATATTAGCTTCTTTTGTTGTCAAAACAACTCGGTTTTTCGAGCATTACAAATCAAATCAAATAATCTTTATTCAATAAAGTTGCATATACAAGAGTCTACACTCAACAACATTGAAAGTGTCACAAATATAATATAACATGCTGAAATAAGAATTGAGGTGATAAATTGGAGGGAGGAGACGTAAAAAGGCAGAGATCATAAAAATGAAGAAGCAAGAAAGAGGAAAAAAATACAACTAGTTCTCTTCCCTTAAAAATCTAAGACATTCTTCGACCGAGTACGGGGCTCTCTCCAATAAAACAATCTTTATTCTCTTTATCATGTCCGGGAAGTTAGTTAGATTTTTAAATCTTGTGGGGAGGCCATTAACTAATTTTATCCCACAATAGTATGGACCTTTTTCTAGAAGGGAAAGTCTATGCACCGGGTAACCGAGGATCGAGCCACTGTTCCTCGTATTATAGTGATGATCAAGCACAGACGCTGAGAATACACTCCAGTTCTTACCTACATAATTATGTTATTACATCCAGGAAGTACATGGCCGGTAGGGTTAATAAACCCTCTCTCACAAAATAAGGCCTGCATGATGTTCGGACTCCAAGATTAAACATTACTCTCAGAGCTCTTTTCTGCTTCCTGAAAACCACGCCAAGGTGAGTGTCATAGCCACCCCAGAATATCAAACTGTAACGTATGACAGACATGAGATAGCCATGGTAGATCGCACGCAGGGATTTGACCCCTACGGCACCCCTAACACACCTCAACGAGAACAGAATAGCAGATACTCTGTGCACAAGACGCTGCACCTGATCACCCCATCTCAAGTCACTCTGCAGCTCGACCCCGAGAAACCTCGTCACATTTGCCTCATTGTTGCCTAAAATATTGTGTGTAATGCCGTTTGAGGACTGTCGAGATGCAGAAAATTTAAGTATTTTTGTTTTATTTGAATTGAGCTGGAGGTAATTGTTTTTGAGCCAGAGATCCAAGTCTGAAATCGTCTTTTGGGACTTAAGAAGAACGTCTTCCTCTGAACCCTCAACCAGTACTGTGGTGTCATCTGCAAATAAAATCACCTTGGAATCTAGACTATTTGGGAGATCGTTCATGTATATATTGAAGAGTATTGGACCTAGTATTGTGCCCTGCGGAATTCCATAAGGCTGAAGTAACCAGTCGGAATCCACTGAGAACCCTTTTCTATCTGTAATTCTCACTGCCTGGCGTCTCCCTGTCAAATAAGATTTAAAAAAGTCCAATGCTTTGGCTGTGACACCATAATAAGATAGCTTTTGTAATAGGAGCTCGTGATTAACCCTGTCATAGGCCTTGGAAAAATCGCAGAAAATATCTACGATACTCTTTGACCCATCCAATGCTCTGAGGGTGCTGTCAACTACATCAAATATTGATTGTTTGGTTGATTTATTTTTACGTAAGCCAAATTGTCTATTGTAAAGAAAGTTGTTTTGTTCAAAGTAGTTATTAATTTGGAGGAATACTGCTCGTTCAATAATTTTAGAAAAAATTGTTTGAAGAGCTATAGGGCGGTAATTTTCAGGACATGAACGATTCCTTTTTTTGAATATTGGTTACAATTATGTAACAACAAATCACCTATCAATTATCAAATCATACATTTTAATTAAAAAACTGTTCATTTGTTTGATTACTATTTTCTTGACAGTATAAAATCTGCTAACTTAAGCCAAGACACACGAGGTGGTTTTGGCCGACTTGGCAAACCAGGGCGATAAGCGCCAGTCTAATAATAATTCAAAGGTTCCGAGATCAATCCCAGTTGACAGAACGGATTTTGACCTAAAACCTCAACTCTCAACTGCATGAAAAGTAGTCATCTCTCATCATCACCCCTCTCATTACCCACGCACGAGCCTAGAGCTCATGTGGGCATCATCATCAGCAAAAAAATTGAATCGGTGAAATAAACTATAGAAGCGGCGGTGACGACTGCCGACTCAGCGAAAAGCCTGTCTCTGCCTTTATAAACGCTCAAGTCTTGAAAATAACCGAGTTTTATATTCTCACTCCACATGGTTCAGTCTAATTGAACTTGAATTGTTACTAAATTTTCAGATTAATGGAATAAAGGTTTTCAAATAAGGATCACAAATTTTAATTTATTATGATTATATCATATATTAAATTTATTATAACTTTTGTGATCTGATTAATCATCTCAAATCAACGTTAAAAATTTTGATTCATTTTATTGTATTCAATACTGTTTTACTTATTTAGTTTATGTACGGTATTTAAGGTACGAGCACACTGGCGCGGACGATCGCTACGCTACAGATGCAAGCAACGTCCAGCCACCCCAATTTATGTATCTCTCCGTTTGATTTACATAGCTTCGTCCAAAGGATGGCCACACCAATACGGACGTCGACGTTTATAATAATTTTATCATCTGCTCAGCTAATTGTCATCCGTAGCGTAGCGATCGTCCGCGCCAGTGTGCCCGTACCATGAGGCCTATTAGTTGCGCGTTTTTCCCCTTGTCTAGTGCTAACGTGTATTGCGACGTTACCTTTCATAGAACTTCACTGAATTTTTTGTAAGATACAAAGACTCAAACTATGTATACCGTATTGTTCTATTGTTCTATGTATACCATAATGGAATGTTCTAGACTCTCGCCAGCTACTGGTAAAAGCGTTTAAGAGTAAATTGTTTCAAGCAATCCACATCTCACGACTTTGATGAACTATAATATGTCATATTAAATGTTCATTGTTTGTAATTATTGTAAGGTTGTTGTCAACTATTGTTGTAAAAATCAAAATACTTTTGTTATTAAATATCATTCGTGCAAATGTCTACATTTTTTGTGTGAAGATATTCGTTTCCAGATGATTGTTAATCAACAGTTGGATTTCCGAGGGCCTGCTTTTCAAAATTAAGAAATCCTTTTGAAAATGAAAAGCCAATTACTCACTAGGACTTGGCTAAATCCCGAGCTCATGAACCGGCCCTTAGTGTGTAAAGTGTGAGTCTTATTGACTTCTCCTGGTCAACTATTCTTCTTTTATATATAATTTCTTTGTTATTTGATTATGATTATTAATCTATATTATCATTACAACGTTATGTAATTATGATTATTCCTAATTTAATTTTGTGATTATTATTGTTAGTATTTAAAAGTAGTATCCCTAGGGATAGCTTGTAAATCTAAACTAATCAATTTGAAGAATATTAGATTGAAAAAAATTGTTTTTTTCTTCTTAGACTAGATTGAAATATTAGGTGAGATGAAAAACTATTTTTCTAATGCAATTCTTCTTCAGTCAGTTGTGGGAATTACAATTCTTTGTGTGTAAACTCTAAGGCTAGGCGTACACCGGTTAGTCAAGACAAGACAAGACTAAATTAGTCATGTTTAGTCACAGTAATTCACATAGCTGCTTATGAAGCAGCACACACCGATGCAATGACTAATCGGTGTGTGTTGCTTCATAACCAACTATGTGAAGTACTGTGACTAAACGTGACTAATCCCGTCTTGTCTTGACTAACCGGTGTACGCCCAGCCTAAGTTTACTGCAGGTGCAGAGTACGCCTTACTAATGATGTCTAGTGTGTCCGCCTTTTCTCTATTTAATGGACTTCTAAAATTTTATGAAGAAGGTTCTTTGAAATAGTGAATAAGAGGTGTTCCATTCTCTACACCTAGTTTACAATTTACAATGCAATTTTCCCTCCAGTATTATAATTATTTTTCACTAGCAGGTCACCCCTGCTTCGCTACTGGGTCTCAGAAATCCCGTTGAGGTTGAAGATATTTTTGTTAAGTATCGAATCATTACGTGCACGTTGTTTATCCTTTTATCCCTTGAGTCAATTGAAACCCGCTATATCATATAATTTTGCTTAACGTTGACAAGGAACCCTAAAAATGTACTTTTCGTCCAAGTTAAAACTATACTCGTATCCTGAAATATGTAAATAGGCTTATCACACTCCTTGGTATAATCAATGAATACAGAATTACTATAAGAAGCGCAACCCTTGGTTTAAACTGGCGACGCTTTGAAGTAATCTTGAAAGCCTACTTCACCGAGAGGCCATCAATCAGGATGAGCTAGCGTCAACGGGATGGACTGTACTTCTCTCACTGTACTGTAAATTTTCCCTCCACAACACAAAAAATTGTCTCTTTCCAAATATTCAGCTGTTTACATTAATATATTTTTATTTTGCCTCTATATTGTGTGTGTCGGCGAGAGAAAATTTCTCTAAAAATGGAAACTTCCCTCAAAGTGGAGACACTGCCCGCTACATCCCGCAAAAAGACAGGTGTCGCTCGGAGTGGAATCTCGGTAAACTAAAAATTAGTTTTCCCAAAAACTCCATAAGGTTGTGGTTAGAATATTTGAGCAGTATTTCGCCTAATTATCGCGATTATAGATAGGCAGGTAATTACATTCCTCTCCTAGTATCTCTCTTCCCCTCGTTTCTACAACGGCAGCCTTCATCAGCGTGGGAGAGAGCTTCAACCCTCAGTAATCGTAGAACCGCCGCCGCGTCACCATGTGACAAGTAAGTTTTGTACCGCATTTTTTTCGTCTTTATACCTCTTCCGTTCACCCCTCTATGTCTAAACCGCGTATGTATTCCCTCGTTCCTTCGGATTTGTCTAAACCTCTAAAATTGTCGAAACCGCATTACCAAATGGTAATTTTCCAGGTTGCGCTTCTCATAGTAATTACTACAGACAGACACTACCTAATTTTTATAATAGTATAGACAGATTTAAAATAGTTTTTCCTATTCCATTCACTGGAAGATATTTATAATCCATATCCTAATTGAGAGGCCCGGCCCTAGTACATTCGCAAGTGCAAGGAGAGTATTTTTACGAGTATAACGAGTAATTCATAACGAAAAATGAAACATTTACCAAGTTATTACAGTAACCATTATAAAAAAAATATAAATAATAACTATAGCCTACCGTATACCAAATTCTATGACAAACGATCCGACGGTGTCCTTCCATATTGGTATACTTCAAAGGTAGGCTACCTATACTGTAATCTGTTTTAAAGTTAAACTTCAAATAATTATAAGCTGTGTCATTCTTCTAAGGTAACTTACTTTGACTGACAAATTGACAATAAATTACCTCTTCGCAGATTTTTAAAGTGTATTCATCCACTAAGATGCAGTTATGTTAATGCTGCATGCATGGGTGGATTTAAGGGGGCTAAGCCCCCAAATAGCAAATGTTATAAATGTAGTTATAATAATAGTTCGTAGCAAAAAAATTATGTTAGAAGCCCCCCAGGAAAAATCCTTCAACCGCCCATGGCTGCTGCATTGTATAGTGGATGAATTCCTAAACAATCTTTGGATGAAACTTGTAATGATTCTCATTATTATTAAACACAATGATGTCTTAGCAGAATGAACTACGAATCAACATCCTTGATTTTATATTATGTTATACAATACAATCACAAAATCATAATATAATTTGGTAGAGAAATAGTAGGCTGAGCCCGTTCTACTATAATACGCAAGCCCTTGAAACGAATATATTAATATTTCGAAGGTGTATGCATGTACGGTAAAGTTCGAAAACACATCAGTAAGAAGAGATTACTCTTATATATGCCTATAATTTCCTCTCTCTTCTCTCTCCCACCCTTATACAAACACCAATCTTCTGAATTTCTTTGCTCTCATATGAGCTCATAATAGGCTTAAAATTTGTACTTTAACTCGAAATTATCTGATGGTGATCAATTACTCTCATTTCAAATCAGCTTTTGTTTTGAATAGCCTAATATGAGCTCAACTTGAAATTTCCCGTTTCCGTATTCAAGTAGAGAAACATTCGACGAGATTATATTATATGTGTTTATTTATTTGAATGAAACAAATTTGAATTTGAATTTGAATATTAATATTGTAGAATTCAGCAGAGCAACATCGGTATGGTACAGTTAGTGCGTACGGTAAAATGGAGAGAAAACACATACCATATTATTACATCGAAGTTTATTGAGAGCACAATAGGCCTATAGGGTGGACTGAGCTCCAACACAGAATGTATATAGTTGGTCTCTGTCTGACTGGCGAGCTACTGTACAAGTTTTATGGAGAAGATTGCTCAACTTTTGTCGTAGATCATTAGTTGATTCGCTCGCTGTGGTGGCTGTGCTTTCAGTGCTGCCCGAGATTCGTAAACTTTGAAATTAACATAGTCTCGCCCACATCACAAACTTGCTGCTGGCTGCCGAATAATTTACGTAGGCTATATAGAGCAACAGATGGTTATTAATAATACCACAAATGGAATTTGGAAACTGCATCAGTCTAAAAGAGTGAAGGGCACTCAACTTGATTGTCAAGTACAACTATCATCTATTTTCTAATATAATTTAATCAAATTTATGATGTATTATTCTATATGATCATGAAATTTGAATGCTTAGCCATTCGCTTTTTTATTTAGGGGCACATATGAAACAGTAACATAAAATACAGGCCTATGCTTAATCTTCTTTTTATATGAGTTTTATGGAACTATTGGTTTTAACTTGTAGTAGCCTATCTTGTTGAACAAGTTTTTACCGTACCGGTACTTGAATTACTCATTCAAAAATTCTCATAGGCTAATATTGTTGACTCGTTCTATTATAAAGGTTTAGCCTATATTGACTTACTTGCCGGTAGTTTCAAACTGGTAGTCATCAAACCTATTGATCAAATTTATGTATGAGTCAATTGATTCAAATTCATACTTATACTCGTAGTAGGCCTATATTCTTAGTTCGAACCAAGTTTAAACTATTGTTACGTTATTAATTTTAACGAAAGTTTTCTTCGAGAAGGTTTAAACTCAGTACCATATCCTATTTATTTCCACACTAACACAAACTCATGAAAAATATAGGGTGATACCTCTAATATAACTAAAACATGACTGCGATTCTACTTACTTTTTCTTTTACTGATATAACAATTGATTCAATTATTTATATTATTGCTGTACCGGTATGTGATTTATGCAATATTCAATGTGAAATTAATGAACTCATCAATTCCATATTATTGAATATCCTCCATATAGGCTATATCCTCTGAATGACAACTGAAATAACAATAATTGATTCAGTTATTGATAATTAATTATACCGATTGATGTAGGCTATGTGATATACAATATTCATTGTGAACTCATCAATCCCATATTATGCAATATTCTCCATGTATGTCCACTAAATCCAATATTCAATATGAAAATGGAACCTAACAATTGAATATCATGCGATATACTTCATATATTTATTCTGCTATCTGCAATAAAATGCAATATGGAATTAAATTTAACAATTCCCTATTATTATGAATTACCGGTACGGTACCGTATCAATACAGAGCGGGTCGACAAACGAGTTGACTACAATATTTTATAGCGAGTAAATTTAATGGCAAAATAATGGAAAGCCTGTTTCATGGTTTGCACACAACTGGCTCATATCCGACCGCACTCGAACAATACAATGCGGCTGAGTTGGATTTCTGGGGAACTGGACCGCTTGCCAGTGAAGAAATTACCTCGCCGTCCGCAGTTAGCATCAATAAATACGCAATGAAATATTGGCTTAGGCGGGACAATTTATGGCTGGGCCACTGTCATAGAGTTGTACATTTATTGGAGGCGCAAAGCCTTCGTTGCAAGCCAGAGAGCGGATAATTAATGCATACTAGCTGTTATGTATACTGTGGGTACCTACTATATGGTATAGGAGCAACAAGTGTGTGATGAGGTATAGTGTTGGGCGGGCGCCACCATACAATGCTGTTTAGCTGGAATCATCGCGCGGTGTGTTGGTTTGAGGTTAGAAGTAACCCCGGCAGGGGGCGCTGGCGGTAGATGCAGCAACGATAACGTGTAGATTATAGAGCCAACTATAACAAACTGCTCGAGGTATGCGCAAAATACGTTGGCCAGCGTCAGCATCATACATGTGACCGGAAACCACACTTCTAACTGTACCCCTCTCCCAAAATGCTTGCTGAGTGGAATTTAATTAAAACCTTCAAACCTGTCGACGAATCCACTCAGCTCATGGATTTCCATAAGTCTCCATCTTTACTATTGGTGAGACAAGTATAATTTGTAGTCCTATTGTAGGTAAGAGAGGATCATAGTTTATGTATGCTGGCAGCAGGCAGTAAGTTTATATTATAAAAAAATAACTGCAAATATAATTATTTTGAAGCTAAATAAACTGTATGAATATTTGAATTGTATGATAGTGAATTGTATTAATCATTTTGGTATGTATCAATATTGGATCGATATTTAGAATGTATTGGTATTTTTTAATGTTTCAAACTGAGAATAAACTCAGTTATAACATAGAATAAACTCTTCTATTCCATGTTTTCTAGTATACTCGGCTTCATGTAAATATTATCACAAACACAATAAATTTGTGTTGAAATTTAAACGGTTCTCAATGAAAGTTTCAAATTATTTCAATTCATTCCACATTATTGAATGTTGCTTCATGCTTGCTTCAGTATGTTCCTTCACCAAGCTTCAATAAAAGCCCAATGCTGGGTTGCATTGATTGAATTAAGATCAAAATTAAGTTGTGGTGTCCTATGGCTGCTTAATGTAGAGAGTTGCAACGAACTCTATATGCAACGCGGCCTATTTTTTTGTATGAGCTTTCCATGCAAGGCTTGCGTTTTTCATGCAGCAGTACCTCCGCGCCTCCAATGCTCCAATCCTGGATCCAGGGGTGCCCCAGAGCGTTTGGCGCTCCCCCCCCTTAAATCATTCATTTGTAATCAACAATTACCAATGTTCCAATAATGGATCCAGGGGTGCCCCAGAGCGTTTGGCGCTCTCAACCTCCCCCCTCCCCCTTAAATCATTAATTTGTATTCAACAATTACCAATACTCAATTTTGAAAAAAATTCCAACAGTATCATATTATGTGACATCACCAGTTCACCATCCTTCACTTCCTAGACTGAATAGTTCTTTAACGTTTCGGATATCATTTTTCCTAAAAAGAGGGTCCAAGGGCTCTCACCGGAAAATTTCCAAAGAATTACTATATTTCAGGAGCTGTAGGCCTTGAGTTTGAAAATGGGAGAATTCCACTAAATCCACTGTATCTAGTGCACGATAAACCCCGATTTGAAGGGGGGGGGGATTTCTTCTTCCTCCAAAGGCGTGTGTATCTACGCCTGTTCAGTGTTCATATCGAATCTATCTTAGGCTATACTTCTTAAAGTTTGTAGAAAAATAAACTTCTTGTATTTAATTCTGTCATATTGCCTTTATCTCACAAAAAAAGAAAGACAGGGAAATTTACAAGTGGAAAGGTGTCTGAATCCGTATTTGAAGAAGTTTCAAACCCTACATTTGACATTTCCTTCGAGGTGAATAATTATGCGTATCAAACACAGCTTAGATATCAAGTACCACTCAATTTCTCCCTTGAAAGAAGATTCCAGTTTAATCTAGTCAGATTCCAATATTGTTATTGTGGGTTTAATAGCTTGTTCTTAGATATAAAATGCTACAGAAAATGTTCAGAAGCATCTTCTAAACTTCTATACTACTTATTTTTGACCCCCCCCCCGTTCCTCTAAACTACCTATTTTTCAAATAAGTTTTTGGTTCCAATTAATTACAACTGTGCGCCACTTCCTTAGCTCAGTATGCTCAGCTTACCAGATAAGGAATAGAAAACTGTAAGGAGACAAATGAACAAAATCAAGTGGATTAACAATTTTTTAGTACTTCTGCATAACTTCTTCAACCACTTTAATGAAACTCCTTTGCTTCTTCGGTCTACTCCAACAATACTAGACATAGAAATTCGTCTGATGATTGTATTTCATTTTATTACTTCGTTTTACATGTCCAATCAAAATTTAATTAACAAACAATTAAGAAATTTTCTCAAGAAAGCATAGCGTCGCTGGCGTTAGAAGACCTCCTATGTGTCAAAATTCTCATTTTTCGTTTTTGGTATCATTTTGTTCAGAATTTCAAGCTCTACAGGATGGTAAACACCTGGTTTGTGTAAAATGTTTTTTTAAATAATTATTGAGGAAAAAAGAATTACTCCTATGTGATCAGTGCAATTTTGTTGGTGCTAAATACCTCCTATGTGAATGAATTTACATAAGAGCTTTTCAAAAGTGTGAAATTCCAGCAGTCTGTGTGCTAGAGAATGACACATGGGAGCTATTTTGCACATAGGAGATATTCTAGTGACCACTGTTAATCTGTTCCGTGATCCACATGACTCACGTGGGAGGAATTCTCGGTTGCATGTTGCAATAAATAATTAGTTTATTAATATTTTGTATTTTTCCTGAATAATAATATTACTGAAAGAATTATTCAACTCAGAAGAAGAGAAGACAGCAGAAAAATGAATGGTAAGTTTCCATTCATTTACTTAATTGACCTTTAAACTCTATTTAATCACTATGTTACAGTGTTGTAAGTTATTCCTAACAAAAACGTTTTCATGTGTTCAAAAAAATTAATTGATTTGTTACATCAGAGTTTTTGAATATTTTTTAATCATGACTGAGTTTTAATATTTTTATAATTACTAATCAAATTGATAGAATCAGTTATAGGCCTATAGTTTACTGGTTAGTCAAGACAAGACAAGACGAGATTAGTAACGTTTAGTCACAGTAATTTACACAGTTGCTTATGAAGCAGCACACACAGGTGCAATGACAAATCGGTGTGTGTTGCTTCATAAGCAACTATGTGAAGTACTGTGACTGAACGTGACTAATCTCATCTTGTCTTGTCTTGACTAACCGGTGTACGCCTAGCCTTATACATCATATATGTTTGTGGATTTCAGTAGAGTTTCTGGTGATTGATAATAGTGAGTACTGAATAGTAAGAACGTTAATATTGCTTACATCATTCCTCAGCAACTGAAATTAATAAATCGAGCATATCAATGAACTTTTGTGATGTCAAGCAGAGAAATACAAAAATTCAGTTATTCAAGTTGGAGCAGGACGTTATTTTCAACTCCTGTACATACTGGTACTTCTAAACCATTCACTTATTTTCACATTCACCATTAACTATTCCGGTACATAACTTAATTATTCTGAAATTAAAATAAGTTTGGATTTGAGTTTTGATTAACATTGGATCTTCCAGTTCTTAGATCTTCAGCTTTCTTAGATTAAGCTGAATTTGAATGCTGGGCTACTCGGCAGCTTTGTAGGTTGATGGTGTCCACTATAATGCATTGAACACCTATAGAGAGCAAGACTAGTCAGGTATCTACCGTACTTAGTTTATGAAATTCATGTAAAGAACAGCAATACAAATTCCATTTACATTTTTTGCAGGTGTCATTACATCACGAGGAGGGATGCTGGCCGAATTGGCCGAAAAGAGATCAACTGCAACAACTACTGATACAGTCGAGTACAAAATGGAATTAAAATATTTTCTAATGAAATATTAAAAGATAGCTTATCAGGCATTCTCAAGATTGAGAATTCCCTATAAACAGTAGGCTATAAACTCTCCATTTTATTATGTAAGACTCATGAGAGCTGCCAGGCCAAAAAATCCATATAATGTGTTAGATGTGAATTATATATTTTTTCCAACTAGGAGAAGGTGACAACAAATCTCCTATCTCTTGGACCTGATAAAAAGTCTGGAGGGAAGGTAGTTATGGGCGTTTCTGTTTGTCAATGGCTCAACAGCCCTATGTGGGCTTAGGCCCACCAGCTGGTTGCCAGTTTTACATCCACTTGACTGAATCAGCAGAGGTGAATGATCAATAACCAGAAAAGATGTAACGTGTGGTTAGCACATTGACATTTCAACCATAAGCTAGTCTTCGCAACCCAGTGATGGGAACAAAGCACTGCCGGAAAACATTGTGTTAAGCAGCTATATAGTGCAATGCAACAATTTAATATGCCTCCAAATATAGGGAGTGACTGACTAGCCTTACTAACGATTAGCCAGGCTCCCAATGGAGGAAACGTTATAGGATGGTTGTGGACGTTATGGCACTAACATATTTCCCTAATGGTGATATAAGTTCAAAACTGAACATTGTGAGGATTATGAAATCTTACCTCAAGTGAGAAGGAGATGCAAACATGAAATACAGGCAAAAAAGGGTTCAAACTTGTACATTTCTGCCTTGGCAATTAAAGAATCCAAATTCAAGCATTTACAAGAAATGAAAGATGTTGTAGACAAACATCATCATCATCCATTCCAGTTTTTAATTCTCTGAATCTCTAATATCTATTTCCAATGTAAATTGATTCATGAATTCTTATTCTTTTGTTATAACCTATTGTAAATGAGTACTTATTTTTATGTTCCTATAAAAATGTCTTGTTGTTTCGTAACCAAACAAGAAATTAACACTTGAGGGATTATTATGTCAACATCGTGTGTTCAGAGCGATTGAAAAAGTAATGTGATTGATGATTTTGTCATTTGTATAAACAACTAAATATTTAGATGTTTTCAAATAGATTCTACTGTACTTTTTATGCTTTAATGTTAATTATATCACTGAGATTAGAGGAATTATTGCTTTAGTTTCTTGTTTGAGATAGTATTATTCTTAATACTATATTGTGAATGTGTAGCATGCATTATTGCAGTAATTTCTTACATTAGAATTTGACAATAAAAAAATTTTTCTTCACGTAAGTGATCGTATTTTTATTGAAATTCTATTATTATTATTATTTTGAATGAAAATAATTCTCATTCCATGAGATTCATTTTAATTAACCAGCTCAAATTATTTTTATCTAGTGTACAATAGTTTCTGTGAATGTACATTGACATTTAAAATTTTTCTAATTAATTTATTGCACATCAATTGAAAAATTCTCTTTAATTATCTAAAACAGATTTAATTACCCTAAACAGATTAGGATTATCACAGCTGTTCAATTATTGATTGGTTGTTGCCTTGAAATATAGCCACAGAAAGTCTCCTATGTGATTTTCAACACCAATTTAATACCTCCTATGTGACAATTTATTCATTTTTGAATTATTAAATTAAAATCATCATAATAATTGAAATATTTATGTGAAAATATCAAACATTAAAGGATGTTTGTTGTTAAGGAATAGAAAATGAATTACTTTGATCATTTTCTGAAGAAATATCAACAATTTAAAGTTGTTTTTCGCTCTCCTGAAAAATTTGACTTTCGACACATAGGAGGTCTTCTAAAACCAGCGACGATAGACTCAGTGTTGAAGCGCTACCTCATATTCTAAATCTGAATAGTAGAAACCAATAATCATCTGATCAAAAGACAAGATGATATTTTGAAAAATGATGACTTGGGAAAAACTGATGAAAATATTATTATATGACCATGTTTATCAATTTATTATGTTTTAGTACCTATTTAACAACCTTCGTTTTTCTATTCATTATTTTTCTGATTCGAATGAATTTTGATTCAACCTCTGACCAGAAAAATATTACTATATAGGCTAATAATACCTTACGCTGAATTTACCCCCCCCCTCCCCCAGAACGAGTTGAAGAGTCTCGGAACGTACCCCAACCATATAGATCATTTATTAGAACATGGACTTCTCAATCGCGACAAAAAAATTTGAGAAACTCGTTGGTCGGCCTGATTATGCGAATTGAACTCGACTGAATTCGAATAATAACTTACAAGTCGGGGGCAAGTCAAAGAGCATGACGGGGAAGGCTAACCTAACCTAACCGACATCAGAAGACCTCTCCAAACTTCGCTTCAGATCCGACCAAAGTCTTGAGATCATTGAATGGCGTCGAATTAAGGCGAATTTAATGCAGTTCAGAAGTTCGCTTTCTCCCATCTCACTCCCTCCGAACTAATCAGCAACTGCTTTTTCACCAGCATTCTCTCCTACTTTATTATTTCCTTTCTCTTCTGCTTTACTTATCATTCTCCTCTTGGTAGCTCTCTTGTTACTTGAAAGCCGTGAAGAAATCGTCTCGACAAAATGAATGGCCACAAAGGCTTGCGTCTAATCGGATTTGGTTACCAAACGACTCCTGATAAGTTCCAAAATGACGGCTGGCTTGAACTTTCAATTACCAGAGCAGAAGCAGCTAAAGCAGATGTGTCTCTATAAAGCAAACCCGCTTCTCCTCTGCATCAACTAACCATTCTCAGAATTTCACTATTCTCAGTGGGCCTACCTGATTGAAAAATATAGAATGATAGGCCTACCATATACTTCCTCGAAAATCGAATTCGAAATCTCCATTTTTTCCGAACGTGAACGAACAAAATCGGTTGAGAAACCATGAGGGAGATCTGTTCACAAGAAAAAACATTTTTGCTTCTTAAATTTGCATTTTGTGTTTTATATGTTGCACTCACAATGAATTACTTTCTGTTATATCTGTCTTTAACAACAAACTTGTAATTAAGAAAATTGATGCTTTCTTAGAATATGAGAGTTTCTCATATTCCATACTCTCTGATTGAGAGAGTTTGATAATATTCTTGGAGAAGGATAATATTAAAACTTTCAACTCGTGATTGTGAGGAATAGTATTCAGCTAAGAATACTGCACTGGTTCTATGGAAAGATGAAATTTCAGAGCTCATGCATGCTCATAAGTGAATTCCTAGTTTTATTTTATATTAGTTCACTCAAGTTAAATAACAAACATTCGCCATACGCCAAATTAAAAAAAAGTAGGCTACTACTATACACTTGAGCATATTTTTCATACCAGGCAGGATCAGCTTTTCTGCTACCTCATAAATGATATATAATGCCCAGTCCAGTTCACTTGTTGCCAATTGACTATAATCCAGTGCTCGTTAACTAGTTTTCATTATTAATTCTGAAATTTCAGGTACAGGAGTGCTTACTCAATTATCCTTATTATGAGTGCCAGTTGAATATCATGGAATCACTAATTACTTTTTCCTCATAAATTATTCACATATTCTTATAAATAAGTTCACTGGCAATCGAAAAGTTGCTAGTCGACCCCATTTTCTAAGAGTTTATAAACAATGTTTCTCATATTCTTATTCTTTCTGAGAAAAATAATTATATTTTATATAATAAGATAATTATGAATTTATTTATATTGTTGTATGATTTATTTTTTAATTTGGGTTCACTATTTTATTTTAATCTATTATCATTGAGTCATTATAAAGTTATGTATTTTATTTTATTTTTTCCTGATTTGAAATTGTATTTTTTTATGGCAAATAAATGATTTGATTTTCAATGTTTACGAAATGTCTATCCTGGTAAGCCTACCCTTAAATTCTAATACAGAGATCCTTACTGGGATTTATCGCAGAGCCAATATAAATAATTGGGTTGTATCGAAATTTTCCTCAGGGCCGCAAACAGTGATGGCTTGTGATCGCTTTGGGGAAAGGGGGGTTGTTTAAACATCCGGGGAGTCTGGAGGATACGGAATACCAGTGAAAAGTTGGTCTAGGGCCCTATAATAAGTTACAACTATAATTATGAGATAAAGTTCGTTAGGCCTACATCAATAAAATGTTCATTATTCTTAATTCAGAAATATAATATGTATTCAAAAGTATTTTGTAAATTTTTCATAGAATATTTTTCAGTAATTCTCAACAGCCTGAGTATGCCGCCTGGTGAGGATGCCTACTCTGATGTCACTTATGCCATTTATAACAATAAATGAGCGCTCCCGCACCTACAATTTTGGAAATTGCGCACTAAAACTTTCGACTGACTAATGTCAATGCTGACAACGTGTTTTTGGCATTGAAACTAGAAATTCGAGAGCACTTGTAGAACAATAATTATTTAAGCTTATCCACATGTTTGAGATCGTTTGACGCGACGAATTCGCTCAGCGCGATTTTTCATCGCTCAGCTAGGACTGGGCGTAAGTTTCAGAAGAATGAATCCGCACAGGTATTAGAACATGAAAGTCTGTTTAGTACAGTAGCTACATCGGTTTAGTACACCGGAAAAGAAGTGAACATCACTCAGCTGACGTCACAATCTTTCATCTCGTCGGCTTCTGCGAAACTTCAATATCACTTTGCAATGTTGAATGCAAGGCAAGGCGAAGCCTTCTACCCGCCATTAAACCGTTCTCTGCCGCTTATCTGCGGCTTCTCGGAATACTCACGCACGCATCTCTTTCTCACCGCGACAACGTTCGACATATTTCCTCCCTTATCTCACAATCCCATTCACCAGTCACAAAGTCGCCTTATGGCAAGCCACACAACACAACAAAACCTCATGTTTGCTGTCTGCTACACATTATAAATTTCCGGAGCAGCATATCGACGGTTTTCTCTTTGCCACTACATTTCACACCTGCAAATATCCGAAGCTGTCTTGAGAGTCTTGATAACTTTGACAGGATTGCTACTTCCAACTCAGATGTTAGCAGTGGAGACGGGGCAAACCGGGCTATCTCAACTGAAGATGAAGAAAGAAAAACGGAAGAATGAATTATTTTTGAGTTTGGGAAAATATGTTTTCTCTGTTCTGTTGATATTTATTAGAAAATCGTTTTATGATTTGTGTAGTACTGAAGGTGATTTTGTGATAATTATCGATATCGAATATTGAATTGACAACTTTGAGTCTTTTTAATTAGGCTATTAGGCTATAAGAATGAATCACCTACTCATACACTAGAGTAGGAGAGACTATTTTATTCCACTCAACTGTCTTGCTGTTTCCCATACGTAAGAACACATCAGTGAGTACTTCTATTTTATTTCTTCAGATAATTTCATATAGGAATTGATCAGTTTTGTCCCTCGTAACAAATAAAATGAAAAAGTTTAAAATTGTAAGAAGTAGTGACAGTGCAATCTGCATCCATCTCATCTTAATCTCAGTTTTCGGCAACAAGGAATTGCAGGAACGTTTTCTGTAAACATTTTCTATCCTGCTAGAATCCCTCGAACTATGGGTTGCGGAAACTCTGATAGAGGATAAGTTATCACTATACAGAGTAGTAAGTAGCCTAATTTATACAGCCAATCCATGTGTCAGGATATCGACAGGAGTCTTACGCCAAATTCATACACATATTGATTCTGGTACTTATAATGTAAAACGCCCGAAATCTAGGTTGTGCTTGATATAATTTGTCAGTTAATCAGTGATGTAAGCCGAGTCATGCTTCGAAGATAATCCGTCCATCAACGAGGCTATTCATTCATCTGTTGCTATTGGCATTCACAAACAAAAGCCGATACTCGGTTTCTGTGGACTGAGCCGCTAGTGTATCGGTTGTCAGGATGAGATTATCCAACTGGCTCGGTCAGCCGGTAGGATCCGGCACAAGTCTCAGCTCACTCCAATCACCATCGGTCCGTCCATGCAGCAAAGCTTGCTGCTGCTTATCAATACCACGCAATGTCTCATGAATAAAACATTGTTGTCCAAAGTGATGGCTCAAAGCTGATGCGAATTGCTACTGCTACTACTACTGCTGCTGCTGCTGCTGCGGCTGCTACCGAGTGTGATGAGATTGCTTGAGAGCGCAGCACAGCTGCTGGTCTGGCCTTAATTATGCTTTGTTTTCACTCATTAGCTAGGCACAAGGCAGAAACTTCGACGCCGAACGGGTAGGCCTACTAGATGCGAAATGGAACTCGAAAGTGGTTTTACTCTCTTAGATGTAAATCATTTATGATGTATGAACAATCATTTTATTAAGAAACAGTATTCAAATTTGTCCTAGACAAACATCTCATACCGGAATCAATCGTAAGTTGAGATAATAATTGAAGCATTCTGAATTTGAACAAGGTGATTATAATTATTAAGCTGTTGGCCTTAAATCTGCCCTCAGGCTCAATGCACATTAGGCTCATTGAGAAATCATCAAATAAGCGTGAGGAATCCGCTACTTATTTTCTCTTTCAGTGTGGAATTTCTCATCCGTAGAAGATTGGTTAAGAATGTTTCTTGATTTATCTTATCATCCGGTGAACTGGAGTGTGGTGAAGTGTGGTAATTGTCGGATCATTGACAAAATTCATGCAAATGTATACATGCTGACAGTAATAAAACAATCTTCTTGATAGATCTCCATTAATGTTCCTCATTCCCTTCCAGAGAATCATTTTTCTATTTTCAGACAAGACAACAATAATAAATTTTGTAACACAAACATGAAGAGTACCTCAACAGTATTTAGACTTTTAATGTGACTGAATCCATTCATCAAAGAAGATTTGGGTAATTGTCTGTTCTGTAAGATATAAGATAGAAGACAGAAGATAAAAGATTGAAGATTGAAATTGAATATAGCAGAGAAGATAGAAGATTGTAAACGCAATTGGATCCTCGTGATGCAGGGAGCGCTAAGATACGAGTATAACAAACTAGATTACTGAACTATAGTTTCAGGTAACCTAATTTATGGTGAGATGTAGCATCACCTCACTAAGTTACTGTACTGTTTTCACAGTGGAACATTGAGATAACAAGTAGTACAATGTTCCTTATCATTGTGATAGTACCCACTCAGCGATTTTAACCAATCCCATCCAGCGTTATTCGGTTGCAGCGATAGGAAAAGTGAGCTCAAAAGTTCACATTCACTTTTCCGGTTTGCATGCACTAGAATCCATTCTACAAAGCTTTTCCAAGCCATTAACTTCCTGAGACAGTTCCGGGTTGTCTTCTCTTATTCTGCCACCCTCTAGACTTCCATACACCATACTCCGTCCTCTCAACTCTATCTTTATAGTTCCATAGTTGTTCCGGCTTACTTGAGAGCATGCAACGTTCAGCATAATACAACTTCTAGAAAGTGTTGGATATCATTCTATTCACTACAGCACCGCAGATACAACTACTAGGAAGAGTTAGATAATTAGATATCATTCTATTCACTACAGAACCATTACATGAGTCTGCGATAATTTTGTCGTGGAGAGCTAATGATATTTTGTATTACCTACATTACTGTATCTGTAGAGTGTCTGTTGAATTATCTTTTCCACAGCTGCTATTTTTTTTGCTAACTGAATTGTACAACTATGGCTATTTCAACATGATTACGGGATAATGCAGTTGCTCAAATTCTGAAGGCCTAAACTAAGATGTTCCGATTGCCTTTTTGTGTAGCGATGAAGGAGATATTGTGTTTGTTATTTGTATCGAATGAAGAGACTAAAAGTTGCCACAATCACAAATTTATTTGAATATCAAGATACCGGTTTCGGTCATTACACAATCATCACCTCTGATAAACTGAAAAAAAATGAACATCAGAGTATGTACTATGAAGCTAGCGATATGATTGTGGATGACCTATCTACGTTTGATAGAATCATTTGGAATATTTTATAGCAATTAGATAATTTCAACGTCCAATGATTCATCTGATTCAATAAGAACTACAGACTGTATAATCACAATGTGGCCACTGAATTTTATACTCGGTTAAATCCGCCATTCTCTTGCCAACTCCTATAACATTTACTTTTACTTTTGTATTGTTAACCAATATTATTGTTGTATTGTTAACCAATTTACTTTTTGGCAATGAATATTGATTGATTGATTGATTTATATTGAGAAGGTACTTGAATCATAATGTTATGTTAGAAGTGATAGGAATGATAGAGCTTCTCTCTTGAAATTTTGGTTGTTTTCGTTGGAGTATCTGTCTGCAGTGGATCGTGATACCCTTCTCAGCAGTTGAGGAGCATGTGATAGTGACGGCTGTATCTCATTGAAGAGTGATTGCCTCTTACCTCACCTAATCTTGCCTGGCGAATGAATCATGAAAGGAATCTGCCGAAACTTGTAACTTTTGGCAGACAAGTTGTACAACTTGCTCTGCAAGAAACGTCGGCAACTTCTTTCGTCAGTCATTGGCCTTCAACCGGAAGCGCCGCTGAAATTGCTTCAGCAAAACTTTGCAATTAACTGAGACGCTTGCATTTTTATTCATCCCTCTCCCGCCACCTTCGCGCCATAATTGTCTTTCCACAAATCGACCCCGACCGTCTTCTCGCCGGCCTTTATTGGCGCGGTTCATTCACCGTACAATGATTCTTACTATCTTCAAGAGCACACAGCGATGAGATGATTACGTAACACTGTGCAAGACCTCTTCCCCTGTCTAATCTCATATAATACTATATGTGTTTGCTGACTTTGACTTTGTGAAAGTATTTGACGTTTCTGCTCGAGAAGAAATCTATTTCAACTATTGAATATATTATGTTTCATGAATTGTTTCAGCAAATTCGAAGTGAACTTCCAAGGCCACGGCATCATGCCGCCTGGAGCCGTTTTAGCTTCGGCTGTTTCCGTTCAGCTTCGAAATCCTTCGTGTACACCTCTCTTGGTTCTTCATCATGTTTCTTTGTCGCACAAGGCGACGGCACCAACCGAGCACGGCACTACATGTGTGAATGATAGCGGCTCAAGGCGGCGACAGCACCATCGCAACCCCATCGCAGCACCATCGCAGCACGGCACTATATGTGTGAATCAGGCTTTAATAGTGTTGTAAATATTGTAATATTATTATTGTTCAGTTTCACTTTCACAACCTCCAATAATCATGCTGGGATAAGTACACAATGGAAGTCTGGAACGTTTTGATAGGTAGCGTATTTGCGGATAATGTACTGTGTTTGTGGAGAATTTCGAATGAAAATAAGCGAACAGCGTTTGAGCCCCCTTTTTCCTTAGCTGTCAAACATCAAATTTGGTACCAGGATCAACAGATCGAGCAGGATCAACAAAAGACAGGCGAAGCTTTGTTAATTGGAGTTTCGTCGCAATAATCCTGATCGATGCGGATTTGTGTTGTCCTTGCTGGTCTCTATTTGTTTATTAGGTCGACAATTGGCTGCCGATTAGTGCCCGTGAAATTTACACAACCTTCAATCATAATTTTCAACCTACAACATACCTACAACTGTGTTATTATTGAACATGATTATTTAGATTATATTAAGCGGGTGAATAAATTGTCCAATTCTCATGCAGTGACTATGAGGGGAGGTCGCTTACATAGTGTCGTGTAATGTATAAACTGATAGATGACATATTTTAATAATACCATTTTACATATTTTAGGCTTACCATTATCAAGGCCAGTTTCACGAGAAAACAATTGGATTGAACTCCCATCATTACTCAAGAAATTGATGCATTTCTTGTACTCAGCATGAGAATACGCTGAAGTAGCATAATAGATAATTATTTGATGTTGGTGATGACAAAAATTGTTTTTCTGAGGTTGAAAAACAATAAGCTTGATATTGTTACTGAGGTTGTTCTCCTTTGAGTAAAAAGTTTAGCGTCCACACGACATTTGTACGAGGGTAAGTCAATTATTATCCGCAATACAGTTATAACATTTTTTTGGAATCAAATAGCAAACCTACAAGTACATCATTTTTCGACATGGTTTCCTTGCTTTTCAACGTAATTGGTCCATTGTTGTTCAAGGTTCCTGATACCCTCATAAAAAAATGTTTTTGGTTGAGATGCAAGCCAGGAATGCACCGCTTCTTTCAATGCTTCATTCGTGGTGAATCTACGGTCTTTTAATGCCTCTTTAAATGGACCAAACAAGTAATGATCAGAAGGAGCAAGATCAGGACTATGTGGAGGATGATCCAGTACTTCAGATTTTAATTTTCTGAGCGTTTCAGCAGTGTGGGCAGCAGTATGCTGACGGGCATTGTCGTGCAACAAAACAACACCTTTTGACAGCAATCCTCGGCGTTTGCTTCGAATTGCAGGCTTTAGCTTGGCAGTAAGCATCTCACTGTAACATATTAGTGTTTATTTTTGCCCCCCTAACCTGATAATGTTCCAATACTGGACCTTGTGAGTCCCAAAAAACCGTAAGCATCAGTTTTAAACGCTGCTCACGACTCCTTTATCATGCGTAACACTTGTGCGACAATTTTTGAATGTTTAATCCATTCATAAACACTCCGTTGTGGCGAAACACTATTTCCGTATTATTCCGAAGGTCATCTATGAGTTTTGGCCCCTAATACACCTTCCGACCACAAAAAACGAATCACTGACCGTTGCTCTTCATTGGTGCAAACGGAAAGCGGAGCGGCCATGATTAACAGCAAGAAAGCGACAATGAAACAAACCTAGCAGCTTGAAACATGCGCAGATGTGACCATAAATATTCAAAAAAACATGTCATCAACGCAAAACAACAGTACTGCCAACATAAACAAAAACATACCTTTATTGCGGATAATAATTGACTTACCCTCGTATGTGCGCCATTCTATTTTCTATATACAGTATTTTACTGTACATAATATTATATTGGTTGACTTATGGCAATAATCCAAGTTCAATCAAATAGTTATATTATCATTATTTCATGATTCATTATTTCGTTTAACCAAATCCGACAAATCAGATGAATCACAGGACTGAAAGTGTGTAGGCCTATACAATTAAAGGTTTTAAAAGATATTGAATATTATATGAGCATGGCACAAAATTAGAACTTGCGTTTGAGCTAATGCCTCATGGCACCCAAGTAGACTTGTCCCTCGAACATCAATCTGAACTTCGAGGCTTAGATCCTCGCTATATATTGTGTGAAACTCTTCCTATGCTTATTAGAAGAGTGAATGCATCAATATAGTATCACAATCTGATCAATAAGACCATATCATAATATAGTCAACATCTAAAAAACATGTATGAGTAACTCCGCTCTGTTGAATCATCATAAATATTAATTTCTCACGTTGCAATACACCTTGCAATTCCTAATGAGAGAATTTTCTTTTTCTATAGAGAGAAGGAAAACATGATTGAATTTTTAAATTGGATAAATATTGGTATTCCGGTCTTCTATGTACACCAAAATTATTCATGACAATGTGACCAGCATTCATTATATTTATAATTGACTCAAACTTATTCCATGTAAATTCCCAATTTACCGTGACAAAGCTCTATCATGGTCGAAGTAGATTCAGTGTCACAATAATTAAGTGATCTATTGTACCGGTACAGAAACGCGGTAAATGAAGAGCAACAGTAGTAGAAATTAATATGAATGCACGATTCTGCTCCACAATTAAAATTTCAATTGGACTCGTTTAATTGGTGGAATTGTTGCTATATCATTTCAGAGAATCTGCCAGCAACCATTAGATGACTAATTTCCAATTTATTTGAAATCAAATATTTTCCACTTGATTAATTTTGCGCTCTGTTCTATGAATAACAAGATAAAGTTGAAACGAATTTGAATTGGTTGTAACATTATTACTGAAGTATGATTGTAATTGAATCGAGGTAAAAATAATAAATGAAAGTTATTCTGTTATCAGTGAAGTACTCAATTTAGAAAGACTGTATTATGAAGAGTGTACAATTGTACCAATTCGCATCCACCAGCATAGCATTGGTGATTAATTCCTATTATGCTTTCTTTCATATTCACCTTCTATATGGTATTTTACTATGGGGCAACTCTCCTGGAGCTGAAGATGTTTTGCTGTGGCAAAAGAAGGCCTTAAGAAGAATTGTCGGCATCCCATCAATAGAAACTTGTAGAAATCATTTTGTAGAATTAGGTATTCTCACAGTTTCTTGTCTTTATATACTGCATAGCTTGTTATATGCCAAATGGGATCTTAATGACCTAACACAAAGGAGTAACATTCATAGCCACAGGACAAGAAATAGCTATCAAATAGCTGCAGGTTGCACATGCTAGACAAGCTAAGGCCCAGATAAATTTCAACTATATTAGTGTAAAATTATTTAATAAATTACCATTAAGTGCTAGACATGTTACCTTTAGGAAGTTTAAAAATGTACAATGCAGGAGTGATTGAAATCAAAGCCACTTTATTCACTCCAGGAGTGGCAGGACATGAGCCTGGATGGTGTGGAGAATAGTTGGAAATTTCATTTACACTCAAGATGGGGATCTCGAACATTGCGTCTTCGTTATTAGACGGTTCTACCCCAAAAATGAGACTCTCGCCGGCACTTCAAAGTTCCGCCGTGAGGGCCGATTCCATATCGAAAGATCGTAACACTATTTTGAAGTGGATGCGTGATGTGAACACAACGTGATCATTCATGGAAAATAAAATTAAGCCATTGCAAAAGCAATGTAATGAGATGCAATGAGTAACTTCAGGGAATGTCTGGAAACATGCGTTTAATTGAAAGGACGCCATCGCTAGATGAAGTTATTTTTGCAACTTGATTTTTATAATATCCTAAAAATTCCGAGTTTTTAGATCACATTCTATATGTGATATAAAACGTTTTTGTTCAACATTTTAAAATTTGTGGCCTTTTTAAAAACAGGCGGTTGCTAGTAAACACTCTATAATAGAATATAAAAATATTGTAGACCTACAATACAGTAACATTTCTGCAATACAATGGGAAACTGTAATTATATCACCTCATTAAAAATCTTTTAGAGGCATCATGATGAAACCTTGAATGAAGCCTTCAATGGAACTTTCTGTTCAAGTTCTGTGATAGTCACCATTCAGAACTGTGACAACTGAAATTAGAGATCTGAATTTTCAATTTTTTTCATTTGCATTTGAACTACCATAAATAACTGTCACTTATCGACCATTCAGTGTTAGCGTGCGACTGAATGAGCCACATAAAAAAATCTATGAAAGCTGCAATGAAAAAAATGAAAAATTCAATTAATTAACCGTCTGCTAACAATTGCATGGGCTGCTTTTTTGAATGGCTCCTCCAACGCCACTGCAATTCACTTCGGGTTCATTGTTAGGGATCCTATTGTGTCTGCAAGTTTCCCACAATGTTGCCGAGCTTTTGAAATGAGCAGAGTGGATAGTCAGCGTCAGACAGACAGGCCTCATAAACATCAAATGTGTGAATTCATTCAGTGTGTGAATTCACCTTTCAAATCGACTTCATACAAGTATAGAGTCTGAAAATATGAATTCCAGTGTTCTACGAAAATGTTCGTGGGTGTATTCAACCAACTGTTCTCAGTTCATTCATATCATATCATAGCAAAGCACAATGCTAGTAGTATAAAAATGGGAGTTCTGGCGCACCGTGACCTTGAAAGGTCAGCGCAATGACCTTGACCCCCCCCCCTTAGCCACGCCCATCCCCCCCCATCTACCCCCCCCCCTTCTACCCCCCCCACATTGCACCAGAACCGCCATCCCCGTTTCAAGGTCACCTAACCTAGCCTGACCTACTCTAACCTAACCTAAGTGAAGGTCACCTAACCTAACCTGACCTACTCTAACCTAACCTAAGTGAAGGTCACCTAACCTACCCCGACCTACTCCAACCTAAGTCAAGGTCACCTAACCTACCCCGACCTACTCCAACCTAAGTCAAGGTCAAGTCAAGGTCAAGGTCAAGGTAAGGGGCCTTGCAACTCCTCAAGCCAAGGGTCAAGGTAAAGGGCCACGGAAATGGTCAAGGTAAGGGGCCTTGCAACTCCTCAAGCCAAAGGTCAAGGTAAAGGGCCCTGCAACTCCTCAAGCCAAAGGTCAAGGTAAGGGGTCTTGCCAAGCCCAATAGAAGAATGGGTAAACAAAAACCGAGTTACTATAGGTTAGGTTAGGTTAGGCGTCAGCCTAATCCTATCCTAACCTATAGTAACTCAGTCACCTGTTTCAACAGGCCTGTCATACCATCCAAGCAGGATGAGTTAGGTTATGCTAGGTGAGGCACATTGAACCTAACCTAACCCACCCCAGCAACCAAGAATAATATTACCAAAAATCATTCCCTCTAGTATCAGTGATACACACTCAGTGTTCACTCAACAGTCACTAGTGACTCACTCAACTGTCACCAGTGACTCACTCAACTGACACTAGTGACTCACTCAACTGGCACTAGTGACTCACTCAACTGACACTAGTGACTCACTCTGCAAGTGTTTTACTACTAAGCTAGTAGACTGAGCAGCTTCTTAAATACTAGAGGTGGTGGTGGGGGTAAGTCAATGATGACACAATAATTACATTTCTTTCTTTATTGCCATAAACAAGTTGCGACAAAAATATTGATCTTTAAACAAAGTTTGCATAATCCAATTGTGTGAAACATTTACTACATTGAGTGCACAAAATGGTTGAGTATCCAGGGTTCCTTTGTCACCAGCCAGCTTCATCCTCAAAGTCTCCACAAAGTTGAGCAGGAAATGTTCCGGGCAGTAGACTCCTGTAGCATTCTTCATCAGTGTATCCAGATTGGGCATCTCGTGGAAAAGATAGGGTGAACTCAGGTCCACATACTCGACATTCTCCTTGTCGTCCAGCTGCAGCAGTGTGTTGAGCAGAGTAATCTTCTCATAGCCGTAGACAAAGATCTTGATTGCATTGTTGTTTTCATGCAACCATCTTTCAACTGTTCCGCACACAATCTGGCGCAATTCAGAATAGGGCAGATGTGCTTGACCGGCTCCATTGCCAGACCATCGTAGTCCATGTTTTGCGCGATGTAGAGCATTGTTGTCACTTGTCTTCAGCAGCATGTCCGGATAGGGTGACTTGAAGAAATAATGATGCGTTGTCACACGATGCCTGTCATCACGCTCCAATATGGCCATCTCCTTGACAATAAACTCATTGTTCAATCCTTCGAATCCTTGAAAGTCCATCAGGTAGAGTGGTAGTGATCCAAAAATGTCAGCAGCTCTTCTTCTCGGCAACATTTCCATGTACTCGTGTTCATCAGAATCTTCATCAGCAGTATCTGCATCCTTCTTCCCACGCTTAGTAGAGAAGCCAATGCAGCATCCCACAACATCCTTGCCATCACTTTCAGGCAACTCTCCTTCCTCACCCAAAAACTGTAAAACTCTCTTAGCTGCGGACATGATGTATGCTTCACCCAATGCTTCTTACCAGAATGACTATCCCAACACTTGTCATTCGCCTTTATACCCTAGGCAGATTGCACAATACCTGACATTGGCTTGTACTCTTTCGTCACATCATGAATCATCAGACAGTAGGCACGTGTATCTGCAGGAATGTTTTCAGTTGCGTCAAACTCAATTCTCACATCAATACTGCCAGTTTTAAGTGACTCATTTTGGCGGGAACAATCAAAAGCATACAACATCATTCGGCCATTTTCTAGAGCACTCTTTTCAAACAGGGGATTGACCAATTGGGAATGTCCATGATTGTAGGCTCCATTGAAAGCTTCATACATGCCATATACACAACAATCATCACCATCAATGCTCTCATACGGATAGTACTTGTTGTTTAAAAACACTCGAATGTCTCTCATGTTGCACTTGTCAAATTGGGATGAATTAGCAGTTGCCACTCCATATCTTGCTGTCTGCAGCCCAATCACAATGTAGCGAGGCTTTTCAAGTTGAGAGGCCGATTTGACAGTCCATGTATGCTTCTTTGTAGCAGGTAAGGTTGGGTACTCGTACAATTCCCAATGCCGGAATGTCATGCTTATAGGTGTATCATTCTGTACAAGTTTCAGCAGACGAAGTTTGTATTCATCGGCCACTTCCACATAGGGTATTCTCCATGTAAGTTTTTCAATGACTACCTTTCCGGCAGCATTCAAACAATTAGTAGTGTCAGCACTGCGTCTCAACACCAGCTCCTGTTTCACATTCAGTAGAACCTGGTTGTAGTCTTCGGCAAAGCCCAGCAGGTAGCGTAGAGGCACATCCATGATTGTTGTATCAGCTCCATTGGGAGGAAAAGTGGCAAATCCAACTGTTGGGTCAAACTTGTAGCCAGCTCGTTCCATTTTAGTCCACTCATCTCGTTCAAATGTCATAGCATTCTTCATCAGGCTGGTAATTCCAGGGGTGCGAATGCTATCTACTATCACACCATTTATCTCATAGCGTATCTCTGACCAAAGGTGAGCAAAGAATCCAGAGACACAGGGACTTCCGCCCAAGGCAGCATTAGCTGCATTTGTCACCTTAAACTCCACATGTAGATAGCTTTCTGATGGGATTGTGTAAATGTCCTGCTGTTGAATTGGTATCCGTATTTCATCATTGGCTTTGAAGCTTGTAGTATAGGGAGCATGAGAATGGTACTCGTAGCCAATGATGCTGTTATCTGATCTAGGTCCACTCCTTGTCACATCTAAAACTCCCATTATTGCTGCTGTTGTTGTCGTAGGTGACAGCCACGTTTCTTCAAATAGTTGATGCTCCTCGATGTTAACTCTACAGAGTCCAAACAACGAATGACGTTTGCAGCACTTGCAGGCCTTTTATCTGTTTCTGTAGGTTGATGATCTACCTCCATGTCACATGCCGCCTCATTATCCAGTCCACGATTCCACTTATCAAATATTAGCACCATCTCACTTGCGTTGTCTCAGATGCAGAGTAATATTGATCTCCTCACCTCTGTTATTAATGAGACGTCCGTTCTCGTCAACAACCTCCAACGTAATGTTACCAATCTGCTTGGCGTCCACCGGCAAATAGATTACATTCTGTACAGTCACAACTATTTTATACCCTGGATCAACATTTGGGTAAAACTCATAGATCACGTGATCCTTGACACCATTTGAGTACGACCCACTCACAATGTTACACTTTACACGTATTACATTGGGTCGACTGATTTGCACTGCTGTATCACCTTTAGCCTCTGTGTCAGCCTCTATGATCCTAGTGTTGTTGAATCCCAGCAGACTTCCAATCGACTCAGGTTTTGTGAAATCCAATTTGGCATTGCTCAATACTGAACATTTCAAGGTTGATGGGTCCACAGCCATCTGAAGTTTTATGTTGCGATCATGTAGCCTTGATGTGAGCAGGTTAGCAATTGTTTGAAATTCAAAACTGCCTTAAGGCAATGATACAAACTCCATTATCTTATAACGGGGTGCTGCAGTAGTAGCTCTTGCAGCCCGTCTACTACCTGTTATAGAGTTATCTTCGTCATCAATGTCTCCACCAGCCGATGTCTGCTTAGCTTTGAGAAGCACTTTATACCATTGATTGAATATGGCTGACCTATCATCTACAATTTCATGATGTTTCAGCTCTGGATCATCTTCTTCTTCAGCTTTTGCTCCTTTCTTCTTAAACACATGAGTTATCTTTGGAGCATAATAGAACTTGTTGTTGTAGTTCATCTCAACATTGGGTATTGAATTGCAGCTTGTAAAGCTGATGAGTCCAATTTCCCATTCACCACTGCTTGTATCAAGCGGCGGATAAAATTCACTTTTCAGCACAGATGTATTACCTCCAAAACAGAGCATCATGGTCTTGCCTGCTCAACGTACTATTGCACAATGCCTTGCAATGAGCACGTTGTTCATTATTTATACTATTGGAAAGGGGAAATGATTAAAAACGTGTTGTACAATATTAAAAATTTTCATTTATTATTCTCATCAACCAAAAATTTCAAACATAAATGTCCACAAATATGAGAGTACAGATCCTCTTGCTTCTGATTATAGTTGTACTCGATCCTTGTTGCTGGCTCCAAACCGCGATGCATGTAGTCGATAAACTCCTGTGGTGGCCTGAGGTTTCCAAAGCCGTCAAAGTAGATGGCAGCTCCATCCTTCTTCACATAGCACACCCAATGTGTGCCGGCTCCATTGCTGGTGTCCAAATTGATGATGCCACACTCTCGTTTCAAAGGTCCTGTTGCAGGTAGAGCATCCCGCATAAACACTCCTCGGAAATGTTTCAGCTTCAGACGACATGCATACTTGTAGAGGTCTGCATCAGTCAGCGCTCGATCTGGAAGAGCAATTACCGTCGCCGTTTGCATTGACGACGGCGTGCTCCGTTTCCCGTCTTCTGTTGACGTCTCAGGTAGAGTCCTTTTCCCTTTTTGGAAGCAGCAGCTACCTTCTTCTTCTTCCCTCGACGTTTTGCTCCTCCTCCAAACTTTGCTTTGGCCTTCATGATGTTGGTCACCGCTACTGCTGCAGCCCTTTCTGCCAATCCTGCCTCTGGAGACGTTGCTACACTCCAAGCTCGTTCAGCCAAATCCCTGTCAGCCTTTGCTCTGCTTGCTGTATCACTATTCTGTGAATAGGCAATGTCGTGCTGCTTGCAGGCCCGATCAAGTCTGTTGATTCCTGGATCACCTCTTGCCAACCGCTTCTCCAGCTTTGTACCTGGGCCGCAGTATTGGTAACCGGGAAGATGAAGTTCAACTGGTAAAATATCAACTGCTTTGTTGACTATTGTTCCAGTGGCATTTACGAGTGCTGACAACACTCCTCTCCCCTGGTACCTCTTCTTTCCTTTGCACCTAGCCATCTAATGATTCATTTTAGACCCATCATTCTCTTTTATACCCTCAGGAGGCTTGTCAAGTCCTATACGCTTCAAGACCATATCTTTCCATTCCTGTTCACTTGTAAAACTTGTATCACCGTTTGCACGCTCCTTAACCAAAGTTACCATAGCTGTTAATACTTTTTCAACAACTTCACGAGAATGCTCATCCATCCTCTTCTCCAAATATCGCTTGTTCACTCCATCTGTAGCATTGACTGGATCCATCATATCAGTCAGTACTGAGTCGTTGAGGCTTGTAAATACTTGCAATGTACTTTTATCCCTTCTCTTTGGCAGCCACACCTCAATCAAATCTCTACATGTACCAAGATTTATTGCATCTCTGCTGCTTTGAGGATTTGCTAAATTGATCACCCGTCTATGACGAGCATTAATGTTACCCAATGTGTCCATGATGAATACAAAGTGGGCAGTACATCGTCCGCTTATATAGTACAACTAGTTTGCAGGGCTGCCAACTATGTAACCGCCTTCCACCAACTCTTCCAGAATCGAATTGATTTCATTCTCATGGCCAGTGTTGCCAACTGCTTTGGATTGATCCAATAGTTGTAGTCTGTCTACAAGCTCATTGGGGTCATTGTAGTAGACATATTCAATCTTGGTATCATTGTTTGCCACCATATTGAATGGCGCCACCAGTCCTCTTCCACTGATTCCTTTCCCTTTCTTTTTGCCCTTTTTCAACAGTGGAAGTATTGTTCTCTTGTACTTGATATTGTTGTAGTCTCTAATTCTGCCACCTGCAGCATAGTCGTCTCTATACACATTGGTAAACTCCAATATGTCTACATAGGCCTTTTTGTCGGCCAACGTTACTTTTGAAGTGCTTGGAAGTTTCCTAAATATAAGTTCACAGAGTCCTTGTGTAGCATCAAAAGTCTGCTCATTTCCAACATTGTTAGGATCAGTCAACACAATCTTTGAACCATCAGTTCCAAAGGTTAAAATTTTGCTACCCAAACGAAAACTGTTGTCAATCACTTTTGGTCCAAATGTATCATCAAAGCTCAACTCCTTTCTAATCAAACCTTTAACATAGATCCCCACAGGTGTTTTAGCCAATTCTGTTTGATCAAATTCAGATTCCACTACATCTTGGCTAGTATCCATCAATTGTTGAACACTTTTATTTTGTTGGTCCTCCTCCTCATCTGTTGACCATCCTGGAACATCACCATCCTCACTCAAAGGTGAATCCTTATTGCTCCACAACTTTCTCACAACACCAGACGTACTTGGAGCTGGACTAAAGTGCGAATCATCTCCAAATGCTTCAAAGGATGTAGGGTCCTCCAATGTCAGGCAGTTGCAGTTGTTTCAGAGCTTGTTTCAGGGGTCGTGGCTGTATTGGTGTTAGTGGTGGTGTAGGTAGTGCATGATGTTTATGTTGGCGTACAGGTACTGCAAGGCGTTGTACCACTGGCAGTGGTTCTGCTGCTGGTGGTGGTGGTGGGGGTTTTTTGAGAGCTTCAACAATGTTGCCTAGTGGTTCAGTCAACGGTTTAATGCGCTTTGCATGATGATCCTCTGACACTTCCCTTCCAAGTGTTAGCTCCTTGTGCTTCCTCTTGATGTTACGTTTCAGCTTGGCAATCTCCTTGATGGTGGGAGCAATCTCCTCCACAGTCTGCTTACGATTCACATCCATCCTGCTCGGTGTACACCAGTGTACTGAAGCTCCAGTGAGCTTACACCTCAACTAAATAGGTGTCGAGTCCATTCCTGTAGCGCCCTCTATTCTTCTCGGATGAGCGATCAATCACAAGGAATGCATGCGCAGCTGATGACCAGACCTGATTGCACATGCTCTTGAACTGATCAAAGGTCATGTCAGCGCCTACATGATCTCTGTACAAATGTCTCATGTTGAGCTCGTCCTGTTCAAACACAATTATAAAGTTGGCATTGTCGCGCACAAGTTGTTTTGGAATGCGGCTGTAGGTCTGCGCCAAATAAAACACATCAACATCACTGTGACGACCGGCACTAAAGTATTGTCTGATGGCTTCCTGTTGTTCACAAATCACATCGTCAAAAATAATTATCGAGTTGGCTGGCAGTTCATTTGGGGTGGGTATTTCTTCACTTGTGTCACACTCAACATAGTCCATTCCATCACCTAGTCCTTGCATAATTGTACGAAGTAACTTATACTTTGGCTGAAATGTAGTCTTTGACCAAACGTAAATGTTTGAAAAGTGGATTCCTTTACAATCAAACAGCATGTTGAACAGTAAATTGGTTTTGCCACACCCTGATGGTCCACAAATAATGCATCTCATGTGGTTGGGGAACAAAGGACCATGACGCTTCTTTGTCTCCATTTCCAAGCCACAACCTCTTACCACTTGATCAAAGTCAATTATCTTGAATTTGTTTTGCTGTTGCACAACCTGTTTCATCTCACTCACACAAGGTCACCTCTATCAATCCACGAGTCGTGACTACGATCGTATCCTTTCCAACGCACCAGCAGTTTGTTACCTCTTCTCTTCAATACCTTGGCTATTTCAAATACAGTTGGCACTTTTGTCTTTACAATTTCTTCTGCGTAGAATCCTCCTTGCACAGGTTCACCTCTATAATCTTCCAACTCATAGGTTACCGGCACTGTAGGTCGCACACGTGTTACCGTGAACAGTTCATTTGTCCAATTGGGCAGGTATCCCTTGTCAAACGTCATTTTATACTTGCTGATTCTCACCTTATCACCCGGCTCAATTTTCTGATGAGCACCCGGATAGAACGTGGGCTGTGATTTATCCAACAAGCCCTGCTGATACTCTTGACGCTGTTTACCAAGTTTGGAAAGTAAAAGCTTTTCATGCTCCTTCTCAACATCAGCTGGTCGCATACCTATTGTACGATGCACTCTGCCATTGTACTCTTTCACAAGTGAGGTTAGAATATCTGTCCACCTATAGGTTCCTTGTTCAGTGAATTTGACCCACATTAAATGTTTAAGTGTTCTATTGAAACGTTCCACTATCGACGCTTTTTTATCTGAATATGTTGAATAATGATTGACGCCATACTGTTGCACAAGTTGTTGAAATTTTGAATTGAACCACTCTTTACCATCGTCAGTCTGCAAATGTTTCATTGGATACTGAGCTAGAATAGGACGCATTGCCTTGACTACATCGTCAGCCGACTTGCTCTTTATTGGTATAGCAAGAGCAAACTTACTAAGACAATTGATAATTGTAATAATGTACCTATAACCTTTGTTCTGACGAGCATAAGGAATCATCTCGACAAGGTCAGCTTGATAGAGGTCATCAAGACCTTTCACAGTAACCATCCTTGTAGGAAAATTCCTACGCCCTGGTCTGTGCAACTCTCTTGCTATCACAGACTTATCCATACTAATGACTATCAACCACTTACATAGCTATATATTCACTTGAGCAGAGCAGGTTTTATCCTGCGCAATTTGTTTGCTGTGAGCCAAACTGCGTTGTGCAGTTTGGTCATGTAAACTATGGTTTCAAGGTTATGAAATAACTGTAGTCGATACATGGTTTCAGAGATGTGATATTTATTTACAACAATAATTGATATGCTAAAACAGGTTTTCTAGTACATAACATCTAGGCTTACCCAGGGGTACATGTCACCTAGATCGGTAGCCATTTCACATAGTCCTCTACCAACTGGAAACTCTAAAATAACTTTGTCAAAGTCCAGGTTGAACACTGATGCTGTTGGAAAACATGTAGTCATCTTCTGAATAAAGTTGATTGGTGTCCCAAACGGTTCTGGAATATTCTTGTAGCCAAACTTGAAGAATGGTTCCACAATCCAACAAGTGCTTTGTACAAGTTGGCAATCACCGCAGGCACATCCTTTAATACTGTTTGCTGGCTCCATTGCTAATGGACACTGTTACGTTGTCTGGAGGCGGTTGCAGTAGAAGATGGTTCTTGACAGTGCACACACCTCAACTGAAGCATTGATGATGGCTTCAAGGAACTCCAACGATGTGAATGATGGATGGAGGCAGGTGCGCAGATCATATGCGCAATGGACTTGCTGGCACAGCTCCTTATCCACAGCACGTTCACCAGCCAGGTTCATGTACCAGTCTTTGACGTGTTGATGCATTGCTCCAAGATCCTTGTTGAACTGTCCAGATGACTGCAGACACTGTTGCATGTGGAATATGTTTGAAGTATCCAGTCCATGCTCCCTTGATGTCAGAAACTCTCCACTCTGGTACTGGGGATCCAGCTTGAAGGAGTTGACGCTCACGGCTGCAGCCACAAGGAGATAGTACACTGGTGGTATCATGGTTGTTAATGATGCTTGGCTGCTACTCGGCCTCCTTTTATACCCTGCATTTCTTGGAAACTGGCTATTTATAGCAATTACATCATTGTCTCCTCCTCTGTTTCATCCAAGCTTCTCATTGTGCAATTGATTCTGCAGTTCCCCCCAACAGCTAGTAGAATGATGATTATTAATCCAACATGTGACACAATCATTAGCGTTACCATCACAGCTAACCAACTCTCTACTATACTGATTAGAAATTTCAAGATTGTCATTGGTAGACTGTAATCCCCTTGATGACGGTGTGGCCAGATCCAAATGCCAATGACTGGTAGAAGAAGGGCTACCCATCCACAATTTATAGCAATGATAAACATTAGCATCAAAGCTAACCAAATCTCTAATGTAATGATTAGAGCTTTCAGGATTGTTGTCGGTAGTTGATCCATGGCTCTGTAACACTATGCCTTCCATGCACAACTGGTCAATGAAGCTGTACACCCATTGTTTATATACATCCATGCCTCTATACAAAAATCAATGTTGTCCAATATATACATAACATTACACCTAAATATATACATATCTACCTAAATATCTGTTGATGACATCATCATCACTTTTCAAGCAATCTCCTGAGAATGCTGTGCTGGGATACTCCATCTTCTTCTTGATCATTTTTGATGTCATCAATGGGGGTTGAGGTACGTGCCCGCTTAGCTGGTGGACAATCATCTTCATCATCAGATATAGTGATCACTTCATCTGTGATGCAGCTGCTGCTACCTGGCTCTGGCTCAGACTCTTTCATCTCAATCTCCAAAAATTGTTGTGGGTCTGTCATCTCTACCTCCTCCTCCTCCTCAGATGCTGCCTCAGCAGTAGGAATCTTATAGTGTCCGTATGCAAGGGTTGTGATTCCATCTTCAAGGATGTGGCGTTTTTCATCAGCATTGCTCAGCGCCTTCTTCTTCTGCATCAGAGTCATTATCTGATGCTTCCTGGTTCCAAACATCACTTGCTCCCTATAGATTTCCTTTCCTTCAAACAGACAGTCCAGATAGTCTTGGAAACCAATGTATTTCCCAGCATCAGGATGGGACTTTGGCAGTTCCTGCCCAAGTACTGGTCGTCTTACTCCCTTAGCTTTCTTGATCAGACCACTTGTATTTGGTTGGGTTGGATCTGCATTGTAGCAACGACAGGCATACAATTTGGAGCGAAGGCCAACGTACTCATGAGGAGCTCTGCCGCCATACTCGTCCTTAAACTTTCCAAGCACCATCTTATTTGTGTTGGAATAGCATGGGTGATCGGTAGGGTACTCGGATGTATCAAAAACATCTCTCAGCTCCTTGATGCTAATGATGTCTTGATACATGTCTTCAGTCTCCACCAGGTAGAACAAGCTGTCAGTGTCTTGGTACAGAAGCTGTAGGTGGTCGTCATAGATGGGCTTCATCACATCGTAGTGGAATTGGTACATAAGGATTTTGCTCACATCCAACACTGTCAGCCCAATGTAGATGGGTTTGTCTAATGTTACCTTCTCCTTGTGTAGTGTCACAGCGCAAATGTTCTCTCCAAATAAGATGCGGTCCTTGAATGTCGGTCTTGCAATCAGTTTCTTGAGACGCTTCTCGTCATTCACCAACTCCATGCTCATCCTCTTTCGCACATTCTCCATGGTCTTGCCAAACACCGCATTATTCATCAGTTTGAAAAAGTTCTTTTCAAACTTGTTCTGGGAGTTCTGTCTCAGCTGGGTGTTGAGCATGATGTATGGCTTGAGAAAATCCTTCTGCTCAAACTTTACACCTCGATGAACCTTGGTGATTATGAGTCCATGGTGAACAGCTTGCTTCAAGGTTCGGATGTGGCAGACATATTTCTGATGCTTGTTCAATGTTGTCATCAAACGTATCGATCCAGACTTGGGTGTTTTTTGGTTTTCAGCAAGGAATGGAAACTCGTTGTGCTCGTCATGAAGTTCGGGTGGATACTCGACATCAACCTCCAGGATGAATCCAGTCCCCAGATCATCTGGAATATCTTTAATGCTTCCTACAATTGCCTCCAGATGTTGTCTGTCCATCCATTTGAAATTTTTGTACGGGAGCAGTTGACACATGGCCCATCCGTACAGATTGTTGGCATCTGTATAAAGAAGGTATGATGTTGGTTTCTCTGGATTCACAGGTGCTCCGGTATACTTGTTGTTGGCCAGTGCATGCCGGTGAGTACAGGTTGTGATTCCTCCTCTGATGCCTCGCTCCATGAACATGTACATGTCATAGTCAGTTAGTAGCTCCAGCTCAACCTTTGTCTGTTTGAGCATGACATCGAATGAGAAGCCCGGTGATGTGAAGTAGTGAGCGCAGTCAAGATCATAATTCTTCATGCACATGTCTCGGAAACTCTCGAAAACGTCAGCCAACAGGAGAACATCTGTCTTGAGGTATAGGTCGCTGTATTCCCCTAATGTCTTGCAGCCGTAATGTTGCCAGACCTGTTGAGCATGTGTGTAGGCCTCGTCACTGATGTGACAATCAGTCAGTGTACTGAAGAATGCTTACTTTGGTGGAAGAGAAGTTTCCTCCAGTTTCTCCCATGTGTCACAGTATTCGTACGGAAACACTCCTTTTCTTGCCATCAGATCCAACTTGGTGCCAAACTCTCTGGCAGTATGTGGTAACACTCTTTGTAGATCAATGACGGACTTTGTGAGGTTGGTAACCAGGTTGTCGAGGCTATCTGGAGTGAAACGGAATGTGTCAATGAATCGAAGGTGTAGTCTGTCAGAGATTTGTTTCGTGAAGGATATGTACTTTTCCGATGAGTTTGGAATAACAGTTAATTTTGATACATTGGCGCCTAGAATGGGTATGATAAGATGTGTGTCATAGTTTGATGAATTGTGGAGGAAGACAGGAATGAACGTTTGTCGACGACGTAGGAGATTGCACTTATTGCACAGAGCATTCCGATACACCCCCGTCATGTGGCAGTGATCCCGTACTTTGTTGCCAGTGAATGGTTTGTCACAGGCTTCACATGACTGGGCTGCATTGAAGGCTGCAAGCTGCTGGCTTGAGAGAGGGTTCATGGCTTTACCCTGTCTGTCTATTGCTTCTGCAATGTCCATAGCACAGTTGGTCAAGGTTTTCATGAAGTGGGCGGCTGCATCAGGGCCTCTGTACACAAGTGGTTCCTGTGGGATGAGGCTGTTGATGTTGAGCCAGGGTGGTAGTTGTTGTGGATCTTTTACAAAGTAGAGGCAATAACTCATTGCTCTATGGTACTGGATAACCTTGGTAACCTTCCCAATCCATTGCTCAGACACTCCACCCTCCTCCGGCTCCGGCTTTTCGAGAATACATTCAAAGTCGGCATAGGCTACCAATGGCAGCCTAAACTTGTTTAGATGATTCTTGAATTTCATTGTTGGAGGGCTTCCGTCTTTGTTGGGCTGCGGCATCACAATCCTTGCAATCTTGTTGTTGGCGCAGTACTCGTCATGTTCCTGCATCCGACGTTCTCCGTTGTTTTCAATAGTGTAATGAGTGAAGCAACGCCGGCAGATGATGATACGACCATTATGTTTTGTCAGCTGGGCTCGCACAAGTTTTTCAAAGTTCTTTATGTAGCAATAGTGGCTGTTCACATTAAGATCATCCTCATCTGCTGCATTGCTGGGCTGGGCGTTGTCCTGTTGGGTGGTGTCCTGCTGGTTGGTGGTGGTGGTAGCTGCTGTGGTGGTGGTGGTGGTGGTAGATGCAACCTTGTCTTTGTCGAGGATTTGACATAGAAGGAGGAGATCAGTATGGTCTTCCTTCATATGCTCAACGACACGTCTAGGGTAAATATTGTTGTCATCATCTAGCCCATAGACATTGACCGATACCCCTGGGTTATTCTTCTCAAAGATATCGATCTGGTTGATTGTGGTTGGGAATGACAGTCCAGTAAAGTTGTATTTATCCTCTAACTGCCTGTACCGGTCATTGACTCGTTGTGGATCTTTTCCTTGAACGTGTTTGGCCAGCATAGCCCACTTGAAACAATGCTGGTCCTCATTATGGGGGTTGATGACTGCTTTTCTCAAGGCGATTTTGGCAGGCAGCTTGATGTATGAAGATCCTTGCAGCGGTGTATGTTTGCTGATGCGGATGAGGAGGCCATCAATGATGAGGAGACTCCACCCACTTGAGTTTCCTTCAAATTTGGCTTCCTCCTCCAACATAACCTTACAGGCATGTGCCACTATGTTGGAGATGTCGGCACTGCTGAACACAGAGTAGTTGGGGGTCTTGAAGGCCACATTTTGAAAGTCCACCTGTTCCATGTTGTTCTCGTCCAGGCTGCTTTTCTGGTATGTGGCCTCCAGGACAAGGTTGAACTTGATGTTTCCATGTTCCTGGAATTCCTGGGTGATGACTCCAACTATCTTGGCTTCCAAGCTGATGAGGAATGAGTGGAAGTCCTTGGCTGGGTCCTTGAGGCAGCTGTTGTTGTAGTAGAGGGTTCGCAGGCAGGAGTTGAATGCCTCCTCTAGAAGAGCAAACTCCCCCTGTGCTTCTCTGGTCTGTTGACAACGGCTGGCCTTGTTCATTTTTCAGGAATCTGAAACATAAAGTATATATGTATATTCAAAGCTGAAACCTGTATCATCCACAATATTCTACAACTATCATCAGCAAAAAGATATCCACTGTGGTGTAATGGCTTTTCCAGGATAGCTATGATACTAACCATTACCTCACAGGAGGGTTCGAACCTGGAACCTTTGCATTTGAAATCAGACATGCTAACCACTACACCACAATGGATATCTGATGTCTGGTTCACTTTTCCTCATTGATAGGTTGACTTATATTTGGAGACTCAATTTAAACTATATCCTATTTTAATATTCAAAGGTACTTTTTAGGTTGGGAACTCTGTACTCTAGAGTAATGGCTGGCATTCCTCCTTTCCAATACACAACTTTCAGGTTGGAATCTACTCAGATACAAATACTTAATCATTAAACTATAATACATATCTTTTTCTACACTTCAAGTATGATCAAAACATATTTCTAAGTTGAAATAATACTTGTACTCACTTTTTATATCACAGGTGAAGATTACAGCAAACTGGAACACTAACACTGATTTCAACTCTCAAAAACTGTACTATGATCACTATCTGTACACACTAATCCACTGTTCAACTGGTAATGATCTCTCCTGGCCACAGACCTCCCATATATACTCTATGCCCCCACCATTCACTTATAACATTGGTTTTACAATTCTAAGTCCCTCTGATTTTTTTTTTTTTTTTCTTTTTATTTTCTAAATTTTTCTAAAAATTGATAAACTTTTATTTATGTTTTTTTTTTTTTTTTTCTATTTTTTTTTTTTCTAAGTTTTTTTTTTTTTCTAAGTTTTTTATTTTTTTTTTTTTTTCCTAAGTTTTTTTTTTTTTTTTTTTTTCAAGTTTTTTTTTTTTTTTTTTCCAAGTTTTTTTTTTTTTTTTTTTCCTAAGTTTTTTTTTTTTCTAAGTTTTTTTTTTTTTCTTCTAAGTTTTTTTTTTTTCCCTAAGTTTTTTTTTTTTCTGTTTTTTTTTATTTTTTTTTTTCCTAAGTTTGACTTTGACCTTGACCTTGACCTTGACTTTGACTTTGACTTAGGATAGGTTGGAGTAGGTCAGGTTAGGTTAGGTGACCTTCACTTAGGTTAGGTTAGAGTAGGTCAGGCTAGGTTAGGTGACCTTGAAACGGGGATGTAGGTTCTGGTGCAATGTGGGGGGGGGTAGATGGGGGGGGGATGGGCGTGGCTAAGGGGGGGGGAGGATGGGCGTGGCTAAGGGGGGGGGCAAGGTCATTGCGCTGACCTTTCAAGGTCACGGTGCGCCAGAACTCCCATTTTTATACTACTAATGCTTTTCAAACAAATATGTTTTAGTGGATAATATGAAGTACCACTTGAAAGAATTATTAGACCTTTTAGGTATGCATATTGAATTTCACAGGAATTCGCTGTCAAAGAAAAAAAATTTCCACACAAGTAAGTCTCGTTGGGTATTGAAAAAGGATTATTACACCTTATCAGAATTTCGTTTTCCAGGTAAATTCGCTATTATCTTGTTCGTAGAAATTCTCTTCCATGTTACAACCATATTTCTGGAAATAGTAATTTCGAGCTGTTCAAAGCGTCCCGAATCGAGAAAATAATGTGATGGGAATTTTTTGAAATAGAATATTATATTGTTTGATCATCCCTCGTAAAATTTGAAACTCAAAGATTCTCGGTAGCCTATTCTCATTTATGCTATTGAAGAAGATTCATTGTGTTACCTGTTGATACGAAGGACTTTTTCGTTTAATCATCATTGAGTTTATCAAGTAGTGATTTCCTTCAAGCTTTGAGATTTATCAAGATGAGTGGCGAGAGTTTGGTACTCTTGTGAAAGCGTGACTACTTTCAAAGGCCACTACCGTTCAAGTTAGTAATTAAAGTTGTTCATCAAAATAATATTTGTCTTCATGTGAGTACCTAGAAATGTGGCTGGAAGAAGTGAAAACATAAGTAGTTAGCACTGATAAATTTATAATCAGGATCAAGTTATTTGTTTCAACTTGACTGCCGATAGTTCGTCACCCACCTGAAACTGAAATTTTATCTTTGAAACGAGAAATCAGAGTCTTCTAAGATTTGAATAATTATCTTGTAATCTTGATCAATGATTATGTAGCTTCAATAATGATCAACAATAATTGTTTGTTTGGTCTCATGTAAGCACCAGTATCTTAAGTCTTGATCCCTATTCGCGGAAAAAAGAATCGCGGTGAGAGGGCAAAGACAGCATAGTCTGGGTCCAAAACGCCTTATGAATCATACATGAGGTTGCGGCATATGGGCTGTCTTCATTCCATGTTCAGTTCACCCTCGTTCTGATAAGCTGAATAAATCAGTGGGTCATTTTCAAGAAGAAATAGCATGGAAGAGGCAAAAAGTCGGTCAAATGACACCCAGACAACCAATAAATGCGTGAAAATTCTCGGTGTCCATACTATCTCACTTTCTGATCCTTTGAGCTGACCTTGAATTGATGTTATGCCTTGTTTACACGTTGCCAGTCGACTACTTTCAAGTGTTAATTGGACGTAGTAATACAAAAAGGAACCATCCCACAATTTTTCTCATTTTGAGATATGCAACCTACTGAATACTGCTTGGCCAACTTTACTTTCTACAAAAAGAAACCAACCAACAACTGAAAAACCGTTTCTTTCAATAATCCTGAAACCTCGGGTGTATATCAAGACAGTAAAGTCAAAAGATAGACAGCAAAGTCGTGACGTGACAATCATAATGAACAGTACCTTTGCACTGACAGCGAGGTCAAATGGTAGTGTGACGTCATGTAATTTCCTAGTGTCGTCTGCTGCCACAAAAACAAAAGTTTCGTATACGTAAATTTAACCTCAATTATTTTTATTGGGTTTGAACGAGTATTAATTATTTTTCTCTATTTATTTAAATGTATGTGATGAATAAAATCCTATACTGAATCCGTGCTTGATTTGAGAGCGTTTATTGAGCTCTTAATATGCCGATAAAACTCATTTCAACTCAAGCAGTAAAATTTCACCCAACTATGTTCTAGGTGTTCAATAAACTGAAGTAGGCCAACTGTGATTTATGATAGTGCATTATTACTGTCGATTTTTATTTTAGAAGTCTCTGGTGGCTACACTAAGGAAAAAAACGACTCTTAGAAGAAAATCAGATCAGTATAGCCACTATATATATTCGTATGGCTAGAGGGGAAAAAACATAACACTATACTCTAGAGAAAGAGTGGTCCTTTGTGTGAAACGTTGAAAAATTCGATGCTTGCCAGTTGGATAGCTTTGTCAAAAATATAAAAATATATATATATAGAAATAATAAGGCTACATGTAGAACAAATAAATATATAAAAATTGCGCTTTTAGATCGGTACTTCTAGATCACTCAGCCACTCGAGAGCATCTGGACTAAGAGTGAGGAGGCCAGCAGCCCCAGTTGGAAAACTATATATTGGGCACTCATCAGTGATATGGTGGAGGGTTTGCATTTCACCGCAGTCACAATCTGCTGACTCCGCAAGACCCCATTTATGCATTGTCGCCTTTACCCTACTGCAGCCAGTCCTTATCCTATTGAGACGCACCCATATCTTTCTAGGCAGAGAGAACCCCGTCGGAAGGGCAGATACATTGATCCCATCTCTATTCTCACCTCCCAACAGATGGCATCGTTCTTGCCATGCAGTCAAGGCTTGCTGATTATTCAATCTGCAGCTCAGCCATGGTGGTCTACGGGATTTCAGTCTCAAAGCTGGTTGATCACCAAGAAGTTGATGTATGGGGAGAGACTGGTTTCTCTCTATCTGATCCCATAATCTACTAGTGGATTTTGTGCGACGGAGATCTGGTGGTTCTATGTGTGAGAGTATAGGCAGCCAATGCAGAGGTGTGGCCTGCAATGAGCCAGAAATTTTACGCATAGTCTTATTCAACTCAACATCAATTAGTTTAGTATGGCTGCTCTCATGCCAGACAGGTGCACAGTATTCTGCAACACTGTAGACTAATGCTAGAGCAGATTGCCGCAGGACACCCGCTCCTGATCCCCAGGTAGTACTTGCAAGTTTACTGATCAAATTATTGCGAGTTTGTATCTTACCTCTCACCATCTCAAGGTGCTTTCGGTATGTGAGGCTGCGGTCCAGTTTTACGCCCAGATATTTTGGAGCCTCTTCATTTTTCAATTTTGTCGCTCCAAGGAATACATTCATTGACCTGTTAGCTTGTGCATTTGTCAAGTGAAAAGTACTACACCGTCTTGTTGGGGTTAGCTTTCAGGCACCACTTATCCAAGTAGGCATTTATTTTGGACAGGTCTGGGTTCAATATTTCTTCAAGTTCACCAAAGTTGGAAGCTTGTGCAGTGATTGCTAAGTCATCAGCATACATGAATTTTTTACTTTGTGTGCTAGGCATATCAGCTGTATACAAGTTGAAAAGAACCGGAGCCAGCACTGAGCCCTGAGGGAGGCCATTCTGAAGAGTTTTGTACCGGCTCTTCCTGCCATTCAAAACAACATAGAGTTCCCTATTCAAGAGCATGTCACGCAGTAGATTCACAATTTGCCTACTCTTTACAGTTCTGGCTATCTTCAGTAGAAGTCCTTGAATCCAGACTGTATCATATGCTGATGTTAAATCTAAGAATATAGCACCTGTCTTCTTCTTTGTTTGAAAGCCAGACTCAATATATGTGGTCAGACTCAAAACTTGTTCCACACAGCTTCTTCCTTTCCTGAAACCAGCCTGCCCATCTGGGATCACTGGCTCCATCCCGGGCTCTCGTCTAGCCAGCAAGGTACGCTCAAATAGTTTATAGGTGCAACTCAACAGGAAATAGGGCGGTAACTTTTCACATCTGATGCATCTTTACCAGGTTTCAATACTGCAATGACCTTTGCTTTCCTCCATTCACCTGGAATTTTTCCCTCCTTGAGGACATCTGAAAACAATCTGGAAAGCCACTGCCGAGCTTTTGGGCCCAAGTGTGTTAGGAATTCTGGGAGAACTTCGTCATGCCCAGCAGCTTTACCATTCTTGACCATCCTCATCGCATTGTCTATTTCTTCAGCTGAAACTGCGGTAGATGACTGGCAGGTTTGAGGGCATTCCTGGATTGTTCGGTGCAGTTCACGTTTAACCTGGCGTTTATGCTTTGAGTTAACCTTCACCTGTGATGTCTTGAGCAATGATGCTGCCACTGCCTCTGGGCTTACTGAGCCTGGATGGGAGGGGAGATTTTCAGCTGCTCATAGTCTTCTCAGTAGCGACCAACTCTTCCTACTGGAGTGTGTAAAATCAAGCTCTTCCATGGCTTTTACCCATCTAGCTCTCCTTTCATCATTGAGTCCTTTTAAAAGTTCCTCTGAGAGCTCTCGAGCTCGTGTGTCATTGTCTGTATTACAGTATTCACTCCACAAATTTTCACAGTCTGAGCTCCATTCTGGAATGTATTGAGATCGGAATCCTCTGGGGATAGCTCTTTTTGCTGCACTCCGAACTAGCCCTACAAATCGTTTGTAGCTCAATACATTGGGAGGAATCTGATTGATATATGTTTCCACATGATTTTGGTACTTCTCCCAATCAGCTTTTTTCAAGTTCCATCGTGGAATGGGGAGGCTCTTTACAACTGGTATTGATAGACCAATTCTTGTTATTATAGGCCTATGTTGTGACCGAGGAAAGCGCTTGAGGTAGAGCTGGCTTGTTGGTAAAGTATAGCCACTAAGCTAACTTCACTATTGAAGACTGAATTTACTTCAGTTTAGATTCTTCATTCACTGGAAGTCAAATCTCAGTACGTATACCCCTTATTTGTAGAAGCTAATTTAATCAAAATAAATTCTAATCTAATCAAACTTATTAAATAATGATTTCGAACCAAAAGCAATGATTTTTTAAAAAATAATTCTCATATAAAGCATCAAACCCAGAAAGTAAAATTGTCAAAGGCTTAGATAAAACTAAAAAAATATACTCTCACACTGTGAGAATAAAGCCTCTGTTCGTTTCAAATACACTGAGAGAGCATTGTATCTGGATAAGCTGCCACGAGGAGGGTGTGCTGCCGCAATACAATTATTCTGAGTGCTTGTTCTTCTCTTTTGCCAAGTGATTACTGAGCAGAGGTAATTCGGCAATCAATGCTAGCTCGGCAATGAGTTCTTTCACAATAATTGAGTTCTCAACAGCAATTCGTTCGAAGAACGTCTGAGCTCCATCAATCGAAAGTGTGAACTAACGTCGGAAGTTTTCCAGATGGAGAGAGTTGTTTTCATTGATTTTCATCTGCCGAATGAATGAACTCCTGATTGATATGTTGTTTATGATTCGGGTTGAATAGCTTCAACTATGATCGTTAATTGGCTTCCCAGTTTGCCGACCTGTCATTAGTTGAAACTGGTCATTTTCAGAGCCCAATAACAGCTACTTCCCAGTAAGTTAGCCCAAAAGAACTTACTTCTGGTGTACACCATAGTTTGAGGTTATACTACTGAATATTACTACACTCATGTCTAATTTCTTATCTGGTAGAAGAAAGTACTATATGATAATCGATTGAATTATACAAAGATACAATACAATATACCATTCCCATGATGCATTCCATTTATATATTCCCTTATCACGTGTATAACTTGCGCAGTAACCACTTCAGAATTATTAACATCGATACCTGCACCCTGCAATCTTCTTCTTATTCGCCTTCCAATTCCCTGGCGGCTCGTGCCGACGAAATAGGTGAAGTGCTTGTACAGTATAAGATACGGGCACGTCATCTCACTACAGAGAGTGTAAAGTCACAGTGTGGACATTACATGTTATACTTTTGATTGGTTAGCTCAGATAAATCCGCCATACTTTTGCCAACTACCATAATATTTGCATTGGAATGAAAAGCTGATCATATGTTATGATATAAAATTCACTTCTAACCTACATTTTGCCTTTGCCAGTATAAGGCTAGGCGTACACCGGTTAGTCAAGACAAGACAAGACGAGATTAGTCACGTTTAGTCACAGTACTTCACATAGTTGCTTATGAAGCAACACACTCCGATTAGTCATTGCATCAGTGTGTGCTGCTTCATAAGCACATATGTGAATTACTGTGACTAAACGTGACTAATCTTGTCTTGTCTTGACTAACCGGTGTACGCCTAGCCTTAGTTCTCATCATTTTAAGTTTTTAAAGCAATACTAAGAGTAGAGAGACTATTTTTAATGGTAGAAATGTTAGTCTTGATGTTGTTTATCTCAAAATAAGTTTGACAAATGAGTGAATGGGTTTATGTTTGCCTGTAATCCCATATCAAAATTTAAAAATTTGGCAAAAGTATGGCGGCGGCGGGAAAAAATATGATCTCCACTTATTTTTATGGAGTGCTTCACACAAATGGTCACACTGTGACTATACACTCTCTGTACACCTCACGAGCCACCAGTGCTCTCTACCTTCCTATATCTACGTAGAGGAGACAGGAGGGCTTCATTTTCACGAAGCTCACATCTAACATTCTGTAACTATAGGAAAATGGTCTGAAATTATAACTGAATCTCCTTTGAAATCATTTTTTTGATTTAAATGTTTCCCGGATACACAACAAAGATCAATTACAGATGCTACTATGCCACTAACAAATGTGAATTCCCCTTTCAAGTCACTCTTTGATCTACCGTTTACTATTATAAGATCTTGTCGTTCACAAAGCTCTAACAATTATTTGCAATCATAATCGATTAGTCACGATCTGAATAGATTGAGTTTGATCGATTATATCACATGCATTAAAATATTATCGTGCAGTACAGGTATGTCTTGTATGTACTGAGCTGTAGGCCTACAATCATCTCAATCGGCTGAATGAGATAGTTGTACAAATGAGCGAAGTCGGATCAATAATTTTTCATTCCATTCAATGACCATTGGTCAAGCTTTTTCTCACGAACTGTTCAAAGCACAAGTATTTATTGTGGAAGTACAACGTTTTCAACAGACCCTGAAATATCAGTGCAATAAACAATCTGAACATGATGGACTCTGGTTTGTGAGTAAATGCTAGGATTATCTGCATCATGGTAGAGCGTTTAGTATTCCAATTTGAATGTTACAGCCTATTGGCACAGAGGAAAGACTTTCTCCTCTGTGCTATTGGCCAGCACCAAGACGTGTACTATCAACTGAACCATCACAGCATAGAAATAGTTGATTATTTGAAATATTATTATTATGTAGCTGTGGAAACTCTCTCATTTTCTAATCTAAACATTTACTGAATCAAACTATAACTTTTTCTCATGTTGTATAATGTTTCAATTTGAAATGAGACGTAATTATTCTTTTTCTCTTTCTCTCAACCCATAAAATCCTTACATATCATTAAAAGAGATTTGAAAAACAAATGACAGCCACTGTGACCGTTATATTGGGCAATTTACGTGGGTAAGTCAAAAATTATCTGGACTTTTACCGTTTTCAACCTTTGTATTGATCATAGCATCATCCGCTCTTGCATGCTTACAGTTGGTACTACTGTAGAGGTGTGTGCAACATCCGTATCCGACCAGATCTGTAGTAGTCTGTCAGCGAAAACGTAATAGATACGGTTTGTGCGAGAAGAAAGGTTGGTGGTACAGTAACTATGTGCAGGTTTTATTCGTATTTAAGGAAAAAAAATACGTTCAAGTGGTGAAAGAATTTTAAATAAACTTAGCCCCACCTCTCGGCTTTCAAAGATAATGTTTAAACCTGTCTGCTATGAATATTGTATATTGAATAAATCTGCGTCAAATTTGAGTAGAGCTAGCGGCGCTTTGCGCTGTGGGCTTATTCTAGTATTTATTTATAAGATTTGTCTGTGTATTACAAAGCTATTGATGAGAAAACATGATAATCGAAAATTTATTGAATCATTTAATTTCAATTGTATTAATGATTATTGAAAATACAATATTTGACTATATTTTCTATTGTAATAAGAAAATCAGAATCAGAATTTAAGTTATTAATCAAGTGAATGATGGAATGCGTTCAACCACCAGCTCTCCTTTATTGTTTTTTTTCATTTGGATAATCCATCATTTTGGTTTGGTTCAAATGTTTTATCCGATTCAAATTATTATGCTCACATCAAGAGGAAACATCAATACTCTCCCCGATTCGTTTATCATTCAGATAATCCATTATTTTGTTTGGGGATTCAACGTTTGATCCGATTTAAAATATCATGCTTATCAACTCCAAACATGGATGTTCGACTCGAAAAACATCCAACAACCGCATTTCGATCAGAGTTTTAATCGGTGAGGGAAGGGGAGGCACCCTTCATAATAAATTGGTGGTATTCATATCGATTGCAGAAATTAAAGCCGAGTCAGCAAGCGATTGCTTGCCAATTTCATGGCGACAGGGGAACCACTTCACGTGAGTTGTAAGCGCTGGTAGAACGGTGCGGAGGTGCTATTTGATTGATGGGAAAGATCACAGCTCGTAACCGGGCCAAGGGTTCGGCTATTTTCGGCAAAGATCGGCTCCCTCACGAACGATTGTCGCCTAGCCCACCCCTACGAACAGGTCGCTATCAGCAGTCCGGACCAGAATTTCGTGAGGAGCGCTGCGTGAATCGCTCTGTCAGCAAATCTCGTGGCCCGCGTTACGTAGTCCGCCGGTATCGTGTACGATATTACAAAGTGAAGTTTCAATCGTATTGTGAAGTAAAACTGACGAATCTTGAATTATTAACATCGTCGTGTTTCGATCAACGTTCCTTCTCAGTCTTCATTTATTCTCGTATTAGAATGTTCCACTAATACTTCTGGAAACAAATATAAATCTATCAAGAGATCCTTAACTGCTCCCCCTGTGAGGTATAATCTGTTCAATTCTATCCTTATTCCAATTTTTTTTCAAAGTGATAAGAACTAATGTTGAGTGCCGGTTGCACAATCGTGGGTGATAGTTGATCTTTAATTACTCATGAAAGTTATCATTGCTGATTGGAGATTGAGCTTAGAAAAGATTTTCAAAAACAGTAGAAATTATAATAACAATGCAAGCGGAGGTATCTTCTAGCAGCTTCTAGTGCAGTTTTTGTGTGGATAAACTTCCAATTTATTTTAGAAGTTTTCTATTTCTTTAAACAAGCCAGAAAATTTATTATTTTAAACAAATATTTTTATTTGAATCTCCAAGATTGAACGTATAGATACTTTATTATCATTCAATATAATCTATGATTCGATGAAAATCTTGAAAAGAAGTTTCGTTAGAGAGGGATATTATTGAATAGATATAACACCGGTTTTGTTGATTCATTGAAGATCTATATAAGATCATTCATTGACTAAACATTCATCAATTCTACTAATTGGAGAAGAGAGACTGTGACAAACCATAGTTCCAATTGATTCTCTCTTGTTTCATCCAATGAGTATGAAATAGCTTAGAGATCTGCACGCAAAAAAGTGGATTAATGTTAATCATCAACTACTTACAAGAACTGCATCGTTAATCAGAAATTAAGCTGTACATACCTTTGTGCAACTAGACTATGTGATTTGCATTGTCAGTGCAGGAAAATCAACCTCCAACCAGCCAAGAGAACATTGTAGTTATATTCTTCATTTGTGAACATTTACATCATATTATCGATAATTAACGAAAGTTAGCGATAGTTCTTGGGACTCATATCTCTCGACCTTGATGGTGAAACTGGAGGTTAGTTTACTTACCTTTAAAATAATGTATCTGTAGGCCTATAGTTTTTTTGTTTTCTATTTTCCAAAATTCGAATACTTATGTTTTACACCCATGAAGAATTTACTTATTAAATACAATTTTTATGAGGTTCCTTTACAAATCAAACATCTAGGATAGAGTTGATCGATTTGGTAGAGAATAGATGGAGGACGTCGAAGAAAAATATGAATTGAATTGAATGACTGCCTTTATTTTAACCTGGGAGGGCGAAGTTAGGGCGCAGTCGGCCCTTCCTCATATGGACAGATCACAGAGGCCGTAGGTTCGGAAGTGATGCCTAAGCCGTGATATGATTGAAAGAAGATAGAGTTCATAGTGAAGAAGAAGTTTTCCAACACTCAATATTCAGATTCTCATATTCTAATCTAGCTGTGTCAATAAAATATGATTTTTCCTCTTCTCATGCCGAAAAAAATTGCAATATTCATTCAATAACTTGAATAAAGTATCCTGAACAAAATACTCTAATAAGCTTTTAATGAGCGAATACACGCGAAAGTTTAACTTAGATCAGATTATTAAAATTTTGTAAAACGAAACTTTTCTCAACGTTTCTGTACGTCAAAAGTTTCCTTATTATGAAAGTTAGTTGTGTATTAATGAAAGTTGAAATGAACAATATACAGACTTTGGTCGGAATAAATTAATGTTGTGTAATTACAGTTTGAATCATAGTTGGTGGGCTTTATCTCTTTGTTTACTGTTACACTGATCAGTTGTTCCAATGAGATTTATACAATTCTAGTTCGGCGAACGTGAAACGTTGAAAGTGAAATTACGGAGTTTATTTGGTTATAGCGTATCTACCTCTCTAATTTCCAAGAACCTCCAATTATTCTTTAATAATCTCTAATTCTCTTTACAAGAGAAAATATCGTAGAATAATTACATTTTAATCCTATGGAACACTTAGATGTTTCTTGATGATTAACATTAACAACATAATGATTATTTATTCAGTAGGCCATAAGTTTGTTCGAGTACTTCATAAAAGAATGGATGAATACATTTAAGTTACCTATTTAAAAAAATTGAAATTAATGAAGTTTTGTACTTAATTACAAAACTTAATTTAAAACTATCGAATTTAGTTTCTGAGAAGCATTTCTACATAAGTATATCCGATTGCTTTTTGAATATAATTCTGTATAAATATATAACTCTGGAGCTCTAGTCTCTAGGCTTTTTAGATAGGTGCTTTAATGGCAACTCATAGAAGTTTATTTTACGAGTACCAATGAAGGTGGAGAACTAAAATGAGTACGCGCAGTGTTGAAAGATTGAGTAAGGAGTGTGACGGGCTTGCATATCCTACGCCTTAGCTCTCATAGCCTTCTGAGCTGTTACACGTTGAGCTCTCCTCTTGAGTCAGTCATGCAAGTCATCATGTTTCCATAATGAGAATGTTATCCACCTCACCCTCGCTTGTCTCGAGTACATCAACCTCCCTTTAATCTACGAAATGTTCGTCGAACATTCGCTGTCATTGGACTTTTCAATTTTCACGGGTACCTGGTGAAAGTAACGTTCCTTATACTACTTATAATCAAGGGGATGTAAGGAGAAGTTCTTTCCTAACTTCTTATCATGATGGAACGCTCTTCACCGTATTGGTCATAGAAGTTATTTTCTATACAAATATTTTCGAGAACTAGAGATACTAGATGATACTAGATGATACTAGATGCTCGGCTCTATAACAGAAATATACATTCATATCTCGAATAATTATATTTTTTGAATTTTAAACCTATTATAAATCCAGTTCTGGTAAAAATTCTCTATGAATTAGGTTCTATCTATTTTGGGTGGAAACCTCTTTCCTGATTAATTCTCATTATTTACTTATTATATATTACTCACTTTATTATTACTTATTCTCAAATCTCTCCAGAGACTTGTATTTTTAAGTATCAGGAATGAATAATTTTTTTTGAATTTTTACAAAACTAGACTACTCATATTCCATATGTAAGCACTCCGACAAATTACACATCTACTCGTATATTCGCCATGGTCCTTGGAAGAACTTTAGAACCTTTATGTGATTTGAATTAGTTTAATATTTTTTCTCACCTTAACAATATCAATGATATAGGCATATTATTGACAATTTTCAATGACAAGTATAGTATCTAAAGTTGCTTAATAACTTTGAGCTATTCTGAGCTTTTGACTGATTTAAGGAAATTGAGTTCCTCTTAAATCACCGTGCCTTGCAGTGAGTTGTTCACTCTCGGTAGCCTAGAGAAAAAACCCGATTTTGTCAACAACCAAGTGATATCAAGTGCAGATTCAGAGTAATTCAATATCAGGGGAATATCAGAGGAAGGAATGCTATTAACGTTATCTATAGTCTATCACCTGAATAGATTTCCATCTCCAATAATTGGAAACGAAACACTTATTCACAACTCCTGATGAAAATCGTCGTGAAACAAATTATCCTTTGCTATGTATTGCGAAGTTTTATTTTGAATCGACTCTCTCAATCAATGCTGTTCCTTCAACAAAGGTTCTGAGGAATGAATTGGTTTCGAATTTAATTATAACTCATCATGGCTATTGGTTGCAGTTAGCTCTGCAAATCAATACGTAAATGCATCCTACAAACAAAAGTTGAAAGCTTTCAAAACAGCAACTACTGGCCTTGGGGTCTTCTCAATCCCGGTCAGGAAATTAGTTTGAAACTTTTCTAAACCTGTTTCTGCATAAGCTTTGTGCATTTTAACTCAGCTTTTCAAGCTATTACTTCTTTCTCAATTGTTAAAAGGTTCAGTGCTTGATCATTCGTTGTGTGTAGTAGAAACAATACGTGGTCAGGGTACTGAAGTTTTCCTTATTGGCGCTAATGGTTCAAATATCAATAGAATCCTTCCAATACTGTTAATTTTTCCTCTTACGTTGCAAAAGAAATTAAGATTAAACGAATAATGATAGTGAAGCAGCAAGAAAAATATGTTAATACACTATTTTTGTTCATTTGGTTCATTTTTCGTTTGGATTGACAATGAATTGCTATGAAATTGAGCTTTTTAGTGTATAAAAATTCAACCACTATGATGGAATCACATTTATGTTTCAAAATAAATTAAACAGATTCCGTTTATTGATTTCATAATCAATAAAAGTCTGAGATAGCCCGATCCAAGTTTATCAACTTTTAGTGTGTAAAGTGTGAGTCTTATTGACTTCTTCTGTCAACTATTCTTCTTTCATATATTATTTCTATGTTATTTTATTATGATTATTAATCTTTATCAATATCATTACAACGTTATGTAATTATGATTATTCATGATTTTATTTTGTACGTAATTATTATTGTTGGTATCTAGTACTATCCCTAGTAAGAGCTGCTAAACTTATCAATTAGAAGAATATTAAATTGGAAAAAATTGTTTATTTCTTCTTAGACTAGATTGCAATATTAGGTGAGATAAAAAACTATTCTTCCAATGCAATTCTTCTTCAGTCAGTTGTGGGAAATACAATTCATTGTGTGCGTAAACTCTAAAGAAAGAAATATCTATTAATTTCAACTATTTTTTTCAACGATATCAGTGTGGAGAAAATCCGTTTCTGAGTTATCCATTTATTTGTTGCAGGAAGACGTTGAGTGATCCTATCAGCAATGATCACGCTCCATCGACATTGAGAGGCCGAGTGGAGAACTGAGCTCCGAAAAAGCACCAAGCCTTGTTCATGTTGCCGCGATCGGGCCGGTTTTAGCAGCAGTATGAAGTGTCAATTTTCCGGTTGAGTGTTTTGTGTTTGGAAGTTGATTTGACGGAGTTAAACGGGCTGTGAGTCAGCTGACAGCCGTGCGCTAACATGCTGCTACCTGCTCTCGTTGTTATCTGCTTGCTGCAACCCGCTCACATGCAGGATTTGTCGCTCGCTGACTCAGGTAAGCTGGCTTTCGTTTCCAACCGTCTAGTTTTTCAGTGTCACACTCTGCGTGTTCACAAGCGGATGCGAGCAGAAAATTCCGTCTACAAATGTCTATCCCTCACGAAATTGAAATTTGTTGAATTCTTGGAATTTTCATACTGATGATGAAAATAACCCAAGGAAACCAACATTGCCAATCCATCAGGAATAATCTCTTTTTTCCACTCAATTTTGTCCAAATTCTAGAACTGACTGTAGTACATGACTCGTCATGGGTCAATTTCATAGGTTATAGAATATATATTTTATTTCATTGAAAAAATGATAAATTATTTATTCCAGTTGTCTAGTTGGCCGTAGGAGTTCTAAGACTCGTCAAAGACCTTTCAAACTGCAAGCCTACAGCGAGTAACAAGGAAACCAAATTGGAAAAATGAATGAAGTGTTGCTTGAGATTACTCACTCTTCCCAGAGTTTACCAGAGATGTAAACTGAAACCGGTATCTCGAATCGAGATATCTCCAATTGGTATCTCCAATTAATGGCTGTGACAATTTGCAATTGCGTGCGTCCACATCGAAATTAAATATGTACTGACATCTTACATTGAATCTCTATTATTGATTAACCTTTTTCTCTCCATTTCCTCTAACAGAAAAGCTGAGCCCAGCAGGTAAATCCCTACTTTTAATGCATCGTGATTACAAAAGCGTAAAATCTCATTGAAGTGTGCGTGACGGAGAATTTTGTTAATGAAAGTACAAAAATAAAGAGAGAAAAAAACCCGGCTGGATGATTCGGAGCAATACGTTAATGGATTCGGGGTTAAGTTGGATGGAGAACGAAACTCAATCACAATCCCGAAGATCGAAGATTTTCATTCTGTAGACTTTGATAGCTGATTGAACTTTCTTGACATCTCAGGTCTTCACCTTTTGAAATGACTGCCTCTTTAATAAGAAGGATTAAAAATCTTTTTACGGGGTTTAAAGCTTCTTTTATATTCTTTACAGCTTATGCCTAAGATGGTGAGTAATAAGATGCTCAATAAGATTGAAAATACAATTTTTTACTAAATAAACTAATAAGCGTACTATGCCAGGAATCTAACAAATCCCTAATTTTTTATTATTGTTCCATTCATTCATTAGTTCAATAATTATCTCATAGACATGGCTTTAGGAATTCTCAAGGATATAGCACATGATTAATTCAATATTCATGATGGGTGTAAAAAATTGTCTGATGTGAAGTTTTTGTTCAAATGGTTGATACCCTGAAAATCTAAGAAATCGATTATCATTCTTAAAACAAAATACATCATCATCACCAACAATGAAGATTATATCATATGTGATTTATAAAGGCGTGAAGATGTGGATATTGAATAAAAATCTGTGATGGATGTAACGAATATTGGGGTAACCAATTTTCAGTCGATTTGAAGAAATTTGCAATATTCTACGAATGATTGCGGCCAAACCGCTGTATCGATCTTAAACGTTTCAGGTTTCGTTAGATGCAGTATATTATGCTCTTAAATTTTGGTCAGGATACAATTTTCTGTGAGATGTATAATTTTCGAATTGGAAGCGAAAAACAGAAGAAGTACCAAAAAACATGGCTTTTCGTGCATAATAAAATTAGCACAAGGAAATTTTGGTGGAATATGAGGGTTATAATATGTTTCACATTACTCACTCCTAAAAATCCCCATTTGTCCCGGATTTTGGAAGCGATCCCCCTTATTAATGACAATTGCACTGAACAATTAATTATCTATGCTAGCCAACTAATAATAATATTTTTAGTCATGAACTACAACAACATACTAAATGTTATTCGATTTTTAACTATTCCACTGCTCTTCTGTGCTACATAGAACATTCTCATCTTGAACTTTAAATTCCAAACTCGAAAATAATCCTTCGACATAGATCAGAATGGATCACTCATCCATTTCACTAGATTCAAATAGAAATCTAGAGTAGGATAAACGTCCTGTTTTCTCTTTATTGGAAAATTATAACTACTCATTGATTCCTAGTAACCTAAAACACGTTTTCGAATTTTAACTACAAAAACCATTGAAGACAAGTTCAACAATGAACAACAAAAAATGATTAAAGAATCATAACAAAGTAGTATGAAAATGTTAGGCTGAGCTGCGTTGATGAATCATAAGCTAAAGAGAAAGTGCTCGAAGATGGCGCGAATTGTGTAAAGATTGTGTTAAGGGAGAAAAACGTTTGCTCAAATTTGACTGACAACGTTGTAAGGGACAGGAAGAAACGGAGAGAGAGAGTGAAAGAGATTGAGTGTGTGAGAGAGAGAGAGATTGAATGAGACATTTAGAAGGAGCTTGTGAGAGAACGAGAGACATTCTTAGATTTCGCTAAGAGAATTGTGAGAAAAGAGACAAAATGAAGAGGGAAGAACAGAGAAAGGAAGGAGGAGAGATTGATAATGAGTCATGGACAGATATTAAGAGACAGTTTTGGAGAGAGAGACGGAGACAGAGAGAAGGAGAGAGTGATTCAAAGGAAAGATGTGAGAAAACTAGTGACATAGAAGATGTTCAGATTTGGATAACAAAATTGTGCACTAGAAGCAGGGAATAGCACTGAATTATCAGAGACAGAAAGATGATGAGTGATCAAGGGAGATAGTAAGAGAGTTATGGAGGGATTAAGTATTGCAATGATCAATGATGTAATAATATCGCCGGGACTAGGAAGGTGAGAAAATGAGTGACGTAAAAAATACTTGAATTTTGCTAAAAAAATTGTGAGAGTTAGGAGAAAACAAAGAGAGAGGTACAAAGAGCATGAGAATAACGAACGACAGAAGAATAGAAGGAGAGATGGAGAGAGTTAGAGAGAGGAGAGGAAAGAGAAAAGGAGAGTGTAGAGTATTGAAAAGATGTAGTGACGCCGGAGGTAAGGCGCGCCAAGTACCCGGTAAATTAATGGAAGAGCAACCTTTGACCCTCTGCTGCTGCTCAATCCGAAACTCTCTTATCTTCACTTATCTCTCTCTAAGATTCTCTCTCGTTCGTCAAACACTCTCCCCAGCCGCTGCCATTCTCTCAGCCACTTGATGACATCCCCTTGCAGCCTATTAGCAGCGCGATGTCTCTGGCGTCGTCATGTCAACCGTTGAGAATTTCCAATTTAAATGCAATTATCAGGGCGGTTTGCTACGGCGCTGATTCGTCGCCTAACGCCTATGGTGGAAGCCAGAAAAATGATGATAGTGAGCGATACATTATGATTAATGATGCACGCCGCTCCGTGCCGAATCGACAGCGTGCCTATGTTGAGACCGCTTCTTGGCTGCCTCTCCATTATATCAGCAGGCACTCTTCACGTTCAATCAATTTCCATGTCATGAAATTCATTGGGAACACTTTTATGAGTGTATATTACGGTTGAAAACAATTTCAATGTTTCTTGAAAATGACATTCGATCAAATGTAAGAAAAGTGTTCAGTATAATTTGATCTTAGAGAACCGGGAATTTCGATAATCTTAGTTATTTTATCACAGTTTAGATGTCATTAAAGAAACTTACGAAGCAAAGTTGATTCGCGAAATACTTGTTTAAAATACCCTCCATTGGGAGCCTGGCTAATCGTTAGTAAGGCTAGTCAGTCACTCCCTATATTTGGAGGCATATTAAATTGTTGCATTGCACTATATAGCTGCTTAACACAATGTTATTCAGCAGTGCTTTGTTCCCATCAATGGGTTGCGAAGACTAGCTTATGGTTGAGATGTCAATGTGCTAACCACACGTTACATCTTTTCTGGTTAATGATCATTCACCTCTGCTGATTCAGTCAAGTGGATGTGAAACTGGCAACCAGCTGGTAGGCCAAAGCCCACATAGGGCTGTTGAGCCATTGACAAACAAACAAACAAACAATACTTGTTTAAAATGAAAATGGAGTGGCTATTCTGCTGTATATACAGAGAGCGGCAGAAATACCTGATGTTTCCTGTTTGTGCACAGTACGGCAGTCAGGCGGTGGAAGGTGGTGGGGAGCACGGCGTTCTGAGGGCCACCATGTGCCATCTCAGTTGCTATGGAGCAGTGGTCCAGTGATCATCGTGCGTTCGTCATTGAGACGTATTTTAAAAGTGAGGATTTGAAATGTTTGACCTCCTCACTCAAAAAAGCACAGCCAAATAACAGTCTTCTTGAAAACCCCGCACCAGCTTGTGAATTTGGAACAATGCAGGGGCGTTCATGTAACTCTTGTTGGTTTGTGTCTGACCAATAGCAGTTTGTTTGTTGACATACCCATCAAGATGAAATGGAGCCTCATCACTCATTAAAAGAATTGTTTCATCATCCTTCAAATCAATAATTTATTCTGAAAATCTCTGGTGATTAGCGTAGTCATCAGGTTTCAGCTTTCGAACAATTCAAATTTTTTAAGGGTAAAAGTTTAGCTCCTCTTGCAATATGCTTCTTACTGACCTGAAGTACATTCGAAGAACAGCAGCTTGTCTACGTACGGGTTAATAGGGGCTAGTCAGCATGGCTTGCCTCACTCCCTCAACGTTTTCCAGCGTTCTCACTGACCTTTGACGTCCTTCATGCTTTTGTTTTGAAGTTGAACCAGTTGACCTAAAGTTCTTGACCCACAACTTGATGGTGTTACCGGAGGAAACTTTTCCCTTTCAACCCAGAAGAAAGTGTCTACAAACACAAAGCTGTCATTGCGTGACCACAGAATCCCCACTTTTGAAATACGTCTCAAAGACGAACGCATGATGTCGACTGGACCACTGCTCCATGGCAACTAAAATGGTACATGGTGGGTTCCAGAACACCGCACTCCTCACCGCCTTCACCCACTAGGCCATACTGTGTAGTAAACAAACAAAAACCATCATGTACAGCAGGATTCTTTTAAATTGTCAGAAACAGCTGATTGATGTACGCTCGTTTACTAACGTAAAATCAGCTGTTTTCTGACAAGTTAAAAGAATCCTGCTATATTTCTGCTGCTCTCTGTATAGATGGGCCAAAATTTTTGGCACTTGGCAGCTGGCTTCTACTAACTGCATTGAAAACATTGCCTGCTGCTTCAAATCTTCAAATCCGCCCTAATATGTGATCATGCTCTCAGCTGATCGTTGCTTGTAGTTGCCCAATACGAGAATTCTCAGAAAAGTACCCGCGCTACCCTCCCCATCATAGCTTGACCGGTTCTGGTCAAGTGCCAGGAGATTTTGGCCCATCTATACATGATCACGATCACGTTTCGTCAAATTGAGAAAAACCTTAATATACAGCTTTTACATCAACTTGTTCGGAAAATTTGTACAAATGTGAAATGAGAGAGAATATTTCTAAGCGACAAGTATGTTGTATTGAGGTTTTATTCTATAGAAAGGCACCTACAACCATTCACGATGAATTTTAATATCATAGTCATAGTTCCACTCGATAATTTGTGAAGTGTTGTATTGTTTTTTCGATGCTTGGAGTTCATTCAAGTTTATTTCCAAGCATTTCATTATAAACATCCAATAGAAGTTGATTGAATTATTATTGTTTCATGGTTTTCTCATTGCTTTGTTTATTCCATTTTTCCACATAAAACTCACAATGGAAAAAGTCATAGATAATATGAGTTCGTTCTATACGAATTTGAACCAGGCTTTTAATATTGATGAGCCTGATCCAGTTATTGTTGCTCAGTAAGTTCCAACTCTGATTTCAATTAGCATCTTCATCACACATATACGCATCGTCCTTAATTTTTCAAAGCGCCACGTATGGCTGACCTATATTACTCTGAATTCTCCAATACAATCTCCGCTCCAGCAACTTTTTTGTTTTCCCCCATCTGGCAACATACTCACCGATGAAGCTTTTAGCGGCTATCTCGCACAGGCTGATTCCCAATGGTAGGCATTGCAGCATCTGGTAAGCAGCGGCGGTGGCTGGAATGCAAAAACATTTCTTTAATTCATCATCTGCAATCTGAATCAGCGATGTGGTGGGCGGGAGGGGTAGCTCACGTGTTTATTCAGCATGGCGCATTTCACTAACTCTTTTTCCCTTTCTCTATCTCTCTCTCTCTTCACATAACACCCGACCGATTCCAGTTGCAGACCGGCTCTGTCTGCACTTTGTTTCTGCATCGCTATGAAATATTCATTCAGATGCCGGCTCGGACTATCATGCTGGCGACTGAGGCGTGCTCTGGTGGTGAAGAGTGCAACCAACCATTATCGCGCCCAGATTTACATTGCTTTGATGTTTATAATTTCATTAGGGCAACAATGCTACTACTTTACCGCTCGCTACCTGTTCCTTTTGTGGTGCAAGCTTCGAAAAGAACCACTCAAGGCCAACAACTGACTCTCCGCAAACCTCTTCATCCCTCTCACCCTCTCATTCTCACACTATCTCAAACTCTCTCTCTCCCCCACACCCTCTCTCAATCCTACTATTACTATTCCACACTCATTCTCTCTTACAGCTATAAGGGTGTATCCTTCTTACCCTCTCTCGTACCCAAACTCTCTCACACTCTCCCTCTCTCTTTCTCTCCACTCTCATTCCCCCTCATACTTTTACTCTCTCACTCTCTTTCTCTCTATATCTCAGTCCTTCGTTAACGTTATTCCTCTCTCTCTCACTATCCCTTGCTTTCATCACTATCACTCTCAGAACTCAGATCACTTTTCCTTACTTTTCGTAGTAGGTCCTCGCTCTTTCAGTTTCTTGCGTTTTCTTATTCTTTCTATTCATGGTCTTTCAGTTTTCACCCACTTTTTCACTCCCAAAATTCCCCTCCCAATCTTTGATTATTCTTCAGTAATCAAAGATTGGGATAAAATTCTGGATTATAATAGTGAATTTATACAACTAATTATTCATCGAATGTACATAAGCTTATGAATTATGCAATTAGAAGATGTAAAGCGAAAACATACTGATATTATACTAATTGTGTGTTATCCACATAAAAAGGCGAAGTTTAGACATATGAATGTCCATTCTTGGAAAAAGAGATACATAGAAATCCTTTTCATCAACAGTTTACCTTGGAGTGAGAGAATGCAAGTTGAAGTGAGATATAATGAGCGGAAAGAAGAGAACATCGGAATCTTGTTTTCACAAGAATTTTGTTTCCACAATAATAATACATTACATTTGGTGTAATGTATACATTACATTTGGTGTTATTCTTGAAATTATGCATAAAATGAACAAGATTTAGATATACTCTCTAAATCAATCTCTACTCTATGCTTTCTCGCATCGGCACCCAAAGAATTTTCTTTCCTTTCGTACTCATTCCGAGTTATTATGCTGATTATATTCACGTCTTTCCCGATCCATGCATGTAATTTTCAGTTTCCGCTCACCTTTCGCGCAGTCTCCTTTCCTTCCCTCCACACATTATACGTCCATCCTTTTCTCTCTTCTCTTCATTTTTTCTCTTTCTATGTTACTGCCCTTCACTTGTGATTCTTCTCAGCTTCTCCGCTCCTGGTAACTTCTCCTCCTTAATTCCGACTCTCTCCCTCTTTCCTTATTGATATTTTCTCTCCCAATTTACCTACTCTATATTCCTTCCTGTATTATCTCCCTTATTTAGACTACCTACCTCGTTCTATTTTCCTCGCTCCACCCCTTTCTATTTGTTTTAAATCCTCTCAACCTCAGCTCCACTATTTTCTCTCTCTTGTCATCACTTTCTGTCTCTCTCTCTCCCTCTTTCATCACACACGACGGATTCCAAGACCTAATTTCACTCATACTCCAGAAAAATCTCACATCTTTGAATCCTTGAAGGTGTCTCTGAATTTGAAATTTATCACAACTCCACGTTGAAACGAGGCTGGAAAATGAATAAAATATAAGCAGCCTTCTAGCTTGTCACTTTTGTTTGGGGCCTTCTTTATGAGGAAATTTCAGCGAGCACAAAGTATGATAAGATCGCCAGGATTTTTCTCATTGCTCTTACTAGCTCACTTATTGTATTCACAGTCTTTCAACCAGCTGGAAAATGTTCGCCTGGTAGCTACCGCCAACATCTTCCATTTTCCTTGTGATGCTTCTCTCATAATAATCGGGGTTTCAGTAAGTATTCAATAAGTGATAAGTGAAGGAGGAAAGTGCTTACAAATTAAAATTCAAATCTCAAAGAAAAGAATGTTTTTTCACTCATCCCCTCACTGCATTAGATTTATCATCATCATCATCATCTTACAAGGTTTAGGCTCTATTGGCCTGTTCCGGCATCCATTTTTTCCTCGGTCTCCCCACGTCTCGTTTTCCTGCAGGTTTGTACTGCCATGCCTGCATTGGAAGCCTATTGGATGACATTCTTAGTAGATGACTTGACCAGTTTTCTCGATTTCTTTTCAATATAGTCAATAGAGGTTCCACTTTTTATCATCTCTTATGTTGTCATTGCGGATCTTATCTAATCGAGTGCAACCTTTGACCGCTCTTAAAAATCTCATTTCAGCAGCTTGTATACGAGATTCAGTTGTTTTGATAGAAACCCATGCCTCACTACCATATGATATTAGCGGTACTGCCATTGTTTTATAAAATTTCAGTTGGGTATCTTTCCTTGTTCTCCTACCCAAGGCTCTCCTTATACTGCCGCAAACAGCACTGAATCTTGCTAATTTTTCTCCAATGTCACTATCCATATCATATGAAATGCGGCATCCCAAGTAGCTGAAATCTCTAACTTGATCTACTGTCTGGTTGTCAAGAACAATTTTTGACCTAACCGGCCACTTCCCTCTGAATGCCATTGTTTTGGACTTTTGGGGTGAGATTTTCATGCCAAAGTCTGCTCCAATTTTATTAAGCTTGAATATCGCATATTGTAGTTTGTCCTCTGAGTTGAAAATTATTACAGTGTCGTCTGCATACAGTAGAGAATTTACAAAGGTGTTATTGGAAAGCTGAATGCCTGAGTCAACATATCGATTCCAAATATCTAGAATCTCGTCAGTATATATATTGAACAAAGTCGGGGACATTGGGCAACCTTGTCTTACACCTTTATTTATTTTAATTTTCTCTGTTTTTCTATTATTGCCGAACGTGATTATAATGTCTGTATTGATGTATACACCCGCAATTGCAGCAACAAGATGTTTGGGATATCCTTTTTTGAGCATTATTTCCCACAATTGGGCTCTTGAAACATTATCAAAAGCTTTCTGCCAATCAATGAAAGCCATATGAGTTTCGCAATTGTATTCACGATTCTTCTCAATTATTTGTTTCAAGGTGAATACAGCGTCCATACATGAACGACCTCGGCGAAAACCCATTTGCTCTTCTCCTATCAGTGTCTCTGCAATCACTCTTAATCGCCTATTCAGAACGTCAGCATACAGTTTATAAGCAATGTTCAGAAGGCTTATTCCACGATAGTTCTCTGGATCAGTTCTATCTTTTTTCTTATAAATTGACACTACTTTAGACGTTTCCCACTCTGTAGGAATCCTATGGGTCTTCCAGCACATATTGTACAACGACAATAGTCTCAAATGCAGGAAAATTCCTCCATACTTTATGAGCTCCATATTTACTCCATCCAGACCACTCGCTTTTCTGTTTTTAGACAGTCTAATCACTAGCAGCAGCTCATCAATGGTGATGTCATCAACTTGGCATTCAACACATGGTACCATATCTCTTTCTTGCACTGTTTCATCAAACCACAAGTTCTTGTAATGTTTAGTCCATTCCATTCCAGAGATACAATCGATTTTCACATTTTCCTTCCTCGATTTGCTCATTGACTTGAGAAATTTATAGGCGAATTCTTGTCTGCCATGTAAATCGTTCTCAACATTTGAAATGAAGACATCCCAAGCATGTTGAGTCGCTTGCCTTGTAACCCTTTTTGCATAATTTCTTGCCTGTTTATAAATTTCACTATTATTATCTGTTGGGTTATTTAGCCAGTTCTTGTAAGACTTTTGCTTTGCATTTATTGCATCTCTAATTTCATCATTCCAAACATTTAATCCTTTCCGGTTTTGGCGTTTTATTCGAGTACCAAGTGCTTCTGTGGCAGCCTGCTTGATTATATTTTGTAGACTTCCCCATTCCTCATCTATGGTGTCCATTGTTGGTATTCTAGATAGGTAGGTGATCAATCGATTTTGGTATAGTTGTTTTATACTCTCCTCTTGCAATAGACCAACCTTGAAAACTTTTTCATCAATCACTTTTTTTGGAGATGAGGTATGGTACCATTTAGCAAACAAATCGATCTTTCCTACCAGCAAGTAGTGATCAGAGTGAATATCTTTACCTCTGAAAACCCTGACATCTCTTACTTGCTTTGCTAGTCGCTGATTCACCATGATGTAGTCAATAATTGATTTACTTCCTCTTGCTGACCACGTGAATTTATGGATATCTCTTTTCCTGAAAAATGTGTTGGTGATTTTTAATTGGTTGTAGGAAACAAAATCTCGAAGTTTCTCTCCATTCCTGTTTATGACCGCTTCTCCAAAAGTGCCAACACATTTGGGCAATGGCTGATTTCCCACTCTCCCATTCATATCGCCTAGCACAAGAAGATCATCTTGCTCTTTTATACTATCGACAACCTTCTGTAGCTGTAAATAGAACACCTCCGTTTCTTCTTTTTTCCTAGGGTCTGTGCTGTCTTCAGGAGCATATACGCCAATAATCGAAAAGTGTCCTCTGTCATGTTTGATTCTCACTGTAATAATTCTCTCACTTACAAACTTATAATCTTTAATTTTTGATTGCAGATCTCTAGCTATGAAAATGGCAACTCCCTTGCTAGCTCTCTGTTCTTTATCTACTCCGCTGTATATTACGACATAATTTCCAACATATTTAGTTCCTGATAACTTCATTTTCGTTTCTGTTATGACAGCTATCTTTATACCGGAGCTCTCTAGAATCTTTGCTAGTTCAATTTCTTTTGAAAAAAGTCCTCTCACATTCCAAGTAGCTATTTTCATTGTTTCCGTTATCCATTTATTCTTAGAATTTGGTGTTCCTTTAATTTTTTTCCTTAAATTTCGGTCCCGATCCGAGGCTAAATTTTGATGCTTGCCAGTAATTAATTTATCCCCTGGCCGCGGTACGAACGCGGCGCAGGTTAAGTTCAGCGGTGGGGCCGCCACCTCGCTGCATCTGAACGTACACAGGATTTGTGTAGGGTTGACATTAGATTTATCTATTCCTATCATTGGATTTTTATCTCTGTTCTGTAACTCTTGTAAATACATAAATAAATTGAATCATTAACTTCAATCGCACATAGACTAACAATCATAGACCATCTATCGCATAGTCAATCTATTTTTCCATCATTAATCTATAAGTGTTGCGTTCATCGAGTACAGTGTCCCCGGATTGTGCCACATACATCTGATCCTAGCTGAAAAAGTCGACAGAACGCATTTTCAACAGAAAAACGGCAAAAGTGCGCTCTTCATGATATTATCTTATGAAATAGCATTGGAATAATTCTCACTGCATGATCGGTAATGAAAAGTTATAAGTTGTGAGAATGTTGGGTGGCTACCTGGTAAAACATTATTCGTTACCAAGAAAGAAGTACCACGTGATTAGCCACATGCTAACCTAAATCTATCAATACATACACATACTAACCTATTATCATAATCTACATGATCAAATGAAGGTCGAAAAGTTGTTATTCCAACTAATAACATGTTAACGTTATAAGTAAGAGTGTTATGTGAGTAATCTAAAATTTGCTGAAATGAAAATCTGAGAAAACTACGGTTGCTCATGGTGATCACACACTCAGTTATTCAGGATAGTTACCCGACGTCACTCAAGTTAGCTAGAGATCCTTCTTCAGATCGGCTGAGTATACTTAACAGGGCTTAGCACGTTCTACGGTATGAAAACATATCCGCGGGGCCCTTCGATTTGGGACCTAGCGGCTCACAAGTGAGCTCTCTCAACCTTAAGGCATGACGTGACTAGAAACGGAGCCGGCGATATATATTTGAGAAATATTCTGTGTATAAATAACATGTCCGATATATATATATATGTACATGATATTATCATGTGCGAGACGGTGGCATTTCAACTGCCCTGAATCACATCCTGGCCTGAAAGGTAACGTGGGAATGTATTGTGAACTGTGTCTGGAATTGTAAAAGAGATGAAAGGGAATATCACTGACTGTTCTCTACTACAATTCGCAATACAGCGCAATATTCAGTATATAGATGTTTATAACCAATATTTATGGTTAAAATAATGATTGAGAAAGAAATACTTCATATACTACGTTGTCAGAGAACGGATTAGGAGATCATATTGTAACAATTATTATAGATTGATAATGTTGGTATGATTATTATTTCTTACTCACGAAAGTAGGCATGTTAAGCTCTTCTTTTCGAATATATGGGCAAATTATTATCGCCGTTGTTTTTCCCAGTAATGATCAAAAATATTAGCCTACTTAAATTTAGTTTTAAATTTCATCTATTTCAATTTATATTTCATATTTCATATTCATATTTTGAACATTTTGTAATGTTTACATGTGTAGAGGAATAAATGGGAATAAAAATATTCGCGTATTTGTAAAATTATTGATCGGGTTATTGCATGACATGTGTGAAAATATATGTAGATGATAGATATTGTTATGTTTGTGTGTATTAAATGGAATTTAGTCTTGTCTAAATGTTACATTGTCTGAGAAAATTTTATATTATGTGTTTCTATGCCATCAATTGTAAATCTTTTAAGATGAATAATAGATTCCTGAACCTCCCTGAAAATAAACTCTTCATCTTAGGGAGCTCCAGGGAGCGATAAGGGATGCTTTGTGATAAGCTTCCATATGTTCTAAAATACAAGAATTATTTATAGACTATAAATATATAATTTTTATGAATACCTCATTTTCACTCTATCATTCCAGAAATCATGAATCACTGTACCTTGATTGACATGAATTTTAAATTACAGTCAATTTTCTTTCACGTTCTCTCCACAAGCATGTAAATTTGCTCGACCTCGAAATTGCAAGTTATGCAGAAAGTTCGCCACGAAACCTTACAGCAAGCCTTGGCTAGTGTATTATCTTAAAAAAAGTCTCACCAATTAATTAGTGACCTCTTTTCTCCTGGGACCTCTTAACTTCAAACTTTACGTTCGATGCTTTACTCTGAAAAACTGTTTTTGGTCATAAAATTATCTTTGATGGTATTATTATTGATTCCGTACAGATCAGGAAAGGCCTGCATCAAACTGAAAAACCGTGGTGTTTTATAGAGTTGAAATTCATTGTCAGTGGTGACTTTTGATCCAGTTTCCTTTGTTTCTGTCACAGCTTCCGCTAATCCCGCCACCCGTTATCACTTTCCGTTTCTCTGCTTTTCCAAACGGTCGTTTTCGTTTTTGTTTTGCTCCCCTCCTCTATTGATGACGAAACGTTTTTCTCACTTTTTGTCCGTCTCCCCCCCCCTAACGCATCTTTGGCGTCAAAAGCAGGCAAGCGAGAAGCTCTCTGCCTGTTAATTTTACGAGGCTACACTTCCCTCTTAACTTCTCTTCTGAACTTTGGCGCAAAGAAATTAAGAGCTCGTTGTCTCACCATTATTATTCGGGCGGTACTTTTTTTCCCTTCCAAGTCGCTTTTATAGTCACATCAGAAACAGCAGTCGCTGTTCAGTAAACTCACCTCTTTTTTCGGTTTCTAATTAGAATATCTAAAATCAAGTTTTGTTTTTTCCCCAATTAGCCTAAAAAGCTACGCATCTGGTCCTCTATTCAAATTTTCCCCCTTTTTTGTTGTTACAAATAGAGAAGTCTCCAACTTCCATTTTTGTGACTTTCACTATACTGAAAGTGAATAATTCATAATAAATTTTTGTTCTCACTTGTTGTAGATCCATCTTCTTTCTTCACTTGAGGAATTTGTTACTATAGCTATGACCACAATATGTGTGTACTATTTTCACTTTTTAGGATTTTAAGTGTCAACAATACTATCAGGATCCAATATTATCAAGATATGAACTGAGTTTTGAACTGTAATTTAGATTTGTAACTGAACAAATATCAACTAATAGTACAATATGTGTGTACTATTTTCACTTTTTAGGATTTTAAGTGTCAACAATACTATCAGGATCCAATATTATCAAGATATGAACTGAGTTTTGAACTGTAATTTAGATTTGTAACTGAACAAATAGCAACTAATATAACTAATAACTACACTAATCAACTTGTTAATTTTCTAGTATACTAGTTAACTAGTTAATATATAACAATAATAGTATACTAATTAATATACTAGTATTTTAACTAACTAGTAAATACAGTATAACTGATGGTAACTTGTAGTAATAGTGAACAACTCATAAATAAACAAAGTTTTAATACACATCATTTCTACCACATCCTTTTCCTTTTCAACCTTTTGATTTCCTTTTTTTTGACGCCATCTTAATACATAGGAAACCATTCATTAAATAGTTTTCTATTCCCCCCCTTCTTTTCACCACTTTCATCTTCTCAGCTTCTTGTTTTTATCCACATTCTATTTTTTTCTAATCTCATCTTTGTACTTGATGCATGTTTTCTGGAATAATTGTGAATGTGATAAATTGAATTAAAATTCATTCCCTCTGCCACACATACAAGGAAGGTTGTAATTGAATGATTCAGTTGCGATAATGAAATCAATTTCATTAATCTCAATATTTATTTATTAGTAGTGATTCATTTATTTATCGCCCGTGGTTTCAAGGCAAACACATTTTCTGCTTCCATGTTCTGAGGATCTATTCAGTAGAAAAATGTATGATTCTGAGGTCCATTCTTCAACGATTTAACATCATCACTCACTTTGTCATCTGAATTCTTCCTGAGGATATAATAACAGGGCAGAGAACGAGAGTCGTTATTGAATGTTTTTCTTCCATTCCTCCCACTCTCTGCGCCACCCACCAACCCCCTCCCACAACAGCTCGGATGATACTTCTGGTATTCTTTTCTTTGCTTTTGTTACTATAGCAGATCCGGAAAACGACAATCGGCAATTGTTTTCTTTCTCATGTTTTCAATTTCCTCTGATCGGGAAATGGAAGAGCTGCAGTCAAACAGCCTTGGATTATTGTTGAGGAGTGTGTTTTCAGCGAGATGTTATTGTCCATGTGGAGCTCTGGAACCATTAGAATCCATAAGTAACATTCAAGAGTTGTAAATAGGTGGAATAATTCAATTATTTAGTAACGGAATCCAATCGCTGTAATCTTAACTTCCTGAGAATATGATAGTTTCTAAAAACTCCCCGAGCACATTGGAAATAATAATGATTTCATTTCATTTATAATTTCAAGACGGAATGATAATCATTTTTGTCTGAGCTTGAGATATTCTTTGTTAGTCAATGTATAAAATATACTCTGAATACAAGGCACGAATATCGTCACTATCGCCTTTTGATACGTACTCATCCCGATCAGCAGAATTTATTTTGTAGGTTTGGTGGTGGATAAAAGTATTTGATTGCGATTGATTGAAAATTACAATTCATAAACTTATTTGATATGATGGGCTGGCATTATTTAACACAAGGGAATATAAGGAAATATTGGGTTATATTGTTTATTTGAGATCAAATAAAAACACAATTATTATGAGGTGAATTATTGGTAAAGAGATGAATGTTGCCAATTCCACAAAAATTGAGTTTATATTAAACCATTTTTGGGAATTGACAACATTTTATTCTTTTACATATTCACCTTATTATGAAGATGTTTCACAACATATCTGAAGAAAATTTCATAAATTTTAGTGTGAATTTTATAATATTATTAGCCTATGTTTGTGACAATTGGCTGCCGAGGAACAGCTTTTCTCTTACATGAAAGGGAATATTCCTTTCCTCAATTTATTGAAAAACTCGCCACTATATAGTTCAATATCAATACTATAGCAAGGGTCTCCCCACCAATAAAAGCCATACGATAAAAAAAACTATAGTATTTTTAGGTGGGTGAGATTAATGAATAAATAGTTTTCAAGATTTTATAGTTTTTTCTTCCATATTTGTTGAATTTATTGCAAGCCTCTGTTGATTCCAGAATACATTAATGGCTAGCATCCTGGAATACATACTATTCTGTACTGTCAATATAAAATGAATATAATAATTGGTTCATTACACTGCAGACTATCGTAGGAAAATATTTAATTTGTTCTATAGAATCACATTAATTACATTTTATTGCGTTTATTCGTGAATTTATTTATTCATCAAATTAAATTTATTAATTTTATTCTACCTGTTACTCATTTCCTTTTCCATTTTCTCTTTCAACCCGATGATGATCAATTTTGAAGGAGATTTTCGCTGGTATTTTTTTGGATTTTTACATTCAATGATTCAATGATTATACACGAGTACACAAGTACGCTTCATACAAAGAAGAACTGGATTTTTTAACCATCTCATACCATCTCATGTCACCCCATTATTCAATCTTCCATATCAATAAACATGAGAGTCTGGCAATATTTTATCATCCCCTTTTTTGTGATTAAGAGCTGTAGTAACGTGTAAGAAGAAAAACCCGGCCGGGGAATTTCTGTTAAAAAAGTGATGACAGCATGAAAACTTCTCAGAGAGATTTGTGGCCTGTTCTGAATATGGATGAGGTTGAAATGCTTGTAATTTACTCTAGGATAATTTATTTTGTAGGGGCGGTTGAATTGAAAAATTGTTTTTCTGTTCGTGTTGGGAGGTTTTTCCATTTTTGAGGGAAGAAAAACTGTTCTTTCTTTGCTACAAGTTTAATTGATAGTCTTTTAGAAATTCATTGTTGAGAGAATAGGAGAGCAATTATAAATATGACTTCATCCCATTATTTTATTATTATGTTAATTTTTTATAATCCAATAGTTTCTGGAAAAATGCTTCCTATTTCGATGGGTTCGTTACCTCGTATCAAGAATGAACATAATTATGGAGTCATATCCAATATAAAACATAAAAATAATAATGTATGTATTATACTTACTTACTTGAGCGAGGTATCTTACAGCTCAAGGCCGTTTCTCGCATCTACCTCCATTTAACTCTATCTTGCGTATCTGCAGGAGTCAGTTGTCTCGAAGCCATGGAGCTTTGTATTTCTTGCTCCCATTGCCTTGGAGGGCGTCCCCTTTTCCTCCGTTCTAGAGGCTTCCATTGCATCAGGAATTTAGGCCATCTGATATCCACCATCCTCATGTATGTATGTATGCATGAGCATGTATGTATTATACGACACAGTATTATTTTATTAAATTTTTAGGATGTATAATCTTTCCTCATTCTTGTAGATTCCACTGTTAATCGGCTATTTTCACTTCCCTATAATTTATCCAAATCATTGAATGCTTGCTGAGTCAAAAAATCATTAGTTCGCTTATTTTAAGGTAAGAATCATTCATCAATGCAATCAAGGAGCTATGTAAACAAAGAGCATAGGATTCAACTATCCGCTAGTACGCTAACAATACATATACTTGTATTGATATGAACTTATCATACAGGTTGCTACTCGCTAAATGCTAGTTGATCGCGTGACTCACTATAACAGGCGATAGGAGCTTGAGAAGTTGGACCTATTAGAATTTGAAGCTAGAAAGACCCAGCCAACGCGCTACTCTTGGTAATGGTTGATGCTAAAATCTATGCCACATTTTGTTTCTTAGTAGCAACCACTTTGATATCTGCTTGTAAAGTAGCCTAGTGTGCCACAGGCTTTAGATGCATGAGTAGTTTTTGTTTTTTCCCTCATTTGGAGAATAATGTTTGTCAATAGGATGGATTTGCATTGTTGAAGGCCAATCCTTGAAAACTAGGAACAAAATTGTACCGCAATTTTCTGTTAACTCCGAGCTGGAACATTTTCGAGGGGTATTCCATTATATTTTCTATCACTATTCAAAGTTGGCTGTTCCGCTTCAATGATGTGCTCGAACACAATGAGTGGTCATGCACATGCATGTTGACTGGCGTTCAAACGCAAATCCAGAGCTTGACCCGAACCCAGGGTATTAAGCGGTGACCACAAGAGAGAAGATGATGAGATCTCAGTCCTTCTGACTTAATGGAATCTGACCTCCGGCTCACACACTTGGCTGTAGAGTCACTGACAATACTCTGTCGAGTTGGTGGGAGCATCCATTAGCGTTGCAACAAAGCCTTTTCTGGCTTAACCCTACTTTAATTGAATTCGTATCAAGTAATCTTCAACTCTCGTCTGTATTCTGGCGATACGACGAAGAAATGCCTGTGAACACCGTGAACTGTGAAATGGGGATGAGTGCCACTTGGGATTTCACAGGAATAGAATTAGATAAAGGAACGTGGATGGAAAAGTGAAGAGTGGTAGGTGGAAAAAGAGTAACCATGGAGGGGTAAGAGTGAAAAGCAGGAAAAGTGTTCAGGAGAGAAAGAGACGAACAAAATCATAGAAATTTATGTTATTGAGCTCTACTGATTACTCAATATATTCCACTTAATAAACGAAATCTCCCTGGATTCGAACTACATAATTATTTTTGTATGTTAACTTAGTTGCAGAGGGCAGAAAAAATTTCAGATGAGATAGAAGCGTAAAATATTATAATAAAAATAATTTGAAGGTAATTCTATCAAGTGGAATAATGAAATTCAAATAATAATTGGAATGAGACTGGGCTCTAACTATTTTTGTATGATTACCTAGATTGGTTACGGGAGGCAAAAACAGTGTTTGGGAGTGTAAAAAACTATAAAAAATTTGAAGAGTTCAAGGTAATGAGATATTTCCTGATTAAATTTATGAAATTCACAAAATAAATTGAAATAATATCACTAAAATTTGTAAATCTTATTCATTGTGATTTTGAGAGCCCGGATGTTATTATTTGAATGAACCCCTTCTATTAAATTTAGCTTCAGTTCAAATACAATAGTATGCTTCAGATATGCAACAGTAACAACAGTTGATGTAGAAAGGTCTGTGAAAAGACTGGAAAATATTCTTTCAGAAAGAGAACAAAATTCAAAGTCAAAAAACTTCAAGAAACACATATTAATCATGTGCAACCAGTAGAAAAAACTCATTAGAGTTGAAATTTTATTAGTTGAAATTCAATTAAAGATTGAGTTGAGTATTATAATAATTGAGTTTGAAATTCAATATTATAATTTAATTTGAATTTAATATTCAAAGATGACTTAAGTCATACAATTTTTCCCAATTCACTAAGCAGTACAGAGGTTGATCATAATATTCAGATATTGCATTTAGGTTAACCCGATTGATTTTGAAATAAATCCTGCTAGAATATTCATCTATCTTGACAGGAGGCACTTTTGAAAATCACAAATTAGAAATTATCTTAAAGTGGAAGCGGAAATCCTTATTTTTGTGATACATGCCTCCAATAGGCCTACAGCAAGTCGACTATTAAAAAGTGAATGAGGGATTTTCCTCTTTTGCAGTTTCCGCTGCTTTAATGAAATCCCTTGTTTCTGCTGGCGGTCGTTCTGATGTCTCAGTCCAGATTAATCGAAAGCCTCTCTCTTCTACCCACCAAAAAGTTCTGGCCAATAAGGACGTCGGATTTTGAAATTCGATTTCTTCTGCAGAGTACACAGCGCAAATTCCTCGTGTTCACCTATGAATAACATCGCAATCAGTTCAGTGACACAGGATGGATATCATAGGATAATATCAATAAGATTTGTAATTGAAAGTGTTTTTTTATATTTCTGGCAATTGCTTTGTTTCGAAATCATAAAATTTAAATTTCATGAAGGCATATTACGAAACAGTGAGTGAAATCTATACCATTTCTGAGGGATAGCTGTATGACCATTGAGTATATTACAATACAAACTTATGTACCTTTGTTTGGTTAAGTAATAGAAAAGAATAAAACTTGGTTATTATTTTCTAAATAGATTCAATGAGCTGATAGAATTAATGAGCTGTTAGTGCACGATCTTTTCAATCTTAATTCATATTATATTTCCAATTGGAAGCTATGATAATAGCTATTTGAATTGAGATGTTTGTATTTTTAAATCTACATTTGGTATTTTTGTTCAAATTTTCAAATATATATATATATATATATATTTCAATATATATATATATGTATTTTGATATATATATCACATATATATATGTATAATTATATATTGACCGAAGTATTATACGGTAAAATAAATAATATTGAGTAAATTAATATTTAGTAACAATGTTACTGTAACATAATCTCATATGTGGTAAACACAAGCATAAAACTACACACTGAAAACGCATGACAGTGCAATGTGTGACAAAATGACTGATACAAAGATTTGACGGTAAGTTTCAGAGACTGTCCAGTGATAGTGTCAGTGGCAGATTCGAAGGGGGGGAGGGGCCAAGGGGCGGTCTCCCCCCTCAGGCTGAGAGGTTTTTTAAAATACTTGGAATACTGTAGAAAAATAGTGTAGTTATCTACTTTGCATGTTGTTAAACATGTTTTGCAACTATATCTTTATCATCAATCTAATAAATATAATCCAATTTATTCAATATAATCTAATTGATCCAATCAATTCAATAATAAACGCAAATATCGCTTAAATCAATAGAATTCACGTTAGAGGGGGATCCACAACTAAGTTCGTCCCCCCTCCTGATTCTAAAGCTGGATCCGCCATTAGATAGTGTAATCTTAGAATGTAAAACTTCTGAATGGTAAGCTCAGTTAAGATTTCCATACAATTCTATTTTATTAGTTCTATTGTTCCAGTTTCAAATTTATTATTCTCAAGAGACACATGAAATTTAAGAGCTCATATATGCCTTCACCACTCATCGCTATCTCGGAAAATAACGGCAGTTATCCTATTCCATTTCAACTCTGTAATAGAATAACTTCAATACTGTTTTTAGAGAGATAACTTCAATTCTGTTTTCACCATCACAAAATCAACACATCTGTCGTCTGGGTCTGGATCTGAGAGACAGATCCAAAAATAGCTGGGACCGACGCTGCGTTTGGCACGGATATAGGACAGATCTGATAAGTAATTCATGCAAAACTCATTGATCAATACTGTGGCAGAGCCACAAATATTACTGTAGCTGTTACTTTGCCGTTACAGTAGAATTACTGTGCCTGAAACATCCTATTTTCTGCTGTTTGCTTATCATCACCAACATCGACGGTCAGTTAATCTCCACTGAATAGAGCTTAGTCGCTTATCCTCTCAATTATTAAATTTTGAAAAGGCTTTCATGATAATTTTCATCTGGCTTGAGCCAACAAGAGTGGCGCCGTTATGATGATACTCTCAGCTCATTGTAGACTTGATCCGAGATCAGTTTATAAACGTCTGACGCGATCATGTACATTATTATTCATTGATTGAATGGAGTGAATAGTGTACCACAAATAGTGTCTTCTTGCCTGTAGTGATGCCCACGAAAGCCCTAGGCTTGTGCATGGGTGATGGGAATGATAATGATGAGAAATTTTGAATTATTTGTTTTTTCAGATTGGTTTCTACTTGTTCGCAGATTTGACAGCTAGTGGGATCGGGATTTACTTCCCAATAAATATAAATGAATGAATGGTTGTATAGCTTTACGTCCACTCTGAGCCACTGATGGTTGTACTACATTCCCAAGCTACTACAGTTCTCATTTCAGTTTTAAATACAGTGTAACATTTCCAGCATATTCGGATCGGATCATGCTTGATCTTTTAGACTCACATTGAAAAATAAAATCAAAATGTATTAGTATAAGAAGTTCAATATGATGTATCTTGATATAATCGGGCTGATCATTCATTAATAAACATAATTTAATCATGATATGCTTATCAGTATCTACTCATGTTTATGGACTAGATACTCGTATTATTATCGTTATCATTATTCTTCAAAATTATTGGTTGGAAGACAGGCGTCTTAGCTTGTCTTATTTGATTAGCTGATAACGTAGCTACAAACGATAACCAATTTTTGTTTCTTCCCCACTTGCGTGCTTGTATTTCAAATCTCGCTTCTTATAACCTCATTCTTCTTAATGTCTGATTTCCTGAGTAAGTACGGCCACACAAAAGATCACTACACTGGATGAAACACACATAATTCTGTTAAGAGGGACTCGGCTCAAGATTCTCTTGTAGTACCAAGTCGAAGGAGCAACCGGTACTCTCAGTTATTATATTCCTAATGAGAGGGTATTATTTCTCTGGTGAGTTTCTGCTATATATTGAGATGTGAGAGTTGCTCTGTGTCTGTATTCTCTACAGGGTAGGACGATACAGATTGAATAGTGGTCCAGTGTGTATGCTAAGCTAAACTATTGTTGAACTATTATGAGAATTTCAATGGTCAAGCCGCTTATATTGCTCTGCCTCTTAGCTATTGTTTCACTGGATTATGCTAAATTAGAATGGCTAGGCTATAATAAGAGGAGAGAGGCTTTGGGTCCCTCAATGCTTATCATGCTTTTGAAGCTTATCAATTTTGATCTTCAAGTCCTCAAGTTTTGAGCTTATCATCAGTTCTTCAAGTAGGCTAGATTCTTAGTTACCTCACTTCCCTTCCAATAAAAAACACATATTTAAATTATTAACATCATCATAAAATTGAACTTGAAGTAATATTTTTGCTTTATTCGCCCTGCTTACTTCAGGCAAGAAAAGTATTGTTCTCCAAAAACCTCAATTTCAAGATTTCTATAGGCCTACCCGCCTACTATCAAACGTCTTTTGAATCAGAAAAAAAGGTGTCTCTTATTGAATATCTGTATTATTCAATATCTGAATATTTCTGTATTCCACAGTTGACGAATTTGCTTGAAGTTTGCAACTTGAGGCCCTAACACTATAAGTATCCAACTCTAATCATGTCAAAAACAGGAGATTTTCTTATAAATGGGTCTTAATATTTTCATCAAACTACAGCAATTCATAGTCGATACTGTGAATTGTCATTAATAAATAAATAACCTTAATAACAATATATTCTTCAGAAATTCCATATGAAAAAAAAAACACCCATTCCACTTAAAAAGAATTTAAAATGCTTGTATTAAACCTTTAATTTGTTCTAGAAATTAAATGGACTCATGGCTTTACAGCCATAGGCCTAAGTCACATACCTTTTAAAACGAAGCTCGGGTTTCGCCTCATCCATTCAAGCATTGATCCATTCAAGCATTCCAATCATCAGGCAGAAGTGAGAAAAAACAGACGGATCAGACTAAGCATAGAATTATTGTAGTTGAGTAGCATCCCAGGCTGCAAGTTTTAGAAAATGTCATTCTTGCTGAACTCAAAGTTGTGATGGCTATATAATTTTTGAGAATTGGAAATTAATTATAAATATATTTCACCAAAAGGGTGTCTCTTATTGAATATCAATAAAAAAACCAATGATATCCACACAGAATCTAAGAGGCTATCATCTGAATAAGTTATTCAATTCTCCCATCTATAGTCCTCGACCACGAGTTGTATCACTCTCATCTCTAGGATGGCAGTGATTCAACTTTTATATCTTTATTAGAGATGGCTGTGATTGACTTCATCAAAATATTGTATTGACAACAGGTTGGATGCTGTAGCAGATCGTGACAAGGATAAAATTCTCTAATATCTCTTTCACTATTTCACCTCTTAAATGTATGAGAAAATCTCTTGTTTTCTCTTGTAAGGAAATCTATGATGGAATTGTATTGCAAGAGAATTGCTGGATTGAAGAGCATTCAGCTTGAGAATTTTCGTCTTGATTCTCGGATTCCAGTAATGATTGAAACCAACATTATCGAGTTAGACCACTGATAGCGAGGAAGGAGCTTGGTCGTGTTACTTTGATAGCGACTGTTATTACACGCCCGAAAGCCTGTGTTTATCCACAAAAGTCCTCACTGAATCTCTTTGAAATTAGCTTGATAGGAGCTCCTTCTCATCTCATGCATTTTTCGTCTCTGATGTCGAGTCAAAAGCTCCATTCAATTTCCACACGACTAAGCATCTCTGATCTCTTTGATTCTTCCACTGATCATTTCATCCATTGGGGGAGAATTCGTTGTTGACATCCATTGTTGAAGAGACAAAAATTCCCTATCTCTTAAAGCCTATAAATTCAACTCTTCTCAATCATAATCACAAAAATGCGTTCGTCTCAACAATCAAATTCCTCATCGTTCTCTTTTATCGATCTTCTAGGAATTGTTAAACTCGGATATATTTTTATTGATTTACTCAAAAACACATTTCACCCAAGATAGAAATTATTGATTTTGCATAATGCATTTTTCTGAGAATGATGCTCACAATAAGTGAGCATTGACATTGTTTGACAAATGAAAAACATTGTTTGAATGAATGAATGAAATCAAACTGTGTTTCCTTTTATTAAACTTAACGTCAAAACTAGCATCGTTACTGGAAATCATGAATCTAATCGATAAGAATACTAATCTCGTTGGAAGACGTTCATCATAAGTGAAGAATGAAACAAGCTACGAAATTGTTTATTGAGAGATTGGTATAGGCATGGCTGAGGAGAATGGAAACACAGAGTAAAGTCGCAAATGGAGGGAATAGTAAATGCTGTAATATCGGTGGATGTGCGGGATAAAATTCGACTCTGAACGTAGTTCAAATACAATTTTCATTTATATCGACAACCGTCTATCTCGAGTTTGAAGCGGAAACTGAATCGGCTGCGGCACGTAATAACTTGGAATTCCGGAGGGATCATAAGGATATATTATACAGATATATATAATATGGATATCGCTAGCTATGGAGCCGCAGTGAAAAGTGCACAACATATATTCTGCGACGCACTTTCATATTCGGTAGGATAAGAAGGAAATGGGAATCTAATAACGCAGTTTCCTTGGTGATATAGTTCTCCATGTTTGCAACCTTTCAAACATTGAGACAGGTATCAAGAATTGAATTACTTTTGAAAACATTGCGAATGAAAATGATTTCTCAAACTGTTTCCTTTTAAAAGGCTACAGTATCTTAATATGATATCGTCTGCTCGATTCCAGCATCTCAGACATTTTTGAAAATGTTCAAGCAAGAATGAAGACTCTGCATTAATTTTCATCTTCTATCTGAAGAGCAAGAATCTTTGAGCTACTTACACGAAAATTGTATTCACCATGAAGATTCAAACTCCTTCGAACGTATCACATAACGCTTGTCAATGTTTATCTCGAGCATTATTTATGATTAAAATGATTGTGAAAAGAAGTTGTGACTTGATCTGGTCACTCACTAGAACCTTTTTTGTCAGAAAATGACCGATCATCTGAAATGCTCACATTGCAATGCTGTTCGGACATCGGACGCTTTCTGACTAAAACGGTTCTAGTGAGTGGTTCTTGAGCACCAGGCCAATTAACAACTTGTTTTATTCAAACTGTAGGTGGAATGTCTGATATGTGATTATGAATTCAAAATATTGTGTGATGGATAGGACGGTAAATTATGATGAAATCTATCATAGGCTGTATTATTTTGAAATAGCTGGCTAAATTTCAACACTTTTTAACAATGCTATACAACCCATTTTGTAAAACGTATTAAATATCTATGAAATTAGTGTCATTCAACCCAATAATATGCGAGACGCCTACTGTCTTATTCTATATAGGCCTAAAGCTTTTCCTGGTAGAAATAACATAGTCGCCTACGCGGAAAAGTAATTGATTTCAGCCCATAAAAATTCCTGTCTAAAGAGTAATCAATGAGATTATTTATGCGAAACTTTGCTGGATTAGGATCTAGCTTATCTTATCTTATCTGATAAGACAATGTCATTGAATTCATTCATGTGAATTGAAAAAAAAATATTTCTGCACGGATACGTAAGATAGCATGATATTCTATGGGGGGTTATACAAATTACAAACTAGGAAGTGGATTAGTAAAGTTTATCATTGACAATCCATGAATCGTATATGTTCATCAAGAGTTCCGGGCTCTATAAACGAACTAGTCTAGAAGTTAGTTGTTGCATTGTTTGACAGAGTTATGAATCCTGAACATATCATAATAGTGAGAGAAAACTTTCCTATACAGTTATTGTTATTCCACTGAATGTTCATGCAACTTCAAAACTTGAGCAGACGCTCTTCGTTCGCCTGAACTGTACTTTAGATTTCAATTTTAATTATCATGACTGCTAATATTTATATACTACGCCTACTCACCATGGTATGATAAATATGTTTGAATGCATTTTTATAGATTTCGATAATTGCAATTTGCCAATTTCAATAATCAATCTTCAATTTGATTTGATCTTTAATTACAATTTTAATAATCAATCTTCAATCCAGGTGTCCTAGCAAAATGAATCAGCTTTAACATTGAACATCAGCTTATACATATGCTTAAACTTGTATAATTAATTATTCAAGTTCGATCAAATTATCAAATTATTAAATTATTATTAAATTTTCAATTTTATTCGATCAAATTGAAAAATATCATTGCAATCTCAACCCTCCTGAACAGTTCCGAGATTTTATATTCTGCATCAAGAGTCTCCTGTCGTTTTAGTAGGAATTATGGGGATTGCACCGCCTCTCAAATGCTTAAGAATCACAATGCAGATGGTGGGGTTTGTCCGTCCCCCTTGTCATTTAGTGGGGTGCGGGTGCACATAATGACTCTCTTACACGTGAAGGGTCGGCCCCACCACCGAAAGTCTTCCGTTTCTCCCCTATCAGCCACTGAATCCCCCACAAACGCATTCAATTAATAAATCCACATCCTCTCTCAATTTCTACCGCATACCTATTTGATTATGCAGAGCCTTATTGGGACTGAAATCGTAATTGAAATTTATTCCTTCAAAAACAATATAAGTTCAATTATGAATATTATGAATATTATGAATATTATGAATATTATGAATATTATGAATATTATGAATATTATGAATATTATGAATATTATGAATATTATGAACATTATGAACATTATGAATATTATGAATATTATGAATATTATGAATATTATGAATATTATGAATAATATGAATATTATGAATATTATGAATATTATGAATATTGTAAATATTATGAATAAATGGTAGATTTACACATAATAAATATGTATTTCCTTTTTTGAAGAAATAAAAATATTGGCCCCGTTATTCTGAAAAGGTATTGTGAACCGGAGGATATTTTTCTCTTTTGCTGAAGAACCCCACATTTGTTTTCACTACTAAACTGAATTCACTACTACTAACATCTGTTTTCACTACCTTTGCCTCACTGGTATCAATTTCAAAAACATGAGACTGTATCTTACTAGGCATACACTGTAACATCAGTTGCTATGTTTTTCAAATTGACTGCACTTGTTATCTGAATAAGTCATATAACCATCTATTTCCTTTTAAAAAATGCGGGTTTCTTCTGCAAAAGACCTGGATATTTTTCATCATAATCATTCGTAGATATTTCAATTTCATAAATTGAGATAGTATTGAGGAAATTGTGAGTCGGAACAGGCGAATGCCTAATCCTTGCTGGCAAGAAGGAGATCATTCATAATACTTTTTGAAGTTGTTAAATCGTTAGGTTTCCTTACTAGTTGAATCTCTAAGAAACAATAATGAAGGAAAATAATTCAATGATCGAAGCACAATCATGAACATTCAATGATAAGTACTGAGTAAAAATTTAAACCAAGTACCAATTGAATGTGAAACGATGTCCCCTGACATTTGAAGGGGAGAGGAGAAATAATGCAGTGTCTAAGCAACAATTAGCAGCAATTAATAATGCAGCAAATAGCCTATTCTCCTACAATCATGATGCGGTGAATACTATTCTCCTACAATCATGATGCATGAATATTCATGCACCCCATACAGCACCGTTTTAATCACGCAGCGTATTCCTTCCAGGGGTAATCATTTTTCAGCTACGAACAGTAGCCTATTTAAAATCTAGGAATCTATTTCGTGACATATATGTATTTTGTAATTTTGTGAGTGATAAGGAGGTGGTGGTATAGTGAAGTTGTGTGGAGGAGTCACCTGGTGGACCAAGCCGTAAGGGAGAAGCAGCAACTTATGATAAGTGAATCACTTTGTCAAGGACACTGGCAGCGTGTGTCTCATATTGCCTAGCAGGTGTCTTGAAGGGGCCAAAGTCGCTTTGTCACCCTGCACTTACCTTCTTAAACTCATCTCCTGTCTTGCAACTGGAAGTCGAAAAAGGCCCGTTGTTGAGTGGGAGAAGAGAGAATGATGCAAAGAAGAGAGAGAGAGAGTGAGGGAGAGGGAGACAGTAAGTTGATCTCCACCTTCCAAAACTCACAAATAAGTTTGAGTAAGTTGCGTCTCTCGAATGGAGGCAGACAAGCGACGTTCGACGAAGCATCAAGCTTTGATTAAAGAAGTTTCTGGAAGTTTCGTATGCCGAAAGGTGTTCGAAATGTGAGATCACCCACTGTGGAGTATCTTTATTGGAAATATTCACCCCCATCAAGAAATAAACGAGTAATTTTATTGGTTTCATACTGAGAGAGTCATTATGTTTCAAATGAAGAAAATCACTGCAGGGATGAATCACTTACTGTGTATTAAATTCATGATACATTAAAAGTATTCAGACCATACTGAAGGGATTCTGCTATTCAGGGTACTATCGTTCCGGTATTCAATGTATTCGAGGTTTAAAATTAATAGTACCTAATCAATAATTTTATTAAAATGTTCAGTTATAGAATTCCAATTCAATTTATTAATCATGTGTGTTGTGGAAGGAAAATTGCTTGCTCAGCCCAAAAGTTTTTCTCTCCCGAACATCGATTAATATTATAGTCAAAAATTTGGTTACGTTTTCATTTCACTTCATGACAGAGATAATAAATTTATTTAAGATAAATTTAATAACAGTTTAAAACTACTCTAGAGGATGATGGATAATAGACTGTTTATGAGATGAATTTCAGCAGCATGAATAGATTTGTGATTTCTTCAAAAGTTTTATCAATTTATTGCACAAGACTTTTTCAAGGGAAAAAATTATTCCAGAAGATCTAAGATTTGTGATTCCAGGCTGGATTTCAGAAAATTTAAGATTTGTGAAATTAATATTGTTGAAGTTTTATCCATTTATTGAACAAAGTAATTCTTTCTACTCACTCACTTTCACCAGGGACACTGTACTATACAAAAGTGATTACATTGTAGCTTGTGCACATTAAGGCAAGACACAGGAGTCTACGAGCGTTGTGTTGTTTTTTGCAACAAGACTTAGTGCTGTCAGAGCGACCCTAATAAATAGGCATTCAACTGCTGCTGTAGGGTTGATGGATTGTTGCGGCAATGCATTTTTGTGTCGACTTCTATACTTCTTCTGAGGGTTTTGTGAGTTGGAGCAGAGGGGGGAATTCCGGATGAAAGTTGTAGAGAAGAACCCCGAAAGAGCGCACTGGCGGCGATAAACGCTGATAAAAGTTGCGCGAGGGTGGTCTAAAGCCGGCAGCTCGGCCCAGCAATTAAGCTCAAACCCTAACAAATGATGCTTAATTAAGAGCGGAATTATAGCGGTGGCGGCAAATTCTCGGAAGCAATTTTTGCAAATCGTAAATCGCTTCGTTTTCCATGTCAGCGCTTGTGCGTGCTGGAACAATTGTGCGAATTATTTCGCTGTATTGCAGTTATTATCGTCAAAAGACGAGAGAGAAGTAGGGTAACCTGATACATGACTGGCTTGTTACTCTTATTATCCAGACTGGGTGCTTCCTCAATTTATGGTCTATTGTAGCGGCTTTCTTTTTATCCAGAGTTAGCGCAATTATCGCCGAGAAGCTTAATTGAGCGAGCCGTCAACTCTAGCATTTCTTTTTCGTTTTTATATCGCGTCGTTATTTTACTCGCCGGCTGAATATTCATTCGAGAAATTGAATCCTATCTCTGTCTCGCTTCCGGCGACATCCTCGTTCAATACTGGAAAAAAGTTGAAAATATTTATAACTCACGATTTGCCCAAGGGAAAACCGAATTTCCAAAGCGTTGGAATCAGTAAAATGTAGATTGTTTCTAACCGCCCAAGCCTGAATTTTCCGAATTCGGTGTTTTTCAAGCTTTCCCTAATGGATTATGAAATTTCTCGTTTACTCTATTATGTTCAACACCTTTCGGGATCCACTCACCAATAATAAACATGGAACAATTATCACTCTATTTTTTTATTCTCAGTTGTATTCTGGGTCCAGTTGACGATTAATTTTTCGGTACCATAACTAGAGTGTCTTCAGTAGAAAGCTCATGTTTTTCATCGAGTGTTTGAATCACGAATATGATATCAATCATTTTGATAGCAGTTCGCACAATGCATACGGCCAGTTGCACTAGAACCTAATAGAATTGAACCGCGGTAGTATGATGTCAGCATACAGAATCAATGCTAATAAAATCATTGTATGAATCTGACATGGTATTACGGTGGTTATATTCAATTGGAGCTCCGTGCAACTTGCCAATAGCCTTTCATGACTTTGATCCAAATTGATTATTCCTCTACTTATTGTCCACAACAACGAAAACTGATGATAATTTTATTATCTTCTGACGTTAATTATAACTTGTCAAACTTCCAGACTCATAATAGTTCGAAAAATATCTGATCATTCTATTGATCTCACAAATGAGATACAATGAATGATAATGAAAATGAATTATTGCGATGTAAAGGCATGTAGGACTGTAGGTGCCTTGCATAATCAAAGCATGGTGGTTGTAGGGCAATAATTGCTGATAATGCATTTTTTCTCCTTCAGAAGTCAGGGTCAGCTTTTGATTTCAATCGATACTTATTACTGCTATCTACTTTCTTGTGTAAATTAACTAGGCTTTTGCCGCTTCAAAAACGTTTAAAAATATTGGTTCAAAAGTATTTTAAACTATCGGTGAAGTTGATTGTATTATGTGCTTCAATCTAGGATTAATGCAGACAGGACAACGGACGCCAATAATAACTGCATTATATCTAATTTCCCTCTCTCCCTTCTGACGTTAAGGGTCATAGTAGTTTACACTTGATGAAGTCGCGATTGTTTGATGTGCTGCAGTCTAGAATGAAGACAGACAGGACGGCCGCTCATTAGTTTGATGTTTGTCAATTACTGTTCGGTGTCTTGGTGAAGGTAATTTGGGCCTGATGGTGAAAGCAGCGAGCGAGATTCGACGGAAATTAATTGATTAGTTGCTATCTGACAGGAGGTCTTTTGTGGCCGAGAGAGCAGAGATTGATGCTCAAAGTAGGTGGTGACGACGTCACGAAAGGGTCCAGACCTTGTTGAGAACCCGAGGAGGCCGCCACAGCCCTAACGAGGCAAGTTGCTCCTCATAGATCTGGTGAGGCCTCATTAATAATGCCTGGCCTCCGTCGTGGCTTGCAGAATACTTTATAATCATCGCCCGTTTGTTGAATAAACACAGCGCTGGATCTTGGCCAAAGTACGCTCCTATCCTCTGTGAACACACGTTCAAACACTCAATAAAGTTTTGCACCGACACTAGCGCTTGCTGGCGGGCGTTTAATGGTGTAACTAGTGCAGAACGATACACAGAAACAGTACATAACTCATGTGGAGCGGCTCAGGCTCTATCTGATGCGGCTACATTGCTATTGCGCACGCAGTCCCATTAATTCACCTGTGAACGCTTTCCTCTACCTCCTTCAAGCTTGCCACGACAAGCTTGCTCCGATGATCAACGGCTGTTTGCACTCTTATTGTCTCACCTAATATCCTCTCTACTTGTCGACTTTATACAGATTTAGTGCGTTATTTCTACTGCTGGAGCCTGGAGTCTTGAAGTGGTGAGCAGATATGAAGAATTGGCGATTTTTATTTTCCTGAAATAATATAATTATGGAAGCTCCTCTGGGAGTAGGGGTCCCAAGAAGGATTCTTTGAAGATTCAAACAGTCTGCATCAATGTTTTCAAGTTACCGCTATTACAAGTGCCATTGCAAATTTTTACTAATACACCTTCATACAAAATTTCTTGGGACCAGATAAACCATTCCGTCTCAACAGGTGGGTTAAGTGTAAGAGAGGGCCGACTGCGCCCTAACTTCGCCCTCCCAGGTTCAAATATAGGCAGTCATTCAATTCAATTCAATTCAGGTTTCCGTCTTACACAGGGTCCGCCTCAGACAGGTTTTACTCCCACTCTTGATCAGGGATTGATATTCCCAACTCAATGTAACATGTAACTGGTTTCCTTTAAATAGAATATCCTCACTGTTCATTGTTCACCTCACTCTCTCATTGTAACACTGAGCTTATGAATTATATTGTTGAAATTTAGTAACAAAAGAACATAGATTAAAATGGAATTATTAAAATCGAATGCATTGATAATAAGGGTTATAACAGCTCTAGCTGGTAAATTCGTTTGATGGACCTGGATCGAAAATGAACTACTATCATCACAACTTTTCACCATTTTCAAAATGGAAAGGAAATAACCCTCTTTCGAATACCAACAAATCTGAACCGTTGTGAATGGACTCCCATACACTTTGAACAATCTAAGAAGCTGTGATTAGATAATTCATTGTTAATCTTGGCGCCACAAGATAAACCTGTTACACGTAATAGATTTCATCGGTCTCCATTATCTCCAATGCATGATCTAAGATTTCCATGTGTTATTATTATAGATTCCATGTGTATGGGTTATTATTAATTCAGTGACTTTAAAACCATTGATCCCACGTTACTGATTGTAGCGCTCATGATTAATACTGGTGGATTGCTAAGAGATTGGCTGGGTATGTGAACAAAGACTTGGTGATTGAGGTGTGAGGCATAGTCTGAGGCTGTCATCCGATAGTAGTTCAAACGTTCATTGCTCTGATGAGACTCATTGATTGGTATCAGTGAAATTCATGGCACCAGTTAATCAGGTTTATTAAGCTGTATGTCATGACTCTTGCCTTCCATATGGATTTGAGTGGGCGCTTCCATTGTCCATTCATCAAGCAAATGTGAGGATCCGTAAGGATGCTCTACGATTTGCCGATGAAGCCATCATACCATTATACCTGGTTCATTCGAATAATGCATCTCACCTACAGCTATTGCAAAATGAATAATTCGATAATTTCGGCATATTGATAAATTTGTGGTTGTGACAACTTCTTATATTTTCATTAAAAAAATAAATAGATGGAGGGAAATTATTTCTCCATTCATAACAATGATTCCTTTCATCTTTAATTTAAGTGATGTTTACATTTTTATCAGAATATTATTCTACATTTTTGCGTGGTAAATTAAAATTTTCTTGAAAAATACAGGATAATAATACACGTTTATGAAGTCTTAGTGGTTGATTACAGTAAGTTCATCTTGTTGAGAAAGAACAAAACTATTTCATATTGAAATTATAAGGGGTATTCACGATTTTGTTTTAACCAGCTAAATTGTTATTTGCTAACTTGGGATTGTGAACACCCCATCTGAAAACCTTCTGCTATATGTAACTCACTAGCGCTCCAAGCAGATATTTTCGTGCAACTCCTGACTATAACCTCACTTTTACTCTCAAATATGGGTAGAATAAAGATGGCCGCCGTTTTAACAGAGAAAGCTAGAGTTAGCGGACTCGAAACCGCGTTTTCTGCTATTAATCCAGTAGATATACACTTTTTACCTGGAAAATATTCCGAAGTCTATGAAATTTTTACAAGGTGTCTGGGGGTACTCTGGGATGTATATCCTGAGTTTTCCCCCTCCAGTACCCTGTGCTAACAACATTTTCGGTATTTTCTATGTTTTTCGTGTATATCTTGTAAATTAAGCATATTTTGTGTACCATTGTGCATTACAAAGTTGTAGAGCATAAAATTTTCTAAATTTTGGTTGGTGAAACAATTTTGTAGACTCAATATTAACTAAAATACAGCCCACCAAAGTTTGAATTTTTATTAAAAATGTAAACAAATTATTAAAAACTGAAGTTTTCGGCCCTGTAACTATTTTTATTACTATCATATTTGTTATGTAGTTATTTTAATAATTCATCAATAACAATATCTTGGAATATCTATCAACGAACCTCCCCCCCTTTATAATTCTTGGTTAGTAATTCTTCATCTTTTGAGAATAAGATTCGGATATTGAGCATACAAGGTTGGTAAAAATGATGGAAACGGCTTAATATTTATTAAACAAAGGTAATTTGACGGTAGGTGACATTGGAGATCGTACTAAAATTGAAAATACTACTTTACTGTGACTTCAAAAGTCTGGTCCGCCATCTTGAATCCGCCATATTGATTCTAACTTCATTTTATTAAATGGGAAGGTGGTCATGTTATACATGATTTCGATACAGAATTTCAAGAGAAAATTAATGGCGAAAACCGCACATCGATATGTGGAGCCGTTTTTAAGATATTTCAATTATTAATCAGACGTATTAAATCGACTTCACTTACTATCTAAAAAACGGGTGAAAAAATTCAATCTTTGGTGGGCTGTATTTTAGTTAATATTGAGTCTACAAAATTGTTTCACCAACCAAAATTTAGCAAATTTTATGCTCTACAACTTTGTAATGCACAATGGTACACAAAATATGCTTAATTTACAAGATATACACGAAAAACATAGAAAATACCGAAAATTTTGAAGTTTTTGGCCCTCGAAGTTAGCACAGGGTACTGGAGGGGGAAAACTCAGGATATACATCCCAGAGTACCCCCAGACACCATGTTAAAATTTCATAGACTTCGGAATATTTTCCAGCAAACCCACTTTTTTTCATTATATCGACTGGACTATATCTCGTCGGTTATTTGTTTTCAACCTACTACCATAGCCTCGACTTAACGCTGACTTAGCGAATAGCTGGAGTTATCGAATAGCGCGACTTAGCTAGCTAACTCAAAGATCGTGAATACCCCAACCCCTATTGTATATTGATGGTTCTTTTTTGTAATGATATAATAATCCTAAAACCAGCAAAACAGAAAAAAATAGGTGAAATGAAAACTATTCTGATTCACTAGAATCAAGTTATTTGTGAAAGTTGATATCTAAAAAAAAAAAAAAACAGAGGAGTCAGAAGAGTATTCGCATAACAATATTGTGTACTCCTGGAGGTCCCTGAGGGAATTTAGTTACTCTTCTGTTTGCAAGCACTCCACCCTCTATTTATGTATTCAACGAAAAGAATGTGTGAACATCAGCAGGATGTATCAGCCTCCTAGATAAAGTTATTCTCCTTACAAACTGGCTTGGATGGGCTCGAGAATAAAAAATGAGGCTATCAATTCTACCCGTTTCTGAACGCTCCGGAGTAGAATATGTGCTGACTATGCGGGAGTAATTCATTTCTTGCCGATTTTATGGCTGTAGTCTCGATTGAGTCTACAGAGTTCTCTCCTCCTCGAATTTTGAAACAAATCTGTCAGTCGATAGAAGAATGTGTGTTCAGCGTGGCAAAAAAAAAAAAAGAATAAATAAATCGTTGACAACATTCAATTCTAGTGAAAACAACTTGTTTTCAATTCAGATAATTTTGTTTAATAAGCTTCCCTCTAGGCCTATATAAAGCAGTCTCATGACTAACAATAATGTTTTTCTGATATTTTTTTCTGTTCATCGTGTACAATAATTCGATTGTATTCAATTGTATCCAATGTACAATCCGCCGAGAATTCATCATTTATATTCATACTTCTCATAATTCTGAGAATTCTATTCACTCTGAGAGATCATACGAATTTATTTGGGAGTATTTATTATGGGAGAATTGAAACTAGGGAATGTTAGTTGAAATACAGTAGTTGATAACATGTCTAATGAGATCGGGCAATCAACAAAATAAACACTGTGTGGGATGTAATAAATTGCCTTGCTCAAAATTAATAAAATAAAATTACAGCAGTTATTAATTTTCATTCGCCGATTGATTGTGGAACCCGGGGCAATGGGCTGCTCTATCCTTTGTAGCCTCGGTCGGGTCATCAGCGGCGCGGGGAGCATTTTCATAAAATAATAATGGCGACTGATTCTTGGCAGGATATTAAACGTTGTGGTTGTTTCAGAATTCAGGTCACGTCCACACATTGTAAGGCGGATATTAATTAACATTCTGCAGGGATACTTCTTGTAGTCCGTAAATTCATTAAACTGAATTTGAATTTCGCTGCTATCAACCAGCAGAGTGACAAAGGCGGTAGATTGAAAAACGATTGTACATCACACATCATTCGATTGCTTTCTATTGTGAGAATCGTTTGAACAGTGAATTGGTCATACCTAACACGCGGCAAAATCAATTAATTTATTATATTATTTATGAAATCATTACTTTATAAATTAATATTTCTAGCCAACTTTTTTATTTTAATACTACCGTACTATTGAAAATTTCTTATATTTTGCTATTGAACTACTTTATCTGGAATTCAGAATTCATTATATCCAAATATCATTAGAGTAGTTTGGTACTTGATACTTGATACTTTCAATTCAATTCAATCAATTTATTTTCCCAAGAATACATGATACAAAATCAATATACAGACTTGATAAAGATAAATCAGAAAAAGTACAATAATATATATAGCAATCCAATGAGTAATATCATAAATCATATTATAAGTACTTAAATCTACAATATGTACAATACTTATGGCATTAGAAACAAAAAATTAATGAATAAATTCATGTACAATTCGCAATTGACTTATAATTTTTAAAAAAATTTTAAATTAATTTGTATCGACGAATAACTAAAAGAAGTCAATTGTATAAAAAAACCATAAAACATCCAAATAATGTAATTCTGATGACGTATTATAAAAATTATAAATCTTGTTTGGCTGCTGATTTAAAGTCTGAGAAAAATTCGTATTATTATTCTTTGTTTGAAAGTAAAGGAAAAGACACAAGCGCCCAATGGAAATTAATAAATGAATTAACCGGCTGCAGTAGGAGAGAAAATAAAGATATTGTTCTAGTAGATGAGAATAAAGCTGTTTCATCAGAGCCCAATGAAGTTGCAACTAAATTTAATGAATATTTTGTGAATATAGTAAGTAATTTAAGGGAAAGTTCACACAATTTTATTAATGTGCCAAATGAATACAAAGAATGGTTCCCTGCAGGAACTTATGTTAACTCTTTTTTTCTAAATCCTGTTTCTGCATATGAAATTGTTATAATACTAAAAAATTTCAATGATTGTAAGGTGTCTGGGATAGATGGAATTTCTGTCAAAGCTATTAAACTTGTCAGTGAACTAGTAGCTCCTGTTTTGGCACATATAATAAATCTTAGTTTTGAGTTAGGTGTTTTCCCTGATGAACTAAAGAGAGCAGTTGTAGTTCCAATATTCAAGAAAGGAGATGCTACCCAAATGGGTAATTATAGACCAATTTCTTTGTTACCTATCTTTGCTAAACTCATTGAAAAAGCTTTCAAAAGTCGGTTGATATCTTATTATAAGTACACTTTTTTTAGTTCTAATCAATATGGCTTCTTAGAGGAAGAAACACTGAGGATGCATTATTAGCAGTTTGTAATACATTGCATGAAGGGACTAACATTAGTAACAGTGTTGCTGGCTTGTTCATTGATATATGTAAAGCCTTTGACTGTGTCTCACATGAAATAATTTTGAGTAAGCTATGGTTATCTGGAGTGAGAGGTGTTACACATAAATGGTTCAGTAGTTATCTAACAAATAGAAGTCAGCAGGTTAGAGTTGCAGGTAGTATAAGTGAGCCTCTAAATCTAGCATGTGGTGTTCCGCAGGGTTCTGTTTTGGGCTCTATCCTGTTTTTAGTCTATGTAAATGATTTGTGCAATGGAATGTTTCATGGAAAGGTAACTGCATTTGCAGATGATACCGCCTTAACATACAGTTTTCCAAAAGAGATCGATATTAGCCAACTCATTCAAGAGGATTTAAATAGATTGAAATTTTGGTTTGGAACCAATGATATGATAATCAGCTGCAAAACAAAATTTATTTCATTTAATCTGAGAGGAGAGGCTACTGCCTTTACTGATATATTTTATAAGTGTGATGATTGTATTGATTCAGCCATCAATGTGTCCTGTGGCAGGTGCATGCAAGTTGAACAGTGTGACTCAATTAAGTACCTTGGTGTGATAATTGATAGAAATTTGACATGGAAAAATCATATCAAGAAAATAAGATGTGAAATGGTATCCATTTTAAGAAAATTCTATTTCTTACGATATATATGTCCAATTGGAGTATTAAGAATGCTTTATTTTTCTCTAGTTGAATCTAGACTCCAATATGGGTTGTCTTGCTGGGGAGGTACCTACATGACAACAGTAAAACCTATAATAACTTCACAAAAAAAACTCATTAGAGTGATACTTCATAAGGGGAGGAGATTTCCATCCCAACCTCTTTTCACATCTTTAAAGATATTACCCTTAAGGCATCTATATATTTTTAGAGTACTTAGAATTTTTTATATTAGGAGTGGTAATGTAATTGGGGAACCAAATATATACAGTCAATCTCTGAGAGCAACAAACCGGACTAGAATACCGAGACCTTATAAAGAATCTTTTCGTAGATCTTTTCCTTATTTGGCACCAAAACTTGTTACCACCTTCTTGTCATGACTCCACTACACTTTTTAAATTTCTTAAAAATGTTAAAGAATGGCTTCAATCTTTTAATGGTGTAGAGAACATGCTTCATTGATAGATTTTGTAGAATTGAATTAAATAATCACTTTTGTTTTGTTGAAATCTAGGTAAAAAATTAATATTTTTATTGTATCTTTTTCTGCAATATCATTGATTGTAATTGAATAATATTTATTTTGTTTCTGTACCCGCCACCCCATTGTTTTGTTTTTCTTCCATCTAAGTACATAAAATCGTATGGCTGCTTCAACTCAGGCTACAAAAGCCTCAGAAGCAGCGTATTCCACATATTGTGAATAATTTTTGTGTGAGGCAATCAACCACATTGTCAAAATTTATTATTATACTATCATATTACTATTATTTTATTTTACATTATTATTATTACTAGTGTGAACTAATAATACTACTTGTATGATGTTTCTTATTTATGACACTTTGTAACCTCTATGTAATATGTTTGTGTGATTTATTCTATGTATTATCCTATATTATGATAATTTTTAAATTGTTTTTTTGTCTATGTATTGCAAAGAAGTGGAAATAAATTATTCATTTATTTATTTATTTAAAAAATTGCAAGTGATTGAAGGAAGGTCCCCGCATGGGTGCTTGATACCAAAGACGATAGGAAACTATTAACTAAGTATTCTAATTGTCTCTGTTGATACTAATTACTAATTACTTGATACTTGATATCGCCGGTCCTTATCCTTAACTAAGGATACCATACAGATTGTGTCAGGAGATCAAAAAGTAGTAAACTAAATTCCCGATATTGTTAAACTAAGTCCATGATTTGACACATTAATAATTCAACAACTAGAGTGTGTATCATAATGACGATTTGTAATGCAGTTTGAAAGGTCGAAATACAACATTCAATACAACATTTATACAATAGGAGCGGCCACCTCAATATGCGGCAGGAGACTTATGGTCTCCGTTCAGCGGGAAGTCAGATACCCCCTAAACCAAATAATAAAGAATGTTTCCGCAGATTTTATCTATATGTAGCCCCAAAAATATTTAATACTATCCCTTCTGATGTAAAAAAGCTAACCCGGTATCATAAATTTAAAAAAGAAGTAAGAAATTGGCTGCTAGCGTTGGATGAGATTGAAATCCTACTTAAAAAGCTCAGTTAAAAATAACTACTTAAAAACACAAACAGAAATGTATACTGTATTCATTTGTATGTATTCAAATTAGGTACGGAACGGACGACTTATTATTTCTTTTTTAGCACATAATTTTGTTGTACAGAGAGACACTCATACTCTTTGTACATTTATCATTTATACTCTTTCATTAATTTTTCTATCATTTAATGCATTTTTAATCCCTTTTTATCTTAATTTAAGAATTTCTACATTAATTTCTTTTAGATATTTCCTTTATTTTGTAGTAGATTACACAAAATTTCATTTATACATTATATGACTTTCGTTTTGTTGCACATGTATTTCGTTTATATTATTATATTCTTGTTAATCTTCGTAAAATTACAGTTGTATAATCCATTGATGGCAACTCCCATATGGATGTTTCTCGGGAGTGCCTAATTTCTCTTTAAATGTAAGGATGAACTTTGTGCTTTGATTATATTGTTTTGTATTGTATTTATTGAGAAATAAACATTTATTTATTTATTTATTTATTTATGATGTCTAAAAATAAGTTTGATGAGCTTCTCCACCACCTCCCACTGAAACTCAAGTTCTATAATGACAAAAATTACATATAATATTATGACATTAATAATCATTTCGAGATAATTATTCATTATTTTTACAGTAATATTTTAATGGCAATACCTCATTCCAGTCGGAATACACAACGGCATTATTATGTTTTTCATATCAGGTTGGCGGTGGCGGATGGTTACCGTAGCTCCGACAATCAATAATGCTGACACGGCTCTCTATGCTTTTCACGCACTAAACACGAGTGGCCTATCAGAACTATAGGACTGTAGCCTTTATAGGCTTATACGCTATCTGGCATAGAGCGTGAAGAGTATAGAGAATCGTGTCATTTTTATGGTTTGACTCAACTATTCATGCTTTGTCGTGTGGTTCATGACTTTAACTTTGTTTAACAGGAGAGAGTTTTATGAATCAGATACTATACAGGCGGTCACGAAATAAGGCGGATGAGACATTTTGAGTTGTTGTCAAGTCTCACCAGCTGACTACTTCAATCATGTAGGGCAAAGGTTCCCAACCTTTATCAATCAAGGGCCACATTGTCAACATTCAAAGACAAAGCGGGCCGGGGGTGTTGGATAGCGGAGGGTCAGGGGAGTCTTTCCCAGAAAAGTTTGTAATTTTTACCCTCATAAAACACATTTTGATGCTCCCTGTAATGTACATTCTCCTTTTCGGTTTTTGCTGAAACACCATGTTAATGTTCTACGTTTCAGTTTTGTTGATGTTTTTGTCTTTATGGAAACATGGCGGCCACATAAAATCGGCTCGCGGGCCGTAGGTTAGGCAGCCCTGATGTAGGAGAATCAACTCTGGCACTCAAAATAGGCACCGCTATAAGCACAGCATTGTAAATTTGTGAAAAGAAGCAAGCAATTTTTGTCATTCCCTCGCTTCACAGGGGCCATACCTGACAACGGGGCAAAATTTCTCAGCCGCCCAATTTCGTGCTGATAATGTAGTTACATCTTCATAAGAGATTGATGTCCTGTAATATGCGACTGGCATACTGACAAGTTGTTCGGAATATTTTAATACATCAAACAATATAGAGCTATACTGTTAAGAATAGTCTAGTATTTGTAATGTTAGTTATACTTTTAACAAGGGTGAACATTACTTTATTGTTTAAATGTAACCAGCATTCCATCACCCGTTAAACGGCAAACAAACAGCTTGCATTCTTGTGCCTCTTCACACTACACCCAGTAATAATCCGCGAAATGCATTATTACAGCGGATTAGCATTACACAAACGGTGTAAGTTAATTAAGGACTACAACAGGCCAAGCTATGCTATGCGCGGCCTCATACATTGTGGATGGCCATATCGCTCAGCATTGTTGTTGATGGTACGATCCAATTCTGTCAGTTGCAATTAATTCATGCAGTTGGCATATGCCCTTCCTAATTACTGTGTCATGGTTATGCCAGGTCATCCCCTCCCTAAGCCCCTTGTTCCCGACCTAGTCCGGTTATGTCAGCGAGAAGAGCAAGAGACTAAAATAACATGATTCAATATTAATAGATCAAGTCCAGTCCAACTTGCAACGCCATTTTAGTGCACTTTGCTCGCTTTATTTTAATTTTACTCCCATTATTTTCTCTCCTCTACTATTCCCTTGTTCTATCCATACAGGGCCTAGATACCAAAATGGATGCGCAGAGTGTCTAAACACGAACACTCTAATGCCGGCTTTCACCAGCGTTTGATAAATCATTTGAGCACAGATACCAGAACATACAGAAAAGAGGTTCTACTCTTCAAACTCATATTTTGAAGAGAATAACTCTCATGTAAGTTATAATTTACTTATGAAAAGTTGCAGTATCTGATTGAAAAAGAAAGGAAAGTATTTTTTCACATTTTCAATGATTTCACAGTTGATTCATAGCCTCTTTTTTATGGGGATTAGTGTAAATTGAAAACTTGCGTAGCCTATTGATTTGAATTATTGCTGTTGGAAATTTCAATATCTGCATGCAAAATCGGCTCAAGTACTACGAGTACTCGTAACCCCTTCATCAGATTTAGAAATTGCTTGAAACATGAAGGGTTGTTCAATTTTTTCAAACTTTAAAAAAATGGAAATTTAGTATTCATAAAGCATAAAAATACGAACAAAACTTCTATCTCTTCGAAATTTAATACACTAGAAAATGGCGGAATAATTTTCTCTGTTTGGCATTTTCTTTGATGAAAATTGCTGTACAGTAAATTTGGAGCCAATATTTCGCAATTTTTGGGACTATCTGTGGGAAGTATGTGGTACAATCGATAATGCAAGGAAAATAATTTACCTCGCATTAATGAATAATTATTATTCATAGCACTGTATTATACTCCCCACAACCAATACTTCATGGTATGTATGTAGTACAGTATTGGCAAAATTTAATGATTTTACAAGGAAATTATAACATGTATAAATTGTATAGACTGTCATATTATAATAAATTAAATGAAGTATTCCATTCATGCACCAGTATTATTATCTCCCTTTTCGAGATGTAAATAACTCTTCAACAAGGATTCTGTTGAATTTTTCCGAATGAACAGAAACATAATTTCATAGTTTCCCTATGAAACGTAGTTTCATAGAAACATACTTTCCCTTATTAACATTAAATATGATTGAAATGTCATGTAACTGTCATTACAAAGCTTGTACATTGTTTAGTAGTCTACAAGCAATGAATCCGGTCTCTTCATGTCAGTCATATTTCCACAGAATTTGATAGTTTGTTACAATCGATCGCTTCTCCAGCTTCTCCGGTACTTTCGACAAATTACTAGCTTCGTCTCTCTCCTCGATCTTCTCTCACTCATTTCTCTTTGGCACTTTTCTCTAAAGCATTATCGTCAAGTCACTTGTTACAGCAACTTGCACCAATTTCTCCAAGTTAACGACCGTCCGGGGAAATTGGTCCAATAAACGTGTCTATCTTGGCAGAGGCCTACTCAATCGTTAAACAAGGGAAGGCTGCAACATTTTATTATACTGCGATATATCATGTAGCTCCCCATCATTTATTTCATAGTTTCCCTTCTATTTCATCGTGACAGATAGGTCTCGTAACAATCAAACGTTTTTGTGAATCGTTTTATTGAAATGTAAATACTGATTCAACTGAAGTAGTAATAATATCTTTGACTCACGAAATTCCTGTTATAAAATTGATGATATTGTTTCGATGAGATTCTATGATTAATAGAAGAATAATTATTAGGCATTCCAAAGATTCATGTATAATAATTATATCAATAATAAATTCAAATAAAATTTATTTTCAAAATCATACACAATATACAACAAAATAATTATTGTATAGATAACATTATTCAATTTTACTCCTAATCATTATTACTTATTATTATCTATTAACAGAACACTTCAATTCCTTATCTCCTATTCAAAATATGGAAAATCAGCAAACATAGACATCATTGTCTGTGTGTTTCTAGGGTCATCTGTCTAAATTCAATTTATACCAATGATGTTTATATTCTCAGGAATTCTGTGAAACAGATGAATATTAAACATGAATAACTCCTGTTCTCAATGGCAAAAAGATTCATTCCATGTAACTCGAGTAATGGAGTATGTCACTCCATTGAGTGATACAACCTCAAAAAATTGGCATAAAAAAATAAAGTAATTCTGTTCAGAAAGAAGCAGGGCCTGTTTCATTAAAATCTATATATGTCTTGTAGAACAGGAGATAAGAATACAGGCGTACACCAGATACAAGCACAGCGTATTGTATAGATTCTATTGTATAATCGTAAACGTCCTATTACAAATATGCTTACATTAATCGTACATTAATCAACGTACATTGATTAATCGTAATTAATCGTACATCGTACATTAATCAACGTAATCTAACGTACATTAATCAAATATACGTTCAAATATTAAATGTAGAAAATATTCAAGTTTCTAGTAGTTCAATATTCTGATTATTTTGTGAACTCACATTTTGAAGCAGCTGGAAATGAAGTAGCACTAATAATAGTTTTATCTGATTCACGCATTGTTTAATGAGTAAAAATCGTGGTAAATAATTGATAATGCTAATTTATTTTCAGCTGCTATTGAATGTGAGTTCAAAAATCACGTTACAGCATATCTATTAATAATAATGATTTAATCTCATGGAAATGCATCCTATATTAATCAAAAACTAATCCTGGGTCCTGATACATGAGTTTTAGAGGTTAAGGGAATTTTAATGTTGAAATTTCACAGAATAAATTCAGAGGTTTTCAAAACAGGGAAAAGGTGATCACACACTAGACTAGAAGTTTACTAGTATGACTACGATGATGTTTTATGTGCGTCCGCCTCTCTCCTGTTTTAAATAACCTTTAACGTTTTATGATGGAGGATCCTGGTTTATTGACTTGAGACTTAGTGGATGCACATCATTCAACGTCAAATTTTAAATCTTTCAGAAGGAAATTCACCCAAGAGATATAAAATGAAGAATAGAGATAGTAGAAGAGTCTGGAGGTTAAGTACAATCCACTAAGGAATAGAACCTTGATGAATTGAGGATATCGGGATAGCACTCGAAGCTCTATGAAATCGATATCAACAAGGCTCCACTATATCTCTACCGCCACTCTTCATTCAACAGCCTCTAATATATCTTCAAACTCTCCAAAGACTTGAACTTGAACCTCGAGTCTTCTCAAGGATCGTGGGAAATAATCCAAGATGGCGGCTGACTAGTCCCGATGAGAGAATTAAGGTTAGCGTCGATAATGATCCAGTTGAAGGAGTACGAAGTTGAAAAAGTCTTGTCGAGTAACGAACAAAAGACGAATAAGGAGCAGTAATATGAATTATTTATCAGAGAACCAAAGAACGGCGTGACGTCATCGAGCCTTTGATCCTGTCTGAGAACCTGAGAACTTGTTACATGAATTATTACTTGACTCGTGCTCAAACCGAAAATCCTTTCGGATCATGTTTCTCACAGTGAGAGCAAGAGCTTTCTTGAATCACTCCTCAACTCCTCAACTAAGTTGAATAAGATCCATGTCCTAATTCAATTGGTCACTATGATTAGATCTTAAAGTTTGTGAAGGATGTATTCTCTCAATAATATTATTATCAACCCATCATTATGTGTTGTGTTGGTTTATCTAATTACCGCATTGATGTACAATATATTATTTGGAAAATTTACTCCATTTATAGAAGCATTCAATTCCATTTCTATTCCACATCTTCACGATGGGAATTACTTCATTGGGTTCAGTGAGTGAATTGTGTCCGCCTTCTCCCTGTTCTAGCAGACTTTTCATGAAACAGGCCCCACTGACAATAAGAGGTTTATTGTCTTACCAATTTCAAGAATCAACCGATTGTAAGTTCTCTCGTTTCCTAACGGTGGTAGCCTAGTGACGTTTGAAGCAGAGCTTCGTGCTCGATTCTCAGTCAACGAGTGAGTTAGGAATCGGAGAAGCTTCCTTATTATACTGGCAATGGCAGAATTATTCACCCTGCCACCGCTTGTAAAGCCGTAAAAGGTTGCCGGAGCAGGGTGATTTTTCGCGTTTGATCGTCATTCAAGTGCCGTACGTTACGGGAGATGTGAGTAAACAGATCGATGGAAGCAGTTGGTGCGGTGTAACATTATAATGGATAGACCACCTTACTACTTCTCACCACTTTTCTCTCTTTTCCTATCTCCAGCCCACTCTTCGCCCCACTTCCCTTCCTTTTTGTCATCACGTCAGTCGTCTACTTTGTGCAATTTGCTTGCCGTTCTGTGAAGTAATTGTACCGTAATTGAAAAAACCTGGACTCAAGACTCCTCTGAATGGGAAATAATGATGTTTGTTCGGATTTTGGATGGTTTACTTGGTTTGGATTGCCTGTTATATTGGGTAAGCTGTCTCCATTCTTTAATGCTACCACATTTTCAGGAATAGACAAGAGTATTTTCAATTGAAAATAAACTGTGGATGGAATTCTATTGTTCAATGGAATAGAGTATTCCTTATCAGGTAGAGTTGTAACTTGAATTCCTTTTCCCACTCAACCCATAAATGGATTTGGGATGGTTTAATTGGTTTGGATTACCTGTTCTATTGAGTAAGCTGTCTCCATTATTCAATGCTACCACATTTTCAGGAATAGACAAGAGTATTTTCAATTGCAAATAAACTGTGGATGGAATTCTATCGTTCAATGGAATTCCTTATCAGGTAGAGTTGTAACTTGGAATTCCTTTCTCCCACTCAACCCATAAATGGATGATCTCAACACTGTGAAGTTGCGTGAACAACTCTTTGATGGGTTTCATAATATGATAATACACTCTCATTTGATGCTTCTAAGTTCACCAATCTCTCTCAATAATGTATGTCTTTTCTATTAACGCAGTTCAATGAAATTACTTAATTTTTTCCTTGCGATTGAAAAAAAAACGTTCTTCTACTTTTACATTTCTTACTTACAGAAGAAGACTTAACATAATTATAATATAATACTGAAGCAAATATTATTGTCCTTTATTGTGGAAGCTTGAAGAATTATCACATCAGATCCTTAGATAATTTTCGCCATAAAAATTATTCTGTATATTCATACGTAAAATTTGGTAGGCTAGATAGTAATATTCAACTGAATATTCTAATTTTGTCTTTGAACATTATAAACTTCTGTTTACCTTCTGTTTTCCATTCTTCTTCTGTATACCTGGGAGACTATCCTGTTCGCCCACGTGTCATTATTGGTCATTACATATTATAGACCATCTCCAGTGGCTGATATACTGCTCGTGTCGACCACAGTGTGAGCTTATGTTATTCAATGTGATCACACTTGTGTGTAACTCTGTTTTAATGTCAATTATCTAATGATTTCTAATTTTTGGTTTGATTTAAACAAAAACGAAAACCAGGTTTGAGCGATAGTTAGTTTAACAATCACGATTTTAATTCATTGATAAAAATATTTTCGTACACTATTGTATTGCTGGTCAATCACCTGACTGAGTTGGTCATACAAAATAGAAGACGAAAAGTCTCTATTCAACCCAATGGTCAAGCTCTCTTTCACGAGTTATTTGTTCAGCACGAATGAGTGTTATTGATTTTGATAGAAATTTTAATGAATAGATTATCAACCCTTCAACTTGGAAACACAATTGAATTGACCTTTCAGTTTAAATAACAAATATCTTCATAATTCTCTAAGAGGTGTTAACATTGACACATAAATTGAATGCTAACGGAGCCGTGAATTTCCATGAAAATTGCAAACCTTTCAAGAGAGAAAATTGACAAAATAAGTTCCGCAACAGATTCATAACAAAATTAAGCTGACTGAAATTGATGGAATTCAATCGTGCGGACAGAGAACAAAATCGGCCGTCGGTGGAAATCTTTTCGATGGCCATAAATTAACTTACTAAACGACCAAGCCGTGACAGTTGCGAGGATCACAGCCCGATTTACATGCGAATCGAGCTCCATAAAACAAATCTCTCCTCAATTGATTTTGACAGCTGCTGCCTGCGTCATCGGCTCCTGGACTTTCATTCGAATGCAATGCGCTCATCCCGAGTCTAGTTTATATGTGGCCCGGAAAATCATCATTCCCTCCATTCGTATGCAAACAAAGTGTACAATGACACTTCATGCTTCTCTGTTCCCTCCCCACCTGATTATCATGCCTCTTGCTCACTCTTTCCAATTGTCATTATGCCAGTTGAAATATTCCCGGTGCTTTTTTTTTAATTTCAGGTGCGGGAACGCTCATTTTCTCTCTGATACAACACTAGTATTACTAGTGGGCTTTCTGGTTATTATTGATTCGCTTAGGCTCTGTCTCTCCACTGTCGTGTGCTGGCCTTGCATCTCCTATGATAGATACATGATCCTCCAGTGATACATGTGATACATGATCTAGTAGCCTATCTAGTATCTAGTGATACATGAAACTATCTTTATTTCCTCTCTCTCTTTTCCACTCAATTTTTTGACTGTAAGTACTCTTTTCTCCTGTTCTCATTTTGTTTTGTTTGCATTACTTATTCCCTCTATATAATTTTTAATGATAACACTATCCAGACTCTTGTGCACACATCAGGTATTATATGGAGAGGTCTATGTGGAGAGTAATCTTTACTCTGTACAGTAGAGTCCCTATAAATCGGCCATTAAATACATCGGCACATCCAGTAATTCGACACTGTGTCTCCGCCAATGAGTCAGTGAATTTTCATTTCTAGACTGTAGTTTGCTGTTTCTCTTCCATAATAATACAGTGAACAAAACTGCATTAGGCCTATACTGTACAGAAAGCCAGACGATTGTTAACTTCATTTTCGTGAGCAATAAAAATTTTGCTTATAGTAAAACTACTTCATTTTCTGATGCATTTTCACTAATCCGGCAATTTTGTTAATCTGGCCCCACTAATCCCCATATAGGGCCGGATTAACGTGATCCTACAGTATTACATCATTATCTGGTGAATCTTTGTAGTGTATCATTGAAGAGTGAATTAAATTTATTCAATTCGATGAAAAATAACAGTTTGCCAAGTTATTCTCTACGAATAGGACACTATTGATAATTATTATTGATAATAGGACACGAAAAATATACTGTTTACTGTCTCTGTCTGTGTCTCTGAGTTATAATATCTTTTGTTTGTGGTAATAGAATTACTATAATCAGTTACTTCACGAATTAGTAATAGTAATAGTAGCTATTGAGACAAGTTCTTATTAGGATTTTCTTATCAAAGAAAATTACAACCTGGTCTCCATCAAACTTGAAGTTTCAGTTCTGCAGTAGCCCAACTGTCACTTTGATACCGTTAAGAGGGCAACTCTCTTTTGAACTTTACAGAAGAGCCGTGTTCTTGTAGCTGTCTGACGTTTAGATAGGGAGCTAGCTCACACTGATAAAGGTCCTCAAGTTCATGCCAATATTCCGGCCGGCGAACTTGAATCGTTTGCATAGTTCCAACCGCAGTGGAAAGCTTTTTCGTCCTTATCAGTATCTGCTCAATAATAGTGTCATGCCTGAACCAAGTAAAGTGAGAGGAAGATATCTATCCTTAGATCAACTTCGAGTTTCCAAGTTTTTCATTTCTCCATAATATTTTGCTGCAATCAAGCATTGGAAATAAACCCAAAATTTAAATGCAAGTACAAATTCTGAAGTCAACATTTTTTTGAACTTCCAACAATTTTTCCTTGTCTATACTACTTCAATTTATCATTAACCTATGAATTATTTCTATAAAGTTGTATTATTTGAGTCTCATTTCGCTCTCATATACTTCGAAAAATTTCGATTGTAGTATTTATCATCTTGACGAGCTTCTACTAAGTGAAATTTCTGTTAATCAAATTCAAATAATGATCCTTATTCCTTCTGAAAATTTCTTACCATAAAACAAGAATTTAACACTCAATTACATACACGGAATTCCTCCACAAAGACCAGTCGTCTGTGTGTAGTGGGGAGTTCCACACATGCAATCACAAAGAAGAAAGAATAATCATGATTTGATTCAATTTGAAATTATAAAAATAAATAATTGAGAATCCTATGTAATGAAGTAATGAGGAAGGCTGTGAGACCGCACTATGCGAAGAATCTTGGATACAAGAATCATTAATTTGTTAAAATTGTACTACAAGACTAATGCCCGGTTTTTACCGGGTTAAACAGTTTATCGATTCAATAGCGCTATTGATTCAATAAACATGAGAATTGCGTTCTTTAAATACTCGATAACGCTATTGGATCTAAATTTCTTTTTATATTGATTAAATAATACTGCTGATGTGCTGATACTGAAACGTTTTGTGTTCAAAAAAAGAGCTTGAATCTAGAAATGATGCGTTCAAATTCTGCACACACCTGAATCGCAACTGTAACTTCTAAAACAGAGAGAATAATCCGTCGGCCCTCTCTTAGTAGGAGCACGTACGAGTTTTCAGCAAAAGCACATCAATTAGACAAATTACAAAGCTACATGCAACCGAATTACAACTGAGAAAACTAAATCGCGATTCAAGTTGCTCGAGCAGATGAAACAAACTCATTAACTGGCTTACACTGAAATGTCTCCGGTTGCAGTTGTTCAGTACGCTACAAAGTCATCTCGGCATAAGATTTCTCGAAAATGACCTCCAGCTAGCTAAGTTTTGTGGGGGTGGAGTTGACTGCATATGGATGAGATGAGAAGCTAAAGACATTCAGCTAGAAATGCGTCTCGCGTTGCTCGATCAAGACGCAAGTACTTGAAACAACCACTCGAAACAACACAATGCTTGAACGAGAAATTACTAGATGTTGTATGCTATTTGATATATCAAGTCTGTTTATACCTATGAAATTTATTTTTTTCGTTGACAAATCGATAATCAGGTAAATATACAATATTATTTGTCAAAAACATTTATTATTGGCTCATTTTTTCCCCACATGGCCACATCTTCCTTCTCGTATTGTTTTGAATAAATGACGATTATTCTCGTATGGATTGATAGTGAACCAAAATTAGTATTAATTAACTACTGATTTGATGATTGTTATAGCCTAATGATATCATCGTGATCGAAAATTTTCTCTTATTCATAAGGTAATGAAACAATTTATTTGGTAGTAATGATAATTATTTATATTCATTTTATCAGTAATAGCCTACAATATCAAGGAGAGAGAAATACAGGTTCTTTGCATTAAATAAGTATATTGGCTTCTGTCAATAAAATAATGTTCAATCTAAAGAGCTGAACTGTTCAACGCCGAAGTCCATTAAATGGAAATTAGTATACATACTAATTTCCATTAGTATAAAATTTTTATACTACACTCCTACAGAGTGCATTATTATCTGCTTTTGTTAATGAATTATTGCAACCTTTTATCTAAGCAGCTGAACCTTTACCGAAAAATTATTTCTTGACTTTGCTGATGACCGTATAGAGTCCGAAGGCAAAGAAATAATATCTCGCAATCTATCTAATGCCATCCGCCAAATTTGATGAATGCTATCATAGTTGTTATTAGCCATTGTGCTCAACATTATTTGTGAACAATATTGCATTTGGATTCTTAACTCATCTAGAATTAAAAAAGTCTACTACACAGGTAACTCAGTAATTTCTAAGATGACTTAAGAATTCAGTACTTCAAGATCCATTATTATTATACAGAGGCTTTATTCGCAAGAGCAGGATCATTCCTTGCTTTAACGACCGAGGATGTGAATAAGATGAATCGTTACGTCACAGGTGCATTTCATGGAATGCGTCTGTAGCCCGTTTCGTGATTTTCATGTCGGTGGTAAGGCTTCCCTTTGCTTGCACATGCATCAGCCACGTCAATAAAACGTTTTTGATTACTTCCGTATATGTGCTACCTTACTTCATCTGAGAGGTTATGGAAGCTGTATTCAGAATTCACGATATGAGAGCTTATATTTGGTGAGACCTTTATAATTCAGTTTGAAAACATCCCCTTTTCTATTGCTACTGAGCAGCCTGTTACATGGTACAATCGGATTTCTGGCAGTGGAATTCCTTGTAATTCATTCAGATGAGAACTTCCAAGTCATGTAGAGGAATGAGTAAGAAGCTATTTTGAAGACCCTAATGGCACGTTCACACGTTCCAGTGGACAGCCTAGTTGACCAGCATCTGTCAAAGTCTGTGTCTAAACGCCACTCACTGGTCTAATTCAACGCGCCAGTCGACTGTACATTAGGCCAGTGACCAGTCGACTAGACTATCCACTGTCTACGTGTGAACGTGTCATTAGGGGTTTCAAAATAGCTTCTTATTTATTTCTACACATGGCTAGGGAGTTTTCATCTAAATGACAATTTTATAATAATATGCTATAGTGGTCAAATGTATATGAGTCATGAGGGATGGAGCCGATTACGAAAGAATCCTTCTTCATACTCCATTGAATAAATCACATTGAATGGAACTTGATTAGGTAATGTATCCATACACAATACATTAATGTAATGGTTTGCTGCCTTATAAGAGTCTGTGTCTAGTGAATAGAATAGAATAGTTTTAGTGTGTGGTACCTAACCAATTCAGCTGTTACACTTAAGGTTATTTTATTTAATTCATGACATAATTGGTTTTTCGCCTTAGACTATGTCTAGTCCATTTTTATGTTCAAGGTTATTTCATTGTTTCCAGTGTGAATCCTTGTCTAGGCCTTTCTTCCAAAGTTAGCTTTACTTTGCAAGGTTAATTTATTAGATGGAATTTGATGGAGAGTTTGATCGTTCAGTAATCAAATAGTAGCCTACTGAAAAATTTATGAATATCTATCATTGATCTGATTCTGGAACAAACATATTAAGAACTACAAAGTCCGCAGTGCTGAGAAGAATGTGTTCATTCCATGAGGATGAATTTAGCATTTGAGATTTCCCATCTCAACTCAACTCACGTATGAACGATTTTCAGAAGAAGAAAACTGATCAATTGAGGAATAGGTTCATTTCACTATAAGAAAGGTAATATTTTTACAGATCCATTCACAAATGAGAAAGAGCTGAAAAGATTTGGAAATTCATCCAATCATCTTTACCACTGAGGTAGAAGGAAACCTGTGTTCATCTGAATGAGTGGATAATATCATGGGGTTGTAAACTTGATTTTTTACCTGAGATCACTGCGTTGAAAGCTATTCACTTCAGTGGTCTGGAATTGCACATTATTTATCAGTAGACGTCATCGTGGTATTGGCGTTTTCATGATGTTCGCTTTTTCATGGATAAACTGATGAGTCTTCTATGTTTGCTTTTGAACAATGTGGAATTCTGAGAATTCAGATTTTCATTGGATGATGTAATCTTCCGAACCCTAAACCTTTCTGAACTCTTCCTTCTAAGAAAAATTTTAATTGGAAATATCAACATGGATTCTTTGTTCAATCTCTTCGATTGGAAACCAATTATTGGCCTCGCAGTCATGTCAACATTTAATCGATGAGATAAGAGCAGAGACGAACAACTCCTACTCCTGATGTTGGGGTGATCGCTTGAGGCCTTCCCCGCTGAATATCATTTGTGGGGAACAATAATCGCTCCAGTCCGCAGTTAGGTATCTCGGCTCTATCAAATTCTCTCTGATCTGGCCACGAGTTGATTGACCATGAGTAGCAACAGGAAAATCTAAATGCCTCTTATATTTATATTTTATCAAATTGAATTTGTAAATTCCAATAGGGCTCAGCACATTAAATTCACTAGATATCAGATTTGTTGGGTTACTAATTGGTCTCCTCAGACAGATTTTTATCATTTTTTTTTGTATTGGAGCACAAGTGGTTGCAAGATGCTAGAACCACAACCTCCCCATCCAACGATACCATATATTCTATAATGGATGAGACCAGTGCCAAAAATACCATCCTTAACTGATCTAAGGGCAGAATATTCCTCAATTGGACGAATTTATAAACAGTTTTCCTCAATCTGTTACAAATAATGTAATGTGAGGTTTCCATCTCAATCTTGAATCTATTATAATACCTGAGTATTTAACACATTTTTGTACATTCAATGGAGAACACTGACAAAGCCCCTGGCCACAACCAGGACCATGTATTACAATCCTGCACTGATACTCCACTGGGGGACGGCCAGCCCTTGTAATGTAAAATGGTAGTCTTATCCATATTAATACATAGCATATTGTGATCACACCAATTTTTAATTAATTTAATTTTTGATTCAATTCTCTCTTCATTAGACACCTTATCACCCACACACAAGCTTGGAGATTAATTTTCTGGAGGAAAAATATTCAGTTTCTAAAATGGGATTGTAATATTCCAAACTCGTATACTCAGGTTTATGATTTGGAATTATTCTAATGTTTAAAATTCATGAGCGTAAAGTGTATTCATGAAACATTTTAATATCGTTTTCAGAATTTAAATAAGCTGCTTCTACGAGAACGTTTCATTATCAACATCGTAACATATAGCGAACTACACATATCAAAGTACAAACATCAAATTGAATGAAAACAATGGCTACTCAGTTTAGTTCGCCTCCAGCAGTCGTTTCTGGTAACGGTTGCAGCAGACTTAACTAACACCAAACTAAGTCAGACTTGATTGGTCGGAGTTCGAATACTCTTGCTCTAGATAGCCTGCAGCTGCACTCACATACTGCAGCTTGAAACACTGAAAGCACACTTGAATTTGTATCATAAGTGAAGATGAATTAGAGTAGTGGCAAACTTATTATACTTATTTGGTACATCGAACTTAATATACTTATTTGGTCATCACTGGGTATATTTCCTATAGGAAATATACCCGGCGATGACCAAATAAGTATACCACGCTTCGCCACGGAATTAGATGTACAGTGTACACAAGAAAGCAAATTATATATAACATTGAATACTGATCATACAGGGACCGAGATCTTAAGTATACTAGTGCTCACTGGAGAAAAGAGTAATTATTATCGATGGTTTCTTCAGCACCATCTAGTAACATCTTCAGTACCTATTCGAATTCACAGAATCCTCTATTTCAAGCAATCAAGATTTAAAAAATTATCAATCAAAATATTCCAAGAAATTTTGAAAGCAAGGCTTCAGGCAACACTTTTTGTGTGAGTTCAATAGCTATCACAAGGAAAAAACCATGATCCTCCATTAGTGGCTTTGGAAGGGACAACAGAGAGAAAGAGAGTGTTGGAGAAAGAAATGACGATAAATATGAGAGTCAGAGAGAAACTTATAATCTAACATTCAATGAAAGTTGGAATCTGGAAACTAGTTGGAGGATAACTTATATTTTAATAAATTGCTCTCAACTTCATCAATTTATTCAATCATTGATGCACTTGAGAACAATTGAATAACAGGTAGAAACAATATATATTAGATCCATAATGGTATTTTTTATCATCAGCCATTGTCGAACAAAGAGCACTAAACCTCATAATTTCGATACTCAGAGCGATTTGATTGTTAACTTCGCTCTAGTCACGATCTCTATATTATTAATTCGATTCAACAACCCTCACAATATCAGGGAGTAACTACAATAAAGCAGTTATGATTGAATATTTATTTGTAAAAATTAATTTTTTTCAATTTCGTAATAATTATGATGATTTTGTCGAAAAAGAGACAAATGGAGCCATTTCACAAAAAATCATAAAATATATCAGAAGAAATTTAGTTTTCCTTTCAAAGTTAGTTTGCCAAAGTGTTAAACCAATAATATTGAGATATTGATGAACAAAAGTTTTTTTCCAAGAGATGAAATATTTCAAGTTATAATAGTTCGAAATGTAAGCAAAAGCCTATAATATTATCTATTGCATATATATTAGTAAGATATTATCTCACCTCATGAACATCCTCGGTTCAGCCTTGAAACATCTGATATTTGAATGACATTTGTTTGAACAAAAACTTTTCCGGTGCAACTTAGAAAGGCTCCACATTCATATTTACTTACTCTACTCAAAAACACTGTTAGAAAATAATAAAATGCATCAGATCAGACTAGAGGTGTACAACTTTGATGATTTCGAGTTTTGGCTAACGCACTTTATACCTTGACTCAGTGGAATCGCTTTGATGTTGCCGCCACGAAACGAGATTGCTTTGCATTGTGACTTGATAAACTCTGACAGAATGTTTACAGTTGGTCCTTGCTGTCAACTACTGCAGCAACTTCTCAATTCAAACTTTAACTTTTCAACTCGTTGCTGCAATAGCTTCCGGCTATAGCTGTATGGTGGTAAGCCATTTAGAGAATTTCAATCCCTTGAAACTTCTACAGAAGTTATAATTTTTATTCTAGGAGAGTGCTCTTCTGATCAGAAAGTTTGACAACAACATTTTGAGCAAGCCTCCACCTTCGAAAAGAGTCTATGTGGATAAATAATGTTGATTAAAACAGCATCACAAAAAATTTGGGTGTTGAATCTCATATTTTGATGAGAGATTGAGTGAATCATTTCATTCATCATAAATACCCAATAATCGGCGGGAACAGTCGACAACCACGCTGGTGTGATCGTTTCGTCTTACAGTCTGCTAGCATGAAGTGATTCAGCAGCGGGGCAGTATATTTGAGATTTTGAGTATTATTCCAAGTATAAACTTGAAAAATATCTCTCACATTAGGTACGATATCTCATTGGACAATATGACTTATTGAAAATCATAATCTGAAGATTAATAGGCTATAAAAATTTAATATTAATTTGAAAACAACAGCGACCTCATAACCACCACAAATTTTACTGTCGATGATATCATTATTCGATGTGTAATATTCCTACTCCTGAGGAATATTTCTTGATGAGGTTGGACCTCCCACCTTGAATATCACGAGAACAATATAACTCCATTGTTTACTGGATAAGTTTCATGAGAAATCCATGAACTTTTAATTGAACCATAGAAACTCCTTTGAAAGAGTTCCAACTTGAACCATTTCGGAAAGACAGAGATTAGAAAATGAGTTTATTTATGTTTTCCTCCAATGTTTCCATGATTCAAAATCTTCTTCTCAGTATCATGTTACGGGATCATTGGAATGATGCATTGAACGGTTCAGGTTCGTATTTGGGTAATGGGAAAGGACATGATAATGCGATATTGATTGACCGACTATTTTATGGGCTGGAACTGATAGTTCAACGTGTCCTCCGAACTCCGAGACACGAGAGTCACTCGGAAGAAATATATTTTCTCAATTATAATGAAACCTTTGAATTATTATATCAATAATGTACAAACCCGATATATCACTACAAGATTACAACTGCTACTAACACTAAAATCAAATAGTCTTGAATCTTGAGGTGGAGATTAATGATCTCCATTCCAGTGTGTTGATAGCTGGTAGGCTGTGGAGTAGTAGTGCTCACACTCAACAGTTGGTTGATGGGTTCGCAACAAAGCTGTTGAAGTTGGAGTAAGTAAGGAGTGTAAGCAATCAGCCGTGAACCAAGTGCGTGACGCATGAGGAATGGAAGGCGTTTCAAAAAAGGAAGCTTGATGTGCGTGAAGTGATTGCTCACGCTTCTTCAATGGCACACATGTGTGTCCGGGAGTGTCTTTTATTTTTTACGGCTGACACGGTTCCAGTGTATCCCTGCGATAAGGCTGACCACTGTTGTAGTTGTACTGGTATAACTATATTAGATACATCGCCTTTAGAGCGAGCGCAGACGAGCGACTTAAAATTCAGGGTACTAAAAAAAACAGGGAGTGGTGGAACGACCCTGATCGGTTTGGGTCCGCAAACACACCGATTGTTGCACACCAACTTTACCAGACAATGCAGTTCTCAGAATGGATTCGTTCCAGAAACCTATTGTTTGTACAAGCCAGACCTGTGAGCTCGACAGAAAATATAGAATTCATCAGTCTCAAGATGAATTTTGTAGAGACAGCATGTGTTATAACTTCTCAATAAACTTCTCGATAAACTTCTCAATGTCTAACGGCATGACTGACAGAGTGACCTTTGGGTTAAGGTGCCTGAGAGCGACTGAAGCAAAGTGCAGAAATACAGTACCGATATTATAAACATGTAGTTTTAAATGACGAACACTTCCTGGAAGCCAATTGTGGGTATGTGCGGCCAATTTTGAAGCACCTGTGTCAATCTTTGAATAGTCTATTTATGGAAATAGAACTGGGAATACCAGACCTTCAGCTATTCCAAACCCTCCTTCTTCCACAAGGAAGTTTATTATTAATCTCATAACAAGCAAACGACAGACCTTACAAAACCTATAATACATTTATGTGACAATAGTTCTAAATGAGTAAAATTCTAATTCGAATGAGTTGGTAATATTATGAATGCTTGAAATGATAACGGGAAGTGATATCACATTTACACAGTACAACTATTTTGGAAATGATAGTAGAATTTATTGCATAATTATCTCTTGTAACTCATTTCATAATCAGAAAATGATATGTTTATTCTTTAAATCACCAATTTCAAAAATAAATCCTCCCATAATTAATCAATTGAACAGTTTCGAATATTCTGAGGATTGGCCTATGTTCAATATTATAATTACAAATATTCATTACAAAAAGCGTAATTTCTGTCGTACAAAAAAAATTCAAATTTCTTTAGACTCAGTTAGGCGAGTAGATTATCATAGCATTGAAAAAAAATTAAATACTTCAAATTTCACAATTCAAAAATTCTAATGCAGGGAACAATAGATGGGGAAACAAAGGCTCGAGTCCCTTCAAGGGGCGTGACGAATGGGCTCCATCGATAATTGCATGGACGTGAGCGGTGCTAGATACAAAACCATTTGTTCCATCCAAATTGAGTTGCACTGAATTGCACTGAGAATAGGACAGGATCTATTTTTCAACCAATTTTCTATCACAATTGCATAGTGAGCGGTCCTACATTTAAAAAGCATGTGTTCCATCCCTTCGAGCGAATTTGTTAAACAATTCAGTACAACCCAAGTCGCTCGTCTGCGGACACCCTTAAAAGCTGAGGCCGCACTGCTGGGTTGTTATTTGGATGGTTTATCTATAGCTCATCCATAACAATAGAACATGAAGAAAATTATCATGACGTATGGTTTATCAATAGCTCATCCATAATAATAGAATATGTAGGAAATCATCACGGCTGCGATGTCAACTATCCACAATCCAACTTCTAGCCACCTGCAGTGCGGCCCACGGTTTAGAGATATTGGACCCTTGAAGAGAGTAGAAAATTCTATTTTTCGCCACACTAGGACGTAATGAACTGTTTTTCATACCTCTATTGGAGGCCGAAAATGTTCGATTTCCGACGAGGTCAGCTGGAGGCCTGTAAACGTTTACGGTCCTAGGGCGGAAAAGAAAATGACCTTGAATGACAGCTGTTTCTAATCAACAGCATTGTATGTGTTCTTGCAGGAATCTTAACCTCAAAGTTTTGTTGGTCACTAAGTTGATATTTTCATTGTTTGTTTCGCATTATTTTTGTTGTTTTGTTTTTTTGTGTTGTAGCGGAAAATAGCGTTCGCAACGCGGGCAAAACTGTTTTGCAGGCTCTCGATCGCTTCAAGTTCTCGAAATTCGTCTCAAACTTGAAAACTGCGATCTCAAGCCGGCAAACACCCATTTTCCGCCCTAGTTGCGAAATATACTATTGTGATCGATATTTTCTTGTGGGATGTGTTTATAGCGCATTATTGAGTTATATACTTATAACCATAACTCATTCAAATGAAGGGTTTCCATTTAATTGACAATAATGACTATGATTCAAGGAAACATCATTATCATTGATGGTACAAACATGTTGCAAGGAACACAAAGCGTTAGAAGGGAGAGTGAAAGAGCAAACATGGTCAGAGCAGCAAATGTGTTGTTGTCATCCTGGACAGCATGAAGGTCGCTCGTTGCTGGTGATTGATTGATTCGAGCACAACTCAATTGCCGGCGATTGAGTTGGCGAGGGTGGAGAGGAGTCAAGAGGGCTAGAAAGTGATTGCAAGCGTCGAAAGCCGAGTGCTTTGCTATTTGCCATTGCCGTCTGCATTCATCGTGCAAGAGATCGCCGAAATTTATTGGATAATAAAAGCCACTGGAAGCAAGGCGAACCTCATGAAAATTCCAGTGAGCGGCCGGTCAAGTCGACTTCACTATCACTAATTTATAAACGACTGTTTTAATAGCATGCCCTTATATTGAACCCCTTACATCATGCCCTTGAGTGAACATCATGAACTGGTAACCATTGATTACTTGACAAACATTATTCTGAAAATTTACTGAAATCTATTGATATCTATTGATTTTCAACTCGATGAACGATAAAAGTATTCAGTGTGTTACTAGTGTTACGAGTGTTACTAGAAACAATATAATCAGTAACATTGTAGACCTAGTGAGAACAACGACACTACAATAACTACGTACCATGTGCATTTATCATTTGTACAATGAAAAATTTTCCAGACAATGTTCATTGTACCATTTACGATACCGTACTTCACAATTTATAGTGAACCATGGTTCACAGTGTTCATAGTTCAGTAGTACGATGGACTATGTACCATGGTTAAAATTTTCTTACCTCAATAGTACCATGTACTTTTTACTATCCAGTCGCTGAATGAGTAAGTTAGTATAGGTGAGGTTCTAAGAAAAAACTAATCATCTTCATCAAGCGAGTTTTTATACAGCATCAGGCCGTCTCTCGCATCTCAATTTCCACCTTTTCCTGTCCTCGGCATCTTCAGGAGTCAGCTGTCTTAAAATCATGGCATCTCTTATGGCTTGCCCCCATTGCTTGGGAGGGCGTCCTCGTTTCCTTTTCTCATGAGGCATCCATCCCATGATTGATTTTGGCCATCTACTGCTCCGCATTCTTTTGACATGGCCATACCACAGTAATTGTCTTTTCTCTATGCAAAAAACTATTACAAGTCGATAGAATGGTGGAGATCAACTTTTGGAATGATATTCTTGAAACTTCAGTAACAATTTCTAATGATCACCGACTTCACAGAAGTGGAAAACTTGTGGTTCAAGTCCTACTTGCCTGTGATGCAGTTATGGGCTGAGGATTATTTTGATTTTCATAATTGACGGACTTATTTGAAAGTTTCGCGAATGATGAAGAATTCTGAAACAGGATTTTTTGTGTTCAAGAAAATTCTTACTTTTCAATATTCGTATATTTGTAAGTTCTATTACAAATTCAATTAAGGTTTGTTTGTAAGCAATATTACAAAAGTATAGACAAAATATAAACAAAATTAATATAACAAAGCAAATAATAATATGCATAATAATATGCAGATAACAAATTATGAACAGAGCAACATAAATATAATCAAAAGTGAATGTTATTGAACACCAGATCGGCTCAATAATTACATTTATCTCCTTAAAACATTTTTAAAGTAAACAGGAAACATGATGTCTTCTAGCTGTCTACAAAATCCATTTGAGTGTCAGAACAGTCAACACTGTGATTAGCAACTCATTGGAGTGAAGGCAAATTTGGAAAAAGTGGAAAGAAAAATTAGTGTTTTTTCCAAATTTACAACCGAATAGGTCTACAGGGAAAGCGTGGTTTTCGTTTTCAGTGAGTTTGGATGAGTGTTGGTGACACCCCAATGAAGCTCGCAACGGCGATGAATAGAAACCGTAGCCTGAGCCGCAGTGCGTGTGAGAGAGAGAGAAACACACATGGATTGTGGAATTTCCGCATTTGATGCAGAAATCATTTCCTCTTTTATTAATATTATTATTCTCCGGAAAAGTTTCCGCTCCGCTTGGCTAGTTCGGACAAGCTATTTCCTGAAAAAGTTGGATTACGTGTCACTTTGTTGAATGGGAGACGTCATTCAACCGTCCCAAACCCCTCGCTCCGTGAATAAGATTAGATGCAATTAGCTGTGGCCTGTTTCATAAGAATTTAGAACTCCTTCAATACAGGAAAAATGCAGAGGAAACAATTAGTATGAACTTATTACATAGTGAGGATTATCCTTGTTCAGTGTATGATCAATTTTTTCCATTGTTGAAGGAATTTGCTCATGAAACAGGCACCCACGATTTGGAGGAGATAAACATTCCACACTATCAATACTAACAGGTTGCACGAACAGCAAAATGATCAAAACAAGAAGATATACATAGGCTACATAATTTATACGATCACAAAAAATGTACATACAACCACATAATTCATTTAAATAAAATGACTAGCCGCCAGTTCGAACCAGCCGCACAAAAAACCAATTGAATTCAACTGCCTATGAAATCATGATAATGGAACCAATATAATGATATCCCTGTCGAGCTCCGTAAAATTACGCCACCATAAAATATGTTTTTTAGTGCAATCGACTCTGTAACTACTTCATGGACAAACTACTTGAAAATTTGAAACAAAACTCTTTTCCTTTCTGTGGTATTATTGATTTGAGGGTATAGGGCTATTGGTGTGATATATCGCTATCAACAAACAATACCAATATAGTACATAACATTCTGTTACACAATTTATGGTATATTGATATGAGGATATGACGATATATTGTTAGTTTGAGGTAGCACGTTCAGTTGATAGAGATGTAATTCATTTCTTGAAACAAGAATACATATCAACAAGGAGAAGGTGTGATTTAAGGCCCCTTATATAATAAGACTATCATCAAAGTGTTAAATACTATAGGAGCAGTTTTGCTCCTATGTTTTGTCTCGAAAGTATCATAAGTAGAGAGAGAAAGACGAATGTGAGCAATTTTCCTTTTTTTTTGTGTGTAGGAATGGGCAACTAGAAAAAATGTAACGATGTCAAATTTGTTAACGTATGTTTGTAGATACACTTCTAAGAAGATATAGATGGACGTTTCAGCAGGCCTATCCATCTTCTCATATTCTGTGTCCATTCCAAACACGATGCTACTCAATTTTCTTTTGCTCTGTTTTCTTCACCTGTTCCTCTTCTTCCTCATATTTCGCCAGCATTTCTGCTACTTTCCTTTTTTATGCGTTTTTTCTTTCACGTTCATTGGTCGATGTTTATTCACGTCTCGTCGCAAACCCTTTCGAATCCCCTTCTGAAGAATTGATGGCTCAGCTTCTATTCCATACACCGATGATATTCAAACACCATCCACAACGGTCTATGAATGTTGAATTGCTCAAGCGCCATAGAAACAGCATTGGAAAGGTGGTGCATTAGAAGACAAAACATTGAACAATAAATCTTTTTCGTAGGCATAAAAAACCTCATTACACTAGAAGTGTATCTCTGGAGTTCATGCGAAATACATGTAATTCATACATGTATTTCATATTTGTCGTGATTTCATACAGATTTAAATACATGTACGACTAACGCAACTCATCAAGTTGCAATACTGATAAGAGTAGGAATCTGTTAGGCCTACTTTTTTCTGTAATACCAAGTTCAAGGCCCTTATTCAACATCTTCATTCAAATTAAATCACGAAACGATAGTTTGAACTTATTTGAAATTCGTAGAATCGTGATCGAGACATTAAAAATTAGAAGTACTGTAATACAGGGAAAAGGAGGACACATCCTATACAAGTTCATGAATAATATGGGTAAATTGATGAGTCAAGTAAGTGCCTACTTTTTCTGTAATACAGGACTTCTATCTTTCTCGTCAGTTTATGATAGTTTATGATTGTCATAGTTTATATTCTGCACCTAATCAATTTTTTTTAGTTTACCAGAGATTACTGATGTTGTAACATGCGAAACCATTTTCTCTTCCTATATTGATAAATTTGTGGTTGTGATTTCTAGTGTGAACTTTCTAGTCTTTCTATCGAATTGAATTATGTGATTGTTAGAACTTCTAATGACAGTTTTTATTCTAAGTGATTGTAACAAAGAACTTCTAATATTCGATATCAACCTCAAGTCACATTAATTCTCCTCATTGAGGTGCTAAGAGATTATATGAGAGCCTCAACAACAACATTCCTCAATTAAATTCTGAATTACAAGCTTCACAACTGAAACCACTTCTCACTTGATTATTATCATTAGCGTATGACTTTTATTGGTGGGGAGACCCGTAGGTAGCTCGATGAAAGGGGAATGTAAACAGGAGATGGGATGAAATTGGTCAGTTATTGGCAAGCAATTACTGTATAATTGATAGAGGATATCAATTCAGAGTCAAATAACAGATTCAATAAAAAGTCAATAACAGAGGTAAACGAGGAGAACTGGAAACCGTTGCGATGATCAATGAATATTAGGTTTCCCTATTAATAATTGTAATAGAGATAAGAAGTTAAATCTCTTCTTCTGTACTGGTAGTGATTAAATGATGGATACTGAAAAATAAAACGGCGATAGAACGGCGGTTTACCAACACGTCCGTTCTCTACGCGACTAACTTGGTGACTAACGAAGCTCCTACCTTCGCTTGTAGTGCGGCCATCTGCAATAGTACGCGATGCGTTTTTTCACTAAGATCATTCACTATGCGTGTCACTTGACTCTTAGCACCAAGCGAAGCTCCTTGTAGTGTGGCCTCAGCCTGAAGATTATCAAGAACAATAATCCTCATTGTATATTGTAATTGCTTATTGAATAAGCGCAGATTTGCCTGATTTATAAATCTTTTCAGAATAAACCAATAACTTGAATAATGCAAAAGTTGGAGAATGATTAGAATAGAATTGAGTTTAAAATTATTATGAAAATGTCTTGGAGAATTGAATGGGAGAACCGATCTATTATTCAAACGCGATGGATAAAGCAGTGTTATTCAGTTCGTTTTGTGTATTTTTTTATTATTGTATGACCATTAATGAATTGAGTTATTCTACCAACCATAATAATATTCTCATGAATTAATAAATAAATAAAAAAAAACCTACAGAGAGTGTTGTTTTTTGTAGTGTCTCGGATGTGAAAAGAAAACGCAAAGACGGCGGGCGGCGAGTGACCGTGAAGTTTACCTCTCTGAATTTGCTGTCTGGAGATAAGAATCAAATCCTATTATGGAGTTGAGCCGGTTGATTGAAATCGCTTCTAGGTAGAATAAAGCGGTCCGTGGCATTGTTAGAGCCCGCATCATGTGGAAATTATTAATTGGATCCGGCTCGGATCCTTTCCGGTGCACTTGGTCAAACACGATAGACAATTATCCAACTTGGAATCTATTTCTCCAAGATGTCGGCCAGCTCTGTAGAATCGATCTCGTGTTCCAACAAAGCAAACGACGATAACAATAAGTAGCGACTCTCCCATAAATCTCCATTTCTCAGTGAAATGAAAAACCACTTTGAGAATGCAATTTGCGGGAAAACACTTTCTGAATTATTTTGCCAACAACCTTATTCAAACTAAAAATGTAATCACTATTGTAAAATCTTACGCTCGAGTTTCTATGAGATACCCATCTTCCATGTAGTTATGAATGAATAATTCTATTATTAAAAATAATAATAGGCTAATACAATAATTGGTTCGAAATCTTTGACTAACAAAAACAAGAACGCTTCGAGGCTATAGGCCCGAGTCCTGTGTGGAATGGTAAAAATTATAGTAAAAATTATTTTTTAAAAGGACAATAAAATGGATATGGGAGTATACCAGTAATGTACCTGATATTTCTCCGTATTAATTATTTCAATCTGTGTGATTCATTGATAATATACATATAATTATTGGAAGAATGAATCGATTACTTCAAAAGATATAAATCGATAATTAGGTTTTCGAAATATCAATGTAGAAATTTACTCTCATTGCAATTTAATAACATGACAAATTATGACTAGATGAAAAATTGAGTCCTTTTATTAAAGTAGAAAGTTATGTTCCTCAGTTAATCGAACGAAATCTATTGCTTATGAAATAAAGGGATTAACATTGATTAAAAACGAATGATTATTTATTATTAAGAAATAAATATTTAAATACATCTATCAAAGTAAACTATGATAACTACATTTGATTGATTATAGGAAAATAAAGATAACATTGTTTTGAACTGCATCACTCATCAAAATTCAGAGGAGGAATAGTACAGGCTCAGCCTAGTTTTTCTCTCCGAGATTATGATAGTATGATTATTGCCATTAAATAAATAAATATGTGTGTATAAAATAATAAATAGATAATAAATCTATTATCAGAAAACATGGTAATGTCGAGACATTTGGAAACTAACAATTTCTTAAAAATATAATACATAAACTGAAATTGTGAAACATTTCAATTGAATTTGAATCCTCTCGAACATGGGAGGGATCAATACTGGAAGAACATAATGATTGAATTAATCTGACGCACAGACAAGTCTCAAATTATTGGTTCAACAAAAAAAATTGAACAAGAAAAGTGAAACTTAAACAGCAGATCGTATCCACAGATAAGTCTATAAAGCCTCAAATTTAACAGAGCAGACCGTATTCACAGATAAGTCTATAAACCCTCAAATAATTGGTTCAACAAAAAAATTGGATAAGCAAAAAAGAAACTTAAACAGCAGATCGTATCCACTTGTGATACTTGAACTCATGAGCTGCTTCAACAACTGCTTCCATCTTGTTATTGCAAAGGAAGCGTCTAAAAAGATACAGGTTCAAAGCAGCCTTACGCAGTATTAAAAGATTTTTTCATGTTCATTTCCTCAACGAAAGTGGTTCATGTTTTTTGCAAGAGTGACGGCCAACTACGTGTCAAAGCATGTGTTTGACACAGGTCATTGTGGCCGCAAGGAATTCTATTAACTCTCTCAGGAGAAACTCATTACCACGTAGCCTGCGCACTTTTCCAATGTCTGTGCCTTGCAAGACTGCCAGTATTTGAGACTGGAAGGCGTTCTCTCCCACAAACCTAATTGAATCCAATTTTCTTCAACCTTGTGAGAAAAAAGGAGTAAAAACTCAAGCGCCTCAGAGTTTAAACAAAAGAAAATCCTTCTTAAGAGACGCCACAAATTTACTGGTTACTCTATCATAATGAGGGAAGAATTTTCTGGTAATTGCTTGGATAAAAAAGCAACAGGAAGGTGATGATGAGCTCGAGGGAAGTTTATAATCTTTAATTTTTGTTCAAACCGGCAAGAATTGGATTTCTTATTCTTGTTTTTTGCATCAACAGGTTCATTATCAAGAGCGATACTATAATAACATAAAAAAAGCACCATTCAAAATTTTAGTTTTTCTCTATAGTTTGTCTATAATAGTTTCCTTTCTCTTTGTTTGGCAAAGAAAATTTGCAATCTCTTCTTTTGCAGAAAAAAACCTTTTGATTATTCAACCAAAACTGGAATTCACTGTAATCTTATTGGCTAGTTATCAATGATAGATGTAAGATTTTCAGATTTATTAAAAGTAATTGAAATATTTCATTTGAAAAATTGACGGTCAGAATTCCGCATAGTATGGTAATAATCTTTTTGCCTATTGATGCATCAAATAAAACATTTGATCAATCTTGTTAAAACTCGGGTTTGATGTCAAACAGTATAATATATTTTGCTTGTGCTTTGGATCAGAAGCTCACAAATAGCCTATACACTACTCTAAAAACCCACTATATTAGCCTACTCTAAAATGTGCCTCCAACAGCCAGTTTGGAAGTTTTCTTATCACTTGAAACAAGTATTATACTATAATCTCCTTACAACAGCTGTTATAATATACATCTATAAATAGAAGTCACTGGCTTTTGAGCTAACGCTTACATAAACAGTAATATCTTACATTCATGTAACTTTATATAACAGTTTTATGTAACACTTGTATAAATATATAATTAGTTACAGATAGGTATAGATTGTTCATGTCCTCATACTCTATTCCTATGCATTTGACATCATCTCTGTTAAGATGAAGAGCTAGCCACCACGCTCAAGCCAGAAGCAAGTCCATGGACTTGTCAGTTGTTTGTATTGTCGCCGTCCAAGAGCAAATATGTGCTTAATGGTGGCCTAGCAGCCAGATTACCTCATTAATAATTCAATGAGAGCGGTTTGGTCCTGCCCAAGATGTGTCCGACCAACTTCTCCGTCCAACGATGGTTGCAACTTCCACACTCACACTTTTGCAAACCTGAGTTATGACTTCGGCATGCCATTGTGGACCCTATGGTGCGCCTACTGTCAAGAAACGGGTTTTCTCACATCCTTTGCCACAAAATTAAAGCCCACAATACTGGCACCATAGGAATATTTGTCCACAATTATTTCAACCTTGAAGTCTCATAGTCTGATTTATATCTGTCTTATAAGGCTAGGCGTACACCGGTTAGTCAAGACAAGAAAAGACGAGATTAGTCACAGTACTTCACATAGTTGCTTATTAATCAACACACACCGATTAGTCATTGCATCAGTGTGTGCTGCCTCATAAGCAGCTATGTGAATTACTCGTATTGTGACTAAACGTGACTAATCTAATCTTGTCTTGTCTTGACTAACCGGTGTACGCCTAGCCTAATACTCTGAAGTCTAATGAATATCATGAATACTATTTTGTATTGAAAGAATTCAATGCTATAGAAATAGAAATAGGAATAGAAATATTTTATTGACCAATAAGTACATCAATCAGTTCATTAGGCCTTGTCATTGTACAATTAACAATCATAACTTCAACATTAACAGTCATAACTCCAATCATAGCTTCAACATAACTCCAACACTATTGTCATTTTTTATCATTAATCGTGGAGTAATTATTGCAATACATTGAATAATATGATATAATCGCTGTCAGACAGTTTGTCTGAAAGTGAAAGCAAAGAGAATTCGATCTTAAATATAGCAGAATCCAATTCAACTTGTCAGAAATCAGCTGTTTCAAAGAGCAATATCACAATACTTAACCTACAAATGCTGAATCTCGCAGATTATTGAAAAGGTCTTTTAAAAAGTTATTCTTTGAAAGGTCTTCTTCAAAAAGGTATTTTAAAGACTTTAAAGGTCTTTAAGACTTTTAAGCCTTTTGATTATTGTGTCAAAGTCACTGTTTAATTATTACCAAAACAGCTGACTTATGTCAAGTTAAATGAATCCTGCTATACATCATCTCTGGTAAAACGGAATACAGTATGTTTGTTCCATCATAAGCTGTAGTTTTGTTTAATATCCTCTCTAGAATTTTTTGTATTTTACATTGAATAATAATTTCTCTCAAAATTTTAATTCAGTTCATATCATGTTGCTAGTGAAATTTATTGATTTGCATCGCTGTTTGTATCTGATTGCTTTAGAACAAACCTCCTGCTTTGATATTTATGGCTTGTCTAGGCCAATCTCAAACGCTCATTTTGATAGGTCATCCAAAAAACATCTCATCGCTCGCTCCATTATATAATCATTATATTCTGTTGCTATTACTTCTGTTTCAGTTTACCATATTCTGATGCTCATTACTATGTTAAAGTGATTGGAGATAGTGTTGCGACCGGAAAATATATCTAGATATGATGGAAAATATAACAGATATTCATATTATGGAACTTCTGGTCTTTCTATTCGATAGGAAAAATGCTTTTTTCCAGTAGTTCCATTTCTGCTGGAAATCAAAGCAATGCTTATAATGCGTCTCATGAGAATAAAGGAAATAACAAGGATTTCCCATCTGGAAATAGGTGGGACGATTGCTTGGTGAAAAGAAGTGGAGCTTTATGTGAGTGCTGGGGATCAAGGGATACACGTTTGAATGCCCTGGTCTGACTGCACAGACAAGCGGTTCGCTGGCTCGAGAGTCGAGAGTCGAAAGAGACGAGAGTCGAGAGTCAAGTCGACCTTTGCCGCTGCGCCTTTGCGGTGCCCCTTTTAATGACCTGGGGCAACGCAACTACCCGTCCGCAATAACCACAGCAGCCTCCTTGCGTTGCGTTGCGACTCTTTTGCCCGTTTATCCGTTTCCATATAAATACCATTTCCCGTTCGACGTCGTTTTCATTCCTAACTATAATTCTATCGACCCTTTTTCTGAACTTATTAACTTGAGTCACTCATGGAAACAGGAGAGAGTCAGACGTGAATGCGAGATCATGTTTGATATTTATCTATTCATTTATGGTAGTTCAATAAAATATGTGTGTATATAGATAGTGTTGGGTTGCGAAGACTAGCTTATGGTTGAGATGCCAATGTGTTAACCACACGTTGCATCTTTTCTGGTTAATGATCATTCACCTCTGCTGATTCAGTCAAGTGGATGTGAAACTAGCAACCAGCTGGTAGGCCTAAGCCCACATAGGGCTGTTGAGCCATTGACAAACAAAATATAGATAGTGTACAGTGAATGGTACTGACTGCTTGTATGACAATAAAGTTGCTTAACTGTAAACAAAGACATGTAAAGTGAGAATAGAATCAGATAAGAGAAGAAAACCCTTGGTGAGTGGACATTGGGGGATATAGAACCTTTCTACTAGTATTTTTCATAAGCTGATTGATAGTGATATTATTGATTCTTTTTTCATAGGGCAGAACAGTATTTAAATTTATGTGATATCTCCAATTCTACTCAGGACTCAGTTGATTTGAATCATGATTGGTTGAGATTGAATATTACTATTGGGATATTCAGATTTTGTTGTTTTCATATTGAGTAACTCATCAAGAGTTACCAAATACATTAATAACCAAATCGCAAGTCATAACATTAACAATTCAATGAATTCCTTATTAAATCCAAATACATTGTGGAATAATAATAATTCAGTGTAACCTGGCTGGCTCAGGTCTGGTGTCAGAGTTTTCAGGTCACTCCTCATCAGTACAGGGTCGCTGATTGGAAAAAATAGATCGAGTATCATACATAATGAAAGCCAAAATAAATAATTTATTGATAAATGATGAAACCCTGTAACATAACATAGCCTCAAATAGTGATTGATAGTTGACACCATCAGTACTACCAGCACTGAACTTGGTCGATACGACCAAATGACGGGTCGGCAAACCGGCTAGCCAACCAATCGGCCATAGGTCAATCCAAGGTAATAAAAATACATTTTTTTCTACCTTGGGTCAATCCATTCCTCACGGATTAAAAATTCTTGTAAGTTTTCCCGGATTTTCATCCCTCTTTATTCCTCTAGTACTGAATAGAGGCAACGTAAAGGCATAAAGGCAACATACAAAGATCAATAACCTATGAGAGACCTCCAAACAATACACTCTCTATATCTCTTGAAGGTTGTATCCTTGTAAATAGTCTTTGATGGTGTAGAGTTTCAGAGCAGAACAAAGAAAAACTAAGCTTCATCCTCCAAGCTCAACAGTTTTCAACGTTGAAGATTTCCTGCTCGAGAATAATAAGCTACCTTTTAAAAGTCTGCTAAAGCGGAAGCGATTTAACCTCACCACTCATTTCCTGAGTGATGTTGAGTGATGCTTCAGCCCTCCTTGTTGGAGAATACTGTACCGCCCCTTCTACAGCCAATACTTTCTACTTGTTCACTATCATTCTTCCCCTGGAATTCATTCCTTCTTTATCCCTTTCTACCTCACACAATAATACCTTGCCTCCAGAGTTCTCCATCCTTTTCCATCTCACAGAACATGCTCCCACCGGTCCCACTAACACAAGAGGCTTGCTATTCTAGAGCTCTATTTAATTACATTTTTTCTGCACACAGATGATGCATCTGAGGCTTACCTTCGATTAAAGTGGCTTCTGAATATTCAAGAGAACAGTAACTTTTTTGTTCACAAGTTGAACAGACATCTCTCTTGTACTCTGGAGAAAGTTGACGTTCCTTGGCTTGAGAAAAATGAGTGGAATAATTTTGTGACTAATTAGATTTTTCAAATGAACAATTTTAACTTTGGTGATTCTTAGAGATGAGTAAGGAATCTAAGATTATCCTGAATTTATTATTGAACTACTGTAATTCGAAAAAATACAATGCAGTACTGTATTTCAATTCTCTATCGCCTGAGCTTTTATAGAAAATACCACAGAATATATATGTGTGCAGTATATGTTATTCATTCACAACCTCTTCATCAAATGATGAAACATATCATAAGTTTCTTTCAATCTTTCATATCATAAGGATTTGGTAGGTCAATAGGAATTTTGATAGGTCCAATTCCAAAATTAATAAATCATGTGAATCAGGTATAATTTACTTCTCCATTTTCCACTTTTACTCATTGTTTCTATTCATTTTTCATTTGTATTAATCATTTGAGTAACAATGGATGTTAAATATTGCCAAAAATATATCAATTTTCATTGTATTCTAAAAACTGAAATCGGAATTTTATAGCACATCGTGTTCTCCAGGGAAAATTGGGTTATGATACCGATCAAAGTCAAACGCTAACAATAATGATGATGATATTTATCGCAGTAGACATTATAGTACTGGTACTGGTACTATAATGTTTTATTCATGATAAATGAGTGGTTTCACAATAATTATCTGTGTCTTTTTGTCATTACGGAGAAATACCACATCACATCACACACAAAAAAATGTTATTCTATTTCAACTGTGCGTTCATATTGCATGTTATTGTAATTGGAATGAATTTCAATTTGGAGTTTCCAGGTGCAACCTGAAAACTCCAAAACCAAAACTGAGGTAACCAGGTCACACTCTATCATTCTTGTATAACCCTGATTATTTTATTTTTTATGAAGCTTCTATACATTCTACAAATTCTAACCCATATTTTCAATATTCAGTGGCACTTTCCTCTCGACAGATCACAGACGCCGCATCACTGTTAACAAGCACGCTCTCTAATTTCCAATCAATGAAATCGAAAACTGATTCTGATTGCGGGGCCATTCACCCATTCGAGCATTATGTGTAATTGATATCAATAATTACTATCACAACTCCGCGGTCGTTATTTATTTCGATGATAGCAATAATGATCCTGGGCGCCATTTTATTGATTTCTGTGGCTGATAATTATTGCGAGATTGTGTGAACCAGCCGAGAAGGTACGCACCCATAATTTCATGGGGATTAACTGATGCAATACAATGTAGACTCAATTAACTGGCCGGTTGATAATGGGTTCGAATCAGCCCGGGAATGACGGCTGCATTTACCCGGCTCAAGCGGGATCAAGCTCACCGCCATGCAATATCAATAAATGCATCCGGTCGGCATCCTCCAATTGAAATAACACCCGCCGAGTAGGGCAATTACTTCGTGGCGGGAGTGATATGGTGCCAACAAATTTTCCACAGCGCTTGTGCTACAATAAATTCCATAATAATAAGGTCTGTAATAAATATTTCTGCTATTGTCTCGTTCACACGTTGCCATTGGCTTATGCCAGTTGTCAGGTTGCAAAAAATGATTGATTTCTGGAATTTGAGGCGAGGAAACGCTCATTTAACCTTAAAATGATATTAGGTTAGGTTGCAAAAAAATGGTTAATTTCTGGAATTTGAGGCGAGGAAACGCTCATTTAACCTTATTAATGATATTAGGTTAGTATTAAGGTTTTTGGTAACTCAATTTATTTCTATAAATTATTCACGAATTCTTTTGAATAAGTTTACTGGAGTCTTTTAGTGCTGGTCGAATTATTCATAAGAATTTATTCATTCATCAATAACAACAGGTTGCCTGAAATCTGCCTCCTCCACAGTTTATACAACAAACTAAGAGTAAAATTCAAAAAATGAGGCAAAACAGGAGTATAAATTGATACAATACAATGAATTAATCAAAAAATGATGATAACAAATAATAATATGTAATAGGCCTAGTAGAACGAAATGTCAAACTGCAGGATAAATAATTTATAGAGATGATTGATTCCTATTTATAATAGGCTGCTACAATAATCTAATGTCACTTACGATATTGTTTTTTGGAATGAATGTTTCCACATCTTAAATTTTAGATACCTTTTGCCTAGTATAATGTTATTTGTGGAATGTGGGCGCAACATAAATGTTGATTCAAGAAGCCAGTAGCTTAGTTTAGCCAGTAGTTCATCTCAAACAATTCAAGTTTACTCAATATTAGTTTATAATGGATTAAGTCTGCTTTGAGTTGATTCACAAAGTATTGAATCAAAAGATGTTGGAAAGTTATAAATACTTCCCTGATAATGAATGTTACATCTATTACCATTCTTTGTCTTGAAGAACGTTTTGAACATTTCTTACATCGCATGTTTTAATATAGCTGTAATGTCTCTGGTTAAACTACTGTAATTTTATCCACGACTAACACCACCAGTAAAAACTTGCAACTATTTTCCCCAAAATATTTCACCCATAACCTCAACAACTGAGACCCAGATATCAAATGAACACAGAAAATGTGGAAGATTAAGTCGGAAGCCCAACATTTTACGAGAAACACACAACTAGGGGCTTAGCCAAAGAAATTATGACGCTAAACTAAGAAAGAGAACATTGTAAATCATGGGACCGGGGAAAATATCGGCCGTTCACAGTCTGAAGACGATGAGAAAGAACATTCCGAACGTAACAAATTAGATAACGTTATGTGCTGCTATTCCCACGTCGGAACGTGAGAGGGAAGCAAGATCAGCAAAGAGTGGGAGGGGGAACCCTGCTGTTCCTTCTCAAACTCACTACTATTGCGAAGAGAACAGAGACAACAATTTTATGAACATCATCCTTTACACTGTCATGTGTAATGCTATTTTCTGCCGATTGTCAGAGACGCATTCAGCTCACCTTGTTGGTTCAGAATATCGAACAACGCACACAGAAATGACTTGAATTTGAATGCTGATTCTTAGGCTTCAACAGTTTCCACAGATGGATGGGTAAGTAGTTCAAATAATGAAATAAAGAAAATAAAGGGGTGGAGTCGCATTGTGTGCGATGATGCAAAAAATTCAATTTGATTGAAACTTTGTGTTTCGTAGGATAAGTTGTAACGTTGGTTCGAGCTGCCTAAAACCAGATGTATTCAAGATATTCCAGATAAACCAGGTATTCTCTAAAAATATAATTCATATTGAACGAGTTTACCCCGTGCAGCGTAAAGCGCCGCTTGCTTGCTTAGTACTGTATCGTTTGGGAATACAGTATCATTGCAACAGACTTTTTCAATTCAATTCAACTCAATTCAATTTGAGTTTCCTCTGGATTTAACATCAAATCTCGCAGTGGTGGAAGCACAGTAGAAAGGATTTTAATATACCGTGATAAATTTTGATAGTCTCTGCTAATAAACGAAGTTGTCAAAAAGTCATCTCTCATCAATAAACCACCAATCATCACGACAACCCCCCTCATCACGCTCGCACAAGCCTAGTGCTTATGTAGGCATCACCTCAACAAAAAGGTACATGATCGTGAAAGGTGGAGTAAGGTAAATGTTTTTGCGATTACGGCCAAATGCCGCCTGAATCAGTCGAGCGGTGAGGGGAAAATACCTGAAAAGATATGATAATAGAATGTGTAATAAATTATTGTCAAATTGATTGTTCACATACCTTACGAATCTTCATAGTCTAAAAAAGTGATGAAGGAGAAGTCTTAGTCTTTAATTTAGCGAGTATTTTTTCCTGAGATATTCATAAACGAGATATCTGAAACCCAAATCAACGAGCTCCATTGCAAATATCGCTGGAAGTTGGTGAAGTCTCATTCCATTGAAACGTAATGAGAACTGCTACCCAATAATTACTCGGATCACAGCAGTCGTTTTTCGAAGGACGCTCTCTACCGGCGACAGTTTTAATAGCCCGGTGAGACTAAATTGATCACCGCCATAATTAAAGTAGTAATTCAATGCATGAATGGGAGAACAATCCAAAGTGGCCTCAATTACTGCACTATTCACGACTTAGTATATAGACCAAGATTACCGCTGTGGAGCTACCCGGCTTTGGCGACCTGGGCAATAAATAAACGAACAGTCTACAATGGCTTTGCAATAGATGTCGCATTCAACAAAAGACGTGCAGAGGTTTGTTTGTTTTGATACCAAAGTTCAATTTCACGATTCAATGGATGGATAAGATTTCTATCTGTAAAATAGAAGTTCACTTTGAAGACTCGATCGAATCGTTATATCTTTGAGATCTCCTTTCATTTGGGATTCATGAGTTTGACTCTTCCATTAGAGAATGGATGGTTTGATATCAGAATTCATCAGTAATCAATAAGAAACTCATTGTTCTCTACGTCGACTCACCACTTGGTTTGAAAGCTATCTGAAACAGTAATTAAATTAACGTCTTCCTACAAAGGTTAATAGGGATGTCATACCCGTTTCAGATAGTTAGATGGCTGTTCTGTTAGATGGCTGTATTCTACACCGGTTGAATTAATAGGCCTTCAGAGCTACTGATCGAGAATGTCCTTCCTCATTCTCCTAACCACCAACTCCGCTCAAGCCTCGGTCACTATGCGCAACTTTAATTCGAACGATTTGTAAGTCAAAACGTTCTGTGACAGTCTTTATCATGTCATGGTATTCAGTTTTCTTTGTTTGTCAATGGCTCAACAGCCCTATGTGGGCTTATGCCTACCAGCTGGTTGCCAGTTTCACATCCACTTGACTGAATCAGCAAAGGTGAATGATCATTAACCAGAAAAGACGTAACGTGTGGTTAGCAAATTGACATCTCAACCATAAGCTAGTCTCAACCATAACCATAAGCTAGTCTTCGCAGTATTGACTTGAAACAATAATTCCTATGACTGTAAGTAATTCACAACCTATCTGTTCCCTTTTCATCATAATATTAAACTGAGTTCTATGTACCTTTCATCTCAACCATTTTTTCTTAATTCATTTAATTAATATCCAGAAATACGAAAAGTTTAAAACATAGATTGAAAACATTGAGAAACAGAAGCTACGTAACCTTATTGTTAATCGTGTTGTGGCGCCATCACACTAAACAGTACATGTAGAGAGAGACAAAAGAAGGTAAACTTTTTTAGAATTGTGAAAAGTATCTAATGTTATATTGAGAATTATTGAATGGAAGAAAGTAATATTCATTTCTTCTTGTGGGGAAAATATTGAATCAAAAGAAAAAAACCCACTGTCACTGGTGTGGATATTGTCATTGGAAATGAAATTCTGTTCGAGTGAGCGAAAGTGAGCCGATAATAAACCGATTGCACAATCCGAGTGGTGACAGGAGTGTGGCGTGAAGAGTGACAATGAAGTTGAACTGAAATAGATGATGCAAGGCAGGATGATGTGAGGAATAGGGATACGAATCCTTTCAGCTGTGGCGTAGCCGAGTTAAACGTGTCCTAGGTGTGAGACACATATTGTACGCCACTGGGCCTCCACCGTTTGTATAACAATGGAGATCTTTCAGTGCAAATAAAAAAGGATCGGATTCAAATGAATGGCTTCTGCGCACGTTTCTCAAAGCTATCTCCTCCCTACGAGCAGCAACCGTCTTGCATCCTAATCTTCTTCTTTTTTTCTTCTCCGCATACTCTCAAAGCTGAGTTTTATACTGCGGAGATAGGCTTCCCATCCCATCTTTGGATGCTTCTTTCGCCCCAACCATGATTTATTATGGCGCCCTTAGCTGAGGTTGTAGTAGTTGTAGTCTGCATGCACCTACATGCTGCTCGATCGTCCTGTTCTCCAGAACCGCTTCCGAATCCATTCAGTTAGTAGTTTGTCCCATGTCGTCGTATTTACAGAATCAACTAAGGGGTTGCTTCCAGCTTTTATCATTGTTACTTGTTCAATGAAGAAACTATTTCAGTTGTAGCCAGCAATGCATCACTGCATTCTAGGATCGTTGATCCTGATAACAGACACAGAGATACGTGATATTGGACAGGAGTTCTCGACAATTGTTTTTTTACAAGAAAAAACTATAAACTACTCCGCTCAAGTCTCGATCTCTTATGTGTGAATTTTATTTCTAGAAGAACTCTGATAGACTATCAACAAGGTGACTTTTAAAGACCAAGAACTACGATAACAGCGCTTCCGTGAAAAAAAGCAACAATTTAAGATCACTTAAAGCTACGTAATAATCTATTCAAATGCGAAGTCTCATGTCATTTATCAAATCGTCATTGTCTTTCAAAAACATAATCATCCAAAATATTCCAGGGAATCTTGAAAGCAAGGATATTCTTACGAAGTAGACGTTGAGCCGTCGATAGCGGCTGCCTAAAAATTAGTCATCTCTCATTATCACCCCTCCCATTAACCACGCACAAGCCTAGAGCTCGAGTAGGCAGCACCGTGGCAAAAAAAGTTTAAGATAACTTTGGTCATTGTCAGAAAAAATAAGCTATGATCTATTAATTGATTTGTGCCTTTTATCGTTTCATCAGGTTGCTTTGAGAGGGACAAAATAATGTGAGAGGAACGGTGATTGAACCATAGTTTAAATAAACCATTGACAATTAAACCAAAACTGCTTAAAACCAATAACCGATAACTAATAATATTCTTATATTATCAGTAATATAATTTTATAATGATATATATAATGATGTAATATATAACGTACATTATATTATGATATATTTGATATTGTATCACTAGTTTATATTATGATATTTGGGAAGTCTGATCCCACTAGACGTAAAATCTGCGACTCAAGTAGAATCCATTCTGAATTTATTATTCTCTCAATTTAATCTCTCCAATGGAGAAAACACTTGAGAACAACTGAATAATTGTCGGTATTAATCATAGATACCAACTTAAAGTAGGTCAACTCATCTCTCATTATCATCCTCCCTATTGCCCATGCACAGACTAAGAACTTATGTACTTAGCATTGCTAAGAACAAAATTTGTTTCGAATTGCCACTGCAAAAATTAGAAAAACAATATGAGAATTTTGATATTTCATTAATTCAATAGTATTCTATCATTAAAACCCTGATTCAAATTGCAGAAAGAGTTTACCAATAATATTTTAAAACTGTCTTTGATATAGTGCCTCCGTAGCAAACTTTGTTCAGGTGCGCAAAACTTCCTATTCCAACGTGTTAAATCTATTTCTTGGTTGACTATGATAGATTATAAACAAAGAGAGTGACATCCTGGACGATATCATGATACACGAACGATAAACTACGCTTTCTAAGAATACTCAATACTATGATAAAACTCTTGCATTTGAGTTTGTTTGAGAGTCCAACCTTGAAAGCGCATGATATTCATGAAGGGTTATTCTAATAAATCCACTGTTCATTGACCCTAGTTCGTGTATATTATTATGTAACCTTATAAGCTCAACATATTTATAGAGTCAGACATGTACAAAAGCAGATTCAAATGAAACATGACTGGAAAAGTGACGTGCAAGTAACATGCATGCTGACTTACTTGACACGGTTTCACCATTAGAGAGAGATGCTTCTATCGTTTCTATCACTCATTTTAGAAAGGTCAAATCTCAGAATATTACGAGCTTTTAAAACAGCTATCCATTCCATCAACACTTGAAGATTACAAACAGCCTACGCTCAGCATTTACCTGAGCGTAACTTATATTATGAATTGCATATACTCAGAAATTTCAGCTTGGATACATTATTGTAATTGGAAATAACGAAACACACGAGCATATTATGACGTTAAAAAGACTCATCACAAACCTAATCAGTCTTATCACCCTAATAAGTCACTTTCAGCTATGATTTTCAGTAAGCTTATCACGGTTTCAACTTGTCAAGTCCGTGCATTGAGAAGTTCAGTATGATATAACTGATTTATGATGAAAATAACTCTTTTAAAGTGATTATGTAGTAGAGTGAACATTAATGTCCAAACATCGCAACGTCAGAGAAGTCAAGTGTAGGCTACATACATTCAGAAAGATGATGCTAGGTAGTATAGTAAGGTATTCATACGTTATTTCGTATTCATTTCAAAAGCACGAATTATTGTACTCACAGATAATAGGCTAAGCCGCATTTGTTTACACTAGAATAAGCTAGAGATTCTGGTACGAACTTTGTGACTACCAAATTATTTTTCTCAGATCACTTTCACTATTCCAAAAACATGTTGAACCGTCAGTTTTTGCTGCCTGAAAAGTAAATAGTTCTATCCACCTCTAATTATCACTACACACGCACCAGACTGTAGCAATTGTGGGCGTCACTCTCAGAAAAGAAAAAAATTGAATTTCAATTTTATTAGAAAAAATATGAGCTTGATGGATTCTTTCTATATCCATAGAAGACGTGTGGGATTGTGATCACTATTTCCTTAGGATTGAAATTCTATTTTCATAGGATTGTAATCACTTTGAACTGGTGAAAAATACCAGTGGAATGGTTAAACCATCAATATTCCAAGCCGCTATCATATTATTTATTCTTCTGGTTTGGATGAAAGTCTTTCAATGGTTGAGAGGCCAATTAATATTATGACGACAACTGCAGGTATATGATAACTAACAAGCAACCGTTCTGAACTTGAATATAAATTCACAGGTGAATCCACTTGAATTGTTTCTCCAACAGATATTTTGTTATTTTGTCAATATTATTACTACTATCAACTATCAAGACATGTGCTGAGTGCTGACCAATAACTCTAGTAGAATGTGGAATACTTTCCACTAAAAAAAGTGTTATTCTGCTAGGTTCATTTTTTATGCTACTCTTAACATTTTACTATTTAGGATTCGTCCTGCTCCAATGCTGCAACGCAATTTATGAATAATTCTCCATGAGAGAATCAGGGAGTTCACAAACAGAGAAATTGTCGAGAGAACCTGTGGAAACTGTGTTTTTTAGCATCTCGCAACTGTTGTATGTGCACTTTCTGGATGACAAATTGATATATATTGCTAAAAGGCAACAGCGTTATAGGTATGGAGAGTACTAAGCCTGGTTGGCACTTGTTCAACTATTAATAGGATGGCTCTCTCGTGATGTTTTGCAAACAATCAGAATTTATTGCATGCCAGGTATTTCCATCTAAGTGCATACAAATAATTTAAAACTATGTGCATGTACTGCTTCATACTGATTCTGACAAGCACGTATTTAATCATTTATTATGCGAAGTGCATAGTGTATGGAGATAATATCTCCATATGGCGATTTTATAAGGCGAATATTAATTATCTATTTATTCAGCAATAATTGATACTTAAGAGGAAGTAGCTACAAAAGGCTTTTTCTCAAATCTGTTTCTCTTCCAATTCATAAATAATGTATTCCAAACGTATGTCATGTATCAAATTCTACTGAATCAACTATTATTTTCTAACCAATGTAAATAATTGAAATTTATTCTCCTCACACATAATTAAATTCAATCCAAATTAAATTTTCAAGTAAAGACAATATATCATTTATATAGATATTTAATTTTAAATTTCTTTTTCGTTGCATTTTAAAATATAGTGGAACCTGTATAATTCAAACTTTTTTAATTATAAATGTTCTTCAATTCGAATTCCATTCCCATATTGAATTCTACTTGTTATTAATAATATTTTTAATATCATTTTAATATTATTAAATACAACAATTAGATTCACCATCGTATTACTCGGAGTATCATTTCACAAGTAGTGTACAGTATATAGTTTTATCCAATGTATTATCACAGTTCCTCGATCAATAATCTTGAACTTGTGATTATTGATGCACTATACTTAGAACAATACCAAAGTAGCGAGCTTCCACTTCAGCAAGTTATCAAAGCGTTTCGCTGTTCCATTCATCTTCAGATCTAATAGAAGATTGATGAACTGGGACCCTTGGGTGACTACCCTTAGTGAGGTCTTAATGCATTATGGCCCATTACAGCCAAACACACCCATGTGTATACTCCAACTCCACAATTTCCGTGTTCTGGCCTCCTAATATATTTCGCATTCCTGCCGTCATAAGCGCTGCTGTTTAACATTTACTATGTCCTAATTACACCCAGCTCCCTTGAGACTCTCCATAGGTCAGTTGAATCATACGACAGATAGTTTGGATTCTCTAGATTTAAGTCGGTGTAGATTTTGTAAACAAGGTTGAACTTGATTTTTGAGAGAAATCAAATGAAAATTTTTGTCATAATATACCAAAATGCGCTGAATTTAAAGTTTGCGAGTGAAAAAATAAATGGTATCACTAAGGTTGATGAGTATATAATAATTATAATGAATCTTGTTATTGTCAAGTCTATAGAAATAGGTGTATATTTGCAATACGTAGAATGTTTTAAAGAACACAAGTTTTCAACGTTTGTATTATGGGGAAAGCATTACACTTGCCTTGTGGTAATATGAGAGGTATATGTTATGCCTCCATTGTATGATTGTCTTGGAAAGTGCTCAATTTATGAAAAAATCATAATACCTTTTCTTATTTCTGCAGGTTGGTTTGCTGTTCTATGAGATTCCATCAATATTATCAAATACATGTGAGTAAGATAGTGCATAAGTTTTATGTATTATTAAATCATTGTATTTCATCGAGTTGCAATGCGTGGAATGTAAAAATGATGAGGATTCACCTCTGTGAAACGAACAATTTGAAAAAATTCCAAGTTCAAATATTAAAATATTTGAATTTTCCCGCTCTGAGAAAAACTTCCAGTGAATTTCCAAAGAAGTCCTAACCTCCTAACTATTCTATCTCAAATTCACTGTTTTCTGGGAAAAGTGACAAAAATTATAACAAACTTAAAGAAATTCCTATTTATCATCCTCTTAGCAATTTGCTCTCTGAACCGTTTCATTTGAGTCGGTTGAATAAGTATAGTCGTTTAGAGAAGCTCTTTCTCTTTCTTTCGTGGAATTCATCCGCACTGATGAATTGAATTTTTCAGTTCTGCGAGCTTGACATATTTCATTAACGTTATCAATAATAAAAGAACGTATCCCACGTGTTTTTTAATACTCAACTGTAGAAACATTTATAATTATTGTTCTGTTCAAGCAAAACTTTATACTTTTTCGACCAGTTCAATTAAACCTGTCTAGGCTACTCAATTATTATATCAATTCTCCACCATGATACCAACATTAATGTTTACTCAACCGATCCTGTAATTAGAATATTGATTTTTTCAGGTCGGGAATGAGGAAAAGTTGGTATTATTTCCAAAGAACAGGCATATTTAGTTGAAAACGCACATATTTGATGTTTTTTATTCAAAATTATTATCCTTCCTCATTCAGTATTTTATTTTCATCCAGGATTATCCATTATGAACCATAATTCCACTATGAGCACTTCCGACAGTCTTCTCGTCTAAGGATTGAAATCCTCTTTACCTCGTGTGCAGGCTGCCAACATCGAATTGTCATAAATTAGTGATTGATTGTCTTATGATACAAATTCACAAATTCATTCGTTTATTCATTCATACATTAATTCGTTTTTCCATTTATTAATTCATTCCCTCGTTTATCCATTCATTTATTCAATATTCTATTGATTCATTAAGGTTTTATTTATATTATTTAAATATATTTTATTTCTCTATTTATTCATTCATTTATTCACTTATCCATTCATTCATCATACAAGCAAGCATAAATTGGATTAAATATATTATTTTAAAATTGAGCTTATTTAATAGAATAAATAATCTTACGATAATATCGCATTATCTCTCATAATATATTGATATTGAAACACATATTATCATTTTTCAACAAGCATAGTATTGGAGAGTGATTGATAACTTGAATGACCTTCAGACCAGGTCACAAAGAGCTTTCATTAGCACGAATATTGTGATCACCTGTTGATTCAATATTTTACGGTTCCATGGTTTTTCCATTTTCTCAGGGCGATACGTGACACCTTCTAATTCTCTTTCTAGCTGTGTCTCTGCGAAATATTCATTTTCAGCATCCAATATTCTTCCATCTCAGCCTTCCAGTCAAAACAACATACAACATTATTGTACTAGTGAAAGCTGATATCTCAAACTAGTAGAATTATGACTATTAGTCTCTATAAATACTATAAAATCATACTGTACCACTACTTGTTCTGTATACAGCAGACCTCAATCAATGTTGGGGAATAATAATTAATTGAACGAAATTCCTAAACCAATGCCATATAATATTCTGAAGACTTCTGCTTCTGCAAATATTGACAACAGATTAATAGCTAGTAAGGAAATATTATATTATCTGGCTGAATTGGTAGAACGCTTGCATGAACGCTGGTCATGAATACCAGAGGTGCTGGGTTCGATTCCCGGCCGGGGAGGAAGTTTTTTGTACAGTAGCGTTCATCGAATTTCCTTACTAGCTATTAATCTGTTGTCAATATTTGCAGAAGCAGAAGTCTTCAGAATATTATATGGCATTGGTTTAGGAATTTCGTTCAATTAATTATTATGATTTAACAGCAACTGTATAGTTGCAATGTCTCATTACCTTCCATCTTTAATGTTGGGGAACTTGGAGAAAAATACACAGTACTAATAATTGTAGCTTGCATTACAAGATTGATTAAAAAATAAATTAATCATTTTTCTTATTTTTTATTTAATTTTCATATTAATAACCATTCAAGGCAAAATATTCGTGTAATGGTGATGAGTCATGATTACGCTGAACAATGTTCTTAATTTATTCTACACTGAGGCCCGTTGTATGTACAATCTTTGTTTCAATAAAAGTTTTACAAGCCAGGTTTTAGCTGTGGATCAGAGGCGGCTTTATATGTAGGCGAAAAAGGCAGCGCCTGGGGCCTCGTGTTTTTCAGGGGCCCCGCACAGCCGTGAACCACGGCTTGGAAAATGAAATAACGCCAGTTTAGGTTCATTTCAGGTATTAGAGAGCCCCACTATTGAACTTTGCCTTGGGCCCCACAATTTCTAGACCCACCCCTGCTGTGGATTATCAATTTTAAAACCATTTTAAACCGTGGATGCAAAGTATAAACCAAGTAGAAACCATGTTTTGTTAGAATTAGGCCCGATTTCACCAAAAAGCGAAAGCTTAGTTTTCGCCAATCTCAATTTTGGGCCATCTGGTCTAGGTTTGAAGTTATAATCAATAATTTCTCTCAAAGTCACCTTTACTATTGAATGATAACTCTTCGTAATTCGAAAGAGAAAAAGAGTGGACAATATTGTAGTAGTTGTTGGTAGTCTTCACGTACCTGATTTAATACACAGCCATATCATTTATCCAGAGGTAACTGTAAAAAGAATAATAAAGGACCAGGATTGACCTCATAGAATGAATGAGGTCAAAACTAAGATTAGCGAAAACTACGTTTTCGTTTTTGAAATCGGGCCATAGTTTTAACAAAAATGGTGAATACGGGGCTAACTGATTCAGCTCGGAGTAGTAGGAAGAACTAACAGGTGATTTGAAAAATAGGAACTACCAGCAATCTCATCCAATTACAAGAGTTCCATCCAATTACAAATAATTAGGTCACATTAGTCTCTTATGGTGCACACTATAGTAATGCTTGTTTGGAAAATTGACTGACTATCTTTTATTGTTCTGAAATAAACTATCAGAATCCAATATTTATTTATTTGGCGTATGGCTTTAGTATCCAATAATATGAGAGCAATGAGATATCAATAATCCATTCGATAGGGACCGATGTGGAATTATTGGACAGATCATGCCTTGCTGTGCATTACAAACAACGTGCATTCAGAAAAAACGCTTCGAACAACACATCCATATTATCGATTTAGCAATTCAGTCCGAAAGATAATCAACATCTATACACAAGTAGTGCATTAGTGAATGGAGTTTATAGAGACTTATTGGAATATCTGATTGAAACTACTGTAGATACGATCAGTGACCAGTACAATATTGGTACTGAGAATATAGTACGGACTGCATTGTGTAAACAGACACTGATGTGATTTCGTCTATTAAGTATGTGATCAAGCGAGTTTGAAGTGGTTTTAGTCGAATGATTGCTTGATGATTCAATGTATAGAGTGATCAAATTTGATTATCACAGATTAGATTTGATCATGTTTTGAATTGACCGGGTGCTTCAAGAAGATTAATACAAACTTTAAATTCTCATGAAATTTCATTCAGTAATGAATGGTTTCAAATTTCTGCGTTCTACAATTCTGTATCGCAGGCGGAATAATGGGATGTATTCCCCATTTGTGAATCAATTTGAATGACATAAACGATTCTAGATTATCTTAGAAATTGTGGTCTTCATCACCAATACAATATTCCTTGTATGAGCCACTGATGATTGCGTATCGAAATGTCCCCGCAACCGTATACTATAGGCTAGTATAGTAGAACCATTGATATAGTAGAACTGTGAATGAATTTTCTGTACGAGTATGTGAATTGTGTGAATTGGGTATATTTTTCGTGGTGCAATCTGTGTAGAAACCATGACAATATTCGAAGAAGAGAAATAAATAAGAAGAAGAAGATGAATGAACTCAGAAGAGAATAAATTATTCATTATTTGGTTCCAACATAATAAAATCCTTCAGGAGTGTGATGATGTCCCACAACAGGACGGAATGGTCTTTGAAATTAATAATGCATGTTTCTTACACTCAAAAATTGAAATTATGATTATAGTCACAGTTTTAAAACTGTGCAACACAATAATCCGTCATAGAACTTCGAAGTGGAGCATGTGGAGGAATGTTAATGAAAACATACTAATTTGTGGCTCAAATGTTGTACTCACGTCAAGGGTTATACATGTCCTTGAGAATTGGTTACATGTCCTTAATAATTACAGTCATTTCAGATTCTTGTGTAACAGTGTGAGATTATTATTCGTCTGAGGATTCTCAGCAATCAAGAATTTTAGCTTTATTTGGTGCATCGTTTCGGATACATAATCGAGTTTTGAAATATATTCTCTGAATGGAAAAGGGAGAGATTAAGGTGAATACCTGAGTATCGATTGTGCATTGCTGAATGAATAGACGAATTAAGCAAATTCGAAGCAGATCTTAAGAATTTAAGATTTGAATTACTCTGGTATCGCAGAGTAGGAAAGACAACTGAAAATCCTTTCTAACTTTCTCGAATCAATGACCTCGACAAGAAAGTTGCCTTCAGACAGAGATTGGATGAGACACCATTAGAAGTGACCTTCTAAGCCTTAGCTTAAGGTCGATAAGGTCATGTGCGTAGACAGGGAGCGACTTGTCGAATCGAATCAAGACGACAAAAAAGCTCGTGCTAAGTCAGTGTACCACCACCTTTTCTCATGAATAAACTCTATTTCCAGACGTTCAAAATAGGTTTAATGTTGTCTTCTCCATTCTCTGTGATTGAGCAATGAAAAGTAGACAGTAATTAGAAGCAAGTAATTATCAGTATAATATCAGTATACTAATTTTCTAAATGATGGGATGCGAAACGAGGATCATTCTCAGGAAAAAATGATAATTTAAGAATCACTGAGTTATGTAGACAATTAAAAATACCAAAAATTATTGCTAATTTTAAAGTCATGACTCATACTTTTCAATATATATATTTGAGATGTGATAAGAAATTATTCAGTGCGTCAATGGCAGTCTGTGTCAGTAAATTCCATTTGAATATGGTCAATTTTGAAGAGAATTCTAAATTATATTAGCTCCTTGTTGCCTTTTTTGTGAATAGGAATCATCTTTGATAATCTCAATTTAAAGGTGCATAGCACTTAATCATTGAGTTTTTAGAAATAATTAATGTTAGAGGCTTCAAGATTTGTTCTGCTGCTTTTTTGACTAGGTAGTTCGATAATCCTACAATCTTCGGTTTTTTGTTTCTTGGTGATTTGATTATTTCTCTCAGTTCTCCGCAGTTAAAAATGAGTCAAAATTGAAAAAAACACAGTGTATTTTTAGAAGTTCATCCTGCAGTCATCATAGTAACAACGTTTTGTGATCCTTGAACTCGACATAACTATGTGGGAGATATAAATAAAGCTACCAACTGTGTGAGTGAGTGAGTGAAACTGAACTTTCAGAGAAGGGATACTTGTAGAAATGAGTGACGATGTACTGATGAGTGGAGGTATGTTTGAATATAATAAAGGGACTCGTGCACATTCGTATGGAGTGTTTGATTCACATACGTGTCTTGTGTTGTCTCGCAAAGTTTGCCACTCATTCAAGAGTTGATCGTTTCTTCAATCGAATGATGTAAGGGGGGATTTGCATAGCAGGTCACCTACCCATGTTCTTCCTTCCGTATTTGAAGCCAACAGCTGCCAGACCCGATGACAGACAGGAGAATTCGACAATTGCTTCTCTGCTGCTGCTGTTTCTACATTTGCACCGAGTTTCAGGGCACAAAGCACCAGAGTCTGTTTTACTTGTAGAGGAAACGTCTTTGTCAGTAGCAGAGATCGTGACGTCACACTGCTACAATAGCTCCAACTCAGCTCCAAGGAAGCTGCCTGCCATCTTGCTACAACACGTTTCAACTTCAATACTGTAGTTGTGTCTAATAAAGTTCAACCCGACATGGAGTTCGTCTTGCATGTATTTTCCGTCGGAGAAGACAGATGATGTTCGATTCGACTCACTGCAGATGGATGTGCAGAAAACAGCAATTTCCAACAGAATCTTCAGGCTAATGTCGCATACAAACCATCTGATATTCACTCGCTCGAAGAGATGCAAAATAGTTTTTGGTTTAGTGTGCATAAAGAGAGGTTTACAGTTATAGTTCATGATGATAATGTACGTGGTTGTATAAAATTCTCCCATCAATCAAATTTGATATTATATTTGGAAATTGATCATCCAGTTTGAATGGCATTCAAAATTCATGTGAAATTGAAAACTTTAGAACATTTAGAGCCTGTAATTAGACAGGTTCTATTAGACAGGTAATTAGACCTAAAAATGAATATTGATTGAATGTATCTCAGATAAATATTTATTTTGCACGTTCTATAAGAATGCACATGAAAAGTGAGTGGAATCATGAAGGAGAAGAAAATTTCGAATGAAGAAAGCCGGACATTGATAGTTTATAAGTACATTTGTTTCTAAGCCATTTATTAGTTAGAATAATAATATTCTAGTGAGCTGAAAACTCAATAATTATAATGATAGGAGGCGTTGTGTCCCTTTTCGGACTGATCGGTTAGGTTAATAATTAATGAGTTCATAAGCGAAACTATGAGACGGAACTGAGAACAATATTGTGTTGGCACTAAATACATCAAACAGTTTCAAACCCATTGTAATAATGATTCTAATTAATAATTGTGGATGAACAATGAAATAACAATCGATGAAAATTGAACCGGAAGTAGTTGCAATTTCATTATTGATAACATTATTGTCTAAGTGAGCTGCATGTGAATCATGATGATGATCATAGATAATTGTCATCTCATTGTATTTATTCCCCATTTCAATAATTGCTTACCACGTGATTGAAATTTCTCTGCTACGCCTGACAAAAATACGAAAATATACAATCACAATACTACAATTCTGAAACTTGTTAGAGAATCTAACAGGGAATCATATGTACTTGAAACCTCTTTATTGCGAACATCAATTGAACAATAGAGCCCAAGGTTTTATAACACCTGTATAAAAAGTGGTTTGCATTGAGTTTTTGTGCAAGAAGAGCCTGAAATTCTCATAAATCATGGTTTCTAAAACAAACCCAACATCAAGAAGTGACCTGGAAATGGTTTGTTCGTTCCATTTTCAGAATAGCAACATCGAGAAAGTTCTCTGACGAACAAAAAGTCACCAGCAAAGCCAGCTTCCCAAGTTGAAAGTCGAAAGTTGATAGAAGGCCGATTCAAAGTTGTCGTCTCAATTCCACCTCATCCAGTGACTGCGACGGCTTATTACTGATCCCCTTGTTCCCTTCTATCATCTGCCGAATCTTCATGAGAAACAGCACTATGCTCTCGACCAGCACTGATAAGAAGCGAAACGAACCAAGTCGAGTCAACAGCGATCTGCTGATTCTCCAGAAGGGCTCAACTTGAAAACTCTTAAGAGCTTTCCACTACAACAGCCTTCTTTTGAAACCACTTCATTTTTTCTCAAAAATTCAAGGCTGATAAGGAATGATATTGATGCTGATTGATCTGATCTGCATTGAGAAAGTGATGATATTATTGTTTCCTGAAGGATATTGATAAGGGATGATACTCATGTACGCCTATAGTTTGAAGTGGTACAATAACAATAATATTCACCCTGAATACCTGAATTCAATTGTTAAATTTGAAGTTATTCAATCAACTCTTTCTTTCCTCAATTTCAATTGAATACAAAAAAAAATTGGTAGAATAAAAGAAATAAAAAATACATGAGTAAAACCTTCTCACCTCAGTAAAACCACTAGAAACCTTTACTTGAAGAGAATATTATGTGAAAGAAATCCAAGTCCGACAGACATGATTCTGTTGTTTCGTAACCAAGGATTCATATTCATTCATTAGAGAAAGAATTGAGTGAACAGAGAGGAGGTATAAACAGTATTGATATTTATTAATATTTGAAACAGAAATCTCATTCATTAAACAAGGAATCTCATTCAGTAAGAGAGAACTCTCAATCATTGAAGGAGGAGTTGGAGAAGAGGCAACATGTAACTATTCATGAAATAGAGGAAAGGAGTGATTCATTCAAATGGAAAATTCTCTATTTATTCTAAAGGATGCATTCTCAACTGAATTAACTAGAAAGCATCACAAAGAGAAACAATGACACCTATCGCTTATGGAAATTGTTGGTGGAAATGGAAGGAACTTGGTCTTAGTATGAATTATTAATAATTTCTCTCCTTCAGGAAATGAATTCTTCGAGTATTGTGGTTGATTGCACGAAAGCCAAAAGAATTTGGACGTCGAATGTTTCAAGAATTTAGAGCTCAATAGGGAAATTGCTGCATTGGTTCCTTTAGAAAACGTCATTATTCGGTGAACGTTTCGTTGACCGCTTTCGTGAAATCGACCCTGGTTATATTAGCGGAACTGCTTAACGATAAATTTCAACCACTTACAATGAACTGTCACTGTTTTCTGTAACTGGTTGCATTCTGTACTGTAACTGTTCTGTGACTGCAACATTCTTCTTGGTTGCTCTAATCAGAGCGTAATCTGTTCTCCCTTAGTCAAAAAGATCAGTTGATGGCACTATTCACGCAGCAAACAAATTGCTTGAAAAGAAATTGTCAGTGATCACACAGGAAGGAAGAAGCTCTCATTCATAAAGTGAATGCGAACGGATAATTGCAAAGCATTCTCTGGCTTTTTCGAGACCTGAATGGAAAGGTCTCTTGATCCCTTTTGCGCCTTTAATGCTCTTAAACAGGTGGTGCTCCTTTGCCTTCCTCCTGTAAACCCCGTTAATGGCTCTCGTACTGAAGCTATTGTCTCTATCTTCGCTCACAGAGAGTTGTTAGCCTGCGAGAGCTCTCGTGCGTGAGGCGTACTGGCTGACCTATAAAGGCAAAGTTTTACCCAGTTGATAATTCCACTGTCAGCTCTTCTTACCTTCCCTACCCAGGCTAGACTCTGAACCGAATTGGAAACTTATTGAGAAAGAACACAAGTCGCTACTATAATTGAAGATATCGGATGAAAAGGGATTACTGGTTCATTCCGCTGGAATGAAATGAATTGAGATTAATATTATTCATTCAATATTTTCACAGTGTTCGAAGGTTCACTACAAAATATATTGGATGCACAATAATAGGTGAAACAAAAATAAGCTTTAATTGAAGCAAGCTATATTAATTAAGACTTTTAAAGACTTTCGCAACAGGAAAGATTGACAACATAACGGAATAGCAAGAGTAGATTCGATGAATGCCACTGTATGGGCTAATTTGTGCCCGGACGTGTGCTCAAACCCTGCACCTCTTAATTGCTAGTGGAACGACGTAAGTAGTTGTTCACCAGACAACTGATTTTTTCCTGATTTGTTAAATATGTAAGTACAGAAGATTTTATTTTATTCTATTTTGTATTATGGCAAAAAGAGAATGAATTTTCATTTTAATTTAAAAACCTTCCATAGATAAGCATTGAATTTAATTGTGATTAGCCAAACCTGCTAGACTTTCATGATGGAAGGTAAATGATTAGGCGTTGCAATTGATCAACTACTATGAATTCGTAATAACAATTATTGAAACGATTTTTTCCTCTCTCGTTCTGTATCTCTCAATATCTCAATATTCAATGTTGCATGAGTCTTCAAACGAATTATTTAATTTTGTTTCATGACAGAAGAAACAAAATTATGCTTACGCTTAGAGAAAATATCAATGCAATGCATGTGTGCATGGAGTACACAATTAGATTTGGAGAAAAGAGGTAGAATGGGTAGAGAAATAGATTTGGTAAAGGTAGAAAATTTGAAGCATGAAGAAATATGGAGTAAAAAGTAAGCTGCAGAGGAAAAAGTAAAAAAGTATAAGCTGGATCTGCTACAAGATAAGGATGTAAGAGAACTTTATCAAAGACAACTAGACCAGCAGTTGACAGATTTCATGTTTGACAGTGTAGAAGACATATATACTCACATAAAACAATGTATGCAACAAGCAGCACTGGAGGTATTGGGAGAGAAGAATGAGGAAAACAGGAAGTATAAGTATAACTTGACAGAGGTAACACTGCAAGAAATAAAAAATAAGAAACTGCTGTATGAGAAATGGCTAAATACTAAGAAGGTTGAGGACTTGCAGAGATATAGAGAGAAGAATAAAGCAGTGAAAAAATTAATTATAAAAGAGAAGAACAATCAGTGGGAAAAAACATGCTCTCGAGTTGATCAGTTTTTGGGAGGGGCAAAAAGTTCAGAATCCTGGAAAGTATTGAAAGGCCTGCGAACGAACAGAAAAGAAAAGGTCACAATATCACAAATAAAACCCGCCGAATGGGAGAATTATTATCAAAACCTGCTGACAGAAACGCGAGGCGAATTTCTGGGAATACTAGAACACAAGAGGATCAGGAACAACAGGAGATTCTCGTATCACAAGATGAAGTGAAAAGGTAGTCAGGAATTTGAAAATAATAAGTCGGCTGGGCCAGGTGGCATCAATCCAGAACTGATCAAATATGGCTCTGAAAAGTTATACAGAATAATGTCGTTGCTATTCCAGAGAGTAATCAATGGGGAAAAGACACCATCGGATTGGACAATAGCGCATATGACTTCTATATTCAAGAAAGGCGACAGGGGGAAGTGTGAAAATTACAGAGGGATAGCAGTTTTACCAACAATCGCGAGAATATATGGGAAAATATTAAAAAATAAGCTTGAAAAAGAATTAGAAGGTAAAATTGGTGATGAACAAGCAGGGTTTTCGGCTGGAAAGTCATGTGTAGACCATATTTATACTCTGCAGCAAATCATCCAGAAGAAATGTGCAAAAAACCAGTCAGTTCACCTTGCTTTTGTCGACCTTAGAAAGGCATATGACACAGTCCCAGAAATAAACTTTGGAAGCAATGGAAAACCTTGATATACCCAAAACCTCATAAATGCCACAGTGGAGCTTTGCAAAGAAAATCGGATTGGGATAAAGATTGGGAAAACCGTTACAGCACCATTTGAAACATCAAAAGGATTGTTACAAGGATGCAGCTCATCTCCAACTCTTTTCAAAATATATTTGGAGGATACCTTGAGAGTCTGGAAGAAAAGTGCCAAGGAATGGGCATACCCATCAGAGGAGAATGCCTGTTTACACTCTGTTTTGCTGACGACCAAGTCGTGATTGCACAGGATGAGGAGGATTTAAGCTACATGATGCGGAAATTGAAGGAAGAGTATGAGAAGGCTGGGTTGGAAATCAACCTAGATAAGACAGAATACTTGCAAACTAGTAACAATTTTACGCAGAAGCTGGCCATAGATGAGAATACTGAAATAAAGGGTGTAGATAAATTTAAATATTTGGGATTTACCATCATGCAAAATGGAGATACAGAGGAGGAAATAAAGACTAGGCTGGCACAGACATGGAGCTGCATCAGACAATTGCATCCAGTCATCTGGGATAGAGGTATTCATGTAAAGAATAAACAAAGAATTTTTAATGCAATTGTCAGAAGCATTATGACATATGGAGCTGAAGTTTGGATTACGAACAAGAAAACGCGAAATAAGATAAGGGCAGTGGAGATGGAATACTGGAGAAGATGTTGTGGGGTCACCAGAATGGATAGGATTAGAAACGAGGAGATTAGGGGCAGAATGAAAGTTGAGTATGATGTTGTGAAATTCATTGAGGACAAAAGATTGATATGGTATGGACATGCTAGGAGAGCAAGTGCAAGTAAATGGATAGAGATGGTAACGGATTGGAGCCCTGTGGGGCGAAGAAAGAGAGGAAGGCCGAGACGGTCATGGAGGAATGAGGTGGATGAAGCAATGGAGGCCAGGAATCTAAGAGATGGTGAATGGGAGGACAGACAAAGGTGGAGAACTCGACTGAAAGTAGGAAGGCAGTGAAACACTGTAAATCCTAAATATATAATATAAGTAAGCTGCAGAGCTGATGTAGGCCTACTGCTTACTCAAATGGAAGAGCCCGCACTAATCCGTCCCAGTACTAAATTGAAGAGTTTCATGAATAATCGTATTGCAGGAGGGCACTGAAGCAATTCGGAAATTCAGCAATGCTAATAGAAACATGCATTATTCATACAGATCTCATTTTATTGGCAAGAAGAATCCATAACAACACTGTGTCTGTTATCGGCCCCTGAATTGTCAACGACGAGATATTGAAGGCATTGGGCTACCTTCCAACTCTCGCCATTCTGTCGGCTTATTTGTACGATCGATTTACATTCTAGTAGCCTATTCAGTTTACAACTTCAAATCAGAACGAGCAGTAAGTCTCAGAGAAATTATTTGTTACCATGAACTTGAACTTGCTATCATGGTCCACAAATTTTATAACATGCACTCACTTCTCAGAGCCCGAAGCTTGTTCAAATAAGAAGATTTAGGCCCGCTTTCCCCAAAGCTGCTTCAGCTATTCATCTAGCTCAAGCCTCATTCGGGGAATAGGAAAAGTATAGAAAAAAATTGAGCATCAGCTGTTGCGCTCAAGCAGCGTTGGAGAAAGCGACCCTAAACTGATCAACAAATCAAGATTTTAATAAAATTCCATCTGATAAATTAACTTACAATAGAGCGGCAATTCGATACGGTGACAACTTGGTATGATCACACAAAAAATAAACTTTCCTATGTTAGTGGGCAAGGCAGGAAAAATAGAAAAATAAAATACAGCGTAAAAAACGTAAAAAATGAAAAATAGGTGGACAAGATTTGAATAAATTATTGTTGAATAGAAGGTTGGAAGTTGCAAATTTAGTGAAATATTTTATCATAACAACATAAGATGTTCATCTGGTATCGATAGAGCTCTCCTTCCAAATATTTCAAATATGATATCAAAAATTACTTCTTTAAAATGCTAGTGTCTGTTTTCTAAGTGAAAACAAACTCAAACCATGTTCCCTATCAAGGGATAATTAGTTATGTTGGCGAAGTGGGACAACCCCACTCGGGTCTCTCCCCTATTAAAAGCCATACGCTGAATAAATAAATAATAATAGGCTATCAATTTTATTCTATTTCAAAAAAGAAGCCAGTGTTTAATACTTTTCGTGTGTAAGAGCATGAACATTGTCAAACGACTGGTTTATCAGTGGGTATAGTCATTACTATTATCAGTATGTTTGAAGGAGTCTTATCTTTTGCTACAGAGGTATTCCCTTGTTAGTTGTTGAGCTTATCCTCAAACCGTATGTTCTGATGGCAACGAAGATAAACTTCAAAGGTTAAACTGGTAGATTATCTGAAGATCATACTCGGCTCAAGTTGAGGCCGAAATAACCATTTTGGGAAATGAAATACCCGTGGGCTCAACGAAAGACCGCGCTCCAGGAAGGAAGCTCAAAATGACCGTAACACTTGAAGGTTAAATGCAGAAATGGCATCGTATTCTCACTGAATAGCGCCCTAAAGAGGAAATAAACACCTATTAAAAGACGTTCAAAGTATAGAGCAGCTACCAAGTACGCTTTCTCCCCCTTCTTTGTTCTTATGGTGTTGAATTCATGCTCTTCCGGAAGTCTTCTTCCAAATGGTGTCTCTCTCACTCTTTAATCTGCGTATTTCGCTTATCTCTCCGCTGGAGCTGCAGTGATTGTATTTCCTTTTCCGCGCGGAGCACGAAGCTCTGTTTTGTACTATTAAAGATGTTCTCACTTTGACAAAAGTTTCTCTCCAAGAGAGAGATTATATTTATTACCACACACCAAAGATTAAGCACCGTTGTATGGTGTGGGGGAACAACCTTACAAATGGAAAACTATTTAGCCAAAAGGTCGGTGTTGGTTAGTGCATTTTTAACTCTGGTACTTTTTAATCTCTCATTTCCATTCATATCATTCCCATTATTACAAAGAAATGTCGTGCTCTGGAAATGATTTGATTTGTTGGAGTATGAGGTTAGAGATTCAAGCATCTTGAGAATACTGGATAGATTAGTACAATGCATTTTCTCTATCACCATAGATCAAATCTCGAGCGGAGTAATAAATCAGTACTAGCCCATTCTAATTCATAGAGTATCGTCGTCCAAACCTTGGCTAGTTTGATTATGTGGATTGATGGAGGGGGAAGGAGAGCTCGGGGTAAGAAACTTGATAGTCGTAGCTTTGTCTCTCGAGCAATTCGTCTCCTCAACAATGCTGGACTGAGAACGGGTATTGCATAACCAATTGGTACGCAGAAGTTCATTAATTGCAGTAGACATTTTCGTGGCTGCATTAAGGCTGTCCGTCATGCCAAAAGACTCGAGTATTGGCGGGAGTCAAGACTGGAACGGTGAATGTGTGATTCGAGTCGAGTTTGAGTGCCCGTACATTGTGGCTCTCTGGCGACAGACTTCTGGAATCAGCAGCGTTCCAACGTTGCCAATCCTCTCTCTCCTCTCTCATTATTACTATGCGTTCTGGTGAGATGACGCACATGAATTGTTTGTAGTTCGGACTAGTTCGTTCTCCTATATGAATGAAGAAAGGTCTGCCTCAACTCTATCTAATACTGTATTCTTAGATAGCGGCAAAATAAGTTTGCAATGAATTATTTTCTCATAGAATGTTGACGCCTCAATGAACTTGAATATAGTCCCGAGTAATAAGGAAAAACTTGGATACATAAATACAAATTATATTATTGAATTGAAACTTATCAATTATATTGTCTCTTTCCATTGAATTTGTGTTATGTCCTTACAGTAGTAGTATCAAGCTTACGTTTGTTAGATTAGTTAATACTGTATGTTTATTTATTTTTCTTTCTAATTGTAATGGATTGAGAATAAATTTGATTCGATTTGAATATAATTATATATATAATCATTATTTGTTTCATGATGTATTATTGAAAATTAATTTTTCTATTACTGTATTACTATTTAATTTGATAATCTCCCTCTTCCTCTCCTCTTCACACATTCTCTCTCTTTCTCTCTCTCTCTCTTTGACGGCTAATTGTTTATGGGAAGGATGTACTTTTCCAAGAATGGACATTCAGGTATATGTTTATACTTCGCCGTTTCATGTACATAATCACAATTATAATCACAATTATTATGCTTCTAATACTCATATTGATAAAATATTATTACTAATAAATTTTTGAAATTTATAAAATAATATTACTACTTATACCTTTCGTCGACTAGAATCCAAGCAGACATTTTTTGTTTTCTACATAATCTAAGGTAATCTAATCTTTCTCTCTTTCTCACTCTCTCTCTCTCTCTCTCTCTCTCTCTTTCTCTCTCTACACTATATTTAAATATTTTTAAAAATACTACTGCATTTTATTTTTTTCTCTCAAATATTCATGTAGATGTAGTAGATGCTTAGTTACTTGCCATAGGTTTCTTTGATAAAGAAGAATAAATGATCAATCTCTCTCACCCCCGCTTACCCATTGATAATTATGCAATTTTATTCTTTATCTTGACACCGTTCTATTATCTATATGAACTCCTTGCACACCCACTAGAAATCAACTTAGAAAGAGAGAATAGCAATCTTAAAAAATATTTTTCAGAGAGATTCTCCTTCTATACTTTTGTATATTTATTTACTAGCAGTTTGCGTTTTCAGATTTTTCAACAACAACTGAAGAACGTAACTTTTATACACAGGTTCAGCTAAAGTATAAGAAGAATTGAATTATTGAAGAATTTTAAAATCTTCTTATACTTTAGCTGAACCTGTGTATAAAAGGTTACGTTCTTCGTTCAGTTGTTGTTGAAACTATTTAGCAAGCATGTTCAGTTGGACCTTTAGACGTTATATATATATATATATATATATATATAACGTCTAAAGATCCAACTGAACATGCTATAAAATATTTCGCTTATATATATATATATATATATATATATATATATATATTTATTTATTTATTCAGTGCCCTATACTGAATGAATATGAAATGTTGAGTAAAGTAAGAAGTACCTAGTCTATTTTTTATCATACTAAAAAGTACATTAATTAATGATTGTAAGTATGTAATGTGGTCCTTACTTCAGTTATGTTCATGATGTTTGGAAAAGTTTAGTAACTTAATTTTACTTTCAATTAATTTTTTGAATAATAATTTTTTTAAATAAATTAACTTTAAAATTAATGTACATAATAAATTATATTTCTTTGAATAATCTTTCTCTAATTAAATATAGCTTGCACAATGACACTACATAGTAGTGAAATAGTATCCTGGAAGTGTGGAAGTACGGAGAAATGTCATTGTCATTAGTGTCGTTGGTGTTTGTGGGGGGAAGGGGGGGGGGGGTAATGAGTCTACGAATAGGGGCGCACGGGGAATACTTGCATTGGGGCGCAGTCAGACTAGTTTCGCCACATCGGGGCCCCGTAGCAACCTAAAAGCATATTTACACAAAAAAAATTTTCATATAATAAAGGCGGGGCCCCGTGGCGATGACAAATATAATGTAATCAATCAAATTTTTCTTACATTAAAATAAAATAAAAAATTACAGAGCTTCAAATCTTGATTGATATTTGGCAAGACTTAAATCGGTTCTTCGCAGCGACCTAAAAAAATATTTATACAATAAAAGCTTTTCAGATTTCATTAATGAATACTAAGCATAATATTGCATAGTTAACTCAGCAATTAATAACTAACTTTTTCCAATAATTCGATTTTCACTTCACTCCTGTTTATTTATACTCTTTTAATTTAAAACTACTTTTAAACAACTTTTTTGGTGGTTCCCTCAATTTCAAAATATTGAGAGTGGATTATACTCAAGAACTTTTATCTACTCCACTCAACTCATACTGTAGTATACAATAATTTAAAAAAAAATGTATTGTAAGTCACCGTCATTTGAAACTGAACTGACAAAGGACAACCAGACCCCCCCCCCTTGAGTGGGGCCCCGTCAACGTCAATTATCTAGGGCCCCGCAAAGCCTGGAATGCCTGGATCCGCCACTATTGTTTTTGCTTTCCTAGCCGTTCAGTCATTCAACGCTTGATAAATGAGCTGTAGTCCTGTAGTTAGGAGATATAGTAATTGAAGTATATTATAACGGTCCCAGCCGGCTGAGAGAAAGAGAGGATGATGACCTTGTGAGTGTACTCACTCTACAGCGTAGAGTCAATCTGGCAACATTTATTGCGTGTACATCGGTAGTTCGTACGTAAGCTTGTGTGTGGACGGCTGTGTGTGTGTGTTAGTAGCGTCTCACCCAGACTCGGCAAATGTGTATTGAGTCCATGATAATTTTGGGGTAATTGATCTCTTCAGTGAAATGATTTGAAGCTTCTATACTTTCTCAATAACAAGATGAGACATAACACATTCAATTGAGATATTTTTCATTTTAATATACTAAATAGTTATTCCATAAAAAATTATTTTAAAAAATCAACTTTTTCAAAATTTGATATTTTGAGAAATTTAGTATTTCAACTCATGAACAATACCTTCAAACATGTATGCTCGAAATTCCATGATTCTATTTGAAACCAATTTTGAGATCAATCACCCCAAAAATTTCAACTTTAAGTGCCCATATCTCGCAAATTAGTGAACAAAAAAGAAAATTCTTCAAGTAAAATTTACTTCATTTTGATAGCTTAATAGTATCCAAATCGTAAAACTTCGAAAAATGTCACCAGAAAAAAGTTCCAAATAAGCTGATGCACAGCCTTAATCACAGTCGGTTCTGGGTTCGGCTAATGGCTAACAACGCAATGATACAACGCGGGCCACAGCTCACTTGGCCATTTGCAGCACTGTTTACGTGTTGTGTGTCAATGGCCGCTGTCTGGCTCTCATACCACTGACCTCACAACGTCTTACTGCTGAATTGGATAACTTTGATCCAACAACTCCTGAGTAATGCAAATTGAGACTTACAACGACAGTGATGTATGTAGACACAAGTTACAAAATGATTAATTAGATGCTGACATAAAAAAGTTATTTAATCGATATTCAGATATTAGAAACATATATTTTTTGTACTCCACTTATAGCTCTTATGTTATTGGGTTGCACCAACCGGGATTAACTGCTTTGAATCTGCTGATGCAATTTGATTAGAATAGTTATAGTACTGATCCAGGATAAAAATTCATCTTGCTTGGTACGCAACCCAACATTGGAGTACAGGATCACATTGTTTATCCAATAGAATAAGAGCTTCAAAACAGTTAAATACCTGACAAGACTATGGAAAAATTGAAAAGGACTTAAAAAACTCCAAAAGTTTTGTCAACTCTCTTGTTCAAGAACTTGGACAAGACTTTAATAGAGTTGATTGACTTTAATACGTAAAAATAAAACATAAGAAGTATCAGAAATGATTATTTCCGTTTGGTTTTATTGATGGGAGACCCTGGTCATTTAGTCCTACTGTTTAAGTGGGTTATAAACTACCGGTAAGTGATAATGGAGATGGAGAATATGGAAAATATATCTATTGAGGAAGTTGATAAATGCTTTTTCTTTCATCAACTGTCTGGATGGTTCTTCATCTGAACTTGTTTCAATGCAGTTGTTTCATACAAATTTCACATGCATTCAATTCACATGGTTGTTTACAAAAGTTGGAACACGTGCATATCATCTCTCTATGATGCTCACTCAGTACTCTTGATCTGAAGTTTTGAGTGAATGAAGACGCAGAAGCGTGAGAAGTTTACCCGCATCATGTGTCTGAAATGTGTTCATCGCTCCTTACTTAAATTTGGTATTCATTTGATAACCCCAAAACTCAGTGAAACATTAATAAAACAAAAACGCACGAACTTTATTCACAAACTGCTCGAAGAAAACAGTTTCAGAAAGAAAACAAAACGACTATTAAATCCCCAGCCAGTGGTGAGCTGAGCATCATTAATCTGAGGAGAGCTCAAGACAAATGCGCTTGGGGACTGTTACAAACTTGCAGCTAATTTCCAAGTCGTTCTTGTCTGCTGTGCTATGCCTACCCCACTCCTTGCTGCGCTTTTCAACGAACTCTGCGGCTTCTCTACTCGACTCATTTGCTAATACCAACCGAATAAATTCACTAAAATAACACTCAACAGACAATAATCATTCATTAAAGTTTTTCTCTTAAGCATTGTAGTACGTTAAGCATTGTTCACTACGTTAATGATTCTTCATGGCAAATGAAAAAAGTCATGTATACCTACTATACTCCAATGCCAGATGTTTTTTCAGAAAGCAGCTTGTGAGTCACAGTTTATGTTAACCGTCCACAGTATAAGTTGAATGTAGTCTGCAAGAATGTAACGGTCCAACTAAGAAGTAAAGTTTTTCTTCGGTTCGAAACTTATATATTATCTGCTGCAATATTCAAAATTTCTCAAGTGTTTCGTTTTTGAGTGAAAATTGTGACTTTGAAAGATTTGGATCATCATAACCTATATTTTAGACTTTTTTCTAAATTTGAAGAGGGACAGTTTTGGACACTTTCATTTAGTATTATGTGTACATTACTGAATAAATGAATAAATAAATAAATATAACAGCTCACATTACAGTGTACTTCTAGTAATATAAAAAGAATTTGCAAGTCAATACATACGATTTGACTTCCCAATTCCATGCATTGTGAAATGTACTATTCTAACTTCATTCAAGCAAACGTTTCCTTGTTATCTTCGACATAATAATAAGCCTAATTGCTTAAATAAAGTAATTGATGAATGAAAGAGCTGTAAAGCATGTATAAATGTATACATGTTCACATTAATTTATAATGAGAAATTGTACAAGAACTAGATGAATCTCGGTAGGTTACATAGATAATCATAGATTAATTGGTCTAGATAGGTAATTATAGGTTATTAATTAGGTAATCATAGACTAACTAAATGTGGATTCAGAGTAATAGATTAAGTCCTTTTATGTTCGGCTGCAAAAAGCAAGATCAATTTTGATCCAGGATCCGTATAAAGCTAATCGAACGAAATTATCTGATCAAAAATTGTAAAGTTGATCCCGGGCGCAACCCAGCATAAGAGAATGTATTGTAATGTAATGTAATGTACAACCTCTGGTGGTATGGAGTTGTATACTGTTAAAGTTATTTATTCAATCAATGTGTTCATTGAAGTTCTCTGTTGAGAACTTCTCCAAGCAAGGACTAAGTATGGACCCTTCAATACTCTGTATATTGCATTCCTATGCAATATATCACTTCCCCACACGCTACCAATTTATATAACAACATTCCTCTTGTGCATTAGAGAACTAAGATGGAAACTAACTAGGAATGTACATAGGAAACTGATGTTGAGGAGGATTAAGAGTAGAAACTTTCTCAAGTTGTGGGGAGGGAGTGAAAATCTCCTCTTTGAGTGCACGCACAATGCGAGTTGCTGTTTTACCGGTGCCGCGGCGATATTGAATTGGTCATTGGTTGTAACTGGAGGCGAATTATTGTGCAACAAGGAAACAATGGCCGACTGGACCCAGCAGTTGAAAGGCCCGCGGCCGACTCCAATTCGCGCATGGTAAACTTGCCATGGAAACACTTGCTCCCAACACTTGAGACACCCCAGTGATCGCCCTTCAAGTTTAGCTAGACTCAAAAACTTACTTCTAGGTTTTTAGCATTGGAAGTACTTGTAGATGGCTCGTAGTACATTGAATGCGAGTTGGAAGTTGTAAAGAGTAGAATTTCACAAGCTTGAGATTCGATACTTGATCGAGTGCTCACGATTCTACAATAGAATCATATTAAAGTATCAATTACATCATCATATCATCATCATATAAATAAAAGAAAATACGGTTGCGTGTGTGTTTTTATTAGCAAGGAGCGAGCTAATTTTGTGGATTGTGTTCCGAAAAAACGGGAATAATCTAGAGCTTGAAATTTTGCATACAGCTTCCAAAAATATTAATGCACCTGGAAGCCCAAATTTCAATTTTCCCTTTAGATATTTCAGAATTAAAGCTCAAATATCACTTCATTCGCTAGGCTAAAATACTTTCCGTAGCCATTCATAATGAAACGAGTCAGTTTCTAACCTCTCAATTTTAGTACTGCTTTGAGTCGCACTTTTTCCAACGGACGTGATGGCGCGAGTGTGAGAGCTGCTGACTACAGTTTCTCACGCTTCTGAATGCCGTGGGTTCGATCCCCATGGCTGCTTCATTTTTTTGACACGAAAATTCGAACTAAAGTCAATATTATCTTTGCTTTTTTATCCAAATAGAATCAATTATTCGTTTGTTTTCAATTATTTATGAACTATATTGATTTTTACCTTATAAAACAATATTTATTCAATTTTTTAGCTCATAATTTTTATTTTTCTGATAATATTTTCAACTTGATGCAATTAAAATAAACTTTCCGATTTCTTTTACGAAATTGCTATACACTATGATATTAGATTGTTGAAGATTGTTGAAATTAGATATTGGGAAATAGTACCTAATCAAACTATTATTGGAATTTGCAAAGTTTAGTGGTCTTTAACACTGATAAAAATTACAAAATTGTTATGTAATTATCTGATGGAATAGATGTACGGTACTGAAAATTTTGTTACATTAATAAAGATTTGTAGTGAGGGAGGTATTCACGGGGATCTCAGTTGGTTTATAATTTTCGCAGTTTAAGAACATTTTTTGTCATTTGTGGCATTTGCAAAAGTAATGAGATTAATACCGGGCCTTCTTAAAAAATGCTAACGGGATTAAAAAATTCTTAAAAAATGCTAAACTGCTAACGGGAATATTGGGCTTACAGGTAACTTACTTGACAAAAGATAAATGTGTTTACAGTAAAGTAGCATAAATACTACTTACAATAAGTAGATACAGTTGTGTTAATGTGTTTACCCATCAAGAATAACATGAAGCCTATGCCCCTATTATAATACTTCTCTCCATCTCCTTCCTAATATTTTTCCCATTGATTTCTGAATTGGTCCAATTCATTACTTTATTGGATGAAAATGAATTTCTCAATAAATTTAAACTATTTTTGCCTACCTTATACATTCAGTTTTAGCATAGCATTTGACTATCTAGTGGAACGGTCGTTCCACCACCCGTCCCCCCCGTGATAGGAATGAAAGACCGGGACCACTATATTATATTCTGTAACGAACTTCCCTTTGATGTTCGCATGCCGCCATCTCAATTTACGCGGAAGGTAGTGAAAATTTTAAAATGTTGTAATGACATTATTTTCTTAGATTTTTGAGCGCTTTCATTTAAGATCAGAACGAACTTTCTACGATATAAATTCGCCAAGATACTATATACGGGTATTTTGTCATTTTACTAATTTTGGGATTTCTCAATTTTTTTCAACTTTGAGCACTTGATGTGAAAAATCTGTAATGAGTTGAGACTTCAGACTACCAAAAGCGATTGAAGACATGTTTGAACTATTTACATTTAAAATTTCAAATCATTTAATGTCCGATTAAGCTCTGTAGCTCTGTCCGAATGAAAATTAAAGTTGCAATTTGAAGTTAGAATTTGAAGCTTTTTATCGAATGTAAACAGGGCCACCCAGGAACATGGCCTAGACACTCGAAATGTGACGTCACGGCTGAGTGGCCTACCACTCCACTATACTGTTCATAAACAGCCACTGATCACAACCAAGTTTGAATTTTCAAATTTTTATTATTTAGAAATAAATAAATAGACCTACTTACCCACCAAAAGGTAATTGTGCAGTCAAAATGAACTCGAGACGAGAAAAACCAAACACGATTTCCAATTTTAATGGAGGGATGAGTTGTAAACATGAGTTGTTATGGACACGATGTGATGACGTCAGCTGCACGTTTAAATTCAGTGTCTAGCTGAACCATGTTCCTAGGTGGCCCTCATGTAAATGTCGCGATCCTAGCGGTTAAAAACTAAAAGTGATTCACACTGTTGCCACCGCCAAATTCGACCTTTTCAATAATAGCCCAGTAAAATTGTCATCAAAAATAGGGTCTACCTTGTATGAAATGGGATAGTCGGTTTCTTTTAAAGTAATGTTTATGGTAGTCTTGGGATGCTAAATCCAAGTTTTAGACCTAGGCAAACTACCAAATCATCTCCAAAAATCGTACAAAATGGCGGAATTTTGCTCTTTTTTTACGTTTGGCTAATTTTCACCCTGAAGAATCTGTTTCTCATAGAGGACATTGTACATATTTCTTAAAGTATATCAAATTAACTTCAATTTGAGACCAAAGTTATCATTGTATGCCCAACCGTTTGCGAGATACAGCTCTTCAAAGTTCATAAAATTATCGTAATTTTTCACTTGTTTTTACATTTGGTCAATTTTGACCGTGAAGCATCACTTTTTCGAATGTGACTTTCAGCAAAGTTTTGAAACATAATTTAAAAATCTACAATTTGAAACCAAATAGATTATTGTAGACCCAATAGTTTGCGAGATGTAGGCCTTCAAAGTTTATCGAATTGTTGAATTTTTCCACTCTTTCTACATTTCTTCAACTATGACAAGTATATCAAAGTATCTTCAATTTGAGACCAAATTTATCATTGTAGGCCCAACCGTTTGCAAGATACAGCTCTTGAAAGTTCATAAAATTAATGAAAATTTACCCTTTTTTTCAATTTTTCGCAATTTTGACCCTGAAAAAATTTGGAAGAAATTTTGGGGGAGGGCGAGGGCGCTCAATAATTTAGAAAATTCATAAAAACTTGTTTGCTCAAACACTGAGAGTATGATTCCTGAAAGTTTACCATATTTCAAATTCGTGATTTTAAAAGTGGGTGAGATTGAGCGCCCTCGCCCTCCCCCAAAATTTCTTCCAAATTTTTTCTTCAATGTCAATGGCTTTCAGAACAGAGTTTTCATTTTTGTTTGGGTTGGCTACACATAATTATTATATTGTATGTATATATGTATATTGCAGAGGGAGACGGGGTTCTTATTTAGGCTATATCGAAACATTTTCTTACTGAAACCTTATACAATTTTGTACACAAATTTTAGTTTCCACACCAGAGTTTTCAATACGGTCGGGGGTAGGGGACGGGTGACGAATTCTTTTTTGGAGAATTTTTTGGAGAGGATACAATATTTTAAAGGCCTAATCCAGAAAAAAATAATATCTTTGATACACATAGTAGAGAGGAAATCAATTTTAGCTTTGTTTCGTGGGCCTCCGTTGCGAAGCACGGGTGGCTTCTAGTTAGTGATAAAATGAAGTAGTATTAATCTACATTATATAGCAATACTTAGTTGTGCTAGTTGCAGAAGAATTGATCATTGAATTTGATGTTTTGTAACGTTCAAATTCGGATACACGTTTAAAATACTTACTTATCTACTTCCTGGTCTAACAGCCATTTAGGGCATTAGCCTTCTTTTAAATGCCTCTCCATTTAATCTCATAAACGATTTGAAATTTTTTTGCAGGTCACACGTATGAGATACTGCTCTTGTTAAATCAGCAATTTTAGTAACATTTTGATTTTACGATTCGTGTTTGTGTCAACAATTATTCCTCCCACTATTTGACAGCACAAAATTTTAAAAATTTTACTGGTGTGAGGTGTTTATCACAAGTATCTTATATCAAGTGGAAATAATATATGCCTTACAGAATAATTTTGAAAAATATTACTATTTTCTGGAATTACCATATTCCTTTATCATTTTTGGAAATTATGAGATGTTAAGTAACAAATAAATGTCAGAGGACAACAATAGCCTATAGGGAGATCATTACCAAGATAAGTTGAGCTGCAGAATTCATCGTTCACAGACAAAGACTGCAAGTCAATTAGCAAGCAAACGGCATGAGCTTTGTTATCCAAGTGCCGGGTCGAGTTTCCCTTTGTTTTGTATGGCATGAGGGGATGACGCGTTATTTCCTTGAAAAATAGGGCGAAACATTTATAGAATCTGATTTCTAATTATACCACGCTGCCACTGAATGAACAGAACAGACATTTTGTCCTAATAGACTGAGACAGCAGCGAATGCTTTGTTCGCATTGTTATGACTAATGGTGCACACAGGGAAGCTGATGAGGGTATATTCCTTATCTTACCGTCGTCCTTCTCGACAAATATACCCTGAGATAAATTCCATTTTATTCCGTGATTGAATTTGAGAACCTTTGACAATGAATTCTGTTCTCTGATTGGGAAAATTTATAGTAAAGATTCATTTCATTTAACACCGCAATTGAATACTTAAGAAAAATTTCCGTCTCTAATTTTAGAAAACTGTAATCAAAATATGTCAAAGTAGGAGGCTATCAAAGACTGAGATGATTATGATGGATAGTAATTCTATAAAACAAGTTTATTCTCATCGATAAATTAACATAATAACTTACTAAAATTTACAGAGATTGAATGACCACGTTTTTAGTATTGAAGTCGACGTTCAATTACTTGATATCGCATTTCGAAACTGATTGTTGAGAATAGATTGAACTAAGAATAGATATCTCTTCATCCCTATCCAACTTTACTTTCCCGTATCCTTTTTCTAGATCATCTTTCACAATTTAATGTAAATTTAATGGTTCGATTCGATGAGAGTTTATTTGACACTTAGTCCAACTTATTGTTTTTTGATTTATATATTAGAAATATAAGAAAACGATTGCATGGAAGTAACTTTTAGGTCAAAATTTAAAAAAAAAACCTTAATATAAATAGGGCCCAGTGACTACTATCATTAGATATTGACAACCAAATAGCTTGTAGTATAGTATGTGGGAAAAGACCGTGTATTTCATTACAGAAAGTGTTTAATAATATAGTTATACACTCTATAGGCCTAGTTATATCTCTGTAGATGGAATAGTAGGGTGTACACTGTACAGTGATCAGTTATCTAGATAAGGTGATCAACAGGAACCGAAATTTTCAATACCTTTCAACAAGTCTATCTAATTCACTTTTCTAAAACAGAAATACAGTAAACAAATTATGACTTCCTGAAATTTGCCTCAATCTTGTGCATGACACTTTCTGTCTTCTCCTATATATAATATATCATGGCTTCTAGCATCTCATCTTCACATGTATGTTAAATATGCCGAAAGCGTTTTGATGCGTTTAATAGCTACGTGTACTTGTGCGGCTGGATTTGCGGAAATAAGCGCTGAGTGGCTCCCTCTGGATGAGTGCCGGCCACTTAAGTCCCTCCTGCACTCCCCACTTGAAACCCCCCCTCCCCTCCAGTTGACCACCACCGGTGGCACTTTCCAAGCACAATGCTTCACGAAACTTTGTTTGCCCTCAACTTTGAACCGGGAACGTGGCCCATAATTTGACTCTAATTTGCTCGGGCGCAGCTTTCTTGCTTGTTTTGCCACCTATGTGCACTGCTAATTCAAGGCGGTATTTTTTTGCTGAGGGAAAGATTCAGCAGAGCCCCTAATACTTCCATCATGTATTCAATTACTTAGTCTATCACTGGATTGAAGATAATTAATATCCGCTTATTAAAGCCATATATATGTACACGTTTTTCCAATAAAAGAACTCAAACCCCCATTCAATACTTGATAAAATTTCAGAAGTAGTTTAAAGAAAGAACCTTCAGATCTTGTTTAATATTTAATTTGACATTACTATGAAATAGTTCAAAAGTATTGAACAAGATTGCAAACTTTTATTTTAAAGAATTCCAAATACTTTAAAAAATTTGTCAGTATTTAAAAATATTTTGAGCTCTTTTATTTTGTTTCATTGGTTGGAAACTTTTATGGTGTTCATGGGTTTCAATGAGCAGATAGTTTGATGATTAGCAGTTTAATGATAGTTCAAGACGATTTAATTATAATATCGGGGGACCGAGCTGTGCTCGGGAGTACAAAAGCACAGGAATGGAAATTATAAAGAAAAAAGTATGAAATTAAACAATTTTTCTAAGTACAGCCATCAGTCATATGCACTAAATAATCATTGCAATATAAAAAAATTAATCTCAGCTTTCAAAATATTATGAATAATCGAGTTTGAATGCATATTATTTGAAAAATTGCTCTTGTGGTAAAATTTTGTTTCAGAGAGATAAGAAATATTAAATGGGTTAGTAATCAGCTGTTTTAATGAACTCTTGACGACTTTTCTCAAATAAATAAAAACAGGTGACATGGCTAACTTCATGCCTCAAATTTGAAAATACCAATACAATAATATATGGAATTTTTTTTATATATATTTTGAATTCCTTTTAATTTTCTATAGATAAATTAAAATAAACGAATAAACGAAAAATAGATAAACGAATTATCTCAACAGCTGATAATTATAATCTTCTCTCACTCGCACTCACTCTCTCTCAACATCAAGAACCGACGGAAAATTGTTTCTTCTGTCAGCTGATTCTCTGTCACTGTCTCAGCAGCTGAAATAATAATCTTGTCTCACTCACACACTCACTCGCTCTCACTCTTTCTCATCATTTACAGCCGACGGAAATTTGTTTCTTCTGTCAGCTGATTCCTAAAGGATCGGTTTTTCCTTTTTAAGGTCCTTCAGCGAGTTATCCCAGGGATGAGACCCGGCGCAAACTAATTTTTGTATCACAAACCTCCTATATTCCAAATTTCGTCAAAATCGTTAGAGCCGTTTTCGAGATCCGTTGGACATACAAACATATAAACATATAATATCGGGGTACCGAGCTCTGCTCGGGGGTAGGTCTACAAAGGCACAGGAATGGAAATTTTAAAGGAAAAAAGGAATGAAATTAAACAATTTTTTAAAGTACAGCCATCAGTCTTATGCACTGAATCATCATTGCACTGTAAAAAAATTAATCTCAGCTTTCGAAATATTATGAATAATCGAGTTTGAATGCATATCATTTGAAAAATCGCACTTGTATAATTTTGCTTCATAGAAATAAATATCGGGGTACCGAGCTCTGCTCGGGGGTAGGCCTACAAAGGCACAGGAATGGAAATTTTAAAGGAAAAAGGAATAAAATTAAACAATTTTTTAAGTACAGCCATCAGTCTTATGCACTGAATCATCATTGCACTATAAAAAAATCAATCTCAGCTTTCGAAATATTATGAATAATCGAGTTTGAATGCATATCATTTGAAAAATCGCACTTATAAAATTTTGCTTCATAGAAATAATAATATGGGTTGATATAGTAGGATCATTTTAACTTGTCAGAAAACAGCTGATTTAACGTCAGTAAACGAGCGTACATCAAGCAGCAGTTTTCTGACAATTTGAAATATTCCTGCTACAACAATTTTTAGCTCAGCTGTTTTGATGAACTCTTGACGATTTTTCTCAAATAAATAAAAACAGATCACATGGCTAACTTCATGCCTCAAATTTTAAAATAACAATACACTATGGAATATTTTCAAAATTTCTAATTCCTTTTAATTTTCTATAGATATAGATAAATTAAGATCAGAAAAAAAGGGGAATAGGAGCAGCTTATGTGTTTCGATATTTTTCTCAATTCCAGTAATGGAACCGCTGGTTTTACCAACAACATCAAGAACCGACGGAAAATTGTTTCTTCCTGTCAGCTGATTCTCTGTCTCTGTCTCAGCAGCTGAAATAATAATCTTGTCTCACTCACACACTCACTCGCTCTCACTCTTTCTCATCATTTACAGCCGACGGAAATTTCTTTCTTCTGTCAGCTGATTCTTAAAGGATCAATTTCTCCTTTTTTAGGTCCTTTAGCGAGTTATCCCAGGGATGAGACCCGGCGCAAACTAATTTTTGTATCACAAACCTCCTATATTCCAAATTTCGTCAAAATCGTTAGAGCCGTTTTCGAGATCCGTTGGACATACATACATAAATAAATACATAAATATAAACATACAGAGATTGCTCGCTTAATATAATAGGATAAAATGAGTTGACAACTATTTTTAGCTCAGCTGTTTTGATGAACTCTTGACGATTTCTCTCAAATAAATAAAAACAGATCACATGGCTAACTTCATGCCCAAAATTTAAAAATAATGATACAATATGGAATATTTTCAAAATTTCAAATTCCTTTTAATTTTCTATAGATAAATTAAAATCAGAAATAAGGGAATAGGAGCAGCTTATGTGTTTCGATATTTTTCTCAATTCTAGTAATGGAACAGCTGATAATTATAATTTTCTCTCACTCGCACTCACTCTCTCTCAACATCAAGAACCGACGGAAAATTGTTTCTTCTGTCAGCTGATTCTCTGTCACTGTCTCAGCAGCTGAAATAATAATCTTGTCTCACTCACACACTCACTCGCTCTCACTCTTTTCATCATTTACAGCCGATGGAAATTTCTTTCTTTGTCAGCTGATTCTTAAAGGATCAATTTCTCCTTTTTAGGTCCTTTAGCGAGTTATCCCAGGATGAGACCCGGCGCAAATTAATTTTTGTATCACAAACCTCCTATATTCCAAATTTCGTCAAAATCGTTAGAGCCGTTTTCGAGATCCGTTGGACATACATAAATACATAAATATAAACATACAGAAATTGCTCGCTTAATATAATAGGATAAACATACAGAAATTGCTCGCTTAATATAATAGGATTTTGAAGCTTCACTACAAGTATCGGGAAGCAGCTACTTCTCAGAAATCTTTATCAATGAATGCGAGAGTAAATGAATCAGTGATGTGATATGGAAGTTTTATAATTATAGATAATGAATATAGATCATTCACGTATTACTACTGTATTACGTAATGCGTTTCTATCGGTGAGCTCATAACAGGTCCTCATTGTATTCGTATTAATTCCATTGGAGTTACCTGCTGACCGACAATTCCGCTGGGAAAACGTGTAATTTGGCCTATTGACCGAGTACAGTTAGTACTTGCCCTGCTTCTCCAATCATCTTGTGCTATTTGAACCCTCGACTCACTTCCAATGTGACCCAGAAGTGGCAACCGATAATTAAACTGAAGAACAATACTAATTGAAAATCTGAATAATTCAGGAATACCCACTCCCATTGTTATTGCATGGTAATTTGAAATCATAATCAACATTAAAGTATGCATCGGCCTGCACTTAGTTAGCCAGCCAGTGAGATCAGATCGATAAGCTACTGCTCTATTATTCCATCACTCAGCCCAGCCAGTTGTAATAATGAACCCTGATGGTGCAAAAACTATTTTCTGCGTTATAAACCTGCCTCAGTCGAATTTTCTCAATTGAAATACATATGGTCTAAAATAGTCCATAGAAGCGTTGTATGAATTTATTGCAAACATTCAATTTTGATATTGAATAGACGATAAATCATGATGAGAAACATTCGGAGAAATTCTCATTTACATTTACAATTTTATTATTTACTTGAATTTGTATAATATACGATAAGGTTTCCTATGTATTCAAACTTTGTGAATATAATATAATTAATCTCTCTTGTTATTATCCGTCAGTTATTTTGAATTATTCCATGATTACTCCTACATTTAGTTGGTTAATTATCAATATTTCCTGTTAACCAGATCGGCCTTTAGCCCTCCTATATAGCTTATTTCCTTATTATTGATTTAACATCTCACCACTTAATAAGTAGCTTTTTTTGTTTGTTGAATCTCTGTATTGAACCAATTGAATGAAATGTCAACCAATTGTAGAAAAAAACAATGTTAATTATTGAGAAATCAAAATCATTTATTCATCCAGTTGATTGTGTACTCTATAACAATTTGCATTTTTGATAAGGTAAATCAATGTTTTCCAGATTGGTTTTCAATTTATGAAGCAGAATTACCGCTCAGAGATTCCTCCTTGAACAATAATATTCAAATCAAATAAATCCTTATTTACGGAATTCGTAAGCAGCAGAGTAATGGACAATAAGGCGTTCAGCTCTTGCATAATTGAAAATTAGAGATCGTATCTTGTTTATATATATTATCATGATGTGATGGGGGATAAATTAATCATTATTAATCATCTCTTTTTATTCCGTTGGAAGATACTTGTAAATTATAAATTTGTAACTATGTTTACTAGTCAATTTTTTGTGTGGAATAAATACTTCTTGATTTGAATTAGGAAAAATCGTCTGATTTTTTCACCTCTAATCAGATTTTAAAAGTATTACAGTAGTATTGGAGGTGAATGTATCCAGTATCCAGGTTTACTGACGGTTTGCTCCTGTTGTATCTATTCTTCCTTATTATATCCTCAAAATCACCATGACAAAATTTGTAAATAACATAAATTTCGGGCTCTAAATTTTTAGTTCAAAATTTCAATATTTTCATGTATCTTTCGTGTTCTTGTGTTGTGCTTGTGGTTTATGAACTTTTGGACTTTTATGTATCAAAAAGAAATGCTTTCAAAATTCGAAATAATTCTGAAAAGTGGATAAAACTACAACCTAAGTGGAATTAGGTTATCACGGCGAGGTGGAACAACCTTCGGGTCTCCCCACCGAGAAAAGCCATACGCTAAATAATAATAAATATCCTCAGAAGGATATCAAATTGATATATTGATAAGAGTCCAATCAATAAATCTGAAAATTTGAATTCGACTACCTTTTTAATAATAAACGATTCTAATTGAAGCTTTGTTACGTTACATCAGTAGCACAACTGCAACAATTTAGTATTGCAACACTTCAAATTAATACTGCACACAATTCAGCTGCAGTATCGGAAATCACTCAAGAAAGGTGTTTCACAGCACACAGCACACAATCTGTTATCCGTTTTTGGAATGATTCAATCAGACCTCAAGGCAATTTAGCCCACAGCTTCCATCCTTTAACCAGAGACTAATCGGGAATTTTGATTGTCAGCTTTGTGGCAAAGCTTCTGTATTATGGTGGAATTGGGAATTTGGATGAGTAAGTCATTTATTTGATTAAGGTCTATTATAGTAATTGGGGATGAATGTGGTATTCAATTGACCTTTGTCGGTGACATCCAATGCTATTATACACCGTACCTATTGAATTTTAAATTAACATGGTCTGTAATCAGGCATGATTTACGAAAAATGTAGCCAAGTTATTTCCATGACAATAGTCATGCTTTTAAAACACATTTTCAAGATTTTGTAACATTATAGCTTCATTTTTCACTTGATCAGCAACCAAACATAATTTAATAAATCGGCATGTATGAAAAAAATAATTTTTAGTATAAATTGTAATTATACGTGAATTTTTCTGATTCACATCATTTTTCATGATACCAAACAATCATTTGGTGATTGAAATTGATTACTAGAATGTAGCAACAAAAGAAATCAATACCGATGAATTTTCCAAAAAGATGTTAAACTTTGAAACTTTTCTCTTTCTAACGGGATTAGAACGGAACAGTCTTTCTCGCGAAAGTTCCATTACAGATTGTACGTCATTGTAAATATTTGATGAGGATAAAGTTGCCAGTGCTAAAGTTACGAATGGGAGAGAGAAAGAAGCAAAGATCAGCTTTTGCTCGTTAAAAGAGGTAGTCAATAATCACCACTTGATTCCTTGATTACAGACATGATCACATAGGGCATAGGGTATAAAGAGGATAGATCATAGGGTATAAACTAAACTTTCCTTCACATGTATATTTCAATTATTATTATTGAAATGTATCATTTTCTTTGAAACATAAAATTCCAGGTATCAGGAATAAATGAATAAGTACCCATAGAAATTAGTTGAAACTTAATTTTTATGACCTTGATTTCATCATATTTCTTCGCATTTAGATCCAACCATGGACAATACCATATTAAATACGGAGTAGGCTATGTATATATCTTCAGGTCAATCTATGTCTCTGACTTGTAGGCCATATATCCATAAAATAAACGTATCATAGAGATAATTATTAATTTTATAGTCATATATATTAATTTTACTTATAGTCATAAAGTCAATAATAAATTGATGCCAATTATAACATAAATTATTGATGTATTTGTAAAATTAGGCTACTTAACCAAAATATGCAGAGGGATATCCACTAACCTTCCTATTCTATTCTATATTATTTTCTCTCAACCTTAATTTTAGGCTGTATCATGGATATTCAAAACGGGAAAGTTTTGTGCATAAGCCTGTTGGACCTCCCATTAACTAGTAAATAACTGAATGAAAAAAATAATTCTATACACAATAATGCTCAATCAACTATGTCTCCGGTCTATCAAATGAGATTATAATATAATAAGATATTGTCATAACTGCCAGAAAGAAACTCAACTAAGAACTCCATTGTTCTTTCCATTTTTTCTTGTTCAGAAATGGACGCAATTAATCATTCTTTTGATGATATTAAACACTTCGTGGTGACCCAGAAGCACCCGAGTGAGGATATCCCTAAAACAGAATATAATAATAAAAAATCAATCATCAAGTTTTAGATATAATATATTTGAAAAATGTTAAAAGATTTCACAACATCGATCATACTTCGATCATCAAGAAATTTGAGATCGAACAGCATCCAGTTCAATTGAAATTAAAATACCATTCAATAAGATGCAGATGTTGCTCAGCCTATGATTATTTCACTCGTAACAGTATGCTTGCGCTGACGACAGAACACTGAAAAGAGGAAAAACAAGTTGATGAACTTGTGAACGAACATGAAGCGGGAATAAATTTGGACGATTTCGAGAGCACATGCTTCGACCTTCGACTTTCTTCGAGAAGCAACAGCAGCGAATAAATAAATTTTGGACGCGTTCGAGAGTCAAGAGCACATGCGTCGACTTCGACCTTCTCTTCGAGAAACAGTAGCAGCGGTGAAGGTACTCTTTCTTCTCGAGTAGCGGCACTAATGTTATTAAAGTGAAATGTTTGTTTCATCTCGCCGAAAGCGCGACCTGGCAGACCTTATTTCAGGCATAGAGACGGAGAGAATGGAAGACGCGCTCTCCAGAAATCGACGTCAGAATTGAACGAACACTTGAGCGTCGTCGTACCGTCGCCAGCAGTCTACCTGCAATATTTGCAACGCCCGCTACAAATTGAAACCTAACTTTTCACATTCGCATACAATCTGGCCCTGCAAGCAAGCGTCTAACGTTGGCAATCTGCACTCCATTCGAAAGAACAGCAGCAGCAGATTGATTCCCTTGTCAAACAGCGTGTGCTGGAATTTTGAAACAATTGACGAGAGGTTACGATTGTCTTCCATACAGACAGACCTCTCAACAACAGGTATTTGAACGAATATGGCTTGCATAGAATTACACGGAGATAGAAGAGCAAAGCTTTTATGATCGAGTCAAATGATACGCTGAAAAGATTGATTCTTAAAATGGAACACAGAATATTCATTCTGTGAATTGAATGAATATTCATTCAATGAGTGTTCATCTTCTCTGGAACGTAGCCTAAACTCGTTGAGAGCGTACAAAGCTCTCATCATCCGGTAAGTATTTATATTAATTTATTGTTTTCTAGAAATATTGATTTGTATCAGGATATGGAGAATGATACCCATTCAATTCAGCATGAGAATGGAACAGCTTAAAACGGAGCTTGATTAACTCACATTTGATTCACCTGACACGCGCTCGAATACCTAAACTTCTATGATGAATAATAATGATATTATCATGTAGCTTTTCATCGCTCCAATTATTTTAAAAGCATTTGAATGTTTCCTATTCTTTAAAATCTACTCACTTGCTCAGATTCATTCCGACTACAATAAATGTATTGTTAGAACGGCAGATTAAGTAGGTTGACATTAAAATGCCATTTCGGTGGAATATAAAGCTTTCCTAGCGGAAACTGGAATTCCACGACATGGAAAATTGCATTTTATAGTCTGATGGAACCATAATATCCATTATCTACTTCATTACAGTGTTTTTAGTTGAACAAAATAATACATAATCGTAATGTATGCTCAGCCTGGGGCTTCCATTAACTAACTGTTTTTGTGTAATCCTATTGTAAAATCGAGAAAATATTGCCTGTATTCTATTATTACCATTGAACGGAAATCGTGTATAAATTTCAGCTTTTCTGCCACACCACAACTTTTATAGCTGACTCTCTTTTTCTGCTACCTACTGACCTGCTCCGGAAATGAATCATTGCAATTACAATATTAATCGCAACTTTTTACATTATTCAAAGTGTATAAGAAATCATACATGGTACAATATCAAGGTGGATTCACCTTGATAAATTACTTTATTCATTATTGCAATATTACAATGACTGTAATACGGCAGAAAAAGTATATTGACATTAGAATGTCCGGGTAATATGAAGTTTTCATCACATTGTGACTTTCAATGTACATTATGAACAAAGGTATAGTGGATTATATGAGTACTAGTCATTATAGTAGATAAGAACATAGTACAAAGTCTGCAGTATACATACACTAATTTAGCATAGTTTCCAATTGATTTAAGATCGGAGCATCAGAGATTGATACTTCACTAGAACATTAATAATTAATCACATGATAATTATTGTATGTGGGCTGCACATCAATAAAATCTACCTAGAAGCCAATAAGCTTTGACATTTTGGATTCAGGAAGGATCACTACAGTAATGAGCAAATTTATTGATGAAAATATTACTTTGAGCGGCTCATTCTAGCATAATATTATCACAAATCACAAAACGTGCATTCTGAATTGGAACATAGTCGTCCTTTGTAATAAATTAGATAATTAAAATGAATAATAACGTAAATATCTTGTTTTAGTAGAAATTGAAAATAATCAATTAAAGGATTATGATGATTATTATAATAATATGACTGCAATAAGCTTAGATTTGAGCTTTTTATGATTTTTTACTTTGAATTAAAATGGAAGCTCTAGCAGAAATAAGTGATCGATAATTGAAATCTTCAAAATTCTACGTAAATGTAGAACAGTTAGTTTTACAACTACGAAACTTCGACATTTATGTCTCAATTTTCTGTAAAAAATACATCACGATTCTGAACAAAAGAAGGAATGTTGAACAAAATAATTCTTGCTCTGGAGGAGAACCAGTTTTGCGGTGGGCATTATTTAATTTCCTGGCGACATTAGATAACACTAACACTTTAAAAGACCGTAGTTGCACAATAAATAAGAAGTACTACTTCATTATATTTAATCAATGTGAAGAATAAACTAGTTTTTCACACAGAATCTTTTGAAATCTTGGAGACACTTCCAAGATTGTCATTCGTCTCTTTAATAGTTCTCACGTTTTCTTCAATTAAGCCATCAGCCACATTCTTGTAAACATAGTTTCATCATGTTATTTCTGAACTTGACATTGTACGTGTAGATGTCTCTTCAAGTGATTCAATAAATTACAGCCGTGTAATTCAGCTTACATACATATAATAAATAACCTGATGCTATTGGTCCATCATGTTACTAATTTGTGACCAACTAAAATTTTATTCGAATTGAAAAATTTCGATCTAAGTGATTCTATAATAATACAGTTTTATTCCATACTAGGTTCTTGTTTGATCCAAATTTTATTGGAAGAGAAGCCAAGCCAGAAAAAATTTTGAAAATCAAGAACGACTACATATTATAAAAATCAAGAACGAAATAAATAAATTTGATTAATCTTCAAATTTTTCAATTTATTGAGTGTGTGTAGGTATATTTTGCTGGTATGTTGTTGAATTATAAATTAGGAGGAAGAGTGAGTGTTCAGCCTTAAAAATCCAGTAATGAAATATTTCTATGTTATCTTTTATTGGTATGTTGGTAAAGTGGAACATTCTACTTCAGTCTCCCCACTATTAAAAACCATACGTTAAATAAAATATAAATCAAGTCTTATCAATCTATTAATAAAAATAACTGGTTGGAGCAAGAGAAACCACTAGAACGAAAGATTCTGAATGGGCTTAGGAAGTTTCATTTCCATTCAATATTTCAACTGTTAACAGGAAGATATCTAGAGAAATTGCTCAGGAATTAGATATTTTATGTCTGAGATCGTAGGTCACTCCTGTGACCTTAGATAAGGGGTGATGGAAGGGGGGGGGGGAGCGTTTGGCGTGATGGGACACATGAGACGCGTCTTGCAAATGATGGATATACTTTTTATGCAGACTTACGCAATGGCTTAGGCAAGCGAACATCTTCACACAACGGCGCGCTTAATGAGCATCACCGACCTTTCAAAATAACTTGTGTATCGCATCTATTCCACCACATTAAGGCCTATTCTCTCTCTGCAAAAGAACACGTCGGAATGTCATGTAGAAGGTGAAAGTTTGGCTATGCATTGCAATAGTACATGAACACATTGCCACAGTCATGCTATAGCATTTTCAAGATAAGAATACACATCGACATAAAAAAGTATCATAATTGCAGCCTATGTAGCACAGGGCTAATCAAAATCCCAGCATATCATACAGCACACAAGATGCTATGGCTTTTTCTATTTTTAAATTAGAAATATACATCGACATAAAAGTACCATAAATATGTAGCACATGACCAATTTATGAAAATCTGACAAAATCCTAGCACATTATACAACATCCAAGACGTAAATAAATAAAGTATAAAGTAGCACAACAATAATTCATCTGACGAAATCGTAGCTAATAAACCCCAAAACAACGTTGAAATCTGATGAATACGTGAGGAAGGATTAACAATGCTTATAAAATGAAATTGGGTAGTCTTACCATGATGCTTTCTTTTGTCTCCAAGTCTCACGATATTTGAAGATATTCATATGATACTACAGCTATCCATGAATTTTTCCACGTTATCCATACATGGTGTCGGTTGTTAATCTGAAAGTGCAATGATGAAATTAATAAGAGATATTTCCATACTGTTATTGGAAATAATTATAACAATAATGGCGGTGTAGGTTCCAACAACAATAACAACATTAATTCGTACTAGTCTACTGAATTTCTTAGACATAGTATTAAATGTGTATTTATTACAAACAAGCTGTCCCGGCGAACTTCGTATCGCACTCTTCCCCCCCCCCCAAATGTCCCCCCTTCATGCCACCCCTTAAAAAATGTCTTTATTCTTTATTCTTAAAAAATAATTTTATTTTATTTTATTTTTATTTTATTTTTATTTTATTTTATTTTTATTTTATTTTATTTTATTTTTATTTTATTTTTATTTTATTTTATTTTATTTTTATTTTATTTTTATTTTATTTTTATTTTATTTTATTTTATTTTATTTTTATTTTATTTTTATTTTATTTTTATTTTATTTTTATTTTATTTTTATTTTATTTTTATTTTATTTTATTTTATTTTATTTTATTTTTATTTTATTTTATTTTATTTTTATTTTATTTTTATTTTATTTTATTTCCGTTCTTCAATTTTAATTAATATTTGAACATGACTGTATTATACGAACGATAACTCATTCTTAATATTGATGATTCCAGCGTAAAAAATAATTAGAGCAGAAAACCTAGTACAAAAAGAAATGGTTCGGAGCGGGAATTGAACACCCAACCTCTTGGTCGTTGGATATCCAATTCGTGGATAGGCCGAATCGCTATCCACTGGGCTATTGGGACTTGAGATGACAGTGCTAATTTTCTGATCTTGAATCACGACTATCTTTTCGTTCTTCGGTAGCCGGCAAATTCAAAACTTGGTCTGTAAATGTTTGATAGGTTAGGTCATTAATGTAATAATTATTTATTAATTATAAAGGGATTTTCTTATATTTTACTACATATTATGTTAACCAGTGCTTTAACAATTCAAACGAATCCAAAATCATCTAAATCGGTTCAGCCGTTCTCCAGTTATAAGCGAGCGTACAGACACCAACTCTCTTTTATTAATATAGATTTAATATGTCACTGAACCCCCTTTACAGACTGAAGTACGGGGTTGTAGGGAAATTCCTTATATCATCCAATAAACTTGTAATATTTGGGAAATGAATTGATTTTAATTATGAGAAGCTGTTATAAAGTTCATTGTTAGTTCAGATGCTTTAACAAAATGAATCAGCTATTCTTTCACAAATGTGAAACACATTTGTTTTGTGTGTGAATTGTTTCACATTGGAAATGTGAAACAATTATTATCATTGATAATTATTTCATTTTCTTCGTGGGTGGTGCACATATACTTGAGCTCGAGAATTGTGAATGGATGATGAGAACAATGTGTGTGATGGGAGATGAATTGCTTTTTAGGCATTTAAGCTCTCATTCGTTGATACAATAAATCCAAATGCTCTCTATAAGTGTAGAAGAACTTGAACCATCTTCTCGTGAGTTTTCGTTCCCTACGTGGGATTACAGAGTAGAGAGTGAACTCACATTAAAGTTCAGATTACCCCCGTGTTCAAGTAGACTTCGGCAAAGAGTGCTGCAGCCTAGCCACAAAATGAAATTCCGCTGTCGACGTGAATGTTTCAGCAACGTCAAAACAAGCTAATTCCGCGAAACGCAGACCGGAAACATGCTGTATAATTCAGTGAGTGTACCAAACACCCCCTTCACCATCCTCCCACTTCTCCCTAGAACTCCCCTCCTCACAGCACTAACAAACATTTCAATCCGTTGAAAGGTAGGCAACTTTCTCGATTTTTCCAACTCACTGACACACTCTCACCCATCCAACAAACGTTTTTGCTGGCTGAATTCCGATTGAATTCGTCGATCCTGCATTTTCACACACCAGGATTCTCTACGATGTACTTGTTTCGTGTGGAAGTAGTCGTGCCATTGAATTGAACTCGAAAATACCTCAAGTAATTCAATTGACTGCATTCATATCAGTGTCGTTGGTGAAATTTTCAGTGATTGGAGAATGAGTGAGCCATGATAATAATATCTAGATATACATCTAGAGATACCAGGAGGATATGTACCATAAGTATATAAGATCTAGAGATGCCATAAATCTTGGCATTACAATAAATATATATCACAATAATATAAATGAGGATAATATATTTATCAGTAATAGTAATGTCATCATCAAACTCATATCTTTCTCTACAAGATTTTATACATGGATCTACACTGAAATTGTCCTCTTCATCAGTCACTGTAGCCTACACAGCAGTATACTTCTCCTGAGTATCGTTGCCCAAACTATGTTATGATGTCAATCGTTTGATGATTTCTTGATTGATGAATTCTTGTTGAAAACGCTAAGAGAAAAGAAAACAGAAAGGGATACGCATGACAATACATGGAATGATTGAGTTTGCTCCAATGTATTTGGAAATGTTGCGTTCTTTATTCGCCGTACGGAAACGAATGCTTCAGACGTTCCGACGTTCATGGAGCCAGGAATCATGATTCATTATGTTCTCAGTTGTAATCTCTTACACTGTTCAGTGAAATTTTTCTATGGTTTGTGATAAAACCTTTTCAGGTATGGGGGAGTTTTTCTATTGCTATTCATTATATTTATATTGATAGATCATTCTTCACTTTGATAAACCACTAATAAAAAAAAGTGAAACAGAGTATTCATTTCTGAATGCATACCTGTTTTTCAATTGAAATCATCAAATTTTTTGACTCTCCATTTTATAAGGGTTCTGATCACTTTTACCTGTTTTTATCTATGCAGTAAAAGAAATACAACTGAAGTCTTTAGAAAATACCTGAAAGTTTCTGTTGAATCTTCATATTCAAACAGTTTCTATTACCAATATCTATGTTGGTCTCCACAAAATAATTTGTCCGCTTTTGTTTAATGACTTTACTTTCAAAATTATTCGAAAATAGAAATATACTCATACAATAATCCTGGAAATACAAAAGGATTGTGTTACTGTGTTGGTCTCCACAAAATTATTTGACCGCTTCTGTTGCATGACTCTACTTTCCAAATAATTTGAAAATAGGAATATCCTTATACAATAATCCTGGAAATACAAAAGTGTTCCACATTGATCTGCAGTCTGATCGTTGAACAATTATTACTCCGTGTGACAGTTGACAGCCCGAAGATCCGCCTGCCGAGTTCCCAATCAGTTCTAACTGTGAGTGTATGGGAGCCCTAATAGTGCAGTAGTACATTATTGCGACCAAAATAGAAGATGGTAACTAATAATGCGTCTGTCTTAATTATCATATTGAATTATTCTTGTGTTGATTTCATAATCTGTTACACTTCACATCTTCCTATCTCGAATTAATAATATTAATACTGAGCTTTCCTTTGCTATTCTTCATTCAATATTTTCCAATAATAAGATTATATCAAATGACGTAATTTTAGAGGTTGAATTTGATTGGCCTTCCTTAATCAGTCGTATAAAATGCAAAATGATTGGTTCCCATATAAAAGATGAGCTAATTCATGCATAACATCAAAATGATTGAAAATTGTCTACAGAATACATAAAAAGCAGAAACATAATTTAGGAGAAACCACTGGTATAAGAGAAACCTTGTTCGCCTGTAGGAGTATGAGTGAACAGTATGAGCAATATAAGTACAAGAGCTAACATACAGTATAAGAGCAGAACAATCAATAAGGCTACTTACAACTCGACAGAATCATAAAATTTCTTTTTCCAATACAGAATCATAAAAAAATCAAACAAAAGCTTATCAAGAGCACATGTGCAATCCAAAAATAAAAAATCAGAATCAAAAGTAAAAAACAAATCAAGTATGCGTCATGAGTGAATCACAATGCAATATATCGGTCATTGTTTGATAATATGCATTATTAGGTACCCTGTTTGGAAATCTGCAAGGAAAGAATTTCCTATACTCTGTTCAGCGAAAGTTGAGACGATGTAAACAAACCTGCGCGTGCGAGAGTCTAGCTAGGAGCAGCTAGACCGATTCACATTACAAATGCAATCAGCGTGTTTTGACCGTCTCACGATTCCGTGAACAGAGTATAGAAAAGTTTGTTGACTCAATATATCAACGTTTCAGCAGTGTCCTAACTATAAAATTAATTCATAGTTTACTAGGATACCCAACACTCCCATGTACTATAAATCATCTAGTCCAACACAGAAATACATCACGCCAGTGTAAAGGGTGCGATACAAGATAACCGTGCTATCGCAACTAATTGATAGTCATATTCCATCACCAGTTTCTAGGTGATGCGAGCCCTTAGCTTCGAGATGTTTCGCATGCAAAGGAGAGAAAGAGAGATACTTTGAGGAGTGGAGTTAGTGAGTGAGACAGAAGAAGCGAGATAGTGAGCAACCGCTTGGGAGACAGAGATAGATAGATAGTAGAGTGCTGTGAGAGGGTAGTTCAGGGGGTAGAGATCCCATACCATTAGCCATATTAATCAGCTCTATCGATAAGCCCGCTTTTATGTCACATCACAGAGATCAACCATGCTTAATCACGCTGTAATTTATAGAGCTTCACTGAGTATAGTATTAAACACATGAATAACTTATTTCGTCTACAACATATTTTAATAATAAGATAATTAGATTAATAATTATTATTAGATTAATAATTAGATAAAACTTGTTTTATATAATTTTAGTTGAACTTTTTCTATTCTAAACGAGAGATTCTCCATAATTTGATGAAATAGTCCATTCCTATTTATAAAAAATGTGAAAGCTTTTGTAAGATCCTCAACCACCTTGTTTAGAACAATCTCACCTCACATTCACTGAATCTCTCACGTTACCTTAGGCGAGAGTGTAATGTTCAGACCGCGTCTCTAAAACCAGGAGCTTTAACTCGTGTGTCACAGATAGCATTCCTAGAATCTGGAGTTTTACTTCATGTTCCCTTGAAAATATTTGAGTCTGTCTATCTGTCTAGCGTACGGCTTTGGTTGGTGGGGAGACCTGAAGGAAGTTCCACCTCGCCGTTTCCAATTCCATTAGGTTAAAGGTCTATTTCACTATGTAAAATGTTTACTAATTTTGAAAGAATTCTTATTGATATTTGAAATTCTGAGAGTTTATACAACAGTAACACAAAGTTCAAAATATTTCAATCTATTGTTCTACATATAAATGATCGTTACGTTAAAAAGTTAATCAATATTGATATTATGTCAAGTTGGAGATGAGACTTTATAAGATTCATAATTCTCGGCTGAAATGGTTTTGGTGGGGAAAGAAGGATGGATAGAACGACCTTAAGTGGATGTTGAAAGACAAAAACAATACATAATAGAAAAGCTTTTGAAAGAAATGCTATTTCAATATTATCATTTCAAGATTACCTATTGCTTTCGTAAGCAGCAGTCTTGGCTTGAAACCTGATCCATTGTTTAATAATAGGATATTACTCAAGTTTAATCTCATAATCTCACGGAGTTAACTTCCATGTGGCAACGCTCGTGTTTTGAAATCAATAACATCGCTGATAGGTTCAAGTTTTGTTGGATTTAATCCTCTTCAAATCAGCCAACGAGCAAGTCGAATTGAGTGAATTAATAATTTAAACTCTCTTAATTGGTTGAATTGAGTGAACCAAGTGCACCTCACATTACTGATACAGGAACCTCCAAAAGAAAAATTAGAGAGTGGAGCTGCAAAATAGCACACATCCACTCCAATCCATTATTTGATCGCAAGATTTGTTCAATCCATCATCTTCCGACATCTAGAGTGCACAAAAAGGACAGATGAAAAGATCTCACGAGCTCAATGTTTAATGGAGGGACCCTCTCAGTCTCCTAAATCGTGAAAAAAGGGAATCGATTGATTTTGAAATGGTTGACGGATGAGGGAGGTTCCTCTCAATTCAGCATCGTAGATAGGAGACTATATGGAGCTATATGATGTTCTGTAGAGCTAATGTATTATCGATTGTATCGATTCATACATCGATTGTGAGTTATCGATTGCGGCCCATATTCACCCTCTTCATAACAAGATTATGAACTCGAGATTGAAAGCATTCACTATCTATAAATCAATAATGAAATATTGCTCAGCAGAAAATTGAAAAACCAACAGAACCTGAACACACGGCTCCTCTATACTCTAATCCGAAACTAGGTTGGTGAAGGAAGCTAGGAAGCTAGGAAGCTGGAGTTTTTTCCTGTCCGTATTATCTGAGATGTCATTCTAAATATTTGGTTAGCCTATGTATTAGCCCCAAAGCACTGTATGTCCTATGCAGCACTATGGTTAGCCCTGAAAATCACTCGCAGTGTTTGTATCAATACTCATCTACAACCAAAATTGATCGAAAAATTAAAGTGATTTTATTTGAAGAGAAATAAGTGACACTATCATAATTGAAATAGGCTATATTTATTGATTCATTAAATCTAATTAATTTGTTATAAACTGTCCATTTATATTCTCATGAATATAATTCAGAGCTTTCTGAGATAATTTCTGACAGAAAAATTAGTGGACAAATCAATTAATAATTTCATTACTTTTTGTTATGAAATTAAAATTTTTTTTTCAATTTTTGTATCTGAATTTGGAGTAGAAATAAGTGAGAAATGATAACTTGGTGGGATATGATAGAGAACCTAGATTTGGACTATTTCCATAGATTGCAAGCGGAACACATTAAATTTGTTGTACCTTCCCTCAAGTTTCGATTGTATGAATAAATATTCAAATTGTGAATCAATCTTATTTTTTCACATGATAAAATCCCACCTATGATCATGAACACCTATCCTCTCACCTATCATGGTACGAACTGCACAATAATATGTTCCGATAGTTCATAACAACAATGCGACTCATTCAGCTATAAATACACAATGAGGTTACTTTTTTGTGAGGGTGATACCCACGTGAGCTCAAGGCTAGTGCGTGGATAATGGGAGGGCGACTACTTTTTAGGCAGCCGGGACCAACGGCTCAACATCTCCCCCAAAAGACTGACGGCCTGAGGTCAAATCTGTTGAGGTGAACAAGAATCGAACCGGGAATCTACTACTTTCTCATTCAAGTTAGATAACCTAGTTTAGCATGTTCACCATGTACCCCATCAAGGGAAAATTGGATTATACGGCGAGATGGAACTACCTGCGGGTCTCCCCGCTGATGAGAGCCATATGGTTATAATAATAATGAAGTTTAGGCCCGTTTGCACAGTATAAGTTTAAACCAATATTTTAAACCAAATATGATTTTTTTTGGTTTAAACTAAAAATCCGTTTGCTCAGTATCAGTTTAAACTCAAAAAAAGTTTAAACTCTAGAAAAGTTTAAACCACCGGAACAGTTGGTTTAAACCAAAAAAAATCGTTTAATTAAAAATAATCTGTAAAGGTTGTGTTGAAAACATATGATGTATGACAATCTTTTTTCATGTTCGTTTCTGCGATAAGTTGATAGGTTATTGTGGGTGAGTTGAAAGGGAAAATTATGGAAGAAACTCCTGCTTGCAAACAAATTCTAATTGATACAAGCAGTATCTTATTTTGGATAATATTAGTTATTTTATAAAAGACAGTACATTATTTCGCTTTATTATTCTGTATATTTATAATATTTTATAAAATACTTGTATACCTGTAATGTATATTTCATGTACTTGTAATATTGTTTTTCCAAAATAAAGAATTATTTGATACTTGATATTATTTGATTTGAAGAATTAATAGAAGTCTTCAATGAAATTGAAGAAGACGATTACGAGGAAATTGTTAGAGTTGTTCCAAAAGCAAGAATATTAGGCAACGGATTAATCATTTTAATTTCTGGGATGAAGAATTTTTTAAACGTTGTCGTTTGCGTAAATCAACTGCAAATTTAGTATTGAATGGAATTAAAGACTCAATAAAGAATAAGACAACTTGGAACAGTGCTCTTTCTGGAAGCTTTTTAATTAACGTTGAAGACCATAGTGTACTAGGAATCACAAATGAGTAGGTTATGTAACCTCAATGTAAGAAATTTGAAAATAAAAAAGTAAACAAATTCGGGATGACCTAACCTATCAAACATGACATCCATTCTGATCCAGTCCAAACAATAATGCTCCTATAAAATCGATGTGTAGTTGAAGATGCTACAATATAGGTCTTCCAAAAGACGACCGCGATGGTCTGTTGGATAGCGTCTCTGCCTTCCACGCAGAATTCTCGGGTTCGAATCCGAGACGGGTGAAATTTTTTTGACAACTTTCAGCATTGATTAATATTTATTATTATCCACTCGCTTTAAAAATTAGTATATTGCAGATTTCTTTTAATTTCCATCAATAAAGCGAGTGGATATAGATATTTTTACTTCGTGATATTTTTTTCGTGGGGGGTGTGTGATATGAAGGGGGGACATTAGGGTGAAGAGGGGGGGGGTGCATTTGAGAGCACATGAAGGGAGACATTTGGGGGGGTGACATTTTTGGGGGGGTTTACATGAGAGGGGCCAGTTGGGGGAAGAGGGGGGTGACATTTGGTGGGAAAGAGGGGTTTGACATGAAGGGGTATTTGTGGGGGGAAGGAAGGGGGCATTTAGGTGATGACATTTTTGGGGGGGTGGCATGAAGGAGGGGACATTTGTGGGGAGAAGAGGGGGGACATTTGGGTGGGGGGGGGGTTTGAGGACGATACGAAGTTCGTCGGGACAGCTAGTATTCAATAATTTCTAGACATGGAGAATGTCATTATAATATTATAATAAATAATTTTATAATAAATAAAATTATAATAAAACTAGCTGTCCCGAACTTCTCCCAAATGTACTCTTCTCCCCTCGTCCCCCTTCATGCCACACCCCAAAAAAATTTCATCCCCAAATGGCCCCCTTCATTCCCCAAATGTCATCCCCACAAATCCCCTTCATGTCAACTCCTCTTTCCCACCAAATGTCACCTCCCTCTTCCCCTCATTGGCCATCCCTTCACGTAATCCCCTCTTTCCCCAAATGTCCCCTTCATGTCCCCAAAAAAATGTCACGAAGTAAAAATATATTTAATATAATCAATGTATTTTTTTATTTTATAGAATCAATAATTTTTTTATTTCAATTTATTTTTCCCCTTCTTAGAAACAATAAAACATATATGATACGACCGATAACTCATTCTTAATTGATGATTCTATTGTAAAAAAAAATTTGAGTAGAAAACCTAGTACAAAAAAATTTGTCCGGAGTGGGGATCGAACCCGCGTTGTTCAGGTTGACAGGCAGACGCTCTCACCACTACGCTACAGAGGCCTGGACAATACAGCTCATTTTCCTGATGTTAAATCATCATCTTTCCGTTCTTCGATAGGCCTGCCGGGAAGTTCAAAACATGGGTCTGTCGTCTGTAAAATGTTTGATAGGTTAGGTCATTAATTTACTAATTATTTATTAATTATAAAGGGATTTTCTTATATTTTGATACATATTATGTTAACCAGTGCTCTAACAATCCAAACTAATCCTAAATCATCTAAATCGGTTCGGCCGTTCTCGAGTTATAAGCGAGCGTACAGACATCAACTCTCTTTTATTAATATAGAAGAAAGATAAATAATATTATGATGACGTTATACAATCTCTACTTATCAGAATCAATTTGTTAATCGTACTCTTCTAAAAAACGTTATTCTTTGAAATAATAAAGATTATCGATAGCGTATGATTTGCAAGACAGACTAAGATTGCTATTTTCAATTCTAAACAATATTTTCTCCCACAATATCCAAGTATCAAAAGCAAAAACGTTTATAATTGGTCGGCAAATAAAAACATTGTAGTTCATGATATGAGTCGGCAGAAAAAACATTGAAGTTCGTGATATGTGTCGGAAGATAAAAACATTTGATGTTCATGATTTGTTAGCAGATATTCATGAGAATATATATTTGAGTAGGTATATGATGGATGCAGCCTATTTCCGCTCAGTGAGTGTATTGGAAATTCACTGTGATATGAATGGACATGAATATTACATAAGTTGCAATAGGCTACATCGATGCACGCGCGGTCAGTGCCTTGGCGTTTTGGTCAATCTTTTGGTCGGAAAATCAACCTGCCCTCCTCTTCTCGCAGGGTTGATTGCAAGGTCCAGGTCTGATTCCCAGCACGTTGAACGATTCTTTTTTGTTGAAAATCGAAAACTGGTCCGTTGAAAATCAAGTGTATCCCCCAACCCACAAAAATACACTGGTATATGTGTATAAAATACTCAACCACCGGAATCATCAATATCCCCTCTACTTTTGTTCTACTCCACATCTCACAACCCAGAATGTCCGCAGCGTTTGTTTATTTATTTGCTAATCAAGGCAGTACGGCTCTATTGATCATTGGCATACACACACCAGCAAGCACTGTACAAATGTGCTCACCACAAATATAAGTCAACTCTTTTGTGTGTACGTAGTTCTCCAGATAGGGTACCATATTGCAAATAGCTCCTATGTGACACTGTTTTAGTAGCAAATATCCCGGCAGTACCCACTCACTGCAAAATATCTCCCTTGAAAATCTATAACGTCCAATAGCTCAGATTCAGAAAATGAGCGAGCTCAAAATAGTAAAAACTATGGGGAAAAGTAATACAGGGGAAAAACTCTGTGTTAAGAAAAATGTAAACGATCAATTTTCTCGTTAAAATTCATACAATGAAATAACTTTCAATTGAACAGCAAACATTAGACATTCATATCATGGTTCACTGCATTATGAAATGCAGTGGTTTACTTCGTTGAGCACTTTTCCGTATCCTAAAACGGAAAAGTCACAGGCTCTCTATGCTTCATCTCTCTCTACGCACCGAACCTAAGCTTTGTCCAACAAATAACCTTGCTAGTAGGTAGCAGCATAGAGAGATATTTGCTACGAAGAGGGCTGTACGTCCCAGGGTAGAATATGAAAAAGCTGTAACTTCATTATGAAACTGCAAGGTTTACCGCCCATGTTGAGTGTGTGAGTATCTTATGAAGTCAGCTGTTTGAACCAAAGTTTAGTATTGAATGAAATTTGATAGAAAACTCGAACGATTTCAGACATATACGGTTTTGAAGAAATTTCATTTCCCAGTTAGTGCATCTTTTCTTCGAAATTTTCACTTCAAGTGAGAAAATTTAATACTTTGTAAGTTTGTTCGAAAAATTTATTTATTTAATAACAATCTTTAAGAAATTCATAGATAGAATGGTATCCTTAATGGACTTCTAGAAGTTCTGTGAATAGGATAAAAGCGGTCATACACCAGACATGCATATCACAGTTTACTGTGCTGTAATAAACTTGTAGGTCTAGTGATTGTACCTTTTCCTGTTTAACAGGACACAGGACAGGTTTAACCAGACTATGAAACAGGCCCCTTGTATGAATTCAACTGATGTAACTTCTTGATTGGAGAAACCATTAAAGTCGGGAAGTACGCGAGACACTTGTCAATGATAAGTGATGTAAATTCCAGAAAACCCCCTGAGAGGTGAAAATGCTGGCCTAGCCGTAATCCGCACGCAGCTTGGCAAGTGATGGCATGCCATCCACAGCAAGTAGTAGAATTCTGTGATGGAAGGGAGTAGTGAATAATGAGACTTGAGCGGAAGGGCCAATCACAGGGCAGGGATTTCCCCCCCTACCCCCCTCGCCCTGAGGGGGCGTGGCTTAATGGGGTGGTTACCCTTCGTCTCTCCCTAAGACGCCATTTTGTAGTGGTGATTAAAGAGGGGACCCCAGCGAAGACCAATGGGAGACGAGCTACCCCACCAGGTTGACCAATCAGAGCACCATCTCCCTCCACCTCTTTTAGTATGTGCTATATATTTTTTGTATGTTCTATATATGTATTTCTTTCTCTGTCCTGTACCATACTGTGCCATAGCGTTGTCTCACTCTTTCTTTCCCCTATACAAAGTATACCTATATAAAAATATATATGTACTATCTATAGAGAAAAAATATATATGTGCTATCTCTTTCTCCCTCCTCTAGCATAACGTGTGATAGCGTTGTCTCACTCTTTCTTTCCCTAAAGAGTATATCTATATTTGATGGGGACATATATTGTTGAGAAAGATATATGCAATCTCTTTGTCTCTCTCTTGCAGCATAATGGCAGATGAGCCTCTCTCACTCTTCGGCTGTGATATTACTATGTATATTCGCAATGTCAGTGCACCCGCCCCCCGCCTCCAGCCCCAGGCCCCAAGCCCCAAGCCTCAAAATGACAGCTGCACTTCGACTCCCACTAAGAAAAACCAAGTCTACCAACCAATTTCATATCGTATCAAATTTACCTGTATCAGACTTGCTGACACTAAATTACAACTGATTAGCAAGAAACAGAATTGATAGGTGTCCGCATATATCAGAGTCTATTGGTTGCAATTGATTGGTATTATAAAATATTTTCACATTACTTTCTTTTTCCAATACTTTGTTAACTCATAAGGTGGCTGGAAATTACCTACTGGATCAAAATAATACACATTTTTCCCCTTTTAATATATGCAACCCAATGCGTTCCCATTCCACTCTGTTTGTCTAAATTTACAATTGCACATTCATCATTTCTAATTCTCTGTGGTAACCCATCTATCATATATATACCACGCAGACTAATATTTAATAATTTCGCCCATTTGAATAAGTCATGATTCGATAATGCACCATGAATATTTACTTTTGACATTTTCTTTGTCTTTTAACTTTTTCTTTTAACTTTGAGTGATGGAGGTACTAAATTCTCCCCACTAGTAATTGGATGTGGTTTCAGATAAAACCCACGTGGTGAAATGTATTTCTTCAACTGACTGATTGCTTTTTGTCTATGCATCTTTCCAACTCCTCTCTTCCTGTGGCTCTTCCCCAATCGCCCTCCAAAATGCAGATTTGACTTTCATCAAGTTAGTAACAAGATAAGAATATGCCCTTTCACTCACTCCTGATTTAGGGTCTTTAAAAACTTCCCATGCTCCATCAGCTAATTTTCTATCAGCTTCCGCTCGCGATTTATTATCGGAGGATTGGCTATATGCTATATCATGTAATTTACATAAAGAATCAAGCCTGTTTATTCTTTTATCACCGCTTTTCAATCTTGTTGCTAGCTCTATCCCCTGCCCGCAATGTGAATATTTTTCTCCAGTTTCAGATTTAATTAGATGTAATTCCACAGGTAAACAGTCAATACGTTTATTCACAACTGCAGATGTACATCTTTTTGCTGCATTACCTATTTTAGAAATTATTCCTCTACCGCGCTTCCGAACAGAAGGTCTTCTCTTCCTCTTAACACTGCTCATCCTTTAAAGGTCAAGCATAAACTGAAGTAATTACTACATAGTTGTTGTATTTAAAAAAAAAAAAAAAAAAAAAAAAAAAAATATGCTTTGTATCAACTCATTGTTCTTCTTTTTTCTCATATGGGTTTTCAATCCCATCTTTTTCTATAATCAGTTTTCACATGTTCCACTGACAAATTGTGGCTGTTTATTTCATCCCAGTTATAATGGTAACCAACTTCTATGTATCTTCCAGCCATAACCCAACAAAAATATTGTATACGTTCATCAATATACATCGCAATTTGTGGGTTTTCAGTAATAGGCTTCATAATTTCATTTGTAAACTTTTGCAACCTGTCTTCAAGCCCTTGTGTTGAAATTAAACCATGCTCATCCATGATTTTCACTATAGCTTTTGATATTTTTCCAATCAGTTAGATACGATTTTTTGACAAAATCATTCAACTCATCTCTTGACACAAACTGTGAAATTCCTTCTAAAATATTAGCTTTAATAGCATTCGCCATCTCAATTAATCTCTGATCAAATATATCTTTCTTTACAAGTTCTCTATCGATAGTTTCGAATATTCTCTTCTCAAAACCACCAAGTTTCTTATCTAATCTCTCTCTGCTTATTACACTGGCTATATCAGAAGATAACTGCGTTAGTTGCTCGTTTAAGTAAGCCCTATCAATTTTGTTGAGTACGTTTTTATCACCTACCTCTTTAACAGAATCTTTAATTTTATCAGAAATGACCTGCAATCTTTCATTCAAATAACTCCTATCAACTTTATTTGCGCTTATATTCTCAATCGCGTTGGACAATGTATTCAAATATGATTTTGTAGTTGACGTGCTCTCATCCACCAATTTCGTGATACTATTCAATACGTGTTTAGAAACACTTTTCTCGATTTCTTGAGAAAGCAAATCTAATCTCCTTTCCAATTCAGATTTATCTGTATGAAGACTCTTTTGCAATTCTACTGAGATATTATCTAAATACGATTTAAGATTGGTATTAATTTGTTGTTGATCAAGCGATGTAAGAATTTCCTTACTTAAAATTTCTAAATCAAAATTTCCAGGTATCTTTGAACACAGTTCCTTCAATTTCAAATCAAAGGATTGATTTGGTGGTACCTTCACCCCTCCGTGTCCGAATCTGTGCACAGACATGTTCAAACTGTGCTTAAATTTTTATTTACTTTACTCCAGTGTTTAAAAATTCTTATCAACATTATTATTATTATTATGGCTCCAATATTCCGCCTCACCAGATGTGAACGAGGTGAGGTGTGTCTACCAAGAGTCATAGCACGTGCACATTTATGTCTCAACGGTTTTTTCTCTGCAGGAGCAGAGATCAACGGTTTTTCTCTGCAGGAGCAGAGACGCATCCAAATTGAGCTCATTCCCCTCATTCACTGCATATCTTATTTTTACATTTGACATGTGCCAGCTCGTAAAGACAGTCCCACAGGGTTTTAAAATCTCTCACAACGTGGACTTGTGATTCTTTGTTTACACAACCGTAATGGATGTGGGATTTTTCGATAGCGATAATATCTAATAAATCATATATTTCAGAATATATTGGATAGTGGTTGATGCATGATTTACTCAGTATAGAATCATCTCCATCAGTGGAAGACTTTATATTGCTAGCAATGAGATTAAAGTCCTCGATACTGATTGACATAAATAAACGCCCAATTTTTGATAATTTTGCATAACTATAGCACAACATAATTAACCCACAACCTCTCTCAAAGCGAGAGTGTAGTATACTAAATTAAATCTCCTCAAGTAGTCCTCTCCCATCGCTTGTACAATAAAGAAACATATATTTGTTATTAAAATTCTCTAGATTAGAGTAGTTCAAAACATTTATAAAATTATCTGGGAGTATAACCTCCAAATATGCATCCCCAATACCATATCGATCATAAAGTTTTATAAATATCTGCTTTGATCTGCTAATTGTAGCATGAATGATAGGCAAATTTTCCTCTCTGTGAGTTTCAGGCACAGAGCGTAATGGAAAAATTTCCTGTGCTAAATTATTGAACGCTTCTACATCAAACTTTGTAGCTTCCATTGTGAAATGAATACTTACCTTAGAGAGAATACCATTGTTTCCATCCCCACAGGATCTGCCCAACACTTAATCATGTCAGGCACCTTAATAAAAGATGTAAGGCATGATTAAGTATAGAACATTTGTGCTGTAAATGGTTGGGGTCGTTAGCTGTTTTACAAGTGCTTCTCCAAATCTTAACAAAATTATAACAAGATCTAGCAAGGAAATCCGATTATAATTCTGATAAGATCAGACCTATTATCTTGCTGGGGGAACTCGTTTACACTTAGTTCTCTTTCAAACATATTTTTCCATCCCCCCCACAATCCAAGCAAACTCTTTCGATTAAAGTGATCAACATTTTCTTCATTCAACACATCCAAAAATTCATGTGGGAGATGTACATTAAAGAAATATGGTTCAGCTCCAGGCTCCCGATTATAAAGAGTTATAAAAAGCGATGGAGGAATGCTGTAGACTGTGTCAGGTCCATCACACCAATTTTCCGAATCAAATCCATGTACTTCCGCTCGAAGTACACCCCAATCTTCGTCTCTATGCCAAAAAGGAAATGGTTCAAGGGGAAGTAAGGCTCCAGCCATTACGTTGAAAGCTTCAACATCAAACGAGTACATTTTCACGAATGATACAAATTGAGAAGTTCAGAGGTTTTATAAACCTTTCCCCCACCACTGTTTATAAACTCAGGCACAACTATCGGTGATTGCGCATGCACAAATCATGGCTTCTTCTTCTATTTGTATTAATTTGTTTATGGGGAGTTTGTGTGGCCTGTAATAGGATAGATATTCATTGATATCGCTTAAATTTACACAGCTTAGAAAATAATTTTCAACTGTTTCGCGACTTCAACGTTTTCAATCCTCGAATTTTTAATTGCTTCTTCACACGAATCAAACCATTCCAAAACACCTTTTAATCGGTTTTCCAATTCTTGATCCGCACACAACCAACTCTGAGGATCCATTATCTCTGACTGATTACTTATACAAGGGAATTAATACCGAGAAATTAATTGGTTTCGATTTTCCCCCACCACTGTTCATGCTGCATATTCTAACTCTGTGTGAATCTAAGCAATAGCCAGTAAACACACACTATTTTTTTCCATCGTAATAAAACCCCTGCATAAGTTTCTTTTACTCAATCTCCCATAATAAGTACAATCTCTCATTGATTTCATTCTATTGTTTTCACACATATAATCCACTTCAGGTTTTAAACATGTAGCTTGGTTGGATGTCAACAGTTGCAAATAATGATATGCGCTAACTAGCGCACATCTTCCATTTCGTATCTTCCTGTGTATACCACATGAATCAACACACCAACTTGGACTGCTAAAATCCGGCTTGGCAAAATCTTCAGGCATAGCTCTTACATCATCATGGTATTTTCTTAAAAACTCCGCTTTTTCTTTTCCCTTTGTGTAAATGTAATCATATTTCTTAAGATAATCTACTATTAGACTGTCCGAAAAATCTGTTTCTCCTGATTCCCAAGAAAGTTTGTGATAATGACGTTCCAACCAACACGCTTCACGATACATTTTCTCACACAGAGTAGATTTCGGGTAAGGTGATTTAAAGTGTAGAAGCGCATAATTATTATTTTGATTGACCAAGGCAAATTCCTTCACAATAAATTCGTTATTATCCCCCTTAAACCAATGAAGATCCACCACCGCAAAATAATTCTTTTCTTCCTCCTTATCCGCTGTACGTGTTTTTTCTCCTTCACTAACCTCAAAGCTCCCAAACGCGTCTTGAAACAACGAAGAACTCGACATGTTGTTCTCACCACTTCGAACACACACGAATGAATAAGTAATCTCTTACATTTTACCCATTTATATTTTCAATACACTCTATCGGTAAATTACTGAACTTCTCTAACTAGAGATGTTAAAGGCCTGTATTCAACAAGGCTGTCGCTAATAAGAATGCAATAGGCACTTGTACCATTGGGTACCTCATTATTGAATTCAAGGTCTAACCGGATATCTGTGGAGGCTTTCAAGTTTTCAGATTGTAAAGAGCAATCTATTACTATTAACGGCGAGTTCTTACAAAAATTATCAAAATCAATTTCATGTCCATATTCGGTGTTTATAGCTTTATTATAATAACTAGGAGCAAAATCTAAAAACATCTTGTACATTAATTGTTTATTACCTAATAAATTATCATATGGATAATATTGACTGTTAAGGAATAACTTTACATTATACAAGTCACATGAGTCGAATTCCGACATTGATTTATCAATTGTATTTTTTCTGTTTGTTTGGAACGCCAATATCACATACCTAGGTACATCCAAGTGTGAAGCTGTTTTAATAGCCCAACTATGAACTCTAGATTGAGTCATATTCGGAAATTCATGTATCTCCCACTTTCTAAATGCAAGTTTTAAAGGTCGATCAGAATCGAGAAGTTTTAAGAATTTTAGACGAATTTGATCATCTAGATGGATGTAAGGTACTTTCCATTGTAATTTATTGACCCTAATCGATACATTCGTTCCAGTCCCCGATTGAATACAGTTTACGTCTGTTGAGGATCTTAATAATACAAGTTCTTGTTTCAAATTTAAAATTATTCGTTGAAAATCTTCAAAAAATGGTAACAATAGTTTTAATGGTATACAAAATACAAATTTATCATCAGTCAGTTTGTATCCAGATGAGGAGAAACCAGCCAAATGATATGTATTCTTATCAAATACCGATTTTAAAAGTAGTGCTTTAATATTTGTTGATATCCCAACCTGTCTTGTTTTTGCCACCTGCTGCCCTGCTAATTCATACCTGATCTCGTCAAAGAGATAAGCTAAACCGCCGCTTACTAGTTTATAGTCTGCCTTAACAGGGTCAGATTCGGCTGTTGCTCCAGCTTTCGTACATTTTATATCCCCCTCTATATATAGAAATGATTTACACGGTAAGGTGTGAATATCCTGCTGATTAATTCCTAACCTCACTTCATCTGAAAGACCCAGTTTCTGACCAGAATATGTTGTATGTGTATGAAATTCATACTTAGTAATATCCGAGAAATATTTAATTTCACTATCAACGTGTAGAATTTCGCTTATGGCTGACATTTTTCCAAAGCACTTTGAAACCTAATTTTTGAAGAATTTTAGCGTTTTTTATTGTTAATGCGTTTTTAGGTGTTACCACTTCCAAGTTTGAACCCCTACTGAAGTTTTGTTTGTTCTCACTTACACTATCACGAATGGATGGGTGTGCATTAAATATAATGAATCCCATCTTATTAACTTCTCCTTTTTCTCGAATATGGAGTTTAACTGTTATACTATCTCCACGAAAATCAATTAATGACCCTTCTTGGTCTGTTATCTTTACATTAATAAATTGAATTCTATGTGTATTGAGAGGTACATATATAATAGGGGTGGGCGTCTCATTAATTATATATCCTGCTGGCACTTTTGGAAGGAATTCATAAATAGTATGTTTCTCCTCACCATTAGCAAAACTACCACAAGCTAAATTGCATGAAACGATAATTGTAGATATTCGGCTAATGGACACTAAATGTTTTGAGTAATGCCACTTGTTTGGTTCGAGTATAACCTTATCAAAGCCTAGTATTTCACTAATTGAATCGTTGCTAGTTAAATCTATCGGTTTATCGGAATGAAGCTCCATTTTCATAGTTTTGAGTTTGCTTCAATAATCAGTCTATCATCGGTAATATTCAATTTCGTCTTTAATGCGGATATTATATCAATAATTTCATAACTGCCTGTGTCAAGATTAACCTTTTTATTTCCGTATTTGAAACTTGAATTTTGCCCTAATGTAATATTGGGGATACTGTTACAAGTCCATAAATTCACTAATCCAATTTCATATTCCTGATTTCTATCTAATTCTAAAGCTCTGTTTAAATTCTCATATAGATTACTCGTTTCGAGCTTAATGTAATAACAGCCATGCTCTTCTTATCAGTGTTTATCCTTTAAAGATTACTCTTAAACTGAACTAATTACTGCATAGTTGCCGAGTTTTCTTCAAAAGAAAATTAGATTTTTCATTACCATATGTTAAATTAACACAATTTCCCAGTGTTAAGTAATAATCGTGAAAATTACATATTATTTCTCTCTCATCCACTATATATTTATACCAGTGGGCTAAGCCGATACTGAATGAACTTGTGTTATTTAGCGATTTACCAATACAAGATTTTATTTTCATCAAAGTATTTTTCCTTGAAATAGTTTGGTTTAGCAACGTATTGAAAATCCATACTGAGTTTTCTAGGTTTGTATCATTTCCTTTTTTGTGTTTATCAAACTCATGTGGATGACATGATTTATCTCTATTTAAAAGCAACAGAGTGTTTATAGAAGACTGTATAAGAACAGTGAACAAAATAATCTTCCAGACAAAAATAGAATCCATCCTTAGTCACCGTGCGCCAGACGCATACTGATAAAAAAAGATGAGGGGGAGAAATGAGCACGCGCCGTTGAGACGGTGTGAGCTTCCTTCTTTTTGCACACGTGCGCTTCCTTCTTTTTGCGCACGTGTGCGAGTATAAGAAACTCCCCTTCATACGTATCTAGTGACAGTGAGCAAGTGGGAGATTCCTTCTTCTGTGCATCATACGTACTCAGCTATCTAGCAATAATCTACAGTATTACACAAGGTAAGTGAGAGAATCATTTTTAAATCATATACATTTATTTTGTATTACAACATGAGAAAAACAGTTCTATTGCTGGGGGAAAAAACATTACACTTTTAAAACACTACAATATAATATGAGGAAAAAAGCAGTTTTATTGCCTCACAAGCATCACATCGGTCACCCATGGGGACAGATGGCAAACACTGAGGCCTAATAAGTGACAATGTGCGTTAAAACTTTCAATGTTTTTTTGATTAATTTTTTTTAAATATTTTGATGGTAAAAAGACATCTATAGCCCCACCCCCATGAACGATTTTTAACACCACTTTTTCCCCATATATTGTTGATTTAATAACTGCGTACAAAATTGGGAAAATTTTCCCCTCTTCCAAGTTTGAGAGTGAAATGTAGGTTTTTTGATGCATTTCCTCCTCCTTGTTGAAATTTGCAATTATACGGTGTGCGCCTTTCTCCTCCCCCTCGGCTGCAGCCGCTACCTCCTCCTGTAGCAGGAAGCCGGATGAATCTTCATCCCACGTTGTTCCCCAGTTCTCCTCGTGAGGGAGGGTGGTACGATCCTTTACCCATATTTGCTGTAAATAAAAAGAAAATGTTTAGTAATGTTACTTAAATAGATATGCACACACAATAAATCAATAACAGACGATATAAATTCAATCAGTAATCAGCTTTGCACATTGTAATCGATGAAAGCATAAATATACTAATCAATTAGATGAAATGCGTTAGAGTTTTCTCAATAATTTACTCAAAATAAAAAAGCAATAATTAAGAAAACATTTCTCTTTTCTGGGTGAAAACATCTATAATTCGATCATTTTCTAAGCCAATTACAACTATGTTCATTATAATTTTACTAACCTGGGTTTTTTCTTGGAGAGTCTGCGTCTTGGGGCAGATTTCTCTTCACCATCCTCTTCTCTGAACACTAACCACCTCTTCGTTGCCCTCTCACCCATCGCTGTAGCCGGGCGCTTCATCCTATCCTGTAGGAGTTTGAGACGATCAGACATTGTTGTGGGGATGCGTGCTGGTGCTGATGAGCTTGATGTTGACATGTCGGAGTTCATTGTGCAAATGATGCTGATGTCTTACTAATAACTATGTTCTATCTTTGTTTCAGGCACGTGCGCTCGCACCTGAGCAACGGATCGTTTTGCAAACGAGATTGCACTGGACCAACGGATCGTTTTACAAACTGGATTCGTGCGAGCTACCGTTTTATTAAGTGTGAGTATCTCAAATTTTAACCCAAGGCTTTCCAAACTTATCACCCATTGCCGATGAATTTATAAATTTACATGAACACCTGATGATATTATCGGGATGGAAAATTGAAAGAATAAGTAAAAGAGTAAGCCAAAACATAATAATGATCATCAAGCTTATCAATAATATTCTTTCAAATACATTAAAAATTGCTTTTAAAAATGGTCTGAATCCTCGTATTTGATTTAAACATAAAAAGGATAGAACAATAACCCCTATTCTCTCATAATCTAGTAACAATGCTAAAATAAAAATAATAGGTTTTAGTATTGAAACTACAATGTGCACCATTTCTATATGTTTCAGTTCTGAGAGTCTACAACAAGGTGCAGCTCCTACCTTTCTGAGAGTCTACAACAACTTTATTTCGCCCACGACCAGGTTTGTACACTTTTCCAATTATTAGTAAATCTCCTTCTCCTCCACTTTGTCCTTCTCCTCCACTTTGTCCTTCTCCTTCTCCTCTTCCTCCCCCTCCCCTTTCTCCTCCTCCTTCTCCTCCTCCTCCTCCTTCTCCTCCTCCTCCTCCTTCTCTTTCAGCTTCTTGAAACCAAAATGGTTGTTTGTGATTTTTATATACACAGAAGATGTTATGAAACAATTCATCCCCAATTATTATTATTTTGCAATACACACACTGCAAATAACCGCATTTATGTAGGAAAAACCCATTTTTTGCGAAAAATGATGCATTTTCAATATGGAATAAAGCTCTATAAAATGAAAATCCTCTGCTAAATGGAGGTTCGAACGTTTTAACCGTTGATCATACTCTCGAAGAATATTATTATCAAAATCTTCTTCTTCGATAGATATATTATGCTTTCTCCTCCACCCACAATTCGGGCTATACTTAATATGTTCTTTTTCAGGGTCATCTGTTACTTCCCATTTTTCCAAAATAATTAAACAAAACACACACTGGACTCTATCAGGTGGACCCTTAAACACAAAACCCAATTTAGCAAAATTCTCCGGTGATAATAAGGGAGATTCGAATTTTTTCCAACGTTCATCAAAAGTTAATAACCTTAAACGTTCATACATTAACACGTGTGATTGATCCATACCTGCAAAACACAACGTTCTTGTTCGGCTTCTAATCCAGTACTGTTTTTTCTGTTTCAGTTGTACCTAGTGTACCAAGGAGAAAGGACGTTAGAGAGAGAGCTATCATCATGCGTTACACAAAGGAGCAGATATACGGGTTAAATGGGAGCACGGTGAGGCACCGCATCACATTCCTTGATGTGGAACCGGACATAGAATCAACGTTGGAAAGGACCAAACCGGAAGTGATAAACAGTATTGTTGAGGTGGCAGATCGATTTTTTGGATGTGTGAAGTGGTTTTTAGTGTTGAATGTAATTTTAGAAAAACTTGCTATATTGCCCGAGGAAACACAAAATGTTAGAACAACTGTAAATATACATAGTTACTCGGCAATTAGTGTAAATATTCGCGAAAATTTGGAGCAGTTGAACCATTATTATTCATTAGCTGTTAGTAAAATTTTGTCAAGTTTTGAATCTTTTACACGTCATGGGAGTGGATGGGTTTTAGCTAAATTAGATAGTTTAGATATCAATGTAGTTAAATTTAATCCTCTGTATGTATCCTCATCCACATACATAAATACGCCTGAATTTATTGCATGCAAAAAAGCTATTATTAATGTAAAAAATCCCAATGATGAGAAATGCCTTTTGTGGTCTATTCTCGCCTATTTTCATTATCGCAGGTCAAAGATGACTGTTGGATATTTGAGCAAGTTTGCTCACGAAATCAACACACAAGGTGTCAACTTCCCCTCATCTATGCGCGATCTTAAAAAAATAGAATCATTGAATCCCCATTTAGCTTTAAATGTAATATCCTATGATGAGAGTACAAAGAAATTTTTCCCATACAGATGTAGCACACATAGAGATCGAAAGCATCAGGTGAATCTTTTACTATTAACTAGCAAATCTTTTCCACAAAGGTCGCATTTTTGCCTAATCAATACCGCACAAAACAAAAATGGGTTGTCTAGACTATTGAGTCATCTTTCAAAGCATAGGGGTGAAGTTCAGGTGTGTGAGTTCTGTTTCCACAGATTCACAGGTGGTAGGGGTAGGGACGCGAGGGAAAATCTTAAAACCCACAAAGAGCTTTGTTCAAAGTTCGAAGCACAGAGAACGGTACTTCCAAAAAAGGGTGATGTACTGAAATTTACCAATTACTCATACACTCTAAAACCGAAATATGTCATTTATGCAGATTTTGAATCATTTATTTTACCGAATGAAGACGAGCAAGAAAGGGAGGAAGAAGCAGATGCTTCAGACCCTATTCGCCGTAGCTTCACAGAAAAGACGAAGAGACATGTGCCTTGTGGTTACTGTTTCATCGTTCTTAATTATCAGGGGGAGATTTGTCATGGACCTCGAATTCATCGCGCGCGGGATCATAATGAAAAAATTGTGGCCCAATTTGTTGAGCAAATTACAGATTTGGGCCAAATTCTTTATAAGGATATGAAAAGGGAAATACCAATGCTAAATTTAACTTCGATCAACAAAAAGCGTTTGATGAGGTAAAACAATGCGGGCTGTGTGGAAAAGATTTCAAGATTGGTGAAGTGAAATGTCGGCATCACTCACACGAATCAGGTGACTTCCTTTGTGCTGCCCATAATCAATGCAATTTGAATGCAAAATCACCCGACTATATTTCTTGTTATTTCCATAATTTTTCAGGGTATGACAGTCATTTCATTGTAGACGCATTAGGCAAGTGTAATAAGAAAATTCAGTGTGTAGCACACTCTACTGAGAAGTTCCTCACACTGAGTATAGGGAAAATTAGGTTTTTAGATAGCATTAAATTCATGAATGCTTCATTAGATACAGTGGTAAAAATTTGTCAGATAGTAGCGATTTAGAATCAAAATTTAAATGTTTGTTCACTGTGTTTAAATCTCCAGAACAACGCCAGCTATTGATCAAAAAAGGTGTGTATCCATACACCTATTTTGATTCTGCTGAAAAGTTCAGGAAACAGCTCACTCCCATTGAAGCATTCTACAATGATTTGAATGATACCCCTCTAGATCCAAATGAGCATTTACATGCACAAAAGGTTTGGAGGGCGTGTAATATTGTCACTCTTGGAGAATACCATGATTTGTATTTATTAACAGACGTATTACTTTTGGCCGACGTATTTGAGGATATCGCTCCTCGTTGTTTGACAAATATGGGTTGGATGTTACCCACTTTTCTCTCTGGCACACTTTTCGTGGAATTGTATGTTATACTACACAAAAGTTGAGCTAGATCTAATATCAAACCGGACATACATCTTATGATGGAGTCGGGAATCAAAGGTGGGTTAGCTGTGATACCACACAGGTGCAGAGGCAAACAATCCATATATGCCAAGTTATGATGAGAGTAGACCCGCTAAATACGTTCTTGATTTAGATGCATGTAATCTGTACGGATTCGCAATGTAACCCCTCCCCAATCAAATTTCAAATTTTTGACTCAGGAAGAAATCTCACAGGTCGATTTTCTAAACTTGAGTCCTGAGTCAGAAACTGGGTACATCTTGGAATGCGATCTTCATTACCCAGAATCTCTTCACAACATGCATAATCATTTTCCCCTTGCCCCCACAAAAGAAGCACCCCCCATTCACCTGTTGTCTACGTATCAAACTCATGATTCGCAAAAAACAACAACAAAATTGCTTGCTACTCTGTATGATAAGGAAAAATACATTCTTCATTATCGCAACCTTCAACTTTATTTGCAGCTTGGAATGCGTCTTAAACGCATTCATCGGGTAATTAGTTTCAATCAATCCCCTTGGTTAACCCCCTACATTCAATTTAATACGGAAAATAGGAAACAGGCAAGAAACAAATTTGAAACCGATAATTTCAAGGCCATGTCCAACATAATTTATGGGAAAACGCTCCAGTGTAATAGACACCATTTAAATGTGAAAATTGTAACAAATGAGAAGAAATTGGACAAGCTAATTTCAAACCCTCTGTGTAAACGCTGGCATATTTTCAATGAAAATGTTGTCGTTTTCTCAAGAAAGGCTGAAATTAGTTTGAACAAACCGATTTTTGCTGGATTTGCGATTTTAGAGTTGTCAAAACACCTAATGTTTGACTTTCATTATAACAAAATTTTGAATATGTATCCCCCCGAAAATGTAAAGCTTTTAATGAGTGACACAGATAGCCTTATGTATGAAATTCAGACGGATGATGTGTATGAGGATATGAGAGGAAAACTTGAGTGGTTTGATACCAGCGATTACCCACCTAACCATAAATGTTTTTCTCTTGTAAATAAAAAGGTGGTGGGTAAATTTAAGGATGAAGCCAATTCAAAAATAATTACACACTTTGTAGGACTCCGCCCCAAAATGTACAGTTTTAAGTTTGTAGATAATGTAAATATTGTAAATAAATGTACAGCTAAAGGTGTGAAAAAATGTGTTAAAGATAGGTGCTTAACGTTTGATTTGTATAAAAAATGTTTATTTGAAAGGTCTGTGCACTATGAAAGCTTCAATGCAATAAGAAGCTATTTGCATAAAGTCTTCCAAATTCGTTCTGGGAAAGTTGCATTAAGTTACTCTGATGATAAGAGATACATACTGGAGGATGGGATTCAAACACTGGCCTGGGGACATCGTGATATCCCCCAAGTTGAAGAAGAAGGAGAAGGAGAAGGGGTGGGAGAAGGAGAAGGAGAAGCAGACGGCGAAGGAGAAGGAGAAGGAGAAGGAGAAGGAGAAGGAGGAGAAGGAGAAGCACTCCGCTGAGTAATTTCAAAATAGAAGGACCCATGGAGCGAACCAAGACAGTTGCTAAACAAACAGCGCGTGCTATAAGCGTGCGCAGTAAATTGGCTAATGAGTTACACACAATTCCAAGAGTGAATATTAGAAGAAGACCCTATGAACTTAAATCTGAAACAGATCTGTATCAAGCAGACCTCATTGACATGACGTCATTATCGACATAATTCAAATTTTAAATTCATTTTAGCTGTGATAAACTGTTTTACGAAATTTGCATTTTGTGTGCCAATAAAACAAAGAATGCATCTTCTGTTCACACCGCGATTCAATCTATTATTTGTAAAAATAAGATGAAACTGTTTCAGACAGACCAGGGAACCGAATTTTTTAATAGTAAAATAAAAGCGTTATTAGATAAGTATAATATTAAGCATTATCATGTTTTTACTGAGAAAAAGCCGCCATTGTTGAGCGTTTTGTTAGAACAATTAAATCAAAAATTTATAGATATTTAACTGAAAATGGAACAAGACGATGGGTTGATGCTCTTCCAAAACTTGTAACAGAATATAATAAGTCTTTTCACAGATCAATTCAAATGCGTCCAATTGATGTACGCAAAAACATCGAACTCAAATAATTGCTGCACTTAATAAAGCGGCAAACGCAAACCTAAGCTTGAAATCGAACCAAATAAAACCCAAATTTAAATTAGGAGACATTGTGAGAATTTCCAAGTATAAACATGTATTTGATAAGTCTTATAATATAAATTGGTCTACCGAATATTTTATAATTCATAGTGTTTTTCCTTCAAGACCACCCACCTACATATTGAGAGATTTGAATGGAGAAATAATATCTGGTAGATTTTATGAGCAAGAAATAAAGAAAACCAATCTCGATGCGGGTGAGCGTGATATTTATTTAGTAGAGAAAATTTTAAAACGAAAGGGAGATAAAATTTTTGTTAAATGGCTTGGATTTGATTCAAAATTTAACTCATGGGTAGATCGAGATCGATTACTAGGTTAAGAACACTTCAAATGTATTATATTGCAATGTAAAAATGTTGTAAAATGTATTGGCTGGTAAAATTGTACTGCTGTAAAGTATTATATTGTAAAAGTGACTATATCAATAGTAATAAATTTGGTATAGTATCTTGAACCTGGTTTTTCATTTTAGTTTCCTATTAGCTATGGTACATGGTGCATCAATACCAATCATCAATTTTGATGAAATTATATCAAAGCCTATACATAACAAACAAAGTAAGAATGGGAGCTTATTACCACACAATGCACGCATTCTTGTTATTGGACGATCATCCAGTAGAAAAACAAACACTGTTTTGAATTTAATTTTTCATGAAAATGGATTGAAATTCAATCACTTATATTTGTATAGTAAATCGCTATATCAAGATAAATATGAGTTTTTGAAAAAGATATTTTCCAAAATAAAATGTATAGGTTTTCACATGTCAGATCAAATTTCTGAAATACCTCATCCTAATAAGATAGAAAGGAATTCATTGATTATTTTTGATGATCTTCAACTAGATAATGTGCCACAAATCCGTCACTTTTTTACTATGGGTAGACACAGGGATATTGACACTGTTTACTTAGTTCAGTCATATGGATGCATTTTGAAACATCATGTGAGAGATAATGCTAATTCGTTAATTATATTCAAAATAGACGACTTAAATTTGAAATTAATTTACCGAGATTTTGTGGGAGAAGATATGAGTTTCCCAGAGTTTAGAAAAATGTGTTGGAAAGTATGGACAAAGAGTAATCATAATTTTATTTCAATTTTTAACGAATGCAAACCAGACAATGGAAAATATAGGAAGGATTGGATAAATTCCTAAGAGTGTAAGGTAGGGGGTGGGTATGCATGACTTTGTAGTCATTCAACATTTGATCACAGTGAGTGTATAATGAAAAATAACAAGAAACACGCACCCAGTGCGGAGAGTGCTAATCTAATTCATAAAATAAAGAAATTGAGACAAAATATTATTAATAAGCATAAGAATCTATTAGGTTTTCAATCAGAAACTGAACAATTCAATCGTAAAGATTACAACCTCTGATACAACCGTTGGTTGCGTTACAACAACAGCAGCAGCAGCGCTAATGAGTCAATAAAGCGAGAACAGACAGAGATCTCTCCCTCGCTAACATCTGGCGAAGGAGATTATCAAAGGGAATGGAGTGGGATAAAGAAGAACGAGAGATTGGATCTTTAGAGGAAGAGACAAACTCGCGTCTCCTCGTTTCAATAGTACCGCATAGGTTGCTACTCTGAGTAAATCCACACGTAACTATGAAGGAGATTCTCAACAATTATCTTGATGTTTTTCACAAAGAAAAATTGAATAATTCTATTCCTTATGGTCTGCGATATGATGATGAAACTAAATCATATTTTATTGGTGATAAAAATGTTACATTTGATGATGTTTACATCAATGTTGGAGTAGATAGGTTCAGATTATCACATGGGTTGATAGAACTTCTTTTTAATGTTAGACCAAATGCGGTTCTTTACAATTCAAATGACTTGGACAAATATAAGAAAATACTAAAGTTAACAGAAGCCCATCTTGATAAACGTGGGTATGTTATCAGAAATAATGGTTTCAAGTCGCAGATTATACAGAAACTCTTTCCTGCAAAGAAGAATCGTTCAAAGCGGAAAAGGGTTAAATTTTGTTAGAAATAAAACGCACAACAGATCATACATTTTTGGAATAATGTTAATGAATTAGTGGAAAGGCTTGTATTGCTGTACGCATCTAAAGGACCTGGTACCTCTTCCCATGATGTTGAGATAAACTCAATGATTGAGGAATTACGGGAAGAAAAGTTGATAGAGTAAGAGTTTAATTTATAAAATTAACATCAGTTCAAGGATGTCTGTGCACAGACTCGGACACGGAGGGGTGCAGGTACCCCAAACTCAGTACTTTGATTTCAAATTGAAGGAACTGTGTTCACAGATACCTGGCAATTTTGATTTAGAAATTTTAAGTAAGCAAATTCTTACATCGCTTAATCAAGAAAAAATTAATACCAATGTTAAATCGTATTTAGATAATATCTCAGTAGAATTGCAAAAGAGTCTTCATACAGATAAATCTGAATTGGAAAGGAGATTAGATTTGCTTTCTCAAGAAATCGAGAAAAGTGTTTCTAAACACGTATTGAATAGTATCACAAAATTGGTGGATGAGAGCACGTCAACTACAAAATCATATTTGAATACATTGTCCAACGCGATTGAGAATATAAGCGCAAATAAAGTTGATAGGAGTTATTTGAATGAAAGATTGCAGGTCATTTCTGATAAAATTAAAGATTCTGTTAAAGAGGTAGGTGATAAAAACGTACTCAACAAAATTGATAGGGCTTACTTAAACGAGCAACTAACGCAGTTATCTTCTGATATAGCCAGTGTAATAAGCAGAGAGATTAGATAAGAGACTTGGTGTTTTTGAGAAGAGAATATTCGAAACTATCGATAGAGAACTTGTAAAGAAAGATATATTTGATCAGAGATTAATTGAGATGGGGAATGCTATTAAAGCTAATATTTTAGAACAAATTAATCAGTTTGTATCTAAGGCTGAATTAGGAAAATTGAGAACTGAGATATCAAATAGTTATGTAACAAACACAAATCTCACAAGAAAATTAGAGGAACTTGAAAAAGCTTTGGTAGATAAATTAGTAGAACACAAATCCTTTCACAATAGCGAGATTGATAATGTTAAAAGAGATCTGGTAAATAATTTAAACAGCTTGAAAACGGAACACATATCTACAATTGATAAGGTAAAGAATGAGGTTCATTCAAAAATCGAAGCTAATAACAAAGAGCAACATGCTGTAATTAAAAGAGATTTAAGTTCAGTGCATCAATTTGCAATTGATCAGAGCAAAAATGAATTACTTGATAAGATCGAGAAAATCAATAAATTAATAGATTCTAATAACGCAAGGTCCCAATCTCTAAAAGAAGATTTAGAGCACGAAATGGATTCTATGAAATAATGGGTCAGCGAGGAATTGAATGAATATGTTGGGTTATTTATTACAAAACCAGATGATTAAGATATGGGTAAATTTGATACGATATGAAATTAGGTTGGTAGACTTGGTTTTTCTTAGTGGAGTCGATTTGTATTTAACGCAGTAGTGCACCTGTCAATTGTTATCTACTGTACAATATAATAGTGCAGCTGTCATTTTGAGGTCATTAATTGCTTAGGCTTGGGGCTTGGGGCTGGAGGCGGGGGCCGGGGCAGGTGCACTGACATTGCGAATATACATAGTAATATCACAGCCGAAGAGTGAGAGAGGATCATCTGCCATTATGCTGCAAGAGAGAGACAAAGAGATTGCATATATCTTTCTCAACAATATATGCCCCATCAAATATAGATATACTCTCTTTAGGGAAAGAAAGAGTGAGACAACGCTATCACACGTTATGCTAGAGGAGGAGAAAGAGATAGCACATATATATTTTTCTCTATAGATAGTACATATATATTTTTATATAGGTATACTTTGTATAGGGGAAAGAAAGAGTGAGACAACGCTATGGCACAGTATGGTACAGGACAGAGAAAGAAATACATATATAGAACATACAAAAAATATATAGCACATACAAAAAGAGGTGGAGGGAAATGCTGCTCTCTGATTGGTCAACCTGGTGGGGGTAGCTCGTCTCCCATTGGTCTTCGCTGGGGGTCCCCTCTTTTAATCACCACTACAAAATGGCGTCTTAGGGAGAGACGAAGGGGTAACCACCCCATTAAGCCACGCCCCCTCAGGGCGAGGGGGGTAGGGGGGGAAATCCCTGCCCTGTGATTGGCCCTTCCGCTCAAGTCTCATTATTCACTACTGAAGGGTGGAGGGGGGTGTGATGTGACCAAGGCATGTTGTGACGTGTCAACCTCCCGAGGGAAGTGCATCAGACCCGACAATTCCCTCTCACCACCACTCTCCCCCCCCCCCTCATTCACGATCCGATCCGACATACCGACTAACCGGCTCCGTTTTGAGCAGATATTATTATCGGATAAATTCAAAACGGCAGTCGACTTGATTCTCTCGGGAAGCATTCATCCTGGTTCGTCGAAATAGTCAGGTAACTTCTCAATCAAATACATGAGAAATATTCCTAAATTATTGTTCGCTTACAGTGTAAGGCTTAAGAGAACACCATCTCAAAAGTGTACGCACGAAGGTATACTCGTATAAAATGCAGAAGTGATTTATCTGCCTACCCGATCTAAAGCCTGCAAAGGCTTATAGTTTATTTAGAATGAAGTAATAATTTTAGTAAGCATGAATTTATTATTTCGAAAACAGCTCATCACTGAGTAGGAAAAAAGGAATTATACAAGAGAAAATATGGAGATGAGACTATACATCTTCTATACTATAACATGTTCTCTCTGACAATGGAGAGCTAAAGCGGAAAAAATTTATTCATCTACAAACATAATTATCTTCATCAATCAATCAGATAACCTACCTCATAAATTCCCGAACAGGGGCTTATTACGTCAATCCATTGACATAGACTCTTGTTCAACTCATCTAATATAAAGTTTTCAAATAAAATCAATTATCAATCTTTTGGCCAGTTGAAGAGAAAATTCAATTGAATAACTGCCAAAAATGCCATGATAGCATTGACTTCAGATTCATTTATTGATTCTCTTGCTTAGGTTCCGTTAGATGACATAATTTTTCATTGATTAAATTCAATTGGACTTTCGTGCGACTACTCATTATGTTTTTGTTGAACGAATTTTCAAGGAAAAACCTACGGCTCTATTATTGGGGGGAACAAAAACAGCCTGAGTGGACCAATTCTTGGTTTTCAGTATCATTTTTTTCTCAAGATTGTAGCGGCGACTGAAAACAAACGTCAGAACAGCATGGTGCAGCTCAGGGAAGCTTTCTGTTCAACGGCTGAGAAAAAATGGGAAGGACACTTGTGATGGATGGCGAATCTGCAGCAGAGACTATGGAGAGTTGGAGACGGCAGTTTATATTTCATGGCAACACGAGTTCACAAGTCTTGGGCACTTACTCGTACTGGAGTCCTCGTTTTTCTTATGTGTTCACGTTCTCATGCAGTAAAATGATTTTGAGTGCTCCCTGAAGTTCAATACTGTGTTGAAAGTACACAATTTCTCATCTTGTATATGGAATTTTTATTGAACTGACTAGTTGTAACATGATTCTGAGAGATTGAGAGGTTTGTATCAAATCCACATACTATCTGTGGTACTATTGTATGTTACTCTTAGGAATGCTATGACATTTTTCTCTGGTTATTTTCGAAGCGAAAACAAAGCATGTATTGTATGAGCTTGCTCGACATGAAGATTCGTGATAGATATTTCTCTAAAAACCACCGAACGATGTGATATGAGGTTTCCTTTCAGGTTTGTTTAATTTGAGGTTTAAATCAACATAATATTCACCCATGAGAGACCTAGCGAAGACCCCTGCAGCTGTAGTTAGTAGTTGCTTACGCTCAGTCCAGCTACTTCCAGGCATCTTGAACGGAGTAGGTTAGGCAACATGCCATACAGTATTGAAGAAGTTGATAAAAATTACATCAGTTGTAGTACAACAGTTTAAATCTTAAATCCTTAATTTCAAAAGTTCTATCTTCTTTTATCTTGAGATAAAGTTTCTCTATCAGATGGCTTGCCTTCTCTTTCAAACCACACCTATTTTTATTGATGATACTGACATTATTTGAACTCCTAGCTAATTTTGTAAAACAGATGTAGTTACTACATCTACAAAATAATCATCAACAAGATAGATGTTATTGTATAATCACCTCTTTATAGATGTTCTCAATCAAGTAGAGCTGGCAGTCAGTTCTAATAGCTTATTTATTTCTGAGGAACATACTGTATAATATTTAGAGTGATCAGAATCTGATGTATTTTTACTTTTTCTACTCATCATGTTCCCTCAATCTCAGATTATTCTCATAATAATATAATCCATTTATCATGAGTAATGGCATTATAGATGGTTTATTCTAATAAGGAACTATTATTATTCAATATAAGAATTTGGAATTGTATTGATGTAATTATTTTTATTATTATTCTTATTACTTTTATTGCTGAAGAGACCATATTGATTGTTCCGTCTCGCCTAATTGTTTGGGAATATATATAGTGAACTTATTCATAATTGTTGTAATAAGTATAGTTACTAGAGTAACAACATTTTAAAACGTTCAAGGTGTGAGAGAAATCACCCACTATACAATATTAAGCAAGGCTGCATAATAGTGGATGTCATACAATCATGTTGAACATTAAGGATTCAATTGTCAATTCAGGGTCCTCAGCAAAGTAAGAAAACTTTACAAGAAATTCGATTTTTTCTGTTGGCGTGAGTGTTTATCTGACTTTAATTCAGCTAGAGCAATCCATGAATTTGTTCATAAAAAAACCCTGTACTGCCGTATTTGACCAAATATGGATAAGATCAACCTTGAAATATTCCATTTCACTACCGTGCTGAGTTTCTTGGGAGCTATACAGGGATCCATTTCTCCTGAACTTTTGAATCTGATCAAATATTAATAATAGCGGGACCGAAAGAAAACTGAACTTAGTCTCGACAGTTTATCGGTGGTTTTGATTCGGGAAGTTTTCGAGCGAAAACAATAACAAACTTCTAATCCTCCCACTTTCTGCTTCATCCTTACCAGCAGCTCATCCGTTATTGGAGATAATAAAGTCGGATTTGAAACAACTGAACTTTTTCTTTTCGTCTTGGTGTAGTATTTGGATATGATAGCAGAGGAATCTTATTATGATTGGAGGGGGAAGGGGAGGTAGAGTATTCCATAGGAGAAACTCTCTTAGAGATCTCATTTTCTAAAATCGATGACTTATACTAATCTAATGCACATGAATCAATTCCATTTCTTCATAAATATTATGCTGGATCAATCTGAAAGGATTATATCAATTAATTAAGTTATTTTGTAATTATAATGCAAACTGTAAAAAATTATTCAATTATTCCAGAGTGACAAACTTATCGAACTCCAGTTGCAGAAACGTCGTTTAGTATCCAATAAACAAGTTTATGAACTCTTCTGAGTATTGAAGATCAAATTCAACCATATTTTTTACAACTCATGCTGAGAGTAATACTTCAAATGCTTGCAAATTCTACTATAATTAACGTATACTAATTTACTAATGCTTTTACCATTGGATATAAATTCCATTACGTTCAAATTCAATGTATATTGATTGGTACAATGCTTCAATTCTGTATTATGATACTCGTAATTGAATGTTTAAAATCAAGATACATGTTTGTGATACTTTCCCAATAAAAATCCAGAATCATTTGCCCACCCACTCTGTGCCATTCTCAACCATTCCTCATACATTTCAAAGCAACAAAATTTTGTTCAATATTTGACTTGTGTGAGGTCGTTGTTTCCAATATGTTTCCAAGTGCAAACAAACGTAACTCACTTATACTAGTGTGGCATGGAGAAAATGGGCTAATTCAAGTCGAGCTAACTGAACTTGTAAGTATCAATATCAATTTACTCGCTGTTATCAATTCCCTCAAAATATCTTGAGAAATATGTAAAGTGATGACAAGGAAAATACTATATTGGAGTATCTCTGATGTCGTATAGTGATATTTTTTTAATTTGGCGGATGGTGAATGACTTTTAATTAGCGTTTCCATGGTAACGTTTGATATTCTGTTGATTTCTTTCTTAAATATGTTTTTTACATGTTATATACAGTATTTATGTTGAAAGAATCAACATAACAACACCCATTACCAAAGAAACGTTGAATGAAAGTCATTTGCCATCAGCCAAACTGAAAAAATGTCACCATCACAGTCATATTACACCCAACATTTAATACAATGTGTAATGAAACACATTTAATACAGCACCTAATACAATGTGTTATTCACTCTCAATAATAGAGAGAGAATAAGAGTATTTTCACCGTTTTCCAATGATGTTAAAGCGCTGATTTAATTTTGAATCGGTTCCATAGCGATCCCACTTGTGGATCGGACCGGCAATAGGACACGCGTAGTGCGTAGCTTTATTTACCTCGGGCCGATTCGTAACGACTGCGGAAGGGAATAAGACACCGTGCCTTATCCGTTCTAATTTCGAGCCTGACACCGTAAACAGTGAGCGATTGTCTGCCGACTTTAAACGAGAGCAAGTGAGAGCGAACGATGGTGCGCTCAGTGTTCATCCCTTTTAGGGTTAGATTTTATCTGTGCGAGAAAGGGACCAGATTGGAAACCCTTTCCCTAAGAATTCCGTTCTTCGATTTCCGGCCGGCAGAATTCCCTTCGGAAGCTCCGGAAAAAAGTCCTCACTATTGAATGTTTGTGTCCCCTGCGGGAGAAAAAGAAAAGGCTTTTCCAAGAGGAAAATAACTAATTGCGATTGTAGTCAGTCAGCCATCCAGACGAATCATCAAGCTACCAATTATGATTCACTGAATGAGACTGGAAAAATGAGTAATTGTGAATCACGATGCAATTCTCAATTTCATCAATCGAAATGTGAACCCCGCTTTACCGCATACAAAAGTGACAGTGATCACAAAAAGATAATGTGATACTTCTAAATTGGAATTGAAAAGCTAACAGTATAACGATCCACCTAATGGGACTGGAATAATAAATCATTGTTTATGGCAATAAATTACTCAATTTTTTAATTGGATTCTTATTATTAGAGACAAAACATTCCATTTTATATAGCGTATGGCGTCTCGTATAGCTTATTGCAAGATATTCATACTTTTTCAATATATTGAAAATAAACGTATACAATACCAATTACAGTACTAAAATCCATTTTTTATTGACAGATATTAATTCTATAGGCGGATATCCATATTCCTCATGTAGAGACAAAATGATTTCCTAATCATTTGTATCAAATTCGAGTAATTGTAAAAATCAATTGTAATCATTTCCATTAGTATTTCTTGATTATTTTTCAATCATTCAACTTGTCACCGGACCTCTCATCATCATCGGAGATGATGAGGAGAAGTTATGGACGACCAGGTACACGAGGACGAATAGCTACACGAATATTATTATCATTTTCATTGGAGACAAAAAAATCTCAATAATTTTGTACTTATCACTATCTCGTGGTGATGAGGAAAATTATCCATTCGAGGATCCATCAAACAACAATGTTCAGGTGTGGTTAATGTCTTAGGCTGCTTCTACTGTCATCAATTTTCTGAGACTAACATCAAACTCTTCAAGGTTATCTCTGCTGTCGACACTGAGACGAAGAAGCCTCAGAGTGGTTTGTTGCTTGCTTTGTGCAGCTCTAAGGCTCATCGCGGTGCTTGCAAAGCATTTCTATGACAATTGAAGGTACCCTGAGACACAATTCAGAGGAAGACAGGAACAGAATCAAGCATGTTCTGTTGTTTGTGAGACGAATTATAATTGTAGATGAATCTATGACGCGAGAGGCCTAACAACTTGCTGCTCAAACAAAGATGACGAATGTGCTCGACACGATGCAAGATGAGAGGTTTTAAGCCCGCTTGCTTATTAATTACTCTGCTATATCAACAGTTATAACACCCTTAGTGGATTCCCTCCACCAACTACCACACATCACCAGGTTATTATTTGCGATTCTCATCATATCTCAGGCGATACACATTTCTAGGATATCTTGATCGCTATTTGCATTGTCTTGGAAGGATAATGTGGCTTCCCATTCCTGTTTTACAACTCAATAAATCATACGATTGCGTCGTTTGTTCACAGCTTACGAGAATAGTGCTACCTCAAATTACATTGAGAATCCTACTACAGTCGATCATCTAGAACGAGTAAGGAATCCTTGATGCTAATTTTTCGGTTAAACTCATTTAAGGAAAAACATTTGCACCAAGAATATAAACTTATATATTACAAATAATAATCACACATAATCAATATTGTACTATGTTTGTATTACACTAAACTAATTACTGTATTATACTTTACTGAGGCTGCTAAGTTACTGTTTTATACTAATTATGAACAAAATATAAGAGTCATTCATTGGAATTTATACCAACTCTATAATAAGATAAATCTTCAAGCAACCAGTTCGCACTGTCACATTTCAGTAAAAAATCATTCCACAGTAGAGTCGATCATATTGAACACTATTAAAATTCGAAGTTTCTTCATAGGTAATAGTTTCTTCGAATGATCGGTCATTTTAAATTGAAACATGATATGAGGTACAAAACTATAAACTGGGTTGGGCCTAATGTACGTTTTTCGAATTCCAGTTCACAAGGTCAGGCTATCAGAACACACAAGGAATATTAGAAATATCAATTCAGAGGTTTATTTCCTGTACTTTCAGAAGATTCTCGGTAAGCCGATCGGTAAACATCGATCTATCAATAATAATCGACGTTCTTCAATTTGTATCATACGTTTTTCAAAAATTTTAACTTATATAATTATTATATGTATATCCAATCATAATCAATTAATCAAGATTTAAATTAATCTAATTCAATCGAAGATGTCACATGAATTGAATTGAATTGACATGCGTATTATTATTCACTCAACTGATCAAAATCATTCCCAAGAGTTGTTATCCCACTTGATGGCCATGAGTGAAGGTTTCCCTCACGAACTGTGAATAATTTTAGTATGGAAGTATCATGAATGTGAATACCATGAAGAATAATAAATATTACGCTCATCCCCAGAACTTTCCATTTCCTGTTTAATGATTACAAAACAATCTCTCTCTAGCGTAATCATGGATTGTTGCGATGTTTGTTTATAATAGCTTGCTAATAGAATAAGATAAACGAGTGATTTCAGCTGGAATAATTATGCGAAGTCAGGCCTGCTTCAAAGGCGAACTTCCGGTGTAGAGTGCGCTGCGCGATCAAGAAGGTGGAAGCCGACAGCACATTAATTCAGAGAGGTGTTTTGGCTGAGTGAGATAAATTATAAATATGACCTATTAACCGAAGCAGATGAGTGTGTAACGGGCTTAGAGAGTATAGAAAGTGGAGTGTTCATTCTAACAATTTCTGATCTTCTATGGATTTTCTGATAGTCGATCATTTTGTCCTTGTGTTCCTAATAATGGAAAATTTGTTCAATATTGTCAAGATCTCCCTTCAAAATAAGCAATAATGTCATACAGTTGAGTGGTAGTGAGAAATCTACTAACTTCGCCGGATGAAAAATATTCTCATTTCGTTCCGATGACATCACCTTATTGTTATATTATTTCTGAGTCCAATAACATCAGGAGGATAACGTAGACGAAAAACGTTGCTCCAGCTCTTTCTAGCAGTTTATATTATTGGTACAATAATGATATGAATTTAATTTATTTCATTTCTGTTTTCCGATTATATCAAATCTATCTCTCTTATCAACTCTACTCTCATTGAAAAAGTAAAAAACAGATGCTCTGATTCATCTTCTAATAACCATTGCAATACTTATTGTTAACTTTAATTATCTTTTTTATTTTTGGCCAAAAATAGGTTGAGAATCATGTCTTCTCATGGTGAATGCGTCTTTTGCTTATAACTTGGAAGCGATCATTGATGGAAAAACTATTGTGGAAGTCATGGAGGATGATATATAATTGCAATATTTTTTATGTCGCCGATTAAAAATAGAATCATGCAATAATCAATAAGTATTTTTGTTTTATCGAAAATCGTATAGAAGACCCATATATAATATTAGATTTTGAGTTGAGGAATCGATCACTTGAAAACTGATCTGATGAAACTTTCCTCTTCTTTTCATAAGAAAACCACCAGGAAATCGCAGATGAAAAGCTCCATCGCTACTATTTTTATTGTCAACTTTTCCAGTGGCAACTTTTCGAGGACTATATGGTTGCCGAGAATCTGTTTCCCCGTTCTATTCCCTGGAGAAGAGACACAAAAACTTTAGCTGCATCCGGTCGCGAAGAAAACTTTCGCAAAGATTTGGCATTGTGAAAAGGTCGAATGTTTTCATGAGCCTTCTGAAAATCAACAGGGTTGGAGGGAAGTGGCGAGTGAGCCTCGTTTGTTTCCTCCTGATAAGATTCCCAAGGAAACCCTTCACCATCCTCATCAAAGCCGTCTAATTTCCAGTGTTTAACTTCCAAGTATCAAGATATCATACACCTTCATTCTCATGAATGCTTCTCGATATAAACTTTACTCTATATAACATGAATTGAACGTAGTTTGCGTCTTCTGTAATAGGCTGGTAATTACTGAATGATTCATGGATAACTCCAAACATATGAATGCTGCCTGATATAGAGGTTCAAGTCTGTAGTTAAGACTATAGTTCATTTCATCCCATTTATTTTCCAAAAACAATACAATAATACAACACATAAATACAATACAACATTGGAAAAAGTGGTTAGGTGACCTCATTAGTAATCGTGTTGAGGCAACATAAAGTTTTCAAGTCACTGCTTGTACTATTTGTCAATGAAATGTGGTTTGGAATATATTTGATATATGAAAATAATATCATCTTATTTTTACCTACATCTATTTATGGTACTTCTAAAGGTGAGTTACAAATACTTGAATTATTGGATTCATTTGATTAATCTGAGAAGAGTCACTTGTAAGAACCTACATTGAATACTTGAAATCACAAAAGGTTTTCCTTTTATTTTCTTCTAGGCTAATATGACTCATGATGTTCTCTAGTTCTGAAGTTTATTGTAGCCTACGGGAAAATTTCTATCCAATGCATGATAAAGATGCAGGTCAAGTAGTGTGAGATCAGCTAGCTGCTTTGATCGAGCTAGAGCAAATATGGCCTCAAGACGGAAACTTGTCGTAGGCCTATACACACGCCGACCGCTAACTTGTGGTTACTTTGACTTTAACTCACACCTCCTCCCTACATCTTGCAAGGTGGAGACAGGCTATTCGAATCCTGGTGTGACGCCAGATTACTGAGATGATTCCACATCAAAGGCACTGCTCATACTCATACACAAGCACCATGCTGACACTGTCAAAGTTCAATAATAGTTCATTATGGTAATCACGGTTCATTGAAACATCTATTCAAGAACGTGGCTGTTAAACAAGAAACAATAAATGGTTCGTGGAAATGAAGCATTGGAGGAAGGAATCTATTATAGGAAATATACTTCCTAGATCCAGAAACTTTCTACAAGTCCTCACAAAAGTCAAACAGTTTGACAATCAAAAAGTCATTATTTATTTGAAATTTCATTCATTTACGTGTTTTTTTTGTCAATGGCTCAACAGCCCTATGTGGGCTTAGGCCTACCAGCTGGATGCCAGTTTCACACCCACTTGACTGAATCAGCAGAGGTGAATGATCATTAACCAGAAAAGATGTAACGTGTGGTTAGCACATTGACATCTCAACCATAAGCTAGTCTTCGCAACCCATTGATGGGAACAAGGCACTTCTGATTAACATTGTGTTAAGCAGCTATATAGTGCAATGCAACAATTTAATATGCCTCCAAATATAGGGAGTGACTGACTAGCCTTACTAACGATTAGCCAGGCTCCAATGGAGGACAATTCATTTACGTGTAGGCTATGAAAATCAAAATAGGTGATCCATTGATTTTGAAAAATTCAGTGTTTATGACTAATATTTACCCTCCTCAGTAATAAGAAGAAAATAATTTAATTAACATTCTAAGGGGCGGTTTATAAGCTCGGGTTAATCTCTATTTCCAGGCTGAAACCCATATTTTGCACCAAGTGTTTAAAATCGGGTTTATGAGCTCGAGATTTGCAAGCCTCAGGCGTAAAAGAACAATATTATTGGAGGGAAAAACCCGAGGTTCAAGAGTTGGATTTATGATTCTAAAAACAGATCATTTCAACTCTTAGGCTAGGCGTACACCGGTTAGTCAAGACAAGACAAGATGATATTAGTCACGTTTAGTCACAGTACTTCACATAGCAAAGCAACACACACCGTTTAGTCATTGCATCGGTGTGTGCTGCTTCATAAGCAACTATGTGAATTACTGTGACTAAACGTGACTAATATCGTCTTGTCTTGACTAACCGGTGTACGCCTACCCTAAAAGATAGAGTACCTAGGTGGTCTAGTAAATCCCGAGCTCATAAACCCACCGTTATTGTTTCATAGTGATGTACGAGTAGATTCACACTTGGCCTCCAGTTACAGAGGCTTTACAGGGAAATTCATCACCTGATCTTAGAAAACCATCACGCAATCAAGTTTGACTGACAATCAGTTCAAAAAAAGTTAATAGAACTTTTAGTGGTTGTTGGACCACCATTATTCACAAACGTTAGATAAAATATTTTTCAACAGTCAATCTTTACTTTATTGCACCCTAATTTATAATTCTGTGAACAATAAATAATAAATAAATAATTATTTCTTTTATCTATTTATCCATTTACAATTTTTCAAATTCTTTGCAAAAATTTTTTAGGAAGAATAATATTGAAGTTTTGAATTTGAGAATATTGAACAGATAACTCTTAAGTACTTCGATTTCTTCTCGACTGAATAAATTGAAGTTAGTAGTTACGTGGTATGACACAGGACGTGGCAAACTACATGAACGTGCAGCTTTCAAGCTATTACGTTTGACCCGATAAAAGTCAAACAGCGTCTCCTAGTGTGATATCCGGCGAACTTGACTGGAATTGACCACGCTGTCTCCATACAGGAATGCCTGACTCCAAGGCATGCAATTTGCTACAGAAGAGACTCCGAATTCACCATCCTGGTCACGTGGTTACGACAAATCAACGCTTGGTAGCCTATTACACTGCTGAGCTTGCCTTCACAAAGAGGTGGAACCATCTCAGGGCTCGACCTGACTATAGGGATGTAACACTTCTCTGACCGTAAAATTTCATTGCTATTTGCTTAGATGAGCGCAAAAATTGTTTTCGGGAAGTCTAAAGCATGACATGACAAACTCTGCTTATCAATAATTTCAATACTATTTTGATTTTTGTGTAGTATTGACATTATGTTAGTGTTATCCTTATTGGATAGAGATATAATTGGAACTTGTTATAACCACATACATATCGAAATATTTTTGTTGGTTGTTACATTGCTTGAAAGTTATCATTCACTAGTAAACTGAAATGAAATTAATAAGCTCTAATGTACTATGGTGTGAGCGCTGAGACGTTTGAATTAACAGCTCACTATTGAAATGACTTGTCTAGGCCAATGAAATCACTATGCTGTTAGCAGATAGTATAGAATGAAAAATATATGCGGAACAAGTATTGAGTGTAGTTGTACTTGAGTGTAGTAGATCTTGTGAATTCAACGCATTGCAACCAGAGAGCATAGGCCTAGAAGAAGAATTCACTCGATTGCAACTGAAGAACAATAATCATTATTATCAGAAATTAACATTGCTGATGCTGAATTATTTCTTCTCTCCCCTTCAGACATCAGGGATCATCTTCTCATATTAAATCCGTGGGTAGTAGATATCGAAATAGCTTTTTATGCTGAGAAACCTATCATGGATGCTCATAAAAGCTCCTACTATTACAGGAATGTCGGCTATCTATGCAATATCAAAAGCTATAAAACGTACAATCAGCACCAAATTGTCTCAAGAATTGAACCTTTATTGGTGAATCCCATGAATTTAAGAACGATTCAATTGTTCTTGTTATTGCTGATCGATTTATTGATGAATAGTCTGTAGGTATAGTAGTCTACCAAGACTACTCTGGATTCTCTAGGCTTTGAGAGTTATGATGATGAAATGTTGAAATTGCTTGATAGATTGCTTATTCATCATTATTATTGCTTCTTGGAACTAGGAGATTGCATTCAATAGAATTGTTTGTAGTTTCGTTTCCCTTATTTTATTAGGGACAATAATATTCAAGAGCTAGTCAGGGATAAAGAGAGATTAATATTGAAGCGTAATATCAGTTTAGTTATTGGCCGTGGCGAAGCGTGGTATGCTTATTTGGTCATCGCCGGGTATATTTCCTATAGGAAATTGTTTTCGCAAATAAGCATACCACGCTTCGCCACTGGTTATTGGATAGACTTAAAATGAAATTACGAATTCGACGGCCCACTAGACTTATTCAAGGATTCACCATAAGCAAATTCAAATCAACTGCTGTGAAATAACGTCATCTAACGGAGCCAATGTAATGAATTCCCATCAAGCTTCGTAAAATGATGTCATCTCATCTCAGGTCGGATTACTGGATGAAATATCAAAAATATAAAATCAAAGACAAAACATCATAGAAAAATTCCTGAATGTCTGCATTTCTGAATAATAGAAGTCAAAAATATTTGTCAAAAATTGAATTATATTTATTTTATTGTTCAAAGAGGAAAAATTTTGAAATGGCTCAGAAGTAGTAACTAAATTATTTCCAAATATTCCAACTCTGTTCCAGCATCATGATGTTCTACATAATAATGTTGTAACAATAGCTGATATTTCCTCTTCACGTTGTTGCAGCCGCTCTGTTGGCATACTTTTTACTTTCTTCCCCAAACATAATTCGCGCCACGTAAATATTCAATGGCAGCCTGCCCCTTTCATTGATTCTCGAATAAAAGCGTAAATTTCGGAGTGATGGCAACCAATTAAAAGTTGGAACGATTGTGCAAGCCCGATTTTGTCAGATTGTAAACGGGTAATTTTATCACTGTTTCCAAATTTACTAATTTTATCAATTCCACTCCGAAATTGTTTATTTGGTTACTGCGTACTGCCTGAACATGTCAAATTTTTTGCATCTCCTGTTTTATTTATAAAGAAGAAATGGACAAAATATCGAAAGTAAATAAAGTCCACGTAATTAATTTTCTAATCGACTGGTTTAAAATTATTACTTTTTGACATTTTGTCTTTGATCTTCTATTTTTGACATTTTGTCCAGTACCCTCACGTCGATTGAATTCCATTCACTCTTCGTGCGATCGGCCCACAGTGTGATAGCGGGAAGATGCACAATTTTCGTTTGACAGTGGATCACAGTCGAGTTGATTTCCTAGAACTGTTGTAGGTCCGTCCATTCATCTCGTCATCATCATCTCGTAATCTTTCATGTTTTTATTCTCATCATGCAAGCCCAAGTTCAAGATTCACTGTATATGATTTAGTGCAAGAATAGAAGCACATAGATAGATAAGCACAAACTTTTCAATAAATTATGTCGCAGATGTGACGCCTACTGTGATTTGACTACCAGATTGAAAGTAAATCAAATAAATTTAATGCACAAAAAGTACGATTTTGAAGATTATAGTACAAATAATTTGAGTGGGCATCATTTATACATTTAGGCATCATTCTTTGCAAAAAAGATTACAATAAGATTTTTCAACTCTGTTTGTTACAGATGACATTGAAATGGTTGAGACTGTTGTCGACACTGTAGCAACGTTGCCCTGTGACGTCAGCCCAACTTCCGATCCTGAAGATCTCATCTCCGCCGTCATATGGTACAAGGATGAATCCAACTCTCCTTTCTACAGGTAAAACTGATTTTTTTACGGAAATATAAGAAATTTTATACTATCTTCACAATGTATTATTACTTGTTGTTTCAATCTTAGAAATTAGTATTCAGTTACAACTTGAAGCAGCTTCAAATCCTACTTAATATTGTATCATACCCTCGTTATCTCAAATTCGAAATAATAGTTCCTCCCACAAGGTTCATTATGCTAATCCAACTAACATCAAATTAAATGAGTGATTCTTGGATTTATCACAATTATTATGTGCGTGACATACCATCTTCATCCTTATTTCGTGGATCCTACAAGTTCCCACAGCATAACTCGAAAGAAAGAGAATATTTATCTTCGGACTCTATGGTCATCAGCAACGTCAAGAAATAATATATCACTTCCTATCTATCTAATGCCATCCGCAAAATTGAATGAATGCTACTATAGTAGTCAGTTAAGCCGGGTTTAGATTAGTGGAATATTAGTGGTAGAGTGTACAGGGCAAGTAAACCCACTAACCTCCTAACGATCTTATTGACTACCACCATTGGAACGAAAATGGTAAAGTAATGGTAAAGTTACCGTGGTACTTTACCACGTTTTAGTATCCTACTAAACATTCGCTACTGAAACTTTTAGTATTCTAATGGAACTCTGGCTTTTGGGATATCACTGATTTAAAAGAGTTCTGGATATCTTTCAACTCGAGTTTCGAGGGTAATCTTTGAGTGAATACTTGAGAATCGCGATGAATGATCAGTTCTGTGTATCATTGAAATGTCATCATTCAATGCAGAATAGCACTAGTGTGGCATCTTTCCAGCTAGCATTGAAAAAACTTTTTTCTATGCCGGCTCTATCTGCAACCAGCCAGCTTGACCGTTCAGTAGAGAAACTTGAAAAGAAGAAGACTGATAGTGTGTCATGTGTAGTAACTTTATGTAACTTATTTTAGTAACTTTAAGTCAGAGAGTCAGGTGCGTGGAATAGCTAGAGCCATTCATTGCTTTTCATCCAACTTCTAAACTCCCGACAGAAAGCAATCTGTTGAATGCAACCGGGTAGAACTTTGGATTCAAAAAAAATTATACTGTCCCTAAAGACTTGCTGGCTAATTCCGAGTTTCTCTTTCCGCGCTCGCAGATTGAAAAACTTCAATGACGGACAACGACCTCCAGAGTTTAATAAGCTACTACCAGCATGCTTTATAGGGACAAAGAGACATAAGGCTAGGCGTACACCGGTTAGTCAAGACAAGACAAGACGAGATTAGTCACGTTAAGTCACAGTACTTCACATAGGTGCTTATGAAACAGCACACACTATTAGTCATTGAATCAGTGTGTGCTGCTTCATAAGGAACTATGTGAATTACTGTGACTAAACGTGACTAATCTCGTCTTGTCTTGTCTTGACTAACCGGTGTACGCCTAGTCTAAGATACTAGCACTCATTTCATATGAGAAAAAAGCAATGATCTTCTGAAGTTACTTAGTCATTCAAGTACGAAGAAAAATTATTTTGAAAATGATAATCCGAGATATCCCAATATTTTTTTAAAGCCAAGCTATCATTTTAGATAACTTCATTAGTCATTAACTGTCATAAACAATGATCTACAAAATTTGCTTCATCAATCAAGCTTTTCAAGTGAGAAGAGAGAGTGAAATTATTAATAACGATATGAGAGTGAGGCAGAATCGACGATTCTAACCTTATAACTAGTGGTAAAGTAGCCGATTTTCATGCTCTGATACTTTTAATGAAGTGAACTCACCGAGTTATCACTGAACAAGATAAACCTCACTTATGTAAAAATTATTATCATATTGCATTCAATACTTATAGTGTTGAAAATTATTAGTTACAATTCATAAAATTAAAAGAATAATATTACTCATACTTACAACTTTTGTAATGTAGAATCCAAGCAGTTATAATTATTGTTATCTATGCGAATGAAGTAATCTTATCTTATCTAACAAGATTACCTCATGCAATAATGCAAAATTGATATTTTTGATACTCTCATTCGCTAATATTCTGGAACATCTTTTCAGACAGAGATTATTGTATTCATCGTGAGTACGAGTAAGCCCCTGCGCTCACTTCGCAACTGCTATCTGATTTCAGTCAGCAACCCAATGTTGCCAGATTACATTTGGCTGTTTTTTGGGTAATCTAACCTATCAGCCAAAGTCATCTGGCAACGCTGGGTTGCTGACTGAAATCAGATAGTAGTTGCTTAGTGGGCGCAGGGGCTAAGCTGTAAATTAAATATTGCTACTGCAACTCATTACAACAACCATGTTGAAAATGTATTTTGTTTCATCTGATATACAATATTAATGAGGCTGTATCACAGAAGAATCAATGATTTATTTATACTCTTTCATCATTATACGAGGAAATTCTGGTAATGTGGTGATTCATTAGCAGTGCAGGTGCCTCACAGCAAAGTGAAAACACTCTACAACTGGCCGCTTGTATTCTCTTCCCATCCTCATTAAACTTTTTCTGTTGATTATAAATATAAGTTGTGTTAGGCCGTTAGCCGCTTGTATCATATTCCCTTCCTCATTAAACTTCTTCTGTTGATTTCAATGTATGTTGCGTTTGGGGATAATATATTTAAGTAAAATTGTTGATTTCAATGTAAGTTGCGTTTCGAAATAATAGAAGCAAAAGTGTTGTTTCAATGCATGTTGCGTTCAGAGAGAATAGAAGTTCCTGTACCTCTCCTCCTTTGGTGAAGTAAAGGTCTGCTCATTTACTCTCTGGTTGCGTTGCGTTTCGCAGTGCTTTTTTTGCTGATGTTGCAGTTTCAATGTATGTTACGGTTTTGCAGCGTTGACCTGCGTGGGAGAGACGTGGCGTCGGGCAAGCACTGGGCTGACGCGACGCTGGGAGGTCGAGGTCATTACAGCGTCGAGACGCCCCGCTCCTATTTGACGCTGACCAAAGTGCAACCGAGCGACGCCGGAAGCTACAAGTGTCGCGTTGATTTTGACCACTCGCCCACGCGTAACTCGCTCCTCAACCTCACTGTCATAGGTAAGTAGTGTCATCGAATCTTTCCATTTAAGTTAGCACAACTCAATAAAATATATTGATCGTATTTGTAAGTGGAGTTATAACATAAGCTTGCGATTTGCATGTAATGGCAGTGGTTGTCTTTATTGGAATTGAACTCTTGGTATATCCTACTCCAAGTTTATATTGTTCATAATGATATACTTCTGGTTTTAACCACAGTTGGGGGCCATGCCTTCAAGAAATATCATACTTAACACTTTTCCAGTACAAATCCATTGAATTATTATAAAGGAATATATAATATAGGATATATATGGGAAAATATACAGAAAATTATTTCTTTAAAGGCTTAGAAACTTTCTTAAAAGCGGGTTGTCTCAGTACAATCTGTACTGATAGTACTGTCCCAGTACAGTACAATCTCCATTGAATTATTAATATGGATGAATATAAATAAATATATATAAGAAGATATACAGGAAATAATTTCTCTAAAGGCTTAGAAACTCTCTTAGAAGCTGGTTGTCCCAGTGGCAGAGGCGAGTCTAATCGGTGAAATTAGATAAGAGAAAGCGCACTCCCGTTGCAACGGTGACCGGCTCCTCTAAATACAAAACTTATTAGTTTCAAAATCGCTTCCCGGTGGTTCGGAGCCCACCTTAAGCTGTAGGTCCATTCATCCCTCATCATAATTCTTCTCATTACCCACGCACGAGCCTAGAGCTTATGTGGGCATCATCCCTAGCAAAAAAAAAGATAAGAAATGTGAAGTTTTTCCTTTTCTGCAAAGTTGCAAAAGTTTCCTCAGTATCTAACTGGCACCCGCCAAAAAAAAGAATTCGCGAGTCACTCAAAAGTCTTCCAAATCGTGAATACAATAATTTTTTTATTTATAAATAATTTGCTAGGGAATCAATCGTAAATACAATAATTTTTCATTTATAAATATTTTGCTAGGGAATCAATATATTTTTCCAAGATCGGAGGTAAATCGAGGATTAATTTTCAAGAAAGCATTACATTCCACCTGTTTGGATAACCTAAGAGGAGAAAATATGCTTTCACTCGTAGGTGAAGTATGAGTCTGAAAAGATCATCCAATTCGACAGTGCCCGCTTCTAGCTGTACGACGAGAAGTGGGTTTACGGTTGGGGGATTGGGGGTGGTTGAATCCAATTTGCGTATTTCATGTGCAGTGTGTAGCGACATTAAAGTCGTCCGAAGTGGATTTATGGATGCATCCATTCTGAGTCGACGCCGAGCTGAGAGCAAGCAGGAATTTTCTTCCCAGCCACTCGATTCTAAATGAACACACTCCAGTCACGTGTTGTCCTTTGACTGGCAAAAAGCATTCCTGATCAATTCAGCCATGTAATTCTTCAACATCAATAAATTGTGCACTCCACCGAGTGGAATTCCACATGGCACAATACGTGATTACAGTGCAGTCGGATTTGTTTCCACAGTTGATTTTCTATGGGCGTCTCTCGAGCTTATTGATAACAAGACTGGAGTTGACTTGAGTCAATTATACTGCTTGCTATTCCTTCAACGTTATTTTCTTCTATTGGAATGCCACCAATACTCGATTCAATTATTCAACCACAATATCATTATTAATATCTGGGAACCAAGTTCCGCTCAGAGAAAGGGGCAATGTCTCATATTATTGATAACAAGACTGTAGTTGACTTGAGTCAATTATACTGCTCGCTATTCTTTCAACGTTATTTTATTCTATTGGATTGCCGCCAATACTCGATTCAATTATTCAACCACAATATTATTATTGATATCTGGGAGCCAAGTTCCGCTCAGAGAAGGGGGCAATATTGGGAGAGGTCTCATCCCACACTTCCCTTCTTTACCTAGTTTCAATTAATTTTTTTTTCTGCAAATTCATAAGGAAATGGTTTCAGCCGATTTTTGTTAGTGGAAATATGTCATGTGGTATGAGTGCAAGTGATTGATCAGGAGCAACGATTCTAAGAGCATATGAGAGTGTTTGCAGCTGAAACCGATCAGAGATGTTAGTCGGCCGCCTCAAGTTTTCCGAGAGAGACTGATCGGTGTGATCCATTCATCAGTGGAAATCAGCCTCGATTCTTGCTTCTTCCCGGTCACCAAATGGAAAATCGATGAGGGACAAGTCATCAATCTTAGTCCCGATGTCCCTCGGTTTTTACGGATGATTGCAGTTCGCGCTTTCCCCACCTCTCCGATACTTCTGCAATTTTCCAACTCGAGTCATGTCGAGCCGAGAGAGATCTCGATTAGAGAGCTTTCTATTTGCTCAACAGTGCGGTGTCATGGGTTTCTCACAACACATACACTCTTGAGATTACTCATTGTGAAGATTGGTTCTGTCATTAATTTCATTAATTGAATTACCAATCACCAATATTTCCATAAGAAATCAATTCCATTTTATTTATCGGCAGTTTTCAAAAAATAAAAAGTATACAAAATACATGGCAACCAGTGGTTATATGTAATCTTATTGAAGCTGTAAACAGTCTATTGTAGAGGAACTAAACACAATTCTGATGTTTTCATATTATGATTTTTAGTGGGGCTAGAGTTTCGATTATTTAAATAGTTTGAGTTCATGACAAACTTCTTGCCAAATTCTACACTAGCATTAGAAAGTATTGAGACGAAATCTTTATTCTTATATAAAGCTCGATGCTACATAGAGCTTGTGTGAGACGGAATCCATGAGAATTTTATGATGAGAAAGTATGAGCTGTAGAAGTGAAACATGCTGTTGCGATGTACAATAAATAACTAATTAGTGAGTGAGTTGTAGACTGTTATAAGCATTGATTGAATTATTCTGATTCAAGATACTCTGAAGAAAAATTCACCTTCAAGAGAAATTCGAAAAACTTGATTTTTGAATCAACCTGACTTTATGATATGAATTCGTGTAAATTGTACTGCACGACAGTAATGAGGCAAATGAATTGTTCTTGTCCACGGCATTCAGAATGAGAGGAGAGATTTGAACTGAGACAGCAGTGTGGGTATTGGGGAATGAGAGGCAAAATAACGATAAGAGCCTTATCAACATTGGAGTCAAACAGCGAAGAACGCAGAAAGAGCTCGGCTCCAATCTAACTCAATCTAAATTGAGGGAGACGTTAGACTTTAATTAAACCAGGAGCGACTTGTGAGATGAGACTTTCTGAAGCTAAGTAGAATGATAGAGCTACTGGAAATAAGACAAATAGGAGAGAAAGCAATTGCATGAGAAAAGTGAAGGAAGAGTGAAGAATTAACTGTGAGGGAGAAGGAAGACAGTCTTGAAGGAGACGTTGAAAGGAAGATTTGTTGGGTAGTGTATGTTGAAAAATCCAAACTGAAATAGAACCAATAGAAGATGCTCTTGACCAAAATCTACAAACTAAGTTACTACATGAAGCAAACTAATGTTAGCAACATGAATAATTACACCAATTATAATAATTATGTTAATAACTACATGAGGTATTTGAATGGAGTTGGTGTAAGTTAGTGAGTGTGATTACTTCTGATTCGTGATTACGGAACTTCGCTTTTTTGCGTTCCATGGATTATGGAAACATATTATATCAGAATGAATGTGGAGTAGATATTCTCACACAATCATGATAATAGTAGATAATACAATCATGATTATGAAGATTAAATGATGTAGAGAAACAAAATTAGGTGATCTTGACGAAATTTTTTTTTAAACCAAACAGCTTTGATAAGTAGTAACATTTTTCCATGGAATGCACTCCCTAATTCTATCAGATCCCTCGAGAGTCGAGCGAGCTTTATCTTGAAACTTATAGAACATCTTGTAGAGAAAATGATCGAGAATCTCCAACCTCAGAGCAACATATGACAACTCTCATCAAGAATGTCCTTGAACATCCTTTTTCAAGAATGGACATTTATCTGTTCAAATTTCGCCGTTTCATCTGAATGGATCTGAATTAGTTAACATTATCATATTATATGTAATACTTATGTTGCTGAAAGTTATTAGCTCATAATTCGTATAATTACTCGTAATAGGATAATAACTACTGAATACAGAACACTTCTGATGTGTTCTGTATTCAGTGCTTATACTCACAACTTCTGTAATTTAGAATCTGAGCAATTATATATCTGTTATCAACATTAATAAAGTAATCTTATATCTCTCTCTTTTTCTCACCCTTTCACTCCGAACTTTCGACTTTGCACGCAATGTTCCAGTGAAAGAAACCCGCCTGTTAGTAGTTTTCTGATATTTCTCGGAATATTTGTGATTTCAATCCTCTTCGTGAACAAGAGCCTGTGGGGAGGGAGGAAGAGAAAAAGAGAGAGAAAGAGGAAGTGAGAAAGAGAGAAAGAAAGAGAAGAACACTATGGGTGGGAGAGAGTGTTAGGGAGCCCAGGGTATCGAGCTCCAAGAAGTCCGTCCGTCCGGTTTATTCAGCAAAAATAAGGAGACCGAATTGCCTGACTGAATCGATAGACCTATAAAAATTTATTCTCTCGCCAGACCGTTTAAGGAAATGGTGAATTCCGCTGAAAATCTCACTAAGTGCAGGCCGCCGGATTGTCAACAGAAGGCGCTCAGCTCACCACTACTCACTTCTCTTCTACTCTCTTACTCACACTTTTTCACGCTCTCTCTCTCTCTCTCTTTATATATCTGGGTAGCCCTTGCAACGCATCCCATTCCACGACCCATTTCTTTCTGCCGTTGTATCGTTATTGTATTGCTGCCCAGATCGCAGATCTCCAGGACCACTCAATTCGAGTCATTCAGAAAACTAGAAGCACCATTCAGAAATAACGCTACCACCGTCAAAAATAACTTGCTCGAGTATGATTTTTTTCATTTCTCTCAACAATTATTTCATCTTACTCCATTCAAGAACACGTTGAATAGAAATTCATTCAAATTAAATTACTAATGAAAATACAAGGTGCAATTAGATCATTATTTTTTAGTCAGGGGGGCAAGTGTACCAGAAAAGGCTTTCCCAGGGAGGTCAATGGTGGCCGCGACAGCAGCGTACGCAAACTCTCAAAAACAAGATGGCCGCCATAAATAATACTGAAAAATAATTCAAGAGCTTTTATTAGTTGTTCGTCGCATTATGCAGGCTAATCAAATACAGAAATTATAATGAGTTCAACAATATAATGAGTTGAATATAATTAAAAAGGATAGTCACATCATACGTTGAGTTTTTAAGGTTTAATGTATCGGCTTGAATTCTAGATAGTAGAAAATTATAGTAATGATTCGTTGGATCGAACAAAGCATGAAATATAATGAATTATTATTGAATGAAAGAAATTTAATATTCAATATTTTCACGATACGCAGAGAAATATATTGGTCACTCAATAAATTCAATTTATTATAGTTGAATTCATTATACAGAAACTTCTGTACTGATGAAATCTTAGATTTCTCAAAATTTTTGATATTAATTTTTGAATAATATTGTTTTGTTTGTGGTCTCTGTTTAAACTTCAATATTCACTGGTTTAAAAATTTCGAAATTGTACGACTCCTGTTTTCTAAGTGAGAATTGGTTATTTATTAATATAATAATGACAAGAACTAGTTTTTGTTGCAAGTAAAGATTGGGAGAGATTTAGTTTCTGCCAACAGCTTGTTGTACTTTTCGTTGTAAATTATTGAATAATTGTATGGAAATGTTTAGCTGATAATACGATACAATGATACAAAACAGGAGAGTTTGAAAAAATGTCAATTTTTGGAAAAATATTCAAGGATTTTCCAGGACAAAAAAATGTATTAATGAGAGAATTATTTCGATGATTAAAATTTTTAATGATGTTGCCAACAGTGGATTATTCATTTTCATTCAAGGGTTGTGAAAGCATGCCTTTTGGTGTGGTTAATTCCAACTTTTCAACCAATTATCCATCTTTGAACTCTCATTTTCAAGTCTGCAATCCTCCTAATAAGCTTATAAATTTATGTCAAAGGACTAAAAATATCCAGTAATATATTTTCCAAGAAAGGTAAGAACTTCATCAGGTACACATACATTGAGCCCATATATTTCAACGAAAACTGAATCACAGACCCAGAGGAGATATAGTATTGAATGATTGATGAAAACCATGTGGTGGAATTGCTTGATGTCAAAAGCATGACTGTGGTATCACCTTATTAGCCTCATCCATTGATTATTTTATGAAAGATGAAAGTTTTTATCCCTGATTGATAGTAATATTCATTCAGTTTTGACAACATAAAGGTATATTATAGAAAAAATTTTCATTTCCAAACCAATGAATTTGTCAGCCTCCACTGAATAAAAAGGCTATGAATTGATACAAACACTAATTTATTAATTAATTACATCGAGCTACCGGTTCCGGATAAGGCAAACTTGAAATTTACCACCTAACTATGATCTACTGGTTCATCTTGTTTCCTATACAGAGGAAATTGGGTTCTATGGTGAGGTGGAACAACCTATGGGTCTCTTCATCAATAACAATCTCAAAGCCACATTATAAATAATTATAATTCCACCTCAAACTACTCACTTTGAACGAAAACATTGCGTGATTTTTCAAACAGGCTCCAGCCCCCATGTATGAGTAACGCTTGAATTGTGAAGTAGTCTAAGAGCTATCAATACTGAATGGGATTCTACATTCAAATACGCGACGTTGCATTGGAAGCCGAAGTTTCAAACAACGTGTGTTGTGCGAATAGGGGTTTGCTTCTCGCTAAGACTCCTCTCGAAAACTTATCCTTCAGGTGTAAGCGACAACAACTTCGAGAGACTAGCCGTGTGCACTCGCTGCCACTATATCGATACTGACTCTATCGATACTTGCTACTATCGATATTGTGACTTGATTTCGATTCTCATCCCCATTTCAAAAGCAAACATGTCCCATTTCACAGTTCGCAGAATGACAAAGGTGAGAGTGAAGCTTTGATTTCCACTGCTCCAACTTCGGAAACTAGAAATTTGAGAGGATACATACTACATCCCAACTTTTGCCGATTTGCTGAGACATGATTCGTCATTACAGAATTGATCTGAGGGATTCTAAAGATATTCTGCATGTGTTATTGCAACTGTTCTCTTGAAAACTATTATGAATTATACAGAGAATGAGCAGAGATAGAGATGAATTATTGATATGAGAACGCTTAATTCTTGTGATTTAACAAATTAGCTAATGAACAATTTTTTTTATGAGGGTAATGCCCACATGAGCTCTAGGCTTGTGCGAGAGGGTCTTGAGGGGACATGATGAGAGATGACGACTACTTTCAGGCAGTCGGAACCGACGACTTGACCTCTCCTCAGCAGGACCTGAGTGGCCATCTAATTTAAACTAACTATGTAACATGGAAGAGAAGGTCACTTCATGTGATTTATGTGATTAATTGTCCACGTAATAGTATCTTATTTTTTATATGAGCACAATAGAAGCTTATTCTTGATGTGAGCACAATACAAGCTTATTAGTGCTAATTAGCGGAATCTTGACTGAAGCATAGAAAAAGCATTTTTTAAATTTTTGCTATGATAACATTTTCAAATGTGATACACTTGATACAAATCGAATGAACAATTAAATCTCGAATACTATTCTGATTGCTGGAGTGGTTTCAAAACTTGCCAGTGTTCATGTGACGAAGGACCAACAATTGGCGATTTCCTAAAACTATATCGAATGAAAAGAATGCTGTTTTCAACCTAAAAAAAATTATTCAAATATTGCAGAGACTCTTGAAAGCAAAAATATGATATGATGTTTTATCGGTAGCCATCAGAGGAGGAAAGAAACAGTGGTGAATTAAATTTTATCCTTTTATCGAGAGACTTCGTGAGAGGGAAGAGAGTGTGTGAGAAGGCAACATAAGATTAAAAAAGCTATGTCAAATTCATCCGGATCTAATCTTATCCAAAGTGGATGGAAACTTTCCCGGAATATTGAAGAAATTGTTTTATTTGGAGAAATGTGTGGCAAGCAATATAAATATAAACATCATCTAATCTTATCCAGAGTGGATGGAGTATTTTCCCGGAATGGCAAAGAAGTTCTATTACTTGGTAAAATGTGTGGCAGGCAATATAAACACCATCCAGTTCTTGGAATATCTGGATATTTTTCCACATGGACGAAGACAATGTAGGATTGTTACAATAAAGGCTGGTGATTTTTTTCCCTATACCTCTTATAACCCAAGCACGATCTGTTTGACCGAATAAATCAGACTTTGGCTTGGCCATGGTCAATGACTCAATCACTCAATACTACGCTTCGGTTGTCACTCGAGTAACTCTTCAAACCTCAACAATACAGTCTGAAGAGCTGACCTCAAAACGTGATGAATGTAGAGGGCTGCTATTACTTCCCTTAATAAATGGAATTCTGCTGAATCAGCGTGCATGAATTGTATATTGAGAGTATTGGCTTGAGTATGACATCACATTGCAGAAGAGACAGCACGAAATTTCTGAGAATTAGATATCGAGTGATGATTTTATTCTAGCGTAAAAAGAATAATCATTTCCTGTACAGTAAATAGGGAGTATGAAGTGGAAGAAGTAAAAGTAATAGATTAATCTCTACTGCTTTACTGCCTGCCAGTAACCACTCTGTCCAGTAACCTTTTCTGGTTCATCAATTTTTCACAGCGATAAATAATGTTATCGCCACAATAACTTTGATAATAACATAACATAAATGCATCTTGTATATAAAATGAGATTCTTATATTCTAATTTGAAAAATAATCAGTCCCATTTCCTATGAATAGGTGATTTGTAATCGCAATTATTAATTTTATTTCATTTATTGATGAAAAATTACAAAAAAAAAATACAATGTAATGAAGATCAATGGTTGCCCTTATTGAAAATTGTGTTGAAAGAAAATAATAAATTTAATATTTGTATGAGAAGAAAAGAAAGTCAGGGACTCATGCGTTAAGAGAGACTGTTTGTTTCACAAGCCAGAGGCGAGTGGAAAAAGTTTCTCGAGTACAGGAAAAATTCTTTGCGCTCAAATGAAAAATTATATTCTTCCACAGGAATATTATGAAAAGACAAAATAGTAATAGAATGTAAAGTCACTAAATAGAGCAGAGTAGAAAATACATTGCCACAAAATAGCACAAGTTACCTATTATTCCAGTCAAATCGACAAAAGCAACAACATCAGTGTTTAATATCGCTCTATTAATTATCGCATCAGTCTATTTTGAATTAAAAATAGGGAACCTGTGTACCCAATGCAAATCAATGATGCAAATTTGAAGTGGAGAAAATATTTTTATAACAAAGGACTTTATCTCATTGGTGCGAAAAAGTAGTCACTGTAATCAGTGCAGGAATAGTCACTTTTCCAGGTGATTGTACAAAAAGAAACACTCCAAAAACATGTCAGAGAAGCGAAAACTAGAAAATAATTTTGAAATTGAACAGCGGTGATGAAGCCTTCATCAATAATTTTCCCACATCTTTTCACATTCCTTTGATACAGTTTTGAAGGTGAAGCACTTTAGATATGGTAGATATTTCACAATTTATTGTAGTAAGTTACTTTTGAATTGAATCAGTTCGATTAAAACTCTGTCCAATATACCGACACTCTGTCCATGAGTTAGGTTCTATGAAAACATCTTCAATGAAGCATGAATTCATAAGAACAAAGCATCTGCAATGGTGTGTGAATATTGTTGACTATTCATCAACATATTATTGTATTTGGAGACACCAGAAACTGTCACTGATGTGACAGGAGAGAGCTCAATTATTGCAGATGACATCGCAAGAATCACCTCTCCAGTCTGGTTCACATTTTCCATCAATTATACATCATTTCGACGAGTCTTCTTCGTTCTCGAGTGGAAACAGCTCGAAACAGTTGATTTGGCTCATGACAGCGGAACCACCTCACTTCTCAATGTTAGCTGAGATTGCTGTTTGGCTCACTGAATATTTGATACACTTCATGAATAGTTCATGCACCGTTCTCTTCTCTCCATCATCATTGGCAGTTGTAGAGGCAATGATGACGCTATTCATCACATCGCATCTTTTCGATATCTCAATTTACTCGAGCACTCAAAACTTTACCCGATCTTCAGGTGAGCCACATTGAAAAGGATGATACAACAGTCTATTTCTATTATTATACTGTATTACAATAGTCTGTATACTGGAAGTTCATCCATGTTCAAGAGTAGTTCAAATAAACATTATGATTTTGGAATCTTGGTAGAGATCTTATTATTTCGTAAGCTGAATAACGTTCGCTTAATTGATCAGAGTTCAGGATAACATGTACAACTTTGAGAGAGTTTAGGGATGTTTTATAGGAGTGTAAATGAATACAACTTCGTTATTTCAAAGTTCAGCTTGGAAAACATCTTTGGCTGAATTATTTTTTGACTTTTTGACATTATTGGATAATTATAACAAAAATGTTTTAAGCACCGTGATTGGGGGCCTACATACGTTGTATCCATTCGAATGCCTCACTGGAAACAGTTTCTAGGTATCTTGTAGTAATGATTCATTAGAAACTCATTCAGGGAGTATCAATGCAAACTATAAATAATAGATAATGATAATTTTATTTCCATTAATGAATATCATATTACAATCATTTATTTTTTGGGGAATTGAATGACCACTGTCAAATTGAAATGATCGTATGAAAAGTGTGATTATTGTTGGTATTTATACGTTAATTTTACTATTCTAGATTAATTGTTAATACATATGTTAAGCTTTTTTGAATACTTGAAACATTATCAGTAATCAATGCAGACCAAACTGATTGAAATTGAAATTAATTACAATGACCTAAGACTTGAATAATAAATATGATTCTTACTTCTGTCAGTTGTACGAGAAGCCAATTGAATTCAACCGCAGTAAAATGATTATGACGCCATGAGATGACATCTCATTTTTCATGATCTAGCCTGATTCTAATGGATCCACTGCACTAATATTGAAATTGAACATCTTACAGCGGTTGAACTCATATTGGCCTTTGTACAATCGGCCTTTAGAGTAATGAATAATTCGGATAATTATTTCGGATATTTCGGAACACCCGAAAGGGTCTCTCCGCCAAAAAAAAAGCCATAAGCATAAATAAATATGAAATGATGAAAAGGTATAAAATGTTAACTTTCACTCTGACTTTAATACAGTAACAAATCTTGTCTGACAAATTTGGTAGGAGTTTTGTGAGTCTGTTTCCTGTTGATTTTGAGGTAGATGAGATCTGAATTCTTCGCAATGTCATTAGAGGCTTGCTAATTAGTTGAGTGCTTTGAAAATAAACCACTCTCATCCAAATCATGAGACTCAAATGAATTTGGAACGAAAAAACGAATAAGGAGAAATGCTATCTTTCTGGTAACATTATAATATTATCGTCGTATCTCATGATTCTTTAGCACAACTCATTTTCTCTTCTCAACTCCCTATTATAAAATTTCAGCTTTTCACAAAGCTCTTCGATTAACTTTTCTTAGGAATTGGAGTTATTTTTATGATGTTTCAATTATAAACATAATTTGATACTCTTAGATATCCTGCATACTGGGTTATTGTGATTACATCCTGGGACATATTCTCCAAAAATAGATGTGCATTATAGAGTTTAAGTATTGGCATTTCATGTGGAAAATGAATAGTATCATTATCACATTGTATCAAACATTCATATTGTTGAATGACCATCAAGTTTATGATTCTCTTGAAATTCATAGATTATCATCAATATGAGTTACTATCGTATTAAAAAATATTTTGTCATGCACAGTAATAACTTAATAAGTAATCTCATATTTTCTGTTAACTCTTTCTATTTGAGATTATGACATCAGTTGTCACAACTTTATATTGTCGCATATTCTAAGAAGTTTTGTTCATCATTTATAAGTTTTTTTGAGGACATGTTTTGCATTTCAATTAAAAAAATAAAAACTGTTGGTTCACTGGTACTTGGACAAACTTATGATGATCAGTAGAAAAAATCGTGTAGAATAATAATTATTATAATTTCTACACCTGAGTCTAGAACATGAAATGTTCCGCATTCAGACATTGATAAACACTCAAAACAGGAGTAGAATGCCGTCCTTAGGAAATCCAATGCAATTCCTCCATATATATAGGTTTGTTGCAAGACGTCATTTCACGATCGTTGTATTCAATTGGCCACCATGCAATCGGCGTGGATCTTATCCATGATATTCAACTTCTTCATTCGTCATATTACTAAATATTGACAATTTGTCTTACAGAACAAGCGGAAACAGCACATAAACATGCGTTTTGAATTTAGAACATTGATTAACACTGGATATGTGTGTATTGTTTTGAACCGTCGAAATCCCATGTCTTGTCAGCTTGCCAAAGCGTTTTCATTGCTGCCATTCATGTGACAGCATTGCCAGTTGCTGCATGCTTGATGTTGTGTTGGGAATAGAAGGCAATGAACGCAAGCAGACAGCAAGTGAAGCCAACTATTGATGCCGTCATACGATCAAGCGAAGTTGAGCTGCGTTACAAATTGCATCAGTCAGCTTCATTCATTGGCCCATTTGCTAGATCCTCGTCACCATACAACGCGAGTCTCTTCAACTCTTGATGAATGTAATGGAAGCCGGCGCTCGTGTGGAATTAATTTCGTGCATTAAAGTACCGTACCTACGATCGTTCCGCCACCTGTCATATATGAATGAAGAGGTTTTTAATCAAAATTAAACGTACTTCATGCAATGCATCCTATGTGCTTGCTGGATAGTGTTAGACGTTTCTATGGCTCTCGTCACCTATCAAAGTCTTATAATAATGATAACACTGGTTCAAGGAGTCAAGTGCTAATTATAAATACAATGATGTTGTTGGATGAGATTTGATTTCGGAGAACAGGATCAATTATATAGATTATTGTTTTAATTATACAGGATCAATATAGTCTTAGGTAAGGAATACTCATTACGCGGTGTGCGAGGCGCCTGCAGCCAAGGAACTACGTTTTGAAGCACTCAGCCTGTTGCTTATCACAAAATTCAAAAGACGTTAGTGACAAGAAATGACTGCGTGGAGTGTCGAATTCATTCGACTTTGTGGAGAACTTGTGGGTAATATAACAACAGTTTATGTAAATTATTTTCCTTTTAATACTTTTTTCTGAGAATGATGTCCAAAAACTCGTGTTACCCAACACAATGTGCTTGTGCGTGCTGGGTAATGGGAAGGGTGATGATGAGAGATGAATTTGAAGCCGAATTCCAAAACACGGATACCTTAGGAATCGAGCAGTAAGGAATGGATATTGAGAATGATAATACTAGAAGCTATAATTATATAAAGGAAGATATGATTTATATGATTTTCTAAAGGAAGAAGGAGGAAGAATCTTATTATTACTGTTTTGATAGCTTTGAATTACTACTTTGAAAGTAACAATTTTTGAACTCAAATGACTGTGCACAGATAATTTTGTGTCTGTAAATCCAAATTCCATGAACTGAAACTGATAAAGACATTGAAATCATTTTGAAAATCCCATTAAGCCAAAAAAGATGTTGCATTAGGAAGCTATGATGGATCTCTTCTCATTGACTTCAAATAAATTTAGTTATTCCTCAAGTTTGGCTGAAGAAATTTCTATATTTCCGTGTATGCAATACGGTATATTATTGTAAATTAGGGCAAAACCATGTTGATTACACTATTGAATTTGTGAATTACATAATGGCACTTGTATATGCGCCCCTCAGGTAAACTTGTTATTTGGCTCACCAAGAATTTTCAGTAGAGTCCCCACTGATAAATTCGTAAAAGTATTCATAAGAATATTTAGATACCGTAAATGAAGAAGTAGTCACTCTAGTTCTCCCAGTGTCTTGTTCTTTGAATACCTATTTCATAGTATATTCCATGAACCACTGCGACTCTCCATCGATTTTTGCAGGAGAATTTAACGATAAAATTTGTCTCGGCAGTAATGTTCTTTTCAAACAGAATGTTTTCGAGGCTATCGATATCCTTAGAGGAGCCAGAGTTTGCCTGGATTATAATTCTCATATTTCCAAGACTATCGATATTCCAGTGAAGTCAGAATATATCTAGATAATAGTGCTCATTTTTCTAAATTTTCCTACAGCTGGAAGGCGCCAAAGATCCTTCAGCGACAACAGCACGAGATTAGAGACGCAGCTGTCTTTTTTATTCAGGAGCCGTCTTACCCCGCCGCGTAAGGAATTCACAGCACGAAAGACGAATTCACAGTTCAGGCCAAAGAAGGGGGTTAGTCCGGGAAATTGGTGGTGGGGGGGGCTGTCCCCTCCGTGAATGGGGTTGAACTAATGGTTAACAGGTTGGACTCCTCCAGGTCACACGTGAAGATGCACGACATTCCATTGTACCAAGAAACACAGAGAGTAGAATGCCTCCAGCTGATAAACGAGTGTTGTGAATCAGTCTTTCTTCTCTAGTCTTCATCAATAGCAGACTATATTAATTTAAACTATAGATTATTATAATAGTACGCTTATCAAGCTTTTGTATCACATCCTGAATCTTTATGATGGATTTATAATACCCTATCAGGAATTGGAATACAGCGAAAATAGTGGATCTGACATACTGTAATGAAATGGAAATATTCTTTATTAGGCGGAGTTAGGACTAGAAAGTCTCTCTGCCACTCAACTTGAATAATCAAACCTTGTAATCTCATTCATCAACCTTATCCTTCCCAATCTTAAACACTAACCCAATATTAAAATTCCACAGAATACATTACTCGTGATAGTACGGTATTTCCAAAACATTGCCTAATTATTAATACATACTGTAGAGCCCAAGACAGATCTTTATCAAAAGAATCTGGAGAATTTGTTTAGTTTTTCTTGCAGTACTCCTTCCAAAACTAGATTAACAAAGGCCGCAGGCAGTACTGTCATAATAATGAGGAAAACTGCGCTTTTCTTGTTCCAGTATAGAGTGCAGTGAGTTCTGTTGATTAAATTCTACATACCATGGAACTGAACAAGCCACCTTTCACTTTTTCGTTGAGTCGACGTGCTCTGTATTTTATTTGGAGATTTTTCTTGAATTTCTGCAAGTTTAAAATGCATGGAACGTAGACTGCGTTCATACTTTCTGAGGGCTGAGAATCGGTGATTTGATGATTCGCATGCATGCAGGGTCCTCTGTGCGGTATACTTGCGGTGTGTCAATTGAGTCTGGGGTTAGCCAAGCATGCTGTTAACATGTGTGCCACTATTATTATACGGCTCTTGCAGCAGTTGCACTTTCTAGAGAGAGGAGTAAGGAGGAGGGGTGCCTTGCGGGTGATGACCAAAACATCACACATCCGATGTGCATAGGGGACCAATCAATGCTTGACCCGCCTCGGGATGCCAAGCTTTCCTACAGAATGCCTTGCTTTGAGCGACGCATCTTGCGACTTGTGTCATCCGTTTGTTCAGCTGGAACCACTTTTAACAACAGTTGACCAAAAATATAACTGATGAAAAGAGTGTTCAATGATACAAGTATAACAGATCAATACGAGATCAGATACGAGTATATCACTGATCAATCATAGGAGTTTAGCTGGTTATACAAGTATAGCTCTTTTTCTGTGGTGTTGCCCACATAAGCTCTAAGCTTGTGCGTGAGTGATGGGAGGATGATGATGAGAGATTAGTGGACCTGTAGCTTTAGGTGGATTCCGAACCACTGGGAAGCGATTCTTATTTTCATGAATAAATGCCATTCAGCGGAAAAAGGCTCAAACCGAAGCGGTCACCCTCATAATGGGAGTAACAGATGCAAGTCTCCTAATATCTAATCTTGCGATTAGAAAGCGGCACGACCACGAAGCCAATAGCTTTCCAATTCCATAAATTAGAAGGATTATATAGGCTAAATGAGACTTTGCATTGATATTCTAACTGGAGGAAAATCAACAATCGGAAGCCCTCTGAAGCTATACAAGTTGATGATCTATTAAATTGTAAAAAGTCTATCTTTTGAACGATAATGATGATTATTTTAAAGTAGTCATCCAAAATAATCCAAAACATTTTAAAAAAAGGATATAATGTTTTTCATGGAATAATTTAGTAGTAATTACCATGAAGAAGATGCAATGATATATTCATAGAGAGCAGAGATCACAGAGAAACTCAGGCAAAGAGAGCTCACCAATACATGCTAATCCACAAGTCAGAGTGCCGCAATTGCCAGCTCCACGCAATTCTCTTTCCCTAGACAAGGATCCTATAACAAGAGATCAGTAAAACAGGAGAACAATAATATAATCAGGCCTATTTCATGAATTTCAGAAGTCACGTGACACAGGATTCGCCTTCTAAGACTCATGAAACTTTCTCTTGCAGGATTCTTTTAAATTGTCAGGAACAGCTGATTGATGTACGCTCGTTTACTAACTTTAAATCAGCTGTTTTCTGACAAGTTGAAAGAATCCTGCTTCAGCTAATTCGTGATGAAGATGTTATCCATCCCAATCAGACGTCGACAAATCTTAGAAATAATGGAAGTTTTGTTAATTGTTCATTTTCACGGCTACACAATTCAAAAGTTTACTCATTTCGATCATTACTTGAAAATTAAAAAAAAATCTCTTTCCACACATGCAGTATCTAAGTATCTATCCTATTATCATCATGTTATGGTTATTATGAATGTTTCGAAAACGCTCCACTCATGCACAAGCAATACCTCTTCCGTAGATTATCCATCCCTACGACTTATACGCCCTCGATAACCGGTTATCGGTAACCGGTTGAAATATCGGTCGTTAATCAGGATGGCTTTGGAATTGATCCGTCATATGGAGACCAATTACAGGGTGGAATTCTCCGCCCATTGCCGGGGATCGGGGACCAAATGGTCGCCTAGAACTATTCCCATTCTTCACGATGTCATGCCGGGACCATCAGCAATTTAATAGCCTACGATCGACTTCTGCACCAAACAGCAATTTCCGATCAACCGTTAAATGCTTTTTTGCCATGTGGATAAATGAAATAGCCTTGTGAACTTTTTACGTACGCTATCTATCGTACGTTATCAGAAATACTTTCTGTTATTTGAATAGTTAAAAGCGATTTCAGGAATCCCCACTTAGAAACTATGATGTTTTTCTTTGCTCATCTACAATGCAATAAGTTTGAGATAAGAGCATGGAATATTATTATCACCTTATTCTACATAGATTTCATCAATTCGTAATATTCCTATCACATTTATTGATACAACGTACCCGAAAATTCCAATAATACAAAATGTAGATGAATTGGAAAAAGTGGTTAGGTAAACCCATTAGAAATATTGTGTTGGGGCAATATCACGCAGGAAAAAAGAAGAAGTCTAGAATCGATATGAAAATAATTATGAAACAATCCTTAACTGAAACTTAAAATGAACTGTTACAATGAATTATTGACGAAAAAACTCACAATAATCAACAATGACAAATAAGTGAAGTAAGTCATGATTGTTAAAGACTGAGAGTGATGTAATTGAAGGAGTGGTTGGATACGTCCACTGGCATCTCTAATCGCTAACAGATAAGAGACGTGCGTCTATTACTCTTGCTGGATGGGTGACCCACTTGATGCTCCTCCACAAAATTTGGTTTCTGACCCCGGTTTCTGAAGCTTCAAAAGAATGTGGTCCCCGGTGGCTTGGAACCCACCTGAATCTCGACGTCCAATCAATTAGCTCTACGTGAATCATATCACTCATAACTCTTCCCACCACCTACGCAAAAGCACGAGCATAATCATGTAGTCATCTCCCTAAGAAATGTGAATGGGTAAAAACAAGAAAGTTAGTAGCAAGCGGAGTTCCGGTTCACTTTTCTTAGAGGGGAGTAATCATCAAGCTGTACTTATACGCTTGAAAATGAGTATTAGTAGTTTTATCAATGTAGCCTTCAATATTAAGACTATCAGAATACTCCAATAAGATGGTCATGGAGGCTTCAAAATTAATAAAATAGATTGGGGAAGAGTTGGAGAGCCTTATCCTTTTTCACTGGAGCGACAATATTGAAAACATGATTGGCCTTCCAGCGTCAAATCGATATTACCAAGAACTCGAATTTGGAATGGGACGGGCATAAGTTGTGGAACGGGATATCTCTCGACGCTTCATTGGTATTCAAATTTGAAATTAAATTCTAGGGTTGGAATGGAATTGGAGATTCTAATCTCGACTAGATTAAAATATACGACGCTCATCGATTACAAGATGGAAGAAGTACATAATCGACCAGAGGAGGAACAGAAATTTATTCTGGAGTAGTGAGCATGATTTTCTCATGATGAAAATGAATCAATGTCTGCCCTACAAGAACAAGAATAATATGAGTCCATTAATAAGTTGCATCTCAAGAGAATAATTATGTTCTTGCAACTATTTATTAGAGTAGTCTTTGTGGCTTATTTATACAGACACAAATATGACTTTATTATTCTTGATGATTCTCTATGAATATCGTAAAAGTAGAGTTAAAATGAAAGCAAGGATGCTACCAAATATCTAATTGATCTTAAATGAAGCTTATCATGTTGTTCATCATCAACTGAATTAATTTTTTTGAAAACTTAGTACATCTTATCAATTGAAATATAAATATTTTAATTCTGTTCAAGAATGATGATTGTATTCCATAATCCAAGATATAGTACACACATATGATTACTCAATTACTAACGTGTGATGGCCTCAACTGAATCGCTTTTATTTGAAAAAAATATTAAATGATGTTAATAATATAATGAGATCCTATGTATATTGATATAATCAATCCAGTTTTCTATTTGGTTTTCAAATATTCAAGCTTACTCATTCACTTGGTATACTCTATCGAACGAACAATGATCAATCTAGTTTCTAGTGTTATAGATCCAATTTGAAATTTATGAAAGATAATAAATTATTATGAATGTCTTAGTGGTATTACCCACTTGCAATGAATTCATCGAACAATACGAACAAATGATGAGTCTGATGGAAACGATACAGTCCTTGATTAAAAGTATTGCCAAAGACAATTCAATCTCTAGTCATCTGAATAGTAGAAGTCTGGTAAATGGTAGTCTGGTAACATAGAGAAAGCCAAAGCTTTCACTATGCTGGTACTGTGTGAATCAGATTAATTTTGACACTCCTCTAGACAAACCAGCTACTGTACTTCCGTAGCAATCAGTGCTACTAACAATCACTGCATATTCCGTAGCTGACTCTTCAATTGGCTCTTTTGAGCGTCCACCACATGATAGACTAGACGTTCTATTCCAAGTAGAATAGAAGAACAGTGATTGCAGCCTTTATATCGTGAATTTTGGTTGAAGTATAAAGAAAACACACCTGGATGATTTATGGCGATATACGCTTGCGTATGTTGGAGTCAATATTTGCTAACTGCTTCACAGCACTATTGGTACGAAAAATTGTTTGCTATTCCTGTCTACCGGTGAGTAAACTTGGCCTCAAACTATACTCACTCCAGGGCATTAACCGCATTCACAAAACGTACTGATATTTCGACATGTTTGCATTCATGGAGTGGGTGCATCAGACTGCTTATATTATTATTGTTATTAGTTGGCTTTACAAAAAAAAGTATACTGGGTTCTCAAATATGTACTCTATTCCATGATTGCTTGCCTTAGAAATTTCCGTGAAATTTTGAAGTGACTCAATCATTTCAGAGCTATCATTAAATTCTATTTCCACTGTAATTTTCTAAATAACTGGAAACAACGGTTCTATTCATTATGATATTATGGAAAAGTAGCCTATCTTTATTCAAAGCTATGAAAACGAACTTATCCTTTTTGTTGATTTCCCCTGTAACTATATCAATCTTAATAATTAACTATCACTGTGAAACGTGGCTTGAACCGGATTAGTGATTGATATGGGATTTTTTTTTTTATTTTTTTTTGTAGGGGGAAAACCTTCAACAAGGCACCAGTTGGGCTGGTAGTGTGAGGTTTCTACTCACTAAAAACCCACCTACAATTTCCACAGCAAGACACCTGACTGGAACCGCTATATAGCATTACTTCATGTCAGGTGTCTTTTGTGCTGATGGCAACTTCCTCATAGTCCTTACCTGCTTTTCAGGGGTCTGTCAAACATCCCTCTTCTTTTTTGGCTCTCAGGACTAGCTCAACATATGCTGCAACTCCCTGCCAACAGTGTTGAGAGCTCAGCATCTTTCCTATCACCGTGTCTGGATCAAACATCCCAATCTCAAGCATCAGAGCTTCCCGTTCGGTTGTGAAGTGTACACAGTGAAAGAATGTGTGACATGCATCATCCTTCTCTTTTGGGCAGAACTTGCAATATGGTGCATCAACCTTACCCATTTTATGCAAATAGGACCTAAAATATCCATGCCCTGACAAGAACTGACACAGGTAGAAGTCTACATCTCCATGTACTCTGTTGTGCCAAATTCTCAAATCTCCTATCAATCTGGCAGTCCAGCGTCCTTCTACAGCATTTTGCCAGCGCTGTTGCCATCTTTGTAGGGTGAGGGGATGAACTTGTGCCATTGCTGCCTCCCTACCCAGCTCTGGGCTCAGCTCAAACACCTGCTTCCTTTCTGAAGCCAGAAGGTCTATGGGTATCACTCCTGATATCACCAGTACTGCATTTGCTGATACTGTGCGATAGGCACAAGCAATTCGCAAAGCACCCTGTCTCTGGACAGAAATCATGCGCTTCTGGTATTTTGAGTGCCTAAGTGCCTGAGCCCATACCTCGGCTCCATACAACATTATGGACTGAGCCACCAATAGAAGGATTTTCCTCTTGGCTGGGGTAGGGCCTCCAATATTGGCCATCAGCCTGCTCAATTGGCCAGTGACAATTGCTGCTTTTTCACATACTTTCTTAATGTGACTCCAGAATGTTAGTTTATTATCCAAGGTGACTCCCAGATATTTAGCTGCCTGGACTGACAAAACCCTTTCTGTTCCAACCTTCATTGTGATTATGGTTGGTATCCTCTTCCTTGTCAGCATGACAATTTCTGTTTTTGCAAGGGCAAGCTGAAGCCCATGCTCCATCATCCATTGTAAAACCCTGCGCATAACCTGGTTGAGAGTGATCTGGGCCATCTCAATGCTGCGAGCTGTTATAACTGCAGCCACATCATCAGCATATGCCACCAAATACGAGTCCTCTGGCATTGCCAAACAGAGCAAGCTATCGTATGTGGCGTTCCAAAGGTCAGGGCCCAGGATTGAACCCTGTGCTACTCCAGCTGTTATCTGTCTCATCTTTAGACCTTCATCAGTTTCATATACAATGAATCGATCTTTAAGGTAATCCCTTATAATAGCAGACAGATAATGTGGGACTGCAAATCTTTGCTCCAGTGCATTCAGTATATCAGTCCACCTCACTGAATTAAATGCGTTCCTGACATCTAAAGTAACCAGAAGTACAAGAGGTCTTGCTGCATTACATGATTTGTCAGCTTCTTCAACTGCTTTTATTGATATGGGATAGGAACATCTAGAATGATATAGGTTACGTTTTCAACTTTGAAGCATAGGAATGGAAGCTTGTTGATTTAATTGGATTCAGTCAAATTCGTTGAAACACCACTCGAGTTTCTAATTAAACTAACATGCGCTAACAATTATATTCTAAATCATCTAGAGCCAGAGCATTGTTAGGTATTCAGTGAAAAACATTTTTCCCAGAATTTTTATTATTAGAATTATTTCTGTATAGTTAGTGCGATGAAGCTTGCGTGGCATTCCAATTCATCAACAAGAAATTTTTTCATATTGATCATTCTCATATATTATATTCTCTGCATGTGTTCACTAGAACAGATTACTGATTTTTAATATTCTCTTCAAATTCAGGAGCTCGATATTTTTGAAACCATTGTATCGATTATCATAAATATCATGCATGAATTCAATGGGATTCGATGAAGAAACTACATGAATCAGAATAATCATACACTATGTTCTATTGTTGAATCAGCTGATTTATCATGACTAGAGTTGTGTATAGCAGGATTAATTTAATTTGACGAAAAACAGCTGATTTGGCGATCAGTAAACTGCTGATTTAAGGCAGCTTTGACACAATAATCCAAAGACTTAAAAGTCTCGAAGACCTTAAGGGCCGGTTCATGAGCTCGGGATTTAGCCAAGTCCTAGACTAAAACGGGTGGCTACCGTAGCATCGACAAACGTTTGTCTCGAAAGGTTAGTGGGTTAGCAGCATAGAGAGCCATTAGTACATAGTGTCGAGGCTAACGTTTGTCGATGCTACTGTGTCCACCCGTTTTAGTCTAGGACTTAGCTAATTCCCGAGCTCATGAACCGGCCCTTAAAGTCTTTAAAAGACCTAGACCTTTAAAGTGTTTAAAAGACCTTTAAAGTCTTTAAAAGACCTTTTTAAAGAAGACCTCTCAAAGAATACCTTTTTTAAAATAACTTTTCAATTATCTGCGAGATTTAGTATTATTGTAGGTTAATTATTGTGATACTGGTCGCCCAATCAGCTGTTTTTTGCCAAATTTAATTATTCCTGCTACAGATCGTTTTATAGAATTGAGATCTCAATAATAAAAAGTTATTCTTCCGTAGCCTACTACGTAAATTTCTAAATCTCATGAAGCATGCTCCAGAGGTCTGAGTTTATCGATTGGAAGGCATATCTCTAGCGTTGAGAACGTAGTACAGTGAGTAGCTCACATATTTCCACCCAAACCATAGCAGTGAGGCAGCATGCAGCGGTTGAGAAACTGAGATGAAACCTTCAGCGGCATCCAAACCACAGCTGTTCGATTCCGGAGTTGATTCTGACCATGGACGGAATTAATCTTTGGGTTCCTGTTCTGTTCTATCCCCTCCCACCACTAGTCCAACTGCCAATTTGCAGATTCGACATTCTTTACGCTTCAACTCCCAATGATGCGCCATGCCAGATCACTTACTTGTTACTCCCTCCCCCACCCCTAATGTACTGCTCGTGTGTGGTTAACTCAAAGCGCATTATCTTCCATAAGCCATCCTCCCTTGTTTTACCACCCTGACACATACATTTGACGGAGACAATCCGACTCCAGCTCTGTCATTGACTGTTAGTAACTGGGATTGGAAGGGGAAAACAAAACTTTCGAACTTAAAAGTGGATTGTCATGTATAACTGGTTCTTTTTGCTAGTTGAATTGGATTTGGAATGTATTATCCCCATTACAAGTCATACAACCTTATGACAGACACAACAATGTTTATTTATTTTTTTTTTGCTTTATTGGTGATGTCCACACACAGTAAGCACTCGATTTGTGCATAGGTAATGGGAAGGATTATGAGATATCAATTTTTTGTCAAAGTGTATCAGAACTCATCCAGGTGAAATGCATACCTTATTTATCACCTTTATCAAACTCATTAACCTGTATCACAGGATGAGTTCTGATACACTTTGACAAAAAATTGATATCTCATAATCCTTCCCATTACCTATGCAGAAATTGAGAATTTTACTCTATGCTCATCATAAATCTAGTCTTTGTGTTTGCCTTTTTCTTCTATTACAGGACATTTTAATTTCATGAGAAAGTCTCCAGATTTGCTCTCTCCATCAAACTGACGTCATACAGACAATGAGGCGCCGATTCCTTAAAAATGTAGACTTAGTAATATAGCAAAATGATGAACACACACTCTACTTATCAAATGATCACATAGGACTCCATGCTATTTTTTTCTAATGCCTATTCACCCTTTCCCTGTTTTACAGAACTTTTAAATGTAATGGAACAGGCCCCTGGTTATTTGAACAAAAAGAATTATTTCCTTCTCTTAGCTATATTATTTGAGAAATAATAATATAATTATATAGGTTGTTACCCACGACCAGAGAAATTATATAAGCTTTATACTCTTTGCCTGATATGATACTGAGTGAACGAACAAATTTACAGAATTCTTGCGATTCCTTAGCTTACCAAGCTGAAAATGCTTGCTATGACGTTACTATAATGCTTGCTATAATGCTTCTCTTAGTTAGCCGGGGCGTAAAGCTTCTTCTCATTATCTCAGTATCTAGCTGACTGCCGATATTCTGATGCCGGAATTTCCTTGCTCATACCAACCCTATGCTAAACCAACCAGATCAATATTGTCTGACTGGATGGTACTTGGCAGTGGTTGATGAACCAATACCGACTGAGAATTTTTACGCCGAATTTGATCTCTCAGTGAGAAAAGCAGTTAAAAGGGCCTTGAAGCATTAAAAAAAAATCAGAAAACGATTTTTGCTATGATTTTTACTAGAATTGTTCGTTAGAAAACTCTGACCACTGTTCTTGAATCTCAGTTTTTATTTTTATTGTAAATTGCTTGTTATTGCATGTTAATTGATTGAATATCTTGTCTTGTGTATGGTACAGGAATGATGGGTGGAAGCAACTTCTCACGACTAATCTACTTCTAGTCACTCACTAATCATTCACTATCCATTATTCACTATTCACTTCTCACTTCTCACTTTCCACTTTTCACTTCTCACTTCTCACTTCTCACTTCTCACTTCTCACTTCTCACTTCTCACTTCTCACTTCTCACTTCTCACTTCTCACCACTCACTACCCACTACTCTCTTCTAACTACTCTCTACTCACTTCTCACTACACACTATCCACTGTATCCAAAATTTGCTGGAAACAGTGGGGCTTGGTTTAATTAAACTACTTGAACATGCTCAATGAAAGGAATTAGTACCATAATTGGGCCGAGTGTTTGTCTGAGCTCTAAGCTATGCACAGTACAGTGACACTGTTATTGCTCCCATTCTATTAACTCTCCCACCCTGCCAGCAGTTATAGCCTTTATTCGGTGGGTGAATGAAGCTAATGCGCATGAGCAGATTAGATATAAACGCACCTGCAATGCATGCAATAACATTCCAATAAATGATACTTACAGTATCACGATCAGGATAGACTAATATTTGACAAAAGAAATAAAATTGTTCAATGGTCAATATCAAAGAATGATTCCAAACCTGCGGTAGAAGTGATATAGGCAATTCTATTTAGGCCCATACATATCAAGAAAAGTAAAAGTTATCATTATTTCAACGATTATAACTTAATTCAGGAAATAGACTACTTAATTGGTGCACCAACAATTAAATGGAATGTCAGAGAAATTTATAATTATTTCAAAGGAGATAATATGAAATATTTAAAAAGTGACCAAATCTTTAAGAATGAAAAATCTTTAAAAAAACTGGATCAATCTTTGGGCAAAAGAAGAAGAAGAAGAAGAAGAAGAAGAAGAAGAAGTAGAAGAAGAAGAAGAAGAAGAAGAAGAAGAAGAAGAAGAAGAAGAAGTAAAAGGAGAAGAAGAAAAGACAACTGTTTAATGTGTGTGTGAGACCACACACTTTAAACAATTATAATCAATCAGAATGGAAATGAATTTCTTACTAATTCTCATGAGAGAGGTTTCTCGTTATTCTCTCAATGTAAAAAAGAGAAGAGTGTGTGGAGCCACAAATCTCTTCCATTTGTGGAGAAGCTGGAATGTTGAACTTATTGATAAATGTGTTGCTAAAAGAAAATGCAGGCTTTACTGGTAGGCGGGGCAGCCACGTCCGAGCCAGTAAACCACCGATTGCGATTCACTTTATCCCAAGAAGTAGGAGTGGGCCTAACAGTCTGCAATCGTTGTGAGAGACTGAAAAGACTTCTTTTCGACTGATGCGCTGATCGTTCGTCGCAACACTAAGCCGATCACGTGATTCAAGGCGTGAAAATGAATTCCGGTCTGCAATCACCGTTTTCCCGGATTGCTTTTCCGATAATCACCTCGGGATGCCCTGCTGCAAAGCGAACTCTGAAAACTCGTCAGTAGAATGACCAGGGTACGCTTCAATTGCTATCAGTCAGCAGTGGTGGACTGCTGGCAACTGGATGTTTTCTCTTTATCCCTGATTTTGGTTAGTGATGATTATCATGAGGATATTACCGTAATTATGATTTTAACTACATTATTGAAATTATTATTAATTATGCTATTAGATTATTCATAGCAAGCTTTCATTTTGCACATTCTATCCACATTCAAACCTTAACATCTCCACAAAGCTGATAAGCTGAGTATGAAATCTGTATCTGTGAATTTATTAATCATGCGAAAATTATACTTCATTGTTCATATATCATGTAAAAGAGTGTGAATTGAAGTGGAACAGCCAAGTATATTTATTTCAATTCATCCATACATATGTCTTAGGCCGTACATCAGCATTGACAATAGTCATACAGTGATTAATTCCCTTAATTTCTGCTGGTATAGTCGTTTTATGTAGCTAAGGCACCTGGACTGACAATGATTCAAATTATCACATCTTTCTACAATATTCAAAGTGCATAAGTATCTATTCATCATGATGCACCCTTGTTAATACAGTAGAACTCCGATTAACCGAATCGCCAATTATCCGAATCGGTCCTAAGCGTAAATTAAAAAAATTAAAAACTAATCATAAAATAAAGACTTGTTTTGTATTGTTTTTTATTTTACTTAGGTAAGTACTATTGTTTCCTTTTGCATATCAATTTAACAGCTCTACTCTGTGCTTTTTAAATTTAATGTAGTTCATTCCAGGGACCTGACGAACATAACCTCATCTTCTAGGGAGTAGTAGTAAGAGAAATCAGGGGAGTAGGATGTCGGCCATTATTATTATTGAAATAAATTTTGGTACATAACTTCTACCCAAACCGACCTGAAGAACACAAAATCCAACAAAAATGTTGTATTTCACCGTGAATATTAACTATATTTTCCCAACAGTTTTGATTTATACCGCAAAAGATACCATAAACTTCCAAAACTCTTCATAAAAATTAAATTTAACATGATGGCTCTGAATTCAAATACACCGCCAAAATTCGGTCCAGAGTGTATTCGGCCAATGAGAACTCAGCTACAATTCAGTCCAAGTGAATTCGGCCAATGAGATCGAGACACAGGCTTCACCCACCTTTAACATAAGGAAGATAGGATTGTTCCACTCCAGCAATGACAGCCCCCTGGTTCATTCCTTGTGTGAGTCTTCGTTTTTCTTTGATACCAGTCCATGTCGAATATCCGAGTTTTCGATTTTGTTAATCAACCCCGGTCCCAATTAATTTGTATAATCGGCGTTCTAATGCATTGTAAAGTGGTTGTGAAGAATTTCTATGATCAAAATGAACCAGCTATTAATACATAAGGAAACTATCCCCACATTCCTGTTAACATGTACTCAGAAATAGCATATTAGATTGAATAAGTTTATTGGGTGACAAATATATTGGGCTCAGTTTGGAGTTAGACGGAACTTCAAGAGAAGGCTCTTGAGGTTCAGAGCGTGCTAGAGGCGTTGTTGTGGTTGCAACATCATGGGCAAAGTTAGCCTAAAGAGACAGCTTGCTGGAAAATTGGCTCGACCATTTCTGTTCAGTCACCAGAAGGACACTTAACCTCTTTCACAAAACAACAGCTACGCAAAGGAATAGCCTAATCGCTTTTCAAAGTCAAATTAGTTGGTGCAACTACAGTACAAATAGTACATTTTTCAATCGATATTTTATTGAGCTAGACGTTGAGAAGTTTAAATCACGTTAGAAAAAGTACGACAGGTTCAGAGAATGAAGGAGAGAAGGAGAGAATAGAATAGAATAGAATTCTTTATTGTCATTAAACACATAGTGCAATAGACATAGTCAATCAGGATGAATAATACATAAATACATTTGAACAGTGAAAGAAATCACAAGAAAGAAAGGCTCTCCACATTCAGATCATGCCATTCTTGAAGTGAATAAAGTGGTTTGGCTTTTAGGAACTTGTACATTGTATTTTTGAATTCTACAAAAGTAACATTTCTGGCATCTAATGGTAACTTGAATAATAATTCAATACTCATATGATCAAAGTTCATTTGAGTCTTTGTCAATCTAGCCTGTGTTACCTGCAGCTGATACCTATTCCTCGTCATATGATCACGAATGTTACTTCTTTGTATTAATTTATCGAGATTACATTTAGCAAAGAGCAAACAATTGAGTATGAATAGGCATGGTACAGTGAGTATACCCAGCTTTACAAAATGGTCCCTACAAGATTCTGTGGATGATATGCCAACAATTCTTCTCACAGCTCTCTTCTGCCACAATAGTACATCTCTAGAACCAGGAGAATTACCCCAAATCAGAATTCCATACAATAAATGAGTATTGAAAAATGCATAATAGGCATTAATGAGCACTGCTAAGCTGGTACAATATTTCAACTCGCCCAGTAAATATGTCACCCTGGACAATCTTTTGCAGAGATCCATTGTAGGCCTATGAGCTTCCCAGCTCAGCTTGGAATTCAAGTGTATACCTAAGAATTTAACGTTCTTGTTCTCTCTAGCTGAACAGTAAGGACTCTGTCTTATTCTTATTGACAATCAACCGATTCACACTGAACCAATACTCAGCTTTCTCACTAATTAGTGCTGTTTTCTGGCTAAGCTTTTCTGAATCTTTATCATTTATCAGAAAAGTAGTGTCGTAAAGTAGTGAGAGAGAAAAGGAGAGAGTGAGAAGGAGACGGTGTCAGACGGTGTGTAACCCGTCTACGCGTCTTCCACACAGCTACGTTATCAACTTCTATTCTCTCTGAATCGGTTCTAAACCTGAAGGGGACTCCATTGGAGACATCTGAAGGGAAGACATCCTAAAACAGCCTTGCTTTGAATGAGTGAACTTCGCTCAAAACATGGATTTCTGAATACGCAGTGCATTCCTTCCAGGGCTCATTATTTCAGATCCAGCCTATTAAAACGTCCTAATATTTTGACTTACGTATGAAGTTGTTAGAAACAAGCAGGATTTTTCAGCTCCTAAATGGATAGCTTTCAATTGATTTTAGAAAGTTACATATTCCATATTGAACAATATTGATGCAGTGGAATATCATGTATAGCTTGCTTGCTTGTTTGGCTCAGACACCGTGACTGATAATAAATTTCCTCATTGAAGCTTCTCAATGTTTAAATTGTATGAGAATTTATTCACTATGACACAGTAATTTACTATGTTAATATTTTACAGTGGAAGAATGGGTCACTCACGAGCGCGAATGAATTTTAATCATAACAATTAATTCCCAATCCATGTACCAGACAGCTTCATACTCTCTCATATCACAATATCTATTCAATACTGATTAATGGAATCTTCCACCTGATTGTCAGTTAATTGTTAATTAAATTATTATAATGTGATAGACTGGATATTACATCAACCGAATTTCTAGTTACAATAATTTTAGACTTGCTAACATGGCATCAGGCACATGTTCCATTTATGACATGAGTGTGATTAAACACATTTCCAAAGCTAATTTTGTGACATTTATGACAAGCCATTTATGACATGAGTGTGATTAAACACATTTCCAAAGCTAATTTTGTGAATATGTGCCCTGGCATCTGTCTCTGTGTGGCCCGGTTAACTCAATCAATTACAATCAGTGTACTGAAAGGCCGGTACATGCACTGATAATATAGAGGCGAGGTTTCATAGTGAATTCATTTGCTTTGTTTTGCTTACATTCGGAAGCAGTGGTCTCTCCAACGAACGAGCTCGAACATTTGCAATAGGAATCAATGATTCAGTATAACTGCTGATGTCAAGTGAATACGGTGGTTCCTGATTGATTGAACACACTGTTTCACGTGTGTGAATAGAAAAAATGCTGGGATGCTTATAAGCAGAACTCCTAAAATTCCACAATTATCAACATATTCTTTGAGAAGGTGTAAAACACTAGACGTCATAGACAAATACACGACTCGAATTTATTACATAGTACGCCGGGCTATTCATTTCTATTGTATGTCCACTTTTTTACTGTATCACAGAAATCTAAATTTCCATGTTACGAGTCCCAGTTGCCTTAGCAAAACAAATACCAGTATTTATGATCATTAATTGAACCTATGCAGTATTATGAGCCTGTATTGAACTTGTCTATGATTATACTCTTAATATCAATATATTGGGAATCTGTCATAATATTGGCAATGAAGTCAGTTCATTGAACAAGTCAGTGGTTTATTCTAACAAAGACTCGCTGGGATTGATGCAACGAGATAACAAGTTCCCAACTAGCTCCGGACTGCGAAATATCTATTGCGCTGTTCAATCTACTGGCGTCACATTTGCGGTTTCACTTCTCAGGCTTACACTTTGAACTTGATATCACTGTTCTAAATACGACGCATCTCAACTCATTACCAACATCGTCTGCTGTTTGAATTTCTCATTTGCGTCGTGTTTTTCAGCGTTGATGTTGATGAACGTGATTCCCAGTACTGTTTATCGACTTTCCGTCTAGAGACTGCTGTCACGTTGCTGATTTGGAGTCAACGGTGGCAGTTTGCTTGGCTTTAATTACATTGACGACTTTTCGATTAGATGGCATCAGGCGGGAAGAAAACTGGTGAAGGAAAATGGTAAGGAGGAGCTGGAGGAGGAGGAAGTGGAAAAGGAGGAGACGGAGATGAGAAGGATAGAGAATGATGAGGAAAGAAAGAGGTGGAGAGAGAAGAGCAGGAAAAGAGAGAGGAAAAGAACAGGAGCATGAGAGAAAGGATCATTTTGAGGATCCTGAAAAAGTTCATTCGAGCTTTTCTCTGCGTCAATCACGAGATCGACATCGAATTACGATTTCGACTGTGATTTATACACAGAACTTTCTCGACAATGCCTAGTAGCTTATTTTTAAGAATGAAGTGGAATATACTCTATTACAAGGAATTGGAACTAAAAATTCTTGTCAACCTTGAGTTCGAAGAAAAATGTTTATTCAATATTTTAGAGCAATTCAAATCTAACGAGTTCACCCCGTGCAGCACAATGCCTAGCTCACTTGAATTTTCTTAAATACATAGTTTTAAATAGTTGCTATTTCAATTATCTGCAGCTTACAGCAGCTCAGTCATACCAACGAAATCCTACCTTTTACAATGATTACTGGTCACTGTACTATTTTAACAAAAACCTTTCTAAGCTCTATCTATGTGTCATTTCACAAACTCTATGTTATCATTATCAAACAACTATAAGGAAATAAATTATTTTTTTTAGTGGTCTATATTTTATATATTTATTGTTTCATTATAATTATTACTTATAGGTTTTTCTGTTATAAGATTTGCTGAGATTCGAATTGATTTGTTTAGGTTCATCATATATTATACTTATTCACTTGGTGCTCAATTTACTCAATCAAATTATTATTTATTTCTTTATAGGTGAGTACGATGGTATTCTTCTCCCGTGGGTCCAACCTGGTAAGTTGGAAAAAATCAATTCAATATTCTAAGAAAATAATTTTTGCACTCCATTATTTTTACTTTTAATCAGATTTTGAAAACCTAATATAGGTCACTAAAGCCAATCAATTCTCAAAGAAGACCTACTACAGGCTACTTGGAACTCATCCCTAAAGTTAACTAACTCTAGGAATATACCTAATTATTGTAGACAGTATCAAATATTGTCATCTGAATTTTAGCAGGATGAATAATATTTTTATTTGTATTTTCTTTTAAAGTTGAAAGGTTGGATGCTTGATTCTTCCTAACATTGGAGTCTTCAGAAAATACTGATAAAAAACCTTTGCCGATTTGTCATATTTGCCTCATATAATACTGCTTAGCTGCAATCCACAATTTTAGGTTATGTTATTGAGCATTGGAATAGTTAGGCTATTGAATACAACAAAATTCCAATTATCCAGTAATTATATACAATTCAATTCATCATGATTTGATATTACGTCAATTGGAATATAATTATAATATTGTAATAATATAACAATTATATTCCAATTGATGTAATATCTTCAATTGAATTCAAATCATGCTGAATTGAATAAATTTGTAAATAATTACAGTACTAGATAATAATTGGTATTTTCTTAAATATAATATAATTTCAATTCTATACTGCAATTCTATGTGCAATTCTATACTGTATAACGCCATTGGTAAACAGTGAACTCCATTGTGTTTCAACTATTGTTCAATCAGCTCCTTGATTGGGTCGTACAATAATCAAATAGAAATCAAAAAGCTTTTATTTATTTCACCTGACTGTTGTAAGTTAATCTGCTCCTCACAAAATGTGGTTCTTTATATCTACCGATTACTTTATCTCAAATTTCCTTCGATTTTCATTCTCTTAGGCTCAGTTTGCTGAGGCTATCGGCAGCTGAATGTTTTCCACTTCTCGTTTTTCCAGTTGTTCCGATATCTTTTCTTGTTAAATAACAGTTATTGCAGTAATAACAGATATACTATCAAAGGGCATACTCCCTTACTCCAATACTCCCTTGTTGTTTCTTGGAAATGAGAGATATTCTCTCTCAAACCGCTTTTTTCCGCACTTGAGCGATGCACAATCTTACCTGCTTACCTGCCTGGCCTCAAACAAAAAATATCAAATATCTTCTACTGTCTTTCCTCAAGTGGAAAACTCTTTGGACAAAAATTCAAGGAAATTATCTCTTATTCTGCGAAAATATCCACTCCACAAAGATCAAATTACGGTTCTCTTCAACTCTGTGAATGATTTCTTTCAAATTATCCCTATCTTGTTGAGTGATGCAGAAAGAAATATCTAAATAATTATTATCTCTAATCATCTAAATATCGTAAGTTCTATTATGTATTTTACCATGGAGCTTTAGTATCATAGAAAAACTTCTCCATTCAATTATGAGGTCAACACAGCTCTTTGAAAAAAAACCTGAAAACTTGAAAATTTTACAAATACCAGAACAACTAGGGATCGGACTTCCTAGTTTTCTTCCCTTTAGCTGCTTTTCACGATCATGATCATGATTCATCCAATCTCTTCTAATAATTCATCTCATCTCATGATTCAACTCATCTTATCTCATAATTCATCTCATCTCATGATTTATCTCATCTCATTTCATCTTATGATTCATATTCTTTGAATTGTCATTATTTGCTGCGAAACGATTAATTTCTCAATGAAATGAGAATGAATTTGAATGAAATCGCTGATTAGTTGAGATATACAAACCCACGAAACATCAATATCATGATTTAATGCGTTTAAACAGTCTAGGACTAGCTTGTACAGTTGCCTCACAAAGTCAGCTATTTTATACTTGGTTATCTAATTAGATGGACTTTGATGGAAAAATTGTTCTTGTGAACACAACTTAATGTATGTTAACTAAGGGAATTCCAGGTTGAACCCAAAATATTTATTCTACATGATATAGTTTTTGATTGATGAGGATCAAACAACGTTTTCTGCTGATCATTTCCACTATTCAAGCTCATCAAGTTTGTACATAACATTGAGTTATTTTATTATTTCGCATTGACTGAACCAAACTGAATCAATGTTACTAATTTCTTAAACATCTTAATTTTTCTCCATTTACCATTATTATTTGTCTGATACTTGATTTACAGGCTAACTCTAATTCACAATATATTGATGATGGATTTTGTTTTGCTGCTGAGGGTTTGTAGAGTAAAGCTGGTTCATTTTGCAAAGGCACATAGACTGACAATGTATCACGTCATTGCAGGTTTTGAAATGTTCAAAGTTCATGAATTGAATTCTCATCCACTATTATCCATGTTGATATTGAATAGTTAACGAATTCTCATACCCTCTGCAAAAAGTAATAATGATTTGCAAAGACAATTAATCATTTTCGATCCAGATACCTCAGAAAAAGAAGCAGCTATAAGTTGCTCACTTTGTTGGAGTTATTTTATCGTTGCGCTGAGCAATTTATGTAGTGCGGAGTCTGCCGTCCAATCCAAAGAGAGATGGCGGCTGCTCAGTCTATTAGCGGCCACTTACTTGTCTCCCGTTTGAAAAATATTAGGCCAGTCATTCTCTGATGGGGAGGAAGCCTTTTACTATGTCTCCCTCTTTGTCCACATGATCGTCTCTCTTACCCCTTCCCCCTCCACGCCCGGATCCCCTACGGGAAAAGTGTTCCTTAGAAGAAAATGGCGGCGGAAGGGCTTTATTGTAGAGAGCAGACCAGGGAATCAACGTCCCGGTGAAATTTATTGGTCGTTACGTGAAGGAAGCACGCATGTAAAAAGTAAACTCTCCAACAGTATGTTGGCGACTATATTTCTAGCAACGACGGCTTGAAGCCCCGAGTTTTATAACTTGTTTTCCAATTGAATCTAATTGAATTGGGCCCCATTACCGGTAGGTAATAAACTACAAATTATGTCCGGGCAAGTTATCATTGACACAAAACAATATCTGATCGGTTCCGACATTAACTCCCTCGCTCATCGTGCAGATGGCTTTTCTCTTTTACAACCGATTGAATCGATGGATAACAGGGAATTCTGGGGTGGAAGTTTCCTCTTTCCCCCTGAAGAAGACATTCTTCACAGGCTACGATGATCACATGGCTCATTCCATAGAACACAAACATATATACCATTACCCAATTAATGAGAATAAAAATGAGCGCAGGTCTATATTTCTATACTCTGCTCACTATATTATTATATTCTTTACTCCTAGTATTCTTTGCTCATATTCTTTGCTTCTATTATTTGCTCATAGTACTCTCTTCTATTACAGAATAATACTGTGTATAAGACAGTACTTGTTCTTAATGCGTCCACAAGTGAGGGAAGGACCATTGAATTCTCATCCACTATTATTCATTTTGATATTGAATAGTGAACGAATTCCCATACCCTCTGCAAAAAGTTCTAATGATTTGTAAAGACAATTAACTATTTTTGACTATATTCGCTGATAATTAAGACAGTATTTTCGACGATAATTGAGCCCGCTGTGTGTTCAGTAACATATGGAATTCAGAAGTTGCAGGCTTTATATACAGATTGAAGTTTCTGCTCACTATAACTAGCTATGCTTGACTTCTCAATAGTAAGTGCCTCGTAATACCCTGATCATACTCTCTAATGATGCAAAACGAGATGGGTTAAGTGTGAAACAGTGCTCTTCCTAACTTAATCAATAAAGTCCTAACTTAATCAATAGAGTCCTAACTTCATCAATATAATGAATTCATGTATTTCTATAGTGATAGAGCTTCTCCTGGCATTTGTAAGTAGTATTACAGTTATCCAGTTTGTATTCTATGTACTCTTCATAGATTTCACAAGTATTGTATTCTTCATTTTCATTTTTGAAGTGGAGTCAATCCTTACTTGTATCTTACTATTATTTCGGAAATTATTATTGTTACATCATTCTATTTCATCATATTATTTCAGAAATGCTCATGATCAAAACATCATTCTACTTTCAGTTCATATCAGTGCTGAGTTCCTTAAGAGTTTAAGAGATTTTCCAGTACCCGTTTCAAGTCTTACGTAGGAGCATAATCTATTTCCAAATTCATCAAGTTAAATATCTATAAAGATCATTGTGTGGTTAACTCTCGTGTCTTCATCCGCTGGAGCCCTGCACGTACGGAAACGTCCGAATGTTCGAAACTCTAATGTTGAATCAGATAGCCGGCTGATCGGACGTTTTCGGGTTGAAAGTTCCCAGTTTAAGAAGAAACTTATAATCGTAGACTGTTCATATGGATTGCTGAGTTTGAAGGCGGTGAGATTCCAATCACTCTACGAGTTTCTAAAGCGTAAATTGTTATTATAAAAGAAGAATATTCATGTTAATTGCATAGCCCTGGTAGCACTAAGGTCCAATTGAGAGTGTGAACTCACTAGATCGACTAACACCAAGACCAGTCCTTGAACAGTTAAAGATTGGTTACGGAAAAGATAAAATCATATGGAGCTATACATAAAGCTGGGGTTTCATTAGTATAATTAGCGGGAGAGTGTATAGGGCAAGTAGTAACTATATAAGCAAAGACAATAATTCAACTACTGATAAAATAATCTACTACTTAAGGTAGAATTGTCTTTGCTAAAAGGTTTTCCCTACTCTAATTATAGATGGCATAAATGTAGCACCATGGTTTAGTTACTCTGTAAATTTTCAGTATGCTACCTCTAATTTTACTAATGAAAGCCCAGCTCGAGACACGTCAAGCGCATACAAAATCAAGATCTTAGCTGTAAGCTCTGGCCGTTAGGCGGCCAAGTCTGGTATTGATATTGGCCGTGCAAGTGCGCGTTAACACCAACATTGTTAATTTTTTTATCCGTTCCACCTCGCCTCATTGCACAATTTTGTGTCTTTTATTACTATCAATGTTAATTATTATGAGTAATCCAGGACCAACTTCAATTCACTCAATTTCAACCGTTCCATAATGTTTTAGATGATCAGCGAATTGACAAATCCGGAAATATTTATTATTCACATTGGCAATAGTAGATAGAATCATAAAATTTGTCTCAACCGCCGCCTTAAAAGCATTTGAACTATTATCCTTTTATTGCATATTTTTATGACTTTCCATGCTAACGATGTAGAAGTAGTAAAAGCATCGTATCTAGCAGATATATTCTGCTACTCTAATAGTATGCAGCAGTTACTAAGTTGCAATGAAACTGACAACTTCATGACCTAAATTTAGCCAAAACTCGTGTAAGTATGATGGAAAAGTTGCCTTACAACACCTACTTTCGGAAAAGTTGAAATACATTCCATATCTGGAATCATCATCGTATCCTATACTCAACCAGCATCTTTTCTTTATAAAGTTTATTGCAATAAGTATGGTGTGGACCGCATTTGAGCAGTCAATATAACCTCTCTGGAGACTCATGTTGTTTACTCATAGCATTTTCACAATAAAAGCTTCTTGAGGAGAATATCCACTGGAAATCTTTTTCTAAGAGATGGGTTGCTCTCTAAATACAAATCTCCATAGCAAGGCAAAATATGAATGCAGCCTCTTAAGAATATGAGCTACTAGAATTATTTCGTTTTCCAATAAATACAATAATATACTTCTGCATTCGAATAATTAATCACAAAATTATAATTATATTGAGCCGGATGAGGATTAAGTTGAGACTGAGATGATCATAAAATTAATTCCAATCATGGAATCTACCATTTTTGTTCTTATCATGAAAAGGAAGAATGTGCAATGATTAATGTATCATATTCGGTCCCAAGTTACAATTTTGTAAACGAATTTGGTATGAATTGTAAAGTATTGGGATTTCAAACAGTGAGACAATTCAAGAAACGTTTCGTGTCATTTCATGTATAAAAATATAGAATGTGATTCTCTCGAACTGAAAACATGGATTTGGTTCCCAGTGGATCAATTATATCAATTACGAAAATTTCTAATCTCTGTCAATACTTTAAAGATATAAACTGAGTGAGATTTTCAACATTCAGTCCCATTAACCGGTTATGGATAAGTGAGTGTTTCAGTTCACAGTGCAGCTGTGAAAGCGTCAAAAGAGTAAGAAGAGATTGAAATTAGTCCAGTCAATGAGTGGTTTTTAGGGGAAAAAATTAGTAAAAGGCTAATTTTTTCCCCATCGACTACCAACATATAGACAAGTGTCCTGGCAAAAGTCCCCACCCCTACCCCTCTTGCTTCCCCCCCAGCACCCCCTCAAAGTTTCAGTTTGCAGGGGCTTCGTATATCGTAAGTAGCTCGGCTTCCAATGGAGATATCGATTCAAACTTTTTTCCATTCTTTAGAATATTAATTTTTCTATAATTTGTTTCATTACCATTTCAATCCAACTCTATTAGTTCCGGAGTTATTTGTGAAAGAATGAAGTGAAGTTGATATTTTTTGCTAAAAAATTGTATACTTCTGCAAATAAAAGTTTACGTGATTGTTTTACAGAAAAATGTTACATATAAAAAATGTAGAGCATTTCATTATCTTCAATTTGAATAATCACAATCTATATTTTACTTAACATGAACGTGAGAAAACGTCCATCAAAGTTCGTACGCATGATCACGGTAGTGCAGGACGGCTATGTTAAATAGTCCAGTCAATGTTTTTAGGGAAATGTTTTAGTCCATTTTTAGGGAAAAATTGTAACAAGCTAATTTTTTCCCATCGACTACTATCATATAGACAAGTGTCACCAGCAAAAGTCCCACCCTACCCTGCTGATTTCCCCAGCACCCCCTCAAAGGTTCCAGTTTACACAAGGCTTCCGTATATCGTGAGTATCGGCTGGCCGGGGCTATCGATTCAAACTTTTTTTCATTCTTTAGAAAATTAATTTTTCTATAATTTTGTTTCACTTACCATTTTCAATCCAACTCTATTAGTTCGGAGTTATTTGTAGAAAGAATGAAGTAAAGTCAGAAACTTTTGCTTAAAACTTGTTTTACTTCTTCTGAATAAAGTTTACATGGTTGTTTTACAGAAAAATGTTACATACAAAAAATGTAGAGCATTTTATTACCTTCAATTTGAATCTATATTTTATCACACAATCTATATTTTACTCCACATGAACGTGAGAAAACGTTCATCAAAGTTCGATACGCATGATCACGGTAGTGCATGGCGGCTATGTTAAACAAATGGTTTCATGAAAATAGTCCATTCATTAAAGTTTGACACGGGAAATTTTTCCTCACAATTATTTATATCTTGGAAGTCCTTGATGATAGAGAATCGTGATTAGTTCCAAGTTTTAGATCGCGATTTCTTCTTCCATTTCCAATCAAAATTTTTTTTAAATATTCATTTTACAAGACACAAACAATTCTTTCTGTAAGTCGAAAATTGACAAAAAAAATTTCATTTCACATTTTTAGCATTTAGATTGGAAATGGAAGAAGAAATCGCGATCTACAACTGAATTCAAATTGAAGGTAATAAAATGCTCTACATTTTTTGTATGTAACATTTTTCTGTAAAACAACCATGTAAACTTTTATCTGCAGAAGTAAACAAGTTTTAAGCAAAAAGTTTCGACTTTACTTCATTCTTTCACAAATAACTCCGGAACTAATAGAGTTGGATTGAAATGGTAAGGAAACAAATTATAGAAAAATTAATTTTCTAAAGAATGAAAAAAAGTTTGAATCGATATCTCCATTGGAAGCCGAGATACTCACGATATACGAAGCCCTTGCAAACTGAAACTTTGAAGTGCTGGGAGAATCAAGAGGGGTAGGTTTGGGGACTTTTGCCAGGACACTTGTCTATATGATAGTAGTCGATGGGGAAAAAATTAGCTTGTTATGAATTTTTTCCCCTAAAAAAATGGACTAAAAACATTTCCCCTGAAAACATTGACTGACTA